>CAWUFW010003542.1:0-600000 GCA_963921515.1 Calotriton arnoldi | reverse complement strand
TTTTTGGTTTGGGCGTGAAAACAGCGGCACAATAGGAACAACAAAGGGGAAGGCATTGAATGAGAATGCAACAGTATATCAATGCTGCTATAAAATAAACTATTTCCTTAAGGATCCAACCCCAATTACCCAAAAGAGACCAACTCCATTTTCCACTTTCCATCCTCTTAACGTTATCAATGATGTCCATAATGTGTTGTGTTATATTCTTTTCCAGTTTTTTTATACCAACACCACACTGGTTGCCAATTACTGCGCATACTCCACCACTCTTTGCCAAGATAAAATCCACTGCATATCTAGTCTGTTCCGAATACACACGCATGCTTTCTAACTGAGTAGTAATATCTATCAAGGCTGCCACTGTAGTATTGGATAGAATCTGCAACTTACATCCAAAATATTCTCTAGCTTTCTCACCCCTGGCCATGGCGGTACCACCCAATGTAGAGATGGATGAGAGAATATATCCAAATGTGATACCATTACTATAGCTGTTCACTTCCAAGTCTGTTACCCCTTCACAGAATTCTTTTGTTAGTGTTCGTTTCACCCATCTTGTTCTAGGTTTAGCGTATTTACATAGAACGCACAAAGGCAGTACCATTCCAAGAGCCACATCATCAGTACCATTATAGACATTAGAATAAGTCCCATTGGACAGAAAGATAAACCCTGGGTGTGCATAAATCAGCCCCTCATAATTCACTGCAGCATATCTGGAATTCATTCCCGAAGTGCTTGAATCTTTTTTATTCACTAGGGAAACAGCGTTTTTATACAGTATTGTGCATGAACAATTGATGTACAAAGAAGTATCTGTGCTGTTCACTATGGGGCAACAAGCAGGGTAATAACCATCCTCTCAGGGTACTGTCAACTCCTTGTAGTTCCAACCCACTAGTGTTATATTCTGTGCTTCCATATAAAATTATCACAATATGTATTGTTATCACAACCCGGATAACCCTTACCCTGTGGTTTTTGATCATACAGACATTGTCCAGGATAACCAAATCCGAACATTCCCTTTACTTCCACAAATTGGGGTGGTCGAGTGTATGAGTAGTTCACAAGCGACAATGGGTATGCAGTCCAAAGGCTAGTGACAGATCGGATGGGATAGCAGGTAGTCCCTTTTCCAAAAAATCTCCTGTGCGTTTCTACAAACACATTATGTGTGGCAGCCCTCTTATTGCGTCCTGACGAAATGTGTTCACCTACATTAAGTGTGGGTACACTATGTGCACCTTCCAGAAACCACGACACCCCACATATTATTATTGCTGCCGTTACAAGAACAATGACACACACAATTTTACTTCGTATAGATCAAATCATACTGCGTTGTATAGGGGCAATTGGCTGATCCTCCTCAGTAACTTGTCTACCAAAAGGATGCATAATAAACAAGGGGAAAAAAGGAATCAAGAAATGTGAGTGTTCCCAGTGTCCGTCGGAGCCTCACTGGTACAGGCTCCTATTGTCCATCAATCAGTTGGCGCTCTTGAGCACCGGCGGTGGCGCTTGCTCTGTCCTAAGCTCTTTCCTAATCTATCCGACACTGATAAAGGTGTTACACTTTCAAAGTATACTTTCCTGACTAATGTTCAAACAACAAGAGCAAAACAAATGCAACTTACGTTGATTCCACTCCCTCATAGGTACTGCTACTCAGTACTTTCATACCTTTTGAAGTCCATCCCTAGTCTTTCTTTTTCCCAGACTCGGTGGTCCTCGTCCGAGGACGTAAATTGTACCTGGCAGCTCCAGGCCCTGTGTGATCACTGAACAGAGGCTCCTGGATAGCTCGTATTTTTGGTGGGACAGCCTCATTCAAAACATCGTCGTTCTCTTTGTCAGTTTGCGTCCAAACCAGCTTTGCGCGCTAAAAGGCAAGAATCTGGGCGCCTGTTCACATTCAACGTCTCCTATGCCCTCTTTGACCCACTGATCATAAGGCAACGTCAAAGGTATTCTTTTACAGTGGGTCTCATGGACCCAATTCTTTCGACCAGCAACCTTTACAGCCGTCTGTGTAGCCAGAAGGACTTGCTCAGGACCTTTCCACCTGGGTTCCAAATTCTTCTTCCTGTGGAAATTCTTTATTAAGACAAAATCCCCAGGTTGGATGCTGTGGCCAAGTCCCTCTGGTTTAGGAGGTAAGGAGTCTCGCACCTGTTGGTGAATAGAACGCAAACCTTCTGTCAATTGTCCAAGATAATCAAGCAATACAGGATATTCAATGTCTGAATATTTTTTCGGCCTTGGGACCCCCCAGACATTTGCTGGGCAGCCGAAAACAACCTAATAGGGTGATAAGCCAGTTATAGAATGTGCTGTAGTCCTAGTTGACAAAAAAGGCAAAGGAAGAGCATCTGGCCATCTCAACCCTGTCGTCTCCTGAATTTTTGCCAATTTCGGTTTGAGCGTACCATTGTACTTCTCAACCAAACCCGCTGACTGCGGGTGATTGGCGGGATGGAATTTCTGGTTAATATGCAAGCCTTCACATATGAGCCTAATCACTTTCCCATTAAAATGAGATCCGTTGTCACTCCAGATAATTCTGGGCATTCCAAAGCGTGGGAAGTACTCTTTAATGAGCACCTTCGCAGTTGTGGTGGCTGTATTTCCTTTAGTGGGGTAAGCCTCAACCCATTTACTGAACGTACATATAACCACTTGGGCATACATGAGATTGTTACAATGCTCTAGCTCAATGAAGTCCATCTGGAGGACTTCAAAGGGAAATGTAGGTGGTGCAAAGTTACCAGATGGTGTGGGGGTATTTTTTCCTGGATTGTGCATCATGCAAATCATGCAACTTTTCACTAAATGTGCTGCCGTCTTGGAAATATTATTATTACACCAAACCGGGGCCAATAATTTACAAATACCTTTTGCACTGATATGAGCTGACCCATGAGCCATAGTAACCACAGGGAGTACATATGCATCGGGTAACATCCATTTCTGTTCACCAGACAAATCAATCCAACACCCTTCATCATCTAAACGTGCTGTACTCTCTTGCCACACCGCTAATTCTTCTATTGTGGCCTCACTTTGTATCTCTTTCACACTCTCAACTGTGTTTTCAAACATGGCGTTCTCTGGAACCCACCTAGCTGGGCCTGCAACAAACATTCTCTTCATCTTACTCCGAGCCGTTTCCTTGGCTGTCTGATCTGCGAACGCATTCCCTCTAACTATGCCATCTGTCACTTTCATGTCGGCGCTACACTTCACAATAGCCATTTGCTTAGGAAGTGTTAGTGCAGATAACAATTGTAATATCAGGTATCCATGTTGTATCTTAGTACTATGGGAGGTAAGGAACCCTCTCTCTGCCCACAGGCGCCCAAAATTGTGCGCCACCCCAAATGCATACTGGCTGTCTGTGTAAATATTAACAATTAACCCTTCGCTCAATTCGCAAGCTCATATAAGGGCAACGAGTTCTGCTGCCTGCGCGGAATGATAGGGGACCCGTGATGTCTCGACTACTGTACGCAATGTAGTGATAGCACAAGCTGCAGTGGTGGTGCCATCTGGTAATTTAAAACAAGAGTCATCGACATATAGTTCTCCTTGGGGATCAGATAAGGGAACATCAGTCAAGTCTACCCGTCCTTTCGTCTCTTCCTCTGTTCGGAAAATACAGCCATGTTTGTCGACTGCATCGTTCTCGGAAGGGAGGGGTAGCAACGTGGCTGGATTCAGAGTGGCACATCTTTTATTCGTGATATGCTTAGCAAACAAAGTCAATTCATAGCCGGTAAGACGTGCACTGGTGAGGTGCTGTGTCATTGTTTTATTCAAAAGTGTATCCACAGCATGGGGTGCCATAACTGTGAGGTCAGTATCAAGTACGAGTCCAGCCGATTGTCTGATAGAAGTGTCCACGGCTGCGACCACTCGCAGACATCTCGGGAGGGCCCTTGCAACAGGATCGAGCACAGCAGAGAAATAAGCGCAAGGTCTCTGTCTATCGCCAAATTTTTGAGTCAAGACAGAAAGAGCACAACCAGCCATCTTGTGGACGTACAACACAAATGGTTTCCTATAATCAGGTGTGCCTAGCACTGGAGCAGAGCAAAGCGCAGCTTTTAATTGTTCAAAAGATTGCTGACAATCTGGCGTCCAAGGCAAAGGCTCATGCACTGCTTTCGTTATTAATGCAAGCAGGGGTTTGATTAGTAAGGAATAGTTCGGAATCCACTGCAGGCAGTAGGAAGTAATGCCTATAACGGCATGCACATCCTTTTGAGTTTGTGGACAGGGCATTTTATTAATGGTACGGATGCGTTCTGACGTTAACCTTCTACCCTCCTTCGACAGAAGGTGACCTAAATAGGTGGGCTCCTGTCGACAGTATTGAAGCTTCAAAAGGGAAACTTTATGACCATGATGTGCCAGGTGTAACAACAACTTCACTGTACTATCTTTGCAACCTTGTTCCGTATCAGAAGCAAGCAACAAATCATCACCATACTGCACCAATGCAGTACCTGAGGAAAGTGAGAGTGAATCCCAACTGACCTTTCAATGCTTCACTATAAATGCTAGGACTTTCAGTATAACCTTGAGGAGTGCGACAGAATCGGAAAGTTTTGCCAGCTAGCGAAAATCCGAACAAATACCTACTGTCGGGCTGTATAGTAATGCTAAAGAATGCATTTATTAAATCAATAACAGAGAAAAACTGAGCAGTAGATGGAATCATTGTTAAAAGTGTAGTGATATCAGGAACCACTGGGAATTGCGGGACCACTATCTTATTGACCTCGCGCAAATCAATCACAAAACGATGTACATCTTTAGCACCGTTAGAAGAGTCTAAAGGTGCCCTTTTTAAGGCCGGAAGAATAGGACTATTTCATATGTTACCTGTAGTTTCTTCGACAACTCCCTTGCATATTAAATCCTGAATAATTTCGGAGAGAAGAGCTCGTTCTCCTGCCTGTGGCATTTTATACTGAGGAATACGGGGCAATATGGCATTGTCCTTAACCTGTATAGAAACTGGGGGAAATGCAATAAGCCTAAATCTGTGTCACCAGTGGCCCATAACGTGGGTGGTACTTGATCAAATTCAGGTGGAAGGGAGGCATCCTTGGATAGACATTGTCTGGTATCAACGTCCCGGCCCATGGTAATGTAGACACCATCAGACAAACAATATATGGTAGCATGCAGCTTATTTAGTAAGTCCAAGCCCATCGAATTCTCACCACAATTGGAAATCAAAAGAAATACGGAATCCACGGTAAAAGGGCCAGCAGTAAGGGAAAGAGGGTGTGAGATGGAGCTTACAACCGGTACTTGTGAAAAACCCACTGAAACATTATTATGGCCAGACAGGGGCGCCCCAGGGACCAGGTGTCGGGAAATAGAGCTTTTTGTGACACCTGTATCAACCAAGAACTCCTTAGGAGATCCTTGCAGATCTATCTTGACATAAGTGCCACGCTGGTCTGCAGGTATGTGAACTGGTCCCGTACCCTGTCCCTGGCTGTCCTAGCTGAAAGACATCCCTGTCACGTTATCAAAGTCATAGTCGTCATTGTAGTATTGCCTATCCCTAGCCTCGTCGAATAATTGTCAGAACGGTATACAGGGGCAGTAGTTTGTTGCTGCCTATTGATCCCACGGCCCCTATTTCCAGCACCTCTTCCTCTAGTGGACGAAGCATTGCACAAAAGTACGGGCACTGGCTAAGCCAGTGGCCTTCTTCCTTGCAGTAAGCGCACTGATTCTGCCCCAAAGGTGTCATTGATGACTGTCTCGCGCGGAAGAGTTGCTGTCGGGGTCCCAGTCCCCTAGTGTTACCTCGACATGCTTGTTGCAGTAATACCTTTGTCTTCAGATCCTTATGTTTCTTGTCACTTTTGTCTTTCTCTTCATTATCCCTATGCTCATATTATTGGGCCATATTTAAAATCATGGAGGGGGAAGACGTAGACCAAGTACTCTCAGCTGCTTGAAATTTAGACATTATTTCGGGAATGAGATTAGTAACAAACCTATCAACAAATAAACGGACTCCTCCCTCCGCAGACATATCCTGCCCACTGCAATCCAAAAACGTCTCTTCAAACCTAGTGAAAAAATCAGAAACACTTGTGGCTTTCTTCTGCCGACAGGCAGTCAATCTATCCCAACTAACTTTCTTGGGAGGAATGAGTGTACGCATATATGTTATTATGCGACCGGGCAAGGCGAGTAACTCAGCACATGGTTTGTCTCCTGGCTTCCTATCTCGGTCCCAACCCTTAATCACATCCCACGTTCCACCCAACTCGGCGACATGGTCTTGGGTATGGACCTGTCGCCAAATATCAACTGGATCTAGTAAGCCAAAAACATTTTAATATCAGCAAGGGTCATCACAGTAGAAGAGGCAGCCTCTGTCAATTCTTTATAGTAAGCAGTAGGATTTTTCCTAGGATCAGGCAACATAGGCTTAAGAGCCAGAACTTCACTTCTTTTCCTTGGAGTATAAACCCATTGCTCCTGAAAACGGGCAGCCACAGCCGGTCTAGTAACCACCCCATGTTGACATGTCACTTCGGGAATTTCCGGGTGATAAACAGGGTGAACCTCTCGCATTGGGAATTGAGTTATGTGAGTGGGACTCTTATCATGTAGTCTGCCTCTATACGTAACTATAGTGGAAATATTCCTGAACACTTTAGCCAGCTCCATGTTAATTACATAAGCGCCTTCATTAATATCAAATAGTATTTGGGGTGTTTCCGTTTCAATGTGTGTGCGCCAAAGGTCAATTAGGGTGGAAGACAAGTGTTTAAGGGCATGTTGCTGCAGAAAAGGGTCGAAGTCTCGCATTACTTGCCAGATATCCTCGAGACTGTAAATTGGGCTGCGAGCCCACCGGATTGCCTGGTCTGCTATTTCTTTCTTCTCTTCCTCCCCCACTCCAGATTGCATTAAGGGACCTAACCGTTCTCTGAATCCGGCCAAATCTCTATCTTCCGGACCGCGCACTGGTGTGTCAGTAATTAGTGACAATGGAGTATGAATGACTGAGACAGGCGTAACAAGTATTGCTACAGTTACAGATTGTAATGAAAGAGAAGAAGTAGGGGGTACGTTAACAGGGGCGGTAGGTGTAACAGCTGTAGAGACTGGTGCACCTTGTGCAGCTTATTGCTGCTGATGGGGAACAACAGGGTATATCCATTCTGGGACATATGGTGGCGGGGGCCGGGCATCTAACAGGGTCTCCATAAAGTATCCCCGTCTTCCTGAGCCATATAGGACCTATCAATTTGCAACTGAAATCTTCTGTCTTCGCGTTTTATTCCTATCTCCTGCTTGTCTTTATCGTAAGCTACAGCCTTTTGTGTAAGAGTCTGCATGTTTCTTTATCTGATATCTTTCTCCATTTTTAATCGCCTCTGTTTGGCCTCCTTCTGCCAAGTATGAAGGGAGTCAAACATAGACTGCCTACTATGTCTTTTAAACAACTGTTCCTGAAGAAATCCCATCTTTTGTTCGTCAAGAGAGTCTGTCAAAGGCCACTGTAACTCTGCATTGTCCCTCGTATATTTGTGCCATAAAGTACTAAACATAATAGGTCAACCAGCACAAAGCACAACCCATATTTACCTCACAAAACTGAGAGAGCATCATTGATTATACATTAATCCATCATACTAACCTTTTCATATGCAGGAATGATCAAATATTTCAAGGAAAGAGAGTGGCCACAACCCCGGAACTATGAATCCTGGCAAACAAGTAACCATCATATTACAGGCTCCTTAATGCAGATTAACCAAAAAAAGAATAACATTTTATGGGGATTTCTAGTCTAAAATATCGCTGTTAAGTAATTAATACTTCATCACCACAAGACTGACCACTTGAAAATATCGTGATCAACCATTACTTGATTGGTGTAAAAATTAGGACAATTACAACTTTAAACTTTTAACTACTTTTCAAAAGTCACCAATAGGATTAGTCCTTGTTCTTAAAAACACAGACCTAATGCTAAACCTTGTGATAAGGAACATTGCAAACAGCTAAGATCATACCTAAAAACATGACCCGGGAACATACTACCCCGACTTACAGATCGAAGAGGAGAAACCATTTCAAGAGAAACGTAAAAGAAATACAGGGAAGTCACCAATAAGCGGCTTGGATGCAATTATACTCAGCAGCCAAGTAAAATAATGTAAAATCATTCTGGTCATTAATAGGTCATGATATGGGGTCTCACAGAGCTCCTACCAATCATTTCATGCCATTTGAAAAGTGGAATACATATATTAACAAACTTTATGCAAACAAAATATCTACCTCATGTGATCTCAAATTCTACATTAGAAATTTCACAAACAGAAATTCGATCATTGACTAAAAGTTCTAGAATATCACGAACAGCAGGCTCAAGTGGGATACAGACAATTTTCTAAAATCTGACTTGGATCTATGGAGCACACTACTACAGAACTTATGTTTGACAGTCCTTCAAACAGGCTAAAATTCCACCTTCATGGAAGGAGTCCATAAAACACACCAAAACATAAAAAGGACCAAAAGAGGATCTTCAAATAATTTTTACTGGACAATCTCCATAACTGGACTCTTAAATCCAACTTACTTCCTTTTAATCAATCCAGATTCAGGTCTAGTTGGTCCATGACTGATAATATTATAGCTGTTAAACAAGACACTAAAAAAATCCTTATGTTGTATGTTTGCTACATAGACTATACTTCAGCATTTGACAAAGTCAACTGGAAAAACTATGGGAAAAAACATATTAAAATGGGGAATCAACAACACGTTATTACTCTCTCTAGTGTCCCTACATGAAAGAACATGTCTCCAAGTGAAACTGACTAGGAGGACGCTCTCCCCAAAAATGATAATTTAGAATGGTTTAAAACAGGGATGCACCCTGGCCACCTTACTATTCTCTCTATATATTTCTGACTTGCCACCATTATCTTAAACATGCATATAGTTTACCACTAAACCTTGAATCCAAACCCATTAACTATGATTACTTAGGCATGATAACTGATATAAATGTATCAAAGTCCGACCACACCCTAAACAAGGAAAAGAAACCAAAAGATCATCTTAGAATCAATAAAGAGATTGTTTTATATCAATGGAGAACGAGCCATTGATCAATCACTTAATGTAATGAATTCAAAGCTTATCCCAACCCTTGTATATGCCTCTATTGTGTTAAACGACAAGACAATCAGTGACCTGAACAAAATCTATAAGAACAAGATTACATGCTTACTGAATTTACAATCATCTTCTCCCCATTGAAAAATATATCATGAGCTACCTCTAAAATCATTATCTTTTTTTCACTTGGGGGCTATCCTAAACTTTGTGAATGCTTCTTAACGAAGGAAAACTCCTTAAAGCTTCTGATATTCATGGAACTAAGAAACTGGAGTATCTACTACTGACTTGAGTCTCGTGACTATAGACAAGATTATCACAAGCAATAACTTCCGGTCGCTAAGAGCTCCTTGAAAGATCCCTTGTCCCAAGCACAAGGTTTTAGTATAGAAAACCCTGAGGACCAATTGAATACTAAATGATCTCATTACCTTACAAACTCATAAACATGCAAATTACATTATTGACCCATACATTAACCCAAAACAGGATTATCTAAAATCGTCCTTAGAGCCTGGCTGTAAAAGTAAATATTTAAGATTCTGACTAATGTATATTCCGATATCCCAATTTAAGTTGCGTGGAATCTGCAGTGTTACCATGTAAGATCTGTAGGCTCTGCTGTTACAAGGATGAGTCCATTGAACATATCATCTGCTTATGTCCTTTATTACGGGATTTAAGGAAGACGTATTTGAGGGTGGCATCTTTGCAGTCAACACCTTAACTATCAGCCAAGTTATTAAGTACTGTTTTTCATTAAAAAAACCACCAAAAAAAACATATTAATTGGAAAACTAGAAAAATTCTTAGAGCTACATGGAGTAATCAAAACTGAGTTGATGTATGTCACTTATTCCCCTTTCTTTTATCAAAGCTGTTATACACATTTAATTCAACTATTCATTGTGATTTTACTACTGTTATTGAAATAGTAACCTTTTACTATACAATTCATTATTACTACATTGGCAATAATGGAGGCAAGGCAGTCTACGAAGTTGACTATCCTATATTCATTTCCTACATTGCCCCTTGTCTGTTTTTAAGGTGCTAACACATGCATACACAGAAATCACACTTTGGCGTACCTGCGTTTATATGAATAAGCAATTTGAAGCCAGAGCTATTGTCTCTTGCAATGCTTGTTGTACTCGTCGTTCAATGCAACTGTAAATCTGCTTTACTTTCCATTAGCGTTAATAACCTCCCTGAGCCCCTTTTTTCCCTCAAGCTGTTAACTTTCCTTGTCTTGCTTCACTTTCAGCAGTCAGTCTTTTTTCACGTTATTTTGTCACAGAACCGAAGCAAACAACAGGTTACACTCATCGAATATAAAGCATACTGAAAGAGGGTCGGAGGCACTGCGAGCGTGTTCCAAGTCGACTGCTTTCCATGCCTTCTGGGTGCAGCACAAACAAAATAAGAGAACATAATGTGGGGCAAATGTTGCACTCTTTCCTTACTTGGGCGTTTGTGTGTTCATGTGTCATATTTTGTTACCTTTTTTTTATTTGATCATTAAAATATGTTTAGCCTTTCTGTTCTGCTTTCCGCAGAAGAAAATAATTCACTTTCCGTTTTTCTGCATGTTTAGGATTGCTTTTGGTGTCATGGCAATATCTGTGTGCACTTGGCCTTAGTATAAAGATGTATAGATTGTTTTAAAGTTTTGACAGGTTCATTCAATATTTATAGTGCATTTCATAGACGGAAGTATAAATCCCTGGACACTAACAATTAAATAATTATTTGAACATTGTAAATTAGGCAATATCCAATGTATATTTAAATTTCATTAGGCAAATATGTTATAGGTGATCTGTGGATTAATCAGCGGTTATGATACGATTTTAATTTGATGGTAAGTATTAACTGCTTGACTATAAAGACAGCATGTGTCTTATGTCTGTATTACTTGTGGCCTGTTGGGTAAGAGGCAAAACTTCCCCATCTTGAGGAAGAGCTTGTAAAAAATGAGATTTTTTTTAGGTTTGGCTTCATACAGGACCTTCCGATTGTATTAAAATGTTATGTTTAATAAACGTACTTATAAGGGCTCAACCAGCCTTCTTCATCCATTATTACGTCATTCATGTTGTTCTTCTGCCCACTACAGCATACAGCATGGGGCAGTGAGGCAACCTATTTCAACCACTGGCTGACTTCACTGTTAGTGATGGCGATCTGCCCTTTCACAAGCAGCAGCTCCACATACAAAGTAGTTTCCTTAAGTGCCAGGGACAACTGTGACAATGTGTGCTTTTTGTGACCAGATCAAAAATATTTTTGCTTTTAGCCAATGTTTCTGAATGATGAGGACCCGGCAGCTTACCACCAATAAAGTTCTGCTAAAACCATGACAAAATAAAGTAAGAATTGACAAAGCCAGAAGGCTAGTGGCCAACACAGACCAATTTGCTTTGCCAATGCTTGTTTTAATAAGCTGTGAAAAAGATACCCCTCTTCTTGATCCATTACAAAGAAGCATTTAAGAGGGGTATGTGGTCTAATGTGCTCCTTTTCGTATGCCCCTGGAAAGAGGTGATATCAAGGATGTAAGGCTGAAACTTGGATCAAATCATTGCAAGTCCAGTTGGCTAATTTCAGAAATAATTCAATCCGTAATGCAGGTTTGGGACATCAACTCCCTGTCCATAGGGAAACGTATCAAAGCACAAAATTTCAATAATTGCAAACTGAAGGTGAGTTCGAAGTGTACATCCTTTTTTTCTCATCCTGCTAGGCTGGCATAGATCCCAGGCCGAAAATTGCCTTTTGCAGATATGCAGTAAATTGTTCCAAAATAACAACATCTATTTTGCCTTATTTATGCAGAACCATGCCCCTGGCAAAACTGAAAACACATATGTAGGAGAGGACTGAGAAGGCCTGAGTGGTCTGGGCTCGATATCCCTGGAGAGGCCCCGGACATGTCCCTTGAGCTGCCCCTGCTAGATGTCAAGCGAGAGGCCCAGGACGTCTCCATTGAGAAGCTTAGGCTGGGTGTCTCTCAGCATCCCTGCACATTGTGACCATGAGCTGGGCAGAGGTGCCTCTAAAGGGCAAACGTTTGTTTACAACTTAAATAGGAGGATAGAGTAACAGCACACCAGATGAGCTGCTAAATACTGGTTAACCAACAATAATTCACCTTTAAAGAGGATGTGATGAATGTAAACACCTACATTAAAGAGGTTCTAAACCATAACAGGACAGGCTTTACACGTGCAATTGAGCCCAACCCTCCTGGCGATTTCCAGTTTGACTCAATGCTCAGTCCACCCAGTAAATACTTGCTCCCTTGAGAATCCAGAGTTTGGGAATACCCGGCTTTTCAATAGCTTTTGGTTGTCCATAGCCAGAGGCCCTACATCGTAAGAAGTGAGGCAGCCAGTTTCAGAATGAACCTAAGCTTGGCTTGGGGTTCCTGCCGCTTTGGTTGCAGATATCTGCCCATGAGCCATAGCAGCGTACATCTAAGCCATAGATTTCCAAAATGAGCACCCACTAATGAATCAGGTGGCGGAAGAGAACCTCCTTGAATGCCTTGCTAAAATGCATATTTTTATATTTTTAATTTTTTCGCAAATTGTTTGAAAAGAAGACAGTTTGTTCACCTTCCTTATGCAAGAGTTAGTGCATGACAAAGTTAATCAGCATGGCGTCCCCTTTGTTTACTATCTTTGGTTCTGCCAGCACATATTAGTTTTTAATAGGAGAGTCCCACAGGTGCTAAACTGGGCGCAGGGCTGGTAGCCAGTTTCAGAATCTCTGTGTGGCAAAAGAAAATCACAACGTGTTAGCCCTGCTCGTCTTAGAGTTGAGGTACATGCATCTATAGGTTTTTCATGGGTTTATATTCACTGTAGACACACATTGGAAACAGTGCAGACAGGCAATTTCAGAAGAAAACCAAGCTGAAATACTATTTTGGGGCTCCTGAAATTTGTTAGCAAATATCAACTACTGCACTACAGGGAACCGTATCAAGAGCACACATTTTCTTCTCCAGCGAAGGAATCTGTTTGTGGATGGAAGATTCTCTTAAATTTGTTTTGGTCTCTGGCAATCTCAACAAGTTAATGTTTTCAGCACGCTTCTAAAGGCGCTTTGAGCTTTTTCCCCACAAGAGGTCATCGTGTCAGAGTAAAGATGAACTACAACAGCATTGTAAGTGCGGGAATACCAGGCATGCAAGGTTTTACAATGATTACAGGACCCACACAGGTATCACATTGGTTACAGAGCACTGTTTCATTTTCGGAAGTCTAATTGAAAACTGGATTTGGGTGTTTTCCAGAGGACCAGAGGGAAACATTGCAGCTCAAAACACAACTTTTCAATATCCTTACACCCCAAGGAATCTAATGTTGGGTGGCACACCTCCCTCCCATGAGACTATGTAGAATGCAATTTATTTACCAGATTTGTTGCACATGTTCCTAAACATGTCATTTCACATCTGTCTCCTTGTGGAAGGAGCCATACATAGAACAGGTCAGTTCACTGTTTTCATTTTCATGGTCTCCTCAGTGTGGGGGATACAGAGCATTTACAGATCCAGTATTCAATAAATGTGGGTGCCTATAGGTGATACACCCGATGCAGTGAGGAAGCATATGTGCTGTTTGGGGCTTGAAGTCTTAAATAAGATGGCACAAGCATATTTTTTCATTATCTGCACACCTAAAGGAATCTATGAAAATTCAGTCAACCTCTCTCATCCATACTGTCAGGGTAGAACACTATGAACAAAATGACAGTTTATTTCCTGAATTTTATTTCAAAAGAGAACAACCCCTTCAGCATTCTCATGCAGGAACATGTCCATGGCAAAGGTGGAACCATACATTTTTTCCCTGCCTCTTCTGAGACGGTTGATAGCAAAGATTTGAGACACCGTAGGCACTAAATTGAACACATTAAAGGCACCCATTGTTAAAAGGATTTAGAGCCTCATGAATGAATAAAAAAGGTATAGCCAATGGGATGGGACTTCTTTCCTTCCTTTGTTTTCCTCCTTTCTACCTTCCTTCTTTGGTTTTTTACATATGTTTTCTTTTTTTCTCACCTCCATAGTGTTTCTTTATTTTGCTTCTGTAATTTCTATCTCTCCCTCTCGCTCTCATTCGCTCTCCGTTCTTACTCATTTTCATCATGACTCTCCCATTTTCCATTGCTGCCCTCACCTTCTTTGCCAAGTCTCACTTCCACATCTTCCCTGTGTAATTGCTCTCCTGTGAACTGATATGTATAGGAGTGAGAACAGTTTTCTGCTACCACCAATGGCACTAAACCTGTCTATTAAAAAAAAGTGAAAGCTTCACACATTGAGAAGCTTGCAGCGTTTAAAAATATTACGTGAAGTTGCGAGTAAGCTGTCTTTGCGCCTTGACACACCAGTAGTTGTGGTTCTGTACAGCATGAAGCTGGCAATTGATTGAGCTGCATGCTTATGTTAAACCAGCACACACATACCTTCTACTTCAAATCCAAAATTAAGAAGTATTGGCAAAGTCAATGGGTTTGGCATGTCTGCCAACCTTTTGTTGAACCATTTCCTTCTGTTTTGTAATTTTTTTTTATGTGTATTGTAGAAACCATTTTTGTTTCATTAAGGCCTTGTTGATTTTTGTTTAATCAAAAAGCACACATTGATCCAGTAGTCCATGGCATTTCGCATGACCACTTATTCTACGTAAATGTACATTGTGCAAGAGCAGAATGCCATCACTCACAGTGGAGGTAGCCAATGGCAGAAGTGAGCTTACCCCTTGACCTGTGCCGTATGCTGTAGTGGGCAGAAAAAAAAGTGAATGACACAACACATTAGTAGCTGAAGAGATCTGAAGCCCATATATGCAAGTTTAATATGTATATACCATTTTTCGAAACTCAAAAGTTCTTGGCTGACGTCACACATAAAACTATGCCGCTCAGGTTTCCAAGAAAAATAATATGCGGACAACATTATTGCATCATTAACCTTTCTGTAAAATACTGCACTATTGATTTGATAATCTGAAATATCTTCTGCTGAGTTGCAAGATACTGTGTGGCAAGGATTTGTGTTTGTCTTTTGGAAATGTCTGTGTTTTCACATCCTATTTTGGGTGTATGAAGGGATGTTGTTGGCTACACCTGCATTGTGTTTCTCACTGTCTTGGTTGGCAGTATAAAAAATAAGGGGATTGATTCAAGGCCACCCTGGGACGTACGTCTGGCAGGACCTCATTCATCACTCCCGCCTTATGGGTCTCAGTGGGGAAGCCTGCTTCTAAGAATTAATCTGCACTCACAGGGTCATGAGTGGGCTCAAGAGACCTGCTCTTCACTGCAAACAAACCTGTGCTGTCAAATCTGTTTTGTAAATAAAGTGTTTTTCTCCAGACAGTGGGTTTGTAATTGTCACTTTGTGTTACTCCTCCAAATATGCAGCTGCTGCCTGGGCAATTTATGATTTTAACCTGCATTGCAATTTCCCCTGGAAATCAGAAGCCTTAAAGCAAATCTCAGCTATTACACTAGGGGAAAATATTTTAATCATATATCTAGATTGAAAACTTGCTGGCATTTAAAAAGAACACTTCCATCATTTGTCTGGTATGAATGTCTCAAATAGTTCACAGTGCACGTTTTATACCGATGATGTCGGTACTGTGTTAGACCTTTATGACACCTTGTGTGTTTTTGATGAATTTGTTGATGATAAACAATGATACCTTTGCATTCTCATCTGAGATTAATTTCGGAGGACTCCTGAATAATCACAAGAACATGGATTGCTTTAGAATTATTATACTTCTAAAAGAGCTATCATTTTCAGCTCAGTGTTTTCTTGTCATTTTGAAGTGGATGATAGTTATTAATTACTCGGACTCCGTCTATTAGAAAACTATTTTTTTGGTAGGGATGTGGGCTGATATTTAACCCTAAAAGCATAAAAGAAAAACATTAAAGGATTTTGTTTTAGCTGCTAATAGGTTATAACAAAAACCAAGCTTTATTACAACTTTTCAGAAATAAATGTACCGCTTGCCAACCTCATAAACAGGGAAGACATGGCGTGTTTGCCAATGTGCAACATTCCGTCCATCATCTTGTGTGGTTTGCATTTCGCCCTAATTGGGAAGGGTATGCCCAGACGTGGGTCCCGTGCTCACTATGCCACTGGAGTCAAGCTATCCTGGCTGATGAGGGCTGAAAGCCCGAAACCGGTCCCAGGATGCTTGTTTCCGGTCCAGGGAAGACATGGCTTGGCAGTTCGGGCTGGACTGTTACCATGAGGCACAGGGTCAGACTGATTTGCATATGGCCATGTCTGAACTGGGGTGGTGGAGTGAGCTAAAGAAAGATGATGGATTAAACCCAGATCAGTTGACTGGGGGTGAGTGTTTGATTGGCTCAAACGTTCCGTCCATCATCCCCTTTGATATCGCTTTGTGCGCCCTGAGTTGGCAGGGTATGCCCAGACGTGGGTCCCTTGCTCACTTTGCCACTGGATTCACGATAGCCTGGCTGATGAGGGTTTTAAACCCGAAACCGGTCCCAGGATGCTTGTTTCCGGTCCAGGGAAGACATGGCTTGGCAGTTTGGGCTGGACTGTTCCCATGAGGCACAGGGTCAGACTGATTTGCATATGGCCATGTCTGAACTGGGGTGGTGGAGTGAGCTAAAGAATGATGATGGATTAAACCCAGATCAGTTGACTGGGGGTGAGTGTTTGATTGGCCCAAACGTTCCGTCCATCATCCCCTTTGGTATCGCTTTGTTCGCCCTGAGTTGGCAGGGTATGCCCAGACGTGGGTCCCTTGCTCACTTTGCCACTGGATTCAAGATAGCCTGGCTGATGAGGGTTTTAAACCCGAAACCGGTCCCAGGATGCTTGTTTCCGGTCCAGGGAAGACATGGCTTGGCAGTTCGGGCTGGACTGTTCCCATGAGGCACAGGGTCAGACTGATTTGCATATGGCCATGTCTGAACTGGGGTGGTGGAGTGAGCTAAAGATTGATGATGGATTAAACCCAGATCAGTTGACTGGGGGTGAGTGTTTAATTGGCTCAAACGTTCCGTCCATCATCCCCTTTGGTATCGCTTTGTTCGCCCTGAGTTGGCAGGGTATGCCCATACGTTGGTCCCTTGCTCACTTTGCCACTGGATTCAAGATAGCGTGGCTGATGAGGGTTTTAAACCCGAAACCGGTCCCAGGATGCTTGTTTCCGGTCCAGGGAAGACATGGCTTGGCAGTTCGGGCTGGACTGTTCCCATGAGGCACAGGGTCAGACTGATTTGCATATGGCCATGTCTGAACTGGGGTGGTGGAGTGAGCTAAAGAATGATGATGGATTAAACCCAGATCAGTTGACTGGGGGTGAGTGTTTGATTGACCCAAACGTTTCGTCCATCATCCCCTTTGGTATCGCTTTGTTCGCCCTGAGTTGGCAGGGTATGGCCAGACGTGGGTCCCTTGCTCACTTTGCCACTGGATTCAAGATAGCCTGGCTGATGAGGGTTTTAAACCCGAAACCGGTCCTAGGATGCTTGTTTCCGGTCCAGGGAAGACATGGCTTGGCAGTTGGGGCTGGACTGTTCCCATGAGGCACAGGGTCAGACTGATTTGCATATGGCCATGTCTGAACTGGGGTGGTGGAGTGAGCTAAAGAATGATGATGGATTAAACCCAGATCAGTTGACTGGGGGTGAGTGTTTGATTGGCCCAAACGTTCCGTCCATCATCCCCTTTGGTATCGCTTTGTTCGCCCTGAGTTGGCAGGGTATGCCCAGACGTGGGTCCCTTGCTCACTTTGCCACTGGATTCAAGATAGCCTGGCTGATGAGGGTTTTAAACCCGAAACCGGTCCCAGGATGCTTGTTTCCGGTCCAGGGAAGACATGGCTTGGCAGTTCGGGCTGGACTGTTCCCATGAGGCACAGGGTCAGACTGATTTGCATATGGCCATGTCTGAACTGGGGTGGTGGAGTGAGCTAAAGAATGATGATGGATTAAACCCAGATCAGTTGACTGGGGGTGAGTGTTTGATTGGCTCAAACGTTCCGTCCATCATCCCCTTTGGTATCGCTAACCTCATAAACAGGGCCAATGGAATTATGCGGCCCTGGGGGTCCAAATTATGTGGCATGTTTGTGAAAATTAGGTGGCGAAACTTCAAATGATGAGACGTGATGCGTCACATACAATGGCAGTATAATTTCGCAATGCTGTTTTTTTAACACACAATATCGTATGGTGTTTCAACTCATTTCGAGCCATACAATATCCGAATACAGCATTTAGCAACTATAAAATGACAAGTACATCTTTGTAAAGGGTCTGCTACTGCACAGAAGTACATTTGATGCTTGTAGGAGGCTGGCTTAGTATATGGTGCACACTTATTTAGGATGAAGCACTTTGCACTAATCCAGACAACCCTTATGGTGATTTTAGTGGTCTTAGACAACCTTAGAAAGCTCTCTAAGTGGTAACTGTGGAGAGCAGCCTTCATGCTTATCTTGAAGGAGTGTTAAGCAGCTTGTTTTACCAAATCTAATCATGTAGAGTATGTTAAATAAAAAGAACAGCACATTGTAAATAGTTCTATTTATTACATTACACTCACTAACACATTGGTATATCTCCTACCCGCAGATATAAACACAAATACACAAGAATACTTCAATTGTAACAGGTAAGTAAGGACAAAATACAGTGGTCTCCAGGGGGAGACCAAACCATATATTAAGAAAGTGGAATGCGAACTGCGACTTAAGCCAGGACCTTGACCAGGAGACTCAGAGGAGATGGGGATGCAAGGTACCGCCCAAGGTAAGTATCCATGACCCCACGCAGGCTGTGTGCAGAGTGGAAACACAGGCACTTGTCCAATAGAAGTCAGCGGGTAGTCGGGGTTGCAGTTTGGAAGAAAAAGAACCCTTCCCAGTGGACCCTGAAGAAACCCCATGGATGACATAAGGTTGGATAGTCACCCCACCCATGGATACCCCAACAACTGGGCTACCTACACCAGGGAAGCCGGGTGCATAGGTGCGAAACGAGGTTGGAAACCGCCGTAGACCACAATGGAGGACTTCAGGAAAGATGCCACTGGAGAAGACTGTGCCAGAGTCTGGTGGAATCCAAGGGTGTATTCTCGAAGAGGAGAACCTGTAAGCAGAGGGGGCAGTGTCTATGCCACTCGGAGGTGACCAGGAAGCACGGTAGAGCAATGCCCACCGATGACGGACGGTTCAAAGGAGTTGACGGTGACCTTGTCCCTGCAGCTGTGAGGAACAGGCGATGCTGAGGAAGGGTAGGAGCCGTGCACGAGCTGTCCCATGTTAGAAGTCAAGAACCACGGGGTCGGTATCTGGCGGGAATACCAACAAGCCTTGGCAGCTGCAACAGGCATGGAAAGCAAAGAAGGAACAACGTTGGACCAGCAAGGTCCAAGGGACTCACCACAAGCAGGAGAGTCAGAGCAGACCCCAAGAAAGCAGGGGAGTCCACTGAAGTAGGGGAGGACCATCAAGAGGACCCACAGGTTGAAGGCACAAGAGTCGCAAGAGGACCGAAGGAAGGCCCACGGTGCAGAGAATGCAGTAAAGATGCTGTACTTGGCAGAAAGAGATGCTTGAGGCTGGAGATTCTCGTAGCCCGAAGATCTCAGGAGTGCAGAGCCAACAAGCCTTGGCAACGGCAAGTCAACCCGGTGCACAGGGGTTTTGTCCCAGCGGTTCCAACGAGGGATACTGGCCTCAAAATTGCAGAGAGGACAGGTCAGGCCTTGATGGAGTTACAGAACCAGCACCTGTGTTGCTGAGGATTTTGAAGTCCATGAGACGTGAGGAGCAGCAGACCAGTCAGCTTCATTGTAGTGCCTGGAGATGCAGTGGAGTGACTCCTTCACTCCAAGGGAAATTACTTTGGGTATCCTTGATGCCCAAAGGTCTGTTGAAGATCCTGGAAGAAGCGCAGACACAGGCGACGAAGAAGACTTGCAGAACAGCGAGACTAGGAGCAGCAGGAGTCTTCCTTGGTGCTTTCTCGGTTCCAGGCAAAGTACGACGAAGTCCAAGTGTCTAGGCAGTTGAAGAGTGGTGCGGTTTCAGGCTTGAGTCTTGTCCCATAATGAATCTGAGGACCCACCCACAGGTGAGCCTTTAAATACCCTAGAAAAGGGTTAAGGATAACTCAGGGGTCCCTCCCAGAGGAGGGGCTGGACAGAAGGGAGGATACTCCCATGTCCTTTGTCCAGTTTCACGCCAGAGCAGGAGCCAAGGGCTCCCTGAACTGATTCAAACTGGAGTATGCAAGACGGGCACCAAGTGTGACCTTCAAAGCAGTCTGGTGGTGCTAGCAAGCGCCCCCACCCCAGCCCAATGCAGTAAACCCTGTCTGGGGAGGTTGTCACACCTCCCTGTGACAGGAAACCTATTGTTCTACCTTCCCCTGTTCGAGCTTGGCTCAGCAGCAGGAGGGCAGAATCGTGTCTATGGTTGGCAGCAGCACTACCTTTTTGTCAGATCCTGTAACCGGGAGTACAGTGGGGTACCCCAAGGGAGCCCCTAGTACATGGGATCATACTTCCAACACTGGAATCAGTGTTGGGGTATTATTTCAACATGTTTGATACCAAACATGAATGGGCTTGGTGCAGCCACTATATAGTTAGACATCTCGTAATGACTGATATCCACTGTATGTATTAAAATGGCTGACCGCACTTACAAAGCCTGGATAATCAACTCCGGGGTTTGTAGGGGTGTCCTGCTCATGCAGGGGCACCCTCACATGTATAACCAAGCCCCCTGCCTTCAGTACAGAAATGCCTGCCAGAGGGCTGACTTATAGGTTTTAAGTGAAGGAACCTCAGATATAAGGAAACTTATATCTGTCGTGAGAGAGTTATGACTATAGGCCTGCAATTGCAGCCTATGTGAATTGGTACTCATATAGGCTGCAATTGCAGGCCTATAGTCACAGTTTGAGTGGTCTCTCATCGGTGGCACAATACATAATGCAGCCCATGGAAGACCCTGGTGGATCTATGCAATGGGTACCTTAGTACCATATACTAGAGACTTATAAGGTTACACCAGTAGCCAATTGTGGAGGTACAGAAGTACTTACCATAGTCAATTTAGGGAGAAAGCACAGTGACTGGGGTTCTGATTAGCAGGATCCCACTCAGACTAGTCAAAAAACATACTGACACCAGCAAAACGTGGGGGTAACCATGAAAGCAGACCCTACTTTCCTACAATGCTTTTTACTAAGTTGTAGTCCATTTGATCTAGAAGTGAATTACTCTTTGTTAATATGTACAAGTTGTGCAATAAATTGTGGATTATATGACGTGTCTCTGTCGAAAGTTGCCGCAGGCCCAGCAGGTGAGGCCTAGTTGTGGCAGCATGGGGCCCCATAGAGAGAGACTCATGCACTCAGCATTCTTGTATGGGACTGAACCCTGTGCAGTTCATGCCCTTTTATTAATACCCTCTGACCATGCCCATCCATGAGGTTGCATGCTGTCACACACTCTTACATTGAGCTGGGTGGCTCACTAATTCTCCCCCAACATTAGTTTATTGCAAGTGCCACGTCCACTTTGGTGGTGCATACAATGTCTCATAGACATTAGCTGGGGGCTAGGTTGGGACGAAGGTCCTACTACTGACTCCAGGCTGTAACAGGAGCTTTTTCAGTCTCACTGATGTCCTCCACAGCTGGTGCTACAGGTTGTGAAGCCTAGTGATAGTGTCCTGTGTGTTGTGCTGCACAGCCCCCAGTAATGCAAAGCCAGAAGTGGAGGGTCCTCTGTACCTGGGTTGATTCATTCCTTGGTAAGACCATTCATATGTTTCATCATCATAATCATTTTCCTCTACGCTCACCTCTGTCCTGGCATCTATCATTTTTGAACCAGGATGCGTTCCATGCCACTGTCTCGGCACCATGGCGAGGTGACACAAGGGTGCCTTTTACCTCCTTGACTGCCAATAGTCCTGACTCATATGGTGTGTGAAATTTCTATCCAGGGTGCTGGTCGCGGATGAGGACTTGATCACTGGGAAATAGGCCAGGTGTCCTGGCCTACCGGCGTTGGCTGGTCTTGTCATTGGTCCTCCATCGTCTGTTTTGTGTGCTCTCTGGATCAATGGCAGGGCCTGCTACAGTGGGCTCGTGGGAATTGTGTACTGGCCAGGCCTTCTTAACATCGGGGTCAGAGGTGCACATCGGGTTATGCAGTGAGGGATGCTCCGGTACACTTGTAGGAATTTGGTAAAAGCTTGCTTCTGGATCTGAGACTTCTTTCTTAGCAATGCGCATAGTCTTATTTAGGGTGTGCATGAAGTGCTCAATATTGCCATTGGCTTGCAGCCACTGGGATGTGATTTTCAAGTGAAGGATCCCTAAGAGCTCCAGTAATTCCTTGAAATGGGGGTCTGTTGTCAGTGCAGATACCTCCTCCAGCAAGGACACAACTTTACAGAATGCTGTGGATTGCGTTACTTAGAGGACAAAGGGGCATATTAGCAAGACCCACGTTAACATTATCGCCGTTTTAGCGGCAGGAAACTGCCGCTAAAACGGCGATAATGGGCTTGCTAATATGCTTTATAGAATTCCAATAGAAGCCCAGGTTAGATGTCCTGCACATCTAACCTGGGCTTCTATTGGAATTCCATAACGCATATTAGCAAGCCCATTATCGCCGTTTTAGCAGCAGTTTCCTGCCGCTAAAACGGCGATAATTTTAACGTGGGTCTTGCTAATATGCCCCAAAGTTTTTAGAGCACCCAATAACCATCACCATAGACAGGTGCCCCTCCAGAAAGCTTCTGAAATACAGTCCATGGTTCTTCGCAAGGCTCTTCCATGGCTATAGGGGTAGATGTGGCGGTTTCCTCAGTCAGTTAACATGATGGACACTGCTTTACCATGTCACTGGTGCCATCAAGTCCTGGGTGGAAAATTTCTCTCCCCCAGTGGAGTTAGCAGAGTTTTGCCCACTCCGTGCTATGTGAATATTGCGGAGTTCCACCAAATCTCTGCCAGGCACCACGTGGTGGAGTTTTTTCTCTTGAGCGAATCGCCAACATTAAGTTGGTGGGTGCAAGCATGAATTTGCATCCTCTAGTGCATTTTCGGTGCTAGAACTCCTCCTGGCAAGATTTTCTCAATTTGGGCATTCATGGCAGCTCGCGACCATTTGCGTTTAGAAACCTGCCACTCGAGTAGAAAATCTACTTGAGCGGCAGAAATAAGTAAATCCCTCCGGCGCGCCTTGTGGTGCCATTCGTGCTGATTTTACAGTGTGGTACAAACTCCCTGTGCTAAAAATCAGTGCAAGCAGCGTGTGTTGCCTAATTCCACCCTCTTCCGAAATTCAGCAGATTTTCGCAGAGTATTTATCTAACACCACGGAATTCCATGGAGTAAAACTCTGTGAGCTCCACCCACCCCTTCTGGAAACCGCACCTTTCCTCATAGTCGTGCTTTTATTTTTACAGCCCTTTGATTTCCTTTGTGTGCTAGCTCTAACACTCTTCAGTGCAGAGCCAAAGGTGAAACCATTTTGTGCCCTCTCAGGAGAAGCACAACTGGGGTCACGCTTAGTTCATCCCTCACTTTCCAAAGTTGGGATAATAAGTCCTTTCCTGTGGACATCCATTGGTTTGTTTCTTGTAGAAATCTTTTCCATGACCCTCCTTGGAGAGTGCCAATGGTCTTTTGGAGGACATCTTCTTCACATACTGCACAACTGATTTCATCGACAATGAGGGCTTTTGGACATGAGCTTCGCCTCACCATCTGCACATAGTCTTCGATCGCTGATTCCTTGGTGGGCTGGCTAGTCTAAGAAATTAGCAGAGTTCTTAGCCCAGGGCAGTACGTGATGGTAAACCAGTATTGCTGCAACTGTACCACCCACCTTTTTAATGCGAGGGAGTGGGTTTGCAGTGTTGTCTCCAAAATAAGGTAACTAGAAGCTTGTGGTCCATGACTACCTTGAATTCTCTCCAACAGAGATATAAATGAAAATAATTACATCCCATTTGATGGCCCCTTTTGATTTCAGTGTACCTAGTCTCTATTGTGGTGAGTGTTCTGCTTGCAAAGACTTGGGGAACCCAAGATCCTTGCTACAGTTCCTGTGTGACCTCCCCCACCCCCCAGACCAACAGGGTTGGCATCCACAATCAGCTCAGTGGCTTTCTCTGAGTCAAAGTAGGCTATTGTTGTGTTTGTCATTAGTGTTTGCTTAACACTCTCAAATGGAGCCTCCTCTTTGACGCCTCACATCCATTTGGCTGTCTTTGTCAGAGCTCTAGTCTAAACGGCTCTGAGAGAGTTCTGAATTTGGGTAAGGATCACCCACAGTAGGTGGCCATTCCTAGGAAGCTCTGAACTTCCATAGCACTGTGGGGAGCTGGACCCTGTAGGATGGCTTCCAATTTACTGGGGTCAATGTTCAGCCTGTCTTTGGTGAATACATTGCCAAAGAACTCAATCTAAGACTCAAAGAATAAGAATGTGTCTTGGTGAAAGATGAGACTGTGATCACTGAGCTTTTGTAGGGTAGCACACAGACAACAGTGGATATCCTCGTGGGTAGACAAGTAGAAGAGGATATTGTCGCTAATGTTCTCAGCTTTCTATAGGCCTGATAGAGTCTCTCGATAGTATTTTGAAAGACTTCAGCTGTGGATGAAATATGGAAATTTAGCAGCTTCTACTGCCTTAAACCCAAGTGTGTTGCAAAAGTCTGATATAGCAACTCTCCAGGTCTAGTAACAGTTGATGGTATCAGGTATTCAGATTTAGCTTTGAGAAGCATTGGGCTTCATTGAGATCTGTAGTTATGTCGTGGTTGGGGTTATATACCTTTCTCTCTTGATTCCTCTATTGGGTAGCTGCATGTCAGTGTACATCTTGATTGACTCCGGTTTTTTATTCTTCTCTGTTATTACCATTGAAGAGACCCACGGGTAGGGCAGGATACCTTTTTGATCACATCAAGGTGCTCATGTTTTCTAGTTCTTGTTCCACCAGAGGGAGGAGGTGAAATGCATCCTCCGGTGTTGGAGTACCATTAGCTTGACGGATTTGTCCATGTGGAGCTTGAGCAGAGCTCCCTTCAGGCATCGCAGTCCTTGGAAGAGTTGAGAAAATTGCGTGAGGATGTGGTCTACTTGCAGGGCATGGACATTCGGCATGAAGAATACCAGCTCGAGGTCCTCCGCCATGTAACACCCTAGCTGCATCTCCTCCCCTTATTTAGTGACATGGAATCTGGAGGGTGAACCTCTGTCACCATGCCGCACTACTAACTCGATCACTCTTGTCAGTGGAAGGGGACGTCGACCTTCATAGGTTTAAATCTTGGTGTTGGTCGGTGACAGCTTAGGTCGGGGCTTTAGGTGGTTATATTGCTCTATGCTCATTGTATTTAATGATGCCCTTGTATCTATCAGGGATCTAATGGTTGTGTCAGTTACGAAGATCTCACACATCGGCTAGGTACATCTGCTGCCATTTGCCGCGAGGTGTAGAATATGAGGAACACTTCCTCTTTGTCAGTGGTTTCTCCTTCTTGGAAGTCACTTGTCCAGGAGGTGCAAGTCTTCGAGCCATGCCCCTTACCCTTATTGAGCGTATTGTTGAAGATTGCCGAAGGAGGTGTTGTTCTCCCTTTTACGCTGTGACCTCGGTGTCCACTGCAGTAGACACAGGTGAAATGATTTGACTTCCTGCATTTAGAGCAAGTATTCCCTTGTGCGGGACACCTATCCAGCTGTTGAATATCTAGCCCACAGTTCCTGAAACTAGCGCTGGAGCTGTGGTTGACTGCATCCATGCATCTTGGGGGTAGTCTGCTCCTCTGGCCAGTCTCTAACTTGGTCTTGATGGGCATCACCTTCCAGGGTTGGGACATTGCTGGGGCTTTGGTCAGGTTCACCTCCATCGCTGTGGCATGGGATGTTGACAGGTCATGAGAGCATGCTAGTGACAGGATATCTTTCAAATTGATGCCAACCTGGTACAGTATCAGGCCTCACAGCACCACTGACTTGCACCCTTGTATGAGTTGTGCCCGAATTTCCCTAGCCTTGTCATCATTGGTGCATCTACTTACCAATTCATGCAGACATGCGTAGACTGTATCAATCGACTCTCCTTCCAGTTGTCAAGCTTACCTTTTGCCATCGGTGGCTCTGAAGTGAATATCCATTGCCCAACCCATGTCTTCCACCTGGAGGCAGCAGTGGCTGGGTCAGTGAGCTCACTGAATGGCGGGAGAGCGGTTAGATAGTTGTGAACACCAGTTGTGCCACTAAGGCGAGTAGTTGCCCCAGGTTATTAGGATCTTTGGACACACCATGGGCCTCATCACTATGATCACGTGGGATCTTACGTGGAGTGTCAGAATGGTGCCTTGAGAACTCAGAGTGGTGGGTGTGTTGAGGCTGATTGTCTCGGCCTCCGTGTGGCTACTTGCAATGGTAGCGGAGGGGCGGTGCTGGCACTCATCTACGCATGTTCCATAGCTGGTGATACATGTGCCTTGCTGGAGTGACATGGATCACCACCGTGTCCTTCACAGTTGCTAGGGGACGATGGTCCAACTAGCACAGTAGGGTAATGGCCAGGATTAGGGACTTTGGCCGGGGTGCACCTTGTGGAAATGCCAAGCACCTCAGCTGTGGCACAGCAAGCCTTGCGGTGCGGCTGCCCTGGGTGTCCACAAGATGGCACTAGCCAACCCTCCACCGACCTGCAGAGTAAGGAGAGGCTGTGGCACAGGCTGCAGCTCTGCAGTGGGTGTGAGTGCCCTGCACTGCATTTTACCCACACTCACATATCACACTTTATTGCATACTATAGGGTAGTGATCTACCATACTGTACTGCAACCTATGGATTGCTTATTAGGGATGCTAAGCTCCCCACTTGACCATATTCTAAAACTTGTCTCACAACACTTTACCGGAGGATACAAGCCCATTCCACTACTCCGTAGGAACACTTACTCTCCACATTGAACTGCATCCTAAGAACATTAACCCACCATCCTGCTTCCTATGTATGCTATTGGTTTGCATTGTATACAAAGGGTCCTAACTCACCATAAGGCTCCCTAGAAGAATAAAGCTACTTCACTACACTCCTAAAGAAACTAACAACCACATTATATTGCATCTAGGGTCACTAACATGTTTTACTGCACATTGCTACCCAGCCAACTCTCTACACTACATCCCAGACACACTTACCTGCAGTACTGAGAATCTGAGTGAATGCATCCACGATCATATGCAACATCACTGATGTATAATTACTATTAAAATGCCAACTTTAAATTCTCCCCTATTCTTTGAGCAAGAAGTCAAAGTGTGCTAGCCTTAGGACATTGAGCGCTTTTGACACTGGCATTCAGTGCCAAAGTGCTGTGATTGTCATATACATACTGGTGATTAGTGTATACATGTTTGGCTGATTTGAGTTAGCTGTAAGTCCCTTGTCAAGGGGTAAGACATATACCTAGAGCATGTAACTCAAATGCTCCCTCATGGGCCAGCAGCACTGGTTGTGCCACCCATGGAGGTAGCTCTTCAAACATGCCACAGCTTTGCCATGACGGGGCCTGTGTGTGCAGGTTATTGTCACTCGGCCTGGCATTTTTAAAAGCTACTGTTCAAGGTTCTGCATGTCTCTCGCTATATCAAAGTACTCCATGGGGACAGGGTGCAGTGTCGGGAAGAGGTAGGGCATGTGCATGTGTGCGCTACATGCACTGGTAGTGAATGGCCCCGGATGGTGTGTTCAGTAAGGTAGGGCCTGCTTCTTGCATTGGATTGGCATGAGGGCTCTGTGGAAAGGCCATTGAGCTATATTTCCTAAATGCAGAAGAGTGGCAGTAGAGTGTTCGATATTGATGAGTTATTAGTGGTGAATCCTCTCCGGTGGTGTGAGTGGACTTGACATTACCACGGTGGAAATACGACTGTAGAAAAGTGGTCATTTCTGTTCTCATGACTCTGTTTTCCTGTCTGCCTGTCTCCAATCCACAGCTGGGTGCTGTTGGGACAGCTACATCTGTGCATTCTTGCTAAGAAAGCCATAAACTAGGGGCTCAAGGGAAATTACAGACCTCTGAATCTGAGGGGCCTTCCTAGGATGGTTACGAGGGGGTGGATTTGACACCTGCATTCCAAGGGGCAGGGTCTTGGCCCCACTATAGATATTGATTGAGTCTCCCGGGGTAGGATGGCAGACAGTACAAAATTTAGAGAGGGCCCATGCATTCCAAAGGTGGCCTTTTGAACTGATTTCATCTTCAAAGTCCATTGTGGGTATAACTACTGGGGCTCTGCCCTCAGGAGTTAAAGACTCTTTTGGGATTGGAACCATACTATGCTGGTTCGATGCTGGGACATCAACAAGAGGAACGTTTGGGGCAAGAGGGACTGCAACTGGATTATCCACACACCTGTGGTGGCCTGGAGCTTGTCGTGCTCTAGGAAGGGGAGTATCACTTGATGGATTTTGCATGGATGTTGCTCGCCTGCAGCTAATTGCCAACTGTTGTGGCCCATGTCCCTAAGCACTCTCCAAGGCCGGTTGGCTGGCCTCCTGTTCACAAGTTCCCAGGGCAGAAATTATCTCCCCGTTTCCACAAGATAGCAAGGACCGCGGAGGGTGCGGCGGAAACGGGTGGCAGTATTCGTCAGTTGGGACAAGGACCGTCCCGAAGTATACAGTAATCCTACTGTGCCGAGAAGTGGGTACGTAAAGATCAGTGGGCAACCTGGGGGTGCCGTAGTGTGAGGAGTGTGGGGGAAGTCTGCTGAGTCCAAGGGACCCAAGCTTACAACCGGAAACCTGTGCTAGTTCACACTCCATAGAGTGTGGTGTCCAAGGTGTGTTGGGGAAGTTTGCCGGGTCCGTGGGATCCGAGCTGGCAGCCTAGACTGTCTCTAACCTCCAGATTGGTACGAAAACAGTGGCTTACATTCCGGCCTCAGTAAAAGGTCACAGGCTCCCTTTCCCCGGACCCACGCCACAAGGTGTTCTGTTGTGAGAATACCATGACTGGACCCGAGGGGTCTTGTTGTGCCTTGTGTGCACCCATGGCTAGCTGCTGGGTGCAACTGCAGCTCGCACCTCTGCCAGAGGGGAAACAATTCTCCAAATTGGAAGCACCACAGCTTCCGGTGTCAGTCTTTTGCCTACGGGGGGGATAGTGATCCCGCATTCATGAAGGTGCCACTGGGTGCCTGAGGACCAACCTAATCTGGATGGGCGAGAACACATAGCTGTTTCCTTCTGCTTTAGATGGTCCTGTCAATCTAATCAAAGTGTCGCCAGTTGGTGCAACGTGTATCATTGGCTGGTGTGGTTTGAGTGGCTGAGGGGCTTGGTCACGAGGTGTAGTCAGAACCTGTGATTTCTTGACCATTACAACTGTACAGGGTATGCAATATTGGGAATGTAATGTTTATGCTAATATGTTTTTGGGAAAGTGAAATACCTCTGAACAGCCTGCGTATTTGCTTCTGTCACTTTTAATGTGGGAGGGATTGCTTGGATCATGAACACCTCTGGCAAGTATGCACATGGGTTTATGTTGCTTACAAGACTGAGGGGATAACGGAGCAAGTGAATACCTATGACTAGTACATGTATGTTAATGCCGTTCTGCTGCTAATGGAAGAGTTTGACAATGGCATTTTACTGTGAAGTGTATAACCAATGTGTATGTCATTTTGATTTCAATTTGTGTGTAATACAAAGACCAGTGTTTTATTTATACAGTGTGCAGTCTTTTTGTAGCGTACACAGTGTGTTGCGAGGATGGGGGTTGTGCCAATACTTTACACTTTTACCCTGAGGATAAGCCTGGATGCTCGGTGTCAAGCTACCCAAGGGTGAGTACAGGTTATCAGACAAGTGTATTGTACTCATCCTATCTAGGATGGTGGAATCTTCCTGTCTTTGATGTGTTCCAGACAGCCATAAACCGCTGTGTCTAACACCAGTGAATCACACTACATGCCCTGGTCCAGCCGCCTGGCACACATGTCCTGCATGTAGGACTCCAACATTATCTGTGTTTTTTAAATATTTTTCATCGGTGCCTGCCTCATACCTTTTTGAATGGGCTTTGTAGACAGCAGCTCAATGTAAATGAACCAGAAAGAGGAGATGTGGACTACACATTTCCATTTAAAGACTGATGCACTTATTTTCAGAAAATCTTAAAGCATTAAGGATCAGTATTAGAAAGGAGAATGTACCTCTGCACTGTCTCCTTACAAGATGCAATGTTTTTACAAGACCGCCGCAAAGACTGTGTAATATTGATATGTGGAATCAACACATTGATTCATGAAATAATAGAAACACCTATTTATAGAGCCACGCATTGGGGTTCACTACGAGATCCATGACCCCACAAAAAATGTAAAACAGCGAATGAATTTGCAAAATATAACTACTGAAAAGAAAACTGATATTTACAATTGGGTAAAAAAAACAGTGAAGAGAAATGAGCTTCTAAAAAGGTCAAGAAGTAAAGAAAACAAAGGTTATAGTGGTGGTCCATTGGAAGACAAAGAAGTCACTCAGCAAATGGACAAATCCTTAACACTAAGTGTTAATGTCCTTGGTGTCTTAAAGCACCAATATTTAAATCGAGACAGTGATACTTAGATCTGATAGAAGATGGTTTAAGCATCAGCTAGCATAATGCATGGACAAAAATAAGTCTCTATGCAAATGCGATTACTAATCATTCAATAAATCAATCAATCAAGTAGGATTTGTAGAGCACTGCTTATCACCCCTGAGGATATTCAGTCACTCGGGGAGGGGAAGATGCTGCTGCTGAGATGAGTTAGTTGAAGAGTCAGGTCTTTAGGTCCTTCCTGAACTTCTGCAGGGTGGGGGAAATATGGGGGTGGAAGGGGAGGTTTTTCCAGGACTTTTGTGGATGTGGTGGGTGTGGGCCAGAAAGACGGATGAGGAACGAAGTATGCAGGTAGGTTGGTGGAAGTTCACCCTGTGGTTTTGGTAGGCAGGAATGTTGTTGTCAAGGGCTTAGTAGGCATGGGTGAGCAGTTTGAACTGGCACCGTTTGCTGACGGGGAGCCAGTGTAGGGCTTGGAGGTGGGGGAAGATGTGGGTCCACCTCAGGATGTCGAGGATGAGCCTGACAACTGTGTTTTGGAAGGTCTGGAGTCTGTTTAGTAGTTGATTGGTTATTTCCATGTAGAGGGAGTTGCCGTAGTCCAGGCAGCTAGTGATGAGGGCTTGGGTCACCGTGTGTCTGAATTCGAAGGGGAACCATTTGAAGCGCAGGGTGAGAAAGCAAGAGGATGAGACGATGTTTATCTGCTTCCTCATCGAGAGCTTTCTGTTGAGTATTATTCTGAGGTTTACTTTCCAGCATGCTCTCTGGGTGTGGGTGTGGGGCTGAGCTCCGTTGGCCACCAGGAGTCGTCCCACAGGAGGTTGCTGCTCCCGAAGATGAGTATTTCTGTTTTTTCTGTGTTGAGTTTGAGGCATCGACTATGCATCCAGCCTGCGATGCTGGTCATGCACCTGTGAAAGTTAGATTTGGTGTTAGTTGGGTCTGAGGAGAGTGAGCGAATGAGCTGAGTGTCGTCAGTGTAGGAGATTATGTTCATGCCGTGGGATCTGACCAGGTTGGCCTAGGGGTGCCATGAAAGTGAGGACAGTGAGAGAATGAGCTGAGTGTCGTCAGCGTAGGAGATTATGTTCATGCCGTGGGATCTGACCAGGTTGGCCAGGGGTGCCATCAAAGTGTTGAAAAGGGTTGGGCTTATAGAGGATAATTGTGGGACACTGCAGATGATATTTTTCGGTCCTGAGGTGAAAGGTGGGAGGTGGAAGCTTTGGGTTTGACCGGAGAGAAATGACGAGACCCATTCGAGGACTTTCCCTTGGATTGTCATTTGGTGGAGACAGAGCAGGAAGGTGTGGTGGGACACAGTGTAGAATGCTGCAGAGAGATCAAGAAGGGTAAGGGTGGAAGTCTCTCCCATGTCTAGGAGGGTCCTGATGTCATCTGTGGCCGGAATCAGGGCAATTGTTCTTCTCCAGGTGGATGGTGAGTTGGAGGTTGGCTGTAAGAGATATTCTAGAGCATTGATGGGCTTTCTTTACTTGCATGGCTCAGCTAATGTAATTAGATTGATGGTTGCACTGATCCACTATGCATTTCACTGGCACTGTAGGGGCTGTCCATCTAACTTTTAGGATAAAGGTCAAAGGGCTGCTATTGCTCGGCATTGCTGGAAGGATTGTGAAAATGGGTCGGAATGCTTTGTAAATGCGCTGTGTTTGGATTTCCATTGTTTCCCCTCTTTTACCCTTATAGAAAATAAGAAAATATGCGGCTGGAAAACATATGTTGCAGCTATAGAGTGGGAGTGTGTGTATTAGCATAGTGTCACAAACTGCTGCTAAGATCACTTGCTATCAGCCCATGAGCTCTACTCTCGATATTTTACCAGCATCATGCTTTAAAGCAGCTACATATATGGTAGATCTATAAGTCACTGGTATCATACATGATTTGCTTAGAACAGTGGTAATTTCTAAAGGCTTCAAAATAAGTATTGGCTGCCCATTTTACTTAAGAAATCCACGTTAAACGAAAACGACCCATCAAGCTATCTCTTGTGTCTTAAAGTTAACAAGCTACTAGAGAATGTAGTAACGCTGTCACTTTGTTGATTCTACAAACATTGTAGATGAGGCACAAGATGATGTTAAACTAGTAGTGATCTCTGTAGCAGACTCTGTAAGAATAATGATGGATGATAGTGGGTCAGGGAGGTTGTGTTATGTGACCTGTCAGATGCCTTCAACACCATTTACCACCAACTACTCATTTATCCCCTTAGGAGCACAGCAGCAGAAGATAATCATTTAAACTGGCATGAATCCTTTGTGGCAAAATTGCTTTGAGGTAGTGAAATTGGGTTCTTTCCTGTCAGAACCAAAAACGGTTACGTAGGAAGTGATGCAGGACTCCTCCCCATCCCTCTTATTGTTAGCCTGTAAGTATGAGCTCAGGTGGATCTCTTACAAGGCTTTTAGATATCTACATTCCTGGATGCTGATGACAACCAGTTAGGGATAACCTGTGGAATCACTCTCCTAATGTTGCTAATGAGCTAACTACTGAATTACAATCCATGTCTAGCACAAAGCACCAACTGTGGATATCTGGTCACGCTAGACCAAGACAAAATCACAAGTTCAGGCCGACCGCAATGGAGCATGGGCTGGCTACAGGGACCCAGTTAGGCCTGTTGAACAAGATTATATTAAATCCTGGCTGGAAAGAGTTGCAGAATCCCGATCTTGGATGCATCACGAGCCGAGGCGATGTGAGGTACTGGTCGGAGATGCGTCACACAGTGTCAGTTCTGAGGCACTGCGAGGCTTATGTGAGTTCCTGCATCATTATTGAGGAGGCCATCAAAGAGGGGGCTTGCCTCAAGGATGCATCACACACCAGCTGGTTCTGAAGAAGCTGTGGGGCTTGTGATGCAGAGTTCTGAGTAGTTGAGGCTGCCGTCAATGAGAGACTGCAATGCAAGGGCCTATGTCGAGTATACGTCTCACATTAGTGGTTCCGTTGGGGCTGCAGGCTGCGAGGGCAATGTGAAGTCCTTGCACCAGGAAAGTTCATGCAGCAGAGGCAATTCGTCAGTTCTGCTTGGGGTTGCACCTTGCAGTGGAGGAGATACGTTTGTTCTTCTGGGTCGACAAGTGGGCTGGCAGAGTACCTTCAGGACCACGTCTGAGGGTCCAGGACGGGGATGGCACTACTTGACAGGGTAGGATTCGCAGATGGCGTTCAGGTGCTGTTTCAAGGTTGTTGGAAGCTTGTTCTGTCCCTGAGGCTTCTCATCAGGAGGCCAGCCAACTAGCCCATGGAGTCATTCTGGGGTCCTGGGTTTAGAGATGCAGGTTCAGTTTTTTTCACCCAGGCAAGAGGGCAGCAGGTCAGAACTGCGGCACAGCAGTCCTTCAGAGCAGCAGTCCAGCAGAGTAGCAGTCCTTTCAGGAGCACAACAGTCCTTCTTCCTGGCAGGGTCCCTAGGTCCAGAAGTGTACTGAAGAGATGGGTCTAACGGTCCAACATATATACTTGGTGCCCATTTTGAAGTGGGAGAAGCTTCTAGAGGTTTCCACCACCCTGAGTTGTCAGGCATCCCATTCCTCCCTGTCCTGGCCCCAGCTTGCCTGGGGTCGCAAAAGACTAGTGACAAACTGATAGAAATGTGGGTCTCTAATTGGCAGAGGTATGCACCTTTGTCCAAGTAGGAACCCTTCTAGTCAGGGTAAGGGAGTTACACACTTTAGATAACCCCTGCTCATCCCCTTGGTAGCTTGGCATGAGCACACAGGCTTATACCAAAGGCAATGTGTAAAGTATTTGTATCCAAAAACACAGTAACACAGTGAAAACACCACAAATGGACAACACACCAGTTTCGAAAAATAAAGTATCTTTGTCTAAACCAAAGACTAAAACAACAAAATTCCATCATACAGGTATGTGAGGAAGCACCCCAAACCCACACACGAAGCCTCGACTTCCCTGTACCTCGTCCATGGTTTCCTTCCTTCCTAGGCCTGGAGGACGACGGCGAGAGCTGGGAGGGGAACTAAACAGTGAAAAAGGACTTTTGTTCCTTTGTGCAGGACGGAACTGCACCAAAGATGCCAACAGACTAATCAGGAGGCAGAGGTGTGTCACTGTCGACATAATTAGTGCCCAGAGGTGAGGGAGAAAAGGGAAAGAGAGGAAGGACGACAAAGAAAACGGTCAAGGAAGGAGCCATCGGGAACGGAGCTGAGGAAGAGCCGGATAGGTACTTTGGTGTCGTGGAGGACGCTGCTGGAAAGGACGCTGCAACGAAGATGCCGCCATTGAAGACGCCGGAGGCAAGGAGGCTGCAGATGTGTAGTATGAGGACTGGTGGAGCCCCGAGGACGCGCAGGAGCCGCCGCAACTCTGGAGAGTTGCGGCAGTAGGCAGGTCATGACTCGGGAGAGGGGAAGGTTGGGAAGACCGGGAGGCGGGCAGCTAACGACTCCTCTGACACCCCTCTTTTATTCTCAGGGAAAACAAAATCTTTGCTGTTTAACTCCTTAATTTCCCCTACTGCTTTCTCTGCACGGCCCGTTTTCAGAAGTCCCCTTACTGTGGTGTAGTGGAAGCAACTCATACCAGTCATTGGGCGAAAGTACTTACTGCTCCTTTTTTTTAATTTGTTTTTTCTCCACTCCTGTGAGCTACCTCTTGGGATCCCCTCCAGTATACTGCAACACCTGGGAAGAAACCCAGAAGAAAGAAGAAGTGAAGAAACTTCTATTTACTTTATGACCTACCTGAACAAGAACTATTTTGTTTATGTCTGTTTTCTTTTGCATTTGTGGCAAATAAACCCCCCCCTTTGGTGGACTCTGTGGACACTCTGCTGAAATAAACATCCCACTATAACTCCCATACGGCCTCCTCGCTTCTGTTTCCGCCCGTCCCTCTGACAAGGTATCAAGATATACTTTTAGAACAGTTACTTCAAAATAGATCTTGTAGAAACAAAATAGCTCCATCTGGGGTTATTACGACGTTGTGACAGGCATAAATCCAAAGTACGGCGCCGACCGCGAGGTGCGCAGCATTGTGCACGGATTCGCAAGGACCCCCCAAACAACAGCACATTTGAAAGGAAGTCAGCAGATGATGCACGGTGTCATGGAGGTGAGGCGTCAGTGACGAAGCGAAGCCGGTTCCTTTCTGCCATGGGGGAGGCGAGGTGTCGAGTTTGTGAGGGGGTGAGGTGTCGATTCGAGGATAGGGGAAGCTAGGCGGCAGCAGCGGTGATGCGTCGGTTCCAGTGAGGCAATGCAACGTTGAGGAGTTTGTGACGTCACCCTCATCGGTTATGGGCTCCATGATAACGGGATGCAGGCGCTGGCAGTGACGGTGTGGGCGCGAGCGCTGGTGGACTTCACGAGTCGTGCCCCTGGCCTCGGTGCAGGTCGCGGCGTCACTGTCGGCATTGCTGACGGCGTCTGAGTTATTTGAGTTATCCTTGCTTTGCAGGACCAGCCACACAATTCTCAGGGCCCAGGAACTGGAATTGGAGCCCTTTTGAATGCAGGCGTCCACAGATGATTCCAGGTGCTGGTCAGTGGGTTGCAGGTGACGTGTTTGTGGCCCTGAGACTTCAGAACAGGAGTCAACTACACTCAAGCCCTTGGAGATTCTTCTTCAAGCAGGTTCACAGCAAAGTTCCAGTCTTTGTACTCTCCTTGGCAGAAGCAGCAACTGCAGGCCAACCCAGCAAAGCACACACAGCAAAATGGCAGTACTCCTCCTTACAGCTCTCCAGCTCTTCTCCTTGGCAGAGGTTCCTCTTGAGTCCAGAAGTGATCTAATTCTCAGGAAATTAAGGTCCAATACTTATACCCCATTTTCTCTTTGTTCTCTTTGTGGCAAGGGTCTCTGAGCCCAGTCCAAACCAGTTCTGTCCTCTCTGGTGCAACATGACCACAGGATGTGAAGACAGCATTTGCGCAAAGGAGACACAGCGTATTCGGGTGCAATTGAAACTCCTCCCACCACTCTAAATGCAGCCAAGGTCTATTCAGCCCAGCTATGAGCCACCCAGGAAAGGCAGGACACACCTCAACCCCCCTTGTGGCTGTCCACTGTGAATACACATCCCCAGCTCCTGTCACTCCAAAACCAGACAGTCAATACACAAACAGTAGAGGCGCACAGAATGGTTAAACAAGAAAATGCCTACTTTCTAAAAGTGGCATTTTCAAACACACAATTTAAAAATAATCTTCCTAATAAGATGTGTTAGCAAATTCTGAGTTCAGAGAGCCTAAACTCCATGTCTCTATCTTGTCCCAATGGAAAGTTATACTTGTAAGATATAACAATGTAACTTCCTATGGGACAGATTGCCATTCAATAGTGGAAAACAAAATTGGCAGTATTTCACTATCAGGACATGTAAAACACATGAGCACATGTGGTAACTTTTGTATACACTGCACCCTGCCCATGGAGGTACCTTGGACCTACCTGATGGTACCTTACATATAAGAAAAGGGAAGGTTGGGGCCTGGCAAACAATTTACACAGAGAGCATATGCACTTTAGCACTGATTAGCAGTGGTATGGTGCCAAGAGTCCCAAAGCCAACAAAAACAGGTCAGGAAAAATAGGAGGAAGAAGCAAAAAACCTTGGGAATAACCCTGCAAAAAGGCCATTTCCAACACAAACCATTTGTGAAAGTGCTCATACAGGACATTTGTGATGTGCAAGTGCTGTAGATGACAGCTCCTCCTCCTAGTTAACTCAAAGTGGCCCATCCTGCTAACACTTATCTTCCCTTTGTCTCAGTGTCTGACAGCAATTCACAAAGACCAGTTGCTACCTACACCTAGTCATGTAAACCAGGATGAGGCTGCAGAAACCAACAGTCAAGACAAGAAAATGCCAACTTCTAAAAGTGGTATTTTCAGAATTGGACTCAAAATCCGACTTTACCATTAAAGAGGGATTTAATTAAAACTCTTTAGACTCCAAAATTGAACTGTTTACCTTAGTCGGGTCTGGTGGCTCAGTGGACTAATGCATCTATTGTAGGGGCCTGTGTTTGACCTCATGGTCACAGGTTCAAATCCTGGCGGGTCTCAGCCTTTCATCCATCTGAGGTCAATAAAATGAGTACCATTAAGCTGGGTAACAATAAACATCTGTTATTCAGCACCAAGATACCTCTGGGTCAACGTGTGCTTTACAAATATGAATGTTATGTTCTCCCATGTGCAAGAAGGTAACTCCAATAGGAGAGGTAAGCCTTGCAGTAGTAAAAGACTAATTTAGGTTTTTTTTCACTACCAGGACATGTAAAACTTAAAAGTACATGTCCAACTTTTAAATACACTACACCCTACCAGGTGGGCTGTTCAGGGCCTACCTAGTGATAACTAATATATATTAAAAAGGAAGGTTTGGGTCTGACAAATAGATTTCTTTTTTTAAGTCGACATGGCAGTTTAAAACAGGAACAGGATTGAAGGCAAAATGTTAGGGGAGAACCATGCCAAAGATGCCAGGTCTAACATAATGTATAGAATTATTTAAAAGTAATTTAATTATTTTTAATAAAAAATAATGTTCCATTCGGTTTTAAACTCAAACAGGTTTTTAAAATATTTTACAAATAAAATAATAAATAGTTTGAATTTATAGATATTTTTAACATTAAATTAAATGTATTTATATATCTAAATAGTTTTCAAAAATGACCAGAATTTGAACTTAGTTCCCATGAGGTTTTATTTTATGTCCCTACCACCATTATTTTCTATTGGCGCATGTAGCAGTACCAGTGGTTAGACATGTGTGGTGCTGGACTTACTCTGAGCTAGAATACATGTAATATTGTTTTGGATCTTTTTGGATATAGAAGTGCAGTTTGTGAATAGCAATGGGTCTAACTTTTATGTTGGTGGGTGTATGTCCCACCCTAAACAATTTCCTATGTCTCCCTAAACCCCTACTTACTCCTCCCTTAACCAAACCCCTTTAGTCATAAATATTCCTCATTTTCCAGCTAATCCCCTCCACATTTACTACCAAACCAGATAATTATGTGTATGGAGATCACCACAGTCGGGGCAGAGATTTCTGCACATAAAAACGGTATGTGAACATAATAATGTAAAATAACCCATGTCAAAAGTCTAACTCAGTAAGGTTCAACTAATCCCACTCCTATATTCACCTCAAACTTTCTATCCTCAATCATGAGTATCACTGGGGCATACTTCTTAAGCACCATGTTATCCCTCCCTGTATAGTGTGGTAGGCAATGAAAGAAACTGTTGGGGTGCGATAATTACGATAAATGATTAGAAATCCATGTGATCTCTAATAACTAGCCTCTATGCATTTAAGAAGAGGTGCCTTTAACACAAACTCACATGTAATTTTTTACAAAAACGTTCATATATAATTTTTGCAAATATTGATCAGATTTATTGATTGATCGCTGAACTAAACATGAGATGGCTGCAGCGCTTGTTACAACGCAGTGACCCTTCTTTACGTGTACTTCGATTCTTATTGAGGACAAGATGGCGCCTGAGTGAACTAAACAAGAGATGGCCGCTTCGCTTGTTACAACGCAGTGACCCTTCTTTACGTGTACTTCGATACTTATTGAGGACAAGATGGCGCCTGAGTAGAACGCCATAGCGATATATGCTGCCTGATGTCCGTAGCACTACCCGGCTTTGTAAGTTAGGTTATCACTTATTTTTGTTTTATAATTTGAAGCATGTGATTCTGTGTTGTATGTGGTATATGTACTGCATTTTTTGTTGAGGATTAGATAGTGGCTGTTAGAAATGGGGTTTCTTGTTGACTAGGGTATGCACCTAAGCCAGGCAGAACCCACCAATCTAGTCAGGATAAGTAAGTTACACACACAAGGTAACCACTGCTCACCCCCTTGGTAGCTTGGCAGAGCAGTCAGGCTTATCCCAGGGGCAATGAGTAAAGCGTTCGCGCAACACACACACCTGTGACTCACTAGGCTCACCACAAAAAGAGACTCCACACAAGGTTATATAAAAATATCCTTTGCTTTGCACATAAAACACATTAGACCATAATCACATAAATCACTGTGCCACTAGGCACTTGTCATGACGTCACATAGCTCACATAAATCACTTTGCCAACCAGGCAATTGTCATAACATTACAAGTTAGTGCAATCCAGTGAATACTTGTAGGTTGCACACATTATAGAAATATCATTACTGTGCATAATATACAGTCACCTTCTATGTTACTCGCTATCCTGGTGGTGCAGGGCATAAATCAACATCTCACCATGAATATAACATGCAGCCCATAATGAAAGACAAACACATGAATCACCATAGGTCGCGTGGAAACAACCTATAACACCATAGATTCATAGAGCACAGTGCTTCTGTGCTTCTAGTACACCCTCTACAGTAAGATTGCCCCCACCCCAAATGTAGGTTACAGGGCCACATGCTCACCTACTACAGTGATTGCGGTACAGTCAGGCAGCCCCAGGTGAAAGAAATGGAGCGTGTAGGACGCCTGCCCTCCTATTAGGGGCAATACGGTAATTTAGCACTCCATGTATTTGACTGGTACAGGTGGTCTACTGTCCCCAAGCACACTTCGGGACCACGCAAGAGACCTCCACTGGTCCCCTCGCTCAATCCACAATGGCAGCTTCCCCCAACAAGTACCTGGACTGTGGCAAATTCTCGCAGGGAATCGGGGACCTCCATTGAGGTTCCACCCCGTCCCAACAATCCAGCAACAACGCCCCAGGTATGACTGCAACAGGGAAGCAAGGCACTCGCACTGTCCACGTTAGCGGGGGACCTCCCTTCACAAAAGGGCAGCTGCCCGCGAGCACGTGGCCCAGCCATTAAAAGTAGAGAAGCTCAGCCCCACTCACCAATCACCAGGGGCTGAGCGGTTTAAGTTGCAGCCGTAGGCTGCCAAGACAAAAAGTGTGCTGGTGCTCCTCCTCACTTGCCAGTCACCACTGGAAGCCACTTCCGTACTTTTCTCCCCGGCCCGGGTCACAACACCCAGCCCGCAGGACTCCTCTTGGGGCTGCGGTCTTCCACGTCCTCTGTGACAGCCAGCCTCATCTCTCCGTGACGTTGCCCCAGCAACACAAAGTAACACCTGGGCGGGATTCCTCAATGCCTGGGTGCTGTGATACTTTGCAGCACGGGTCCACGTAGCAGAGCCCCGGCTGCAGATAAAAACTTGCGGGAACACAACAGGCCGCCAGGGATAGCACTTCTTCCCCCTTAGATCTCCCCTTCCGTCACTCAGGAACCACTAGGAGAGTGCAGCGCGGCAGGAGCTGCAGGGCAGACCAAAGTGCTCCTCACGCTCTTACTCTTCAGAAAGTGAAGGGGCAGAATCCAATGCACTGGTCACTTGGTCAGGAGGAATAGAGGCGCTCACCATGCAAACAAGTTTGTTAGGACAAGGGGCACAGCAGCACTCCTTGGAGAGCACAGGGGGTACACCATCAGGGTGCAGGCAGGCCAGCACAAGGATCCTTAAAGGAAAGTGGCAGTCCTTATTTACAGCCCCACAGGCAGCAGGTTAGCACTTTCAGAGTAATCAAGTCCCAAGGCCGTTCCTCCTGGCAGTCCAGCAGTCCTCAGGTGTAGAACCAGCAGTGTCTTGTTACAAGTCAACACAGTGTCCAAAAATATGGGGTCAGAGCCCCTGTACTTATAGTCCAAAAGTCTTTGTTCTGGGGGCACGTCAAACAACTTTCAGAAGTGCACAGCACCCCCATTCAATCCCAAGCCCTGGCTCCAGACACACTACAGGGGCATTGTGAAAGTCAGGCCCAGCCCTATTCAGATGCAGGTGCAAAGCCGCCCACCACTCTAAATGCAGACCAGCCGTATTCAGGTGCAAGGGAAACTCCTCCTACCACTCGGAATGCAGCCCAGGTCTATTCAGCCCAGCGCTGAGTCACCCAGGAAAGGCAGGACACACCTCAGCCCCATTGTGACTGTCTACAGTGAATGCACATCCCCTTCTCCTGTCAGTCAAGGGCAGAAAGAGTCATAAGCACACAGAAATGCCCACTTCTAAAAGTGGCATTTCTAAAATAGTAATAACAAATCCGCTTTCTCCAATAAGCAGGATTTACTACTACTATTCCAAGCATACCAAATATGGCCACGCTACCCCTTTCATATCTGAAATTACCACTGAAAGACATTTCAGGGAATTCCCAATGCAACCCTATGAGAGCAGCAGCCTCACAGCAGTGAGCAACCAAATAGGCTGTTTGTCACTACCAGGACATGCCACACAGTTAAGACACATGTCCCACCTTTTATCTACACAGCACCCTGCCCATAGGGCTACCTAGGGCCTACCTTAGGGGTGACCTATATGTAGTAAAAGGGGAGTTTCAGTCGTGGCAACCACTGTAAGTGCCACGTCCCTGCCACAGTAAACTGCCCAGGCAGGCCCTGCAGAGGCTTGAGACTGGTTTGAAAGGCTACTTTGGTGGGAGGCGCAAGCAGCACTGCAGGCCCACTAGTGGTATTTAATTTAAAGGCCCAGGGTATATGGGATACCACTGTACAAGGGACTTACAGGTAAATTAAATATGCCAAACAGGTGTAGACCAATCTTACCAAGTTTACCAGAGAGAGCACATGCACTTTAGCACTGAACAGCAGTGGTAAAGTGTCCAGAATCATAAAACCAACAAAAACAGGTGAGAAAAAATACAGGAGGAAGACAAAAAATTTGGGGATAACCCTGCAAAATGGGCCAGTTCCAACAGTGCCAAAGTAGAATGCCCCCGCGATCTAAGATGGTTGATGTTGGGAATACCTCCCAGCGTAGCAAGTTTTGTTAGCACTTTTACATGTTATGTAGCTTAAGGCTAATGATAATGTGGTAGCAGGTTGTTTAAGAATGTTTGTTATGGATACATGGTTTAATCAGGTTATATTGTTGTGTGACTTTCAGATGTCAATGGACACGTAAAAAAATATTGGTAGACCATTATTCGAGCCTGTATGTGCAGAATGGAGAACAGTTCCCCGCTGTTAGTGATACTGTGGGATCGGGAACCGGGGTTCAATCAATTCAGGATCTAAGAGAGGAGGTTGACATCTCTGAAGCACCGGCCTCGAGGTGTGCCCTCAATGACCAGGGAATAACAGAACAGGAAATATATCTAGGCATACAGAGTATAGTACTCAATAAAGCACCAGGTCTAGACAAAATTCCTGGGGATGTATTTCGGAGGGAGGCTGACATCTGGGGTGCTTATTTGTTCTCCATTATTCACAGCTTTTCTAAAAGGGACCCCTTGCCCCTCACTTGGGCTGGGGTCGAAATTATACCCATCTACAAGAAAGGGCCCCGCAATAAACCATCAAACTATAGACCCATAAGTCTTATTGACCACTTGCAAAAGCTGTTTTGTAGGGTCATACTTGGTAGATTGCAGGAGTGAATGGCTAGAAATGACATTCTGTCACCCCTGCAGGCGGGCTTTAGAGAGGCCACAAGCACAATTGATCGGGCTCCTGATGGTGTACTGGAAAGTGGTCACCCTGGGGCGGCAGGCGCCTCTATGTTGTGTTTGTCGACCTTCATTCCGCATTTGATCTGGTCCCCAGACCCACTGTGTGGCATGCATTACAAGAGATAGGAGTACCCAGTGATTTACTTGACATTATTGTGAGGCTGCACATGAACAACTATGAGCAGGTGAGGTGTGGCAATATCAATGGCCCTGATTGACAACGATTCCCACAGATTGGCGAACATGAGGATTCATGCTCTCATGTTTGCTGACGACACCCTCTTGTTGGCAAAATCACCCATGGGCTTACAAAAGCTCCTGGATTGCTTTGAACATTTCTGCAGGGATCGGGCCTGGAAATCAATTTAGGCAAGACAAAGTACATGATTCTAAACCCAGGGCACTCGACTAGGGCTAAACCAGTTCTAGCAGGGTCTACCCTTGAAAGGGTACATTCTTTCACGTTCTTGGGTATTGCAGTCACCGAACACATGGGGTGGCAGTCACACATCACCCAGAGTAGGACCAAACTAGAGCAAATTGCCGGAGGCATTTCTAAGATGGCATATAGATCGCAGTCTTGACCAGCAAGCCCGGCCCTGCAAGTCTACCAATCGCAGGCTCTGGGGGAAGCTTTGTATGGTGCAGAGTTGTGGGGTCATGTGAATGCGACTATGCTTGATTTAGTCGAAAATCGGTTTATCAGGCATCTGGTAGGTGTTCCAATAAATACCCCATTGCTTCCCCTTAGACTCGACCTTGGGGTGAGATTATCATCAGCCAAAATTGGTGTATGCCATATCCTGCACTAGAAGAGGCTCTGGACAACTCTGGAGCTCCAACAGTATTAGGAAGGCCTAGGAGAGATCCTTAGCCTCTCAGACTCTAGTAAAATTCCTTGGATCAGGTATGTGAGATCCCTCCCGGGAAAAATTGGGTTTGTAACTCTGTGGAGTACCACAAACGAGTCAGCAGGGATCGCCAAGAACACCATTAAAAAAGCTTATTTGCAGCACATAGATGTTGCTGTAAACTCCCAGGAAAGTAGAGGTTCTCTGACCGATGCATTTCTTGCAGTTAAGGATGTTTACAGCGGAGAAAATTATATGGATGAGATTGAACCTCCTATGGCCAGATGCTTGTTTTTGCAGTTACACTACGGGACCCTTCCTCTCCAGTCTTTTACAGCTAGACGGGCTAAAGTACCCTGTGCGGATGAGAGGCGCTGCCCGGCATGGGGTGCTCCCAAGGAGACCTCAGATCATTTATTGTTTTTTCTGCACAGCATATAAGAGCAGCAGGTGATGCTGGATATTACTGCTGTGCCAGGTCCCTAGACACTAGAGAATATAAAGTTGTCTTAAGGATACTAAGAACTGATCTCAGTAAGCCATTAATGTTTGCACTGACATACTATCCATTGGCTGTGTGGAAAGTTAGGGCAAAACTCTGCGTTTTACCTGGGAACCTACCCATGGTAGATGTAGTGATGTGATACACTGCATCTCCTATGCTCAGTTATTGATCTTAATGCTTGACTTTCCTGCTAATTTCCCTCATCCTTTCCTATATTGCGCCTATTAACTAATAGTCTTTTAATTGTTTAAAATCTGCTGTATTTAGAACTCCAGAACTGTAATGAACTGAATTTTAATCATAATCATGCTTTTAACTATTTATGCTTTATATTGAATAATGTCTTTTAGGCGCTTTTATGGCCTTTTGAGACAAAATAAACCTGAATTGATTTGATTCAAAATATATATTTTTTACTATATGGGAATTCACCTTGTACTGGGTGAGTGTGTACTTATAATAATTATTTATTTCTAGTATTATTAGATACATACTGATGAGTTATTTACATCTAGTTCTGACTTATATGGTTTTCCAGCACAAAATTGACAGCTATTTGTAATTAAGGTTTGTGGTCACTTTTCACAATATATTAAGGCAGGTGTTGGGGTAATTTCTGCCTCTTTTCTTTCTTTCACTTGTTGATGGAGAGGCAATTTTAATGTGTCACACTTGGGTGTTATTGTAACAAATTATTGTTTATGTATTAGTGGATTCATTAATATGGTTATAATCACCCGTACTTTTCATGCATGGTGTTGATGGAATTATGGGTTTCCATACACAGGGGCCGATTCCGATCTCGGCCGGTAGGGCTCCGAATCGGATTCGGCTTTACCGGATCCGATTCGGAGCCCTGTTTCCCGACCGATTCGTACGTGCGTCCGGGCGAGTGAGTACGATGCGAAATCTCCGACCGACTCGTTCGCGAGACCCAACCGCACCGACCGACTCGTACGCGAAAGCTGACCACTCCGACCGACTCGCACGGACGCGCCTCGCACCGCGCAATGGAGACGTTCCCCGGCCGGGTAAGTACGATGCGCGCCTCGACCAGTCCGACCGCCTCGCGCCGTCCGGCTCAAAAGAGCAGTCGGAGCCGCACTTTGGGGGTCCGTGTCGGACCCCCTGTACGCCTAGCCACGCGAGTCGCACACAGGGGGACCCATGGGTCCCCCCTACCTGTGCATGTACGAAGCGACCCGCTTTGACGCGTACCCGCTGTAGGGGGCGCCCTTGTTCGCCTCGCACCCATTGAGTCAATGGGAGCCCGCGTACGCGTTGTACGACCGGCTCCCATTGACTTCAATGGGAGTCCGACCGAATCGAGTCCGATAGCATACGAACGCATCGTACTCGTTCGGTCGGACTGCTAGGGTCCGATTCGGTCGGAAATCTCTCCGGGTCCGGCTCGGTCGGAGAGATTTCCGGCCCGAATCGGAATCGGCTCCACAGTGTTTTCTCACCATCAATATATATAAATTTGTAAAATAAGAAGTTGAGGTGCAAGAAAAGGCAACATTAGTTTGTTTGTCGTTGGAGAAATTACTTAAATAAAAGTTATGTTTTGTTCACTCTTAGCCCTAATGAAGTCGCAGGCAACATGCCAGTATGATGAAACACGTTGCCTAGATGTTGGAGACTCAAAAATCTAATTAAAGGACAAAAAAATGTAATAATTTTTTGTGGACTCCTAATTTTGTGTGCTCAAAGGCAATTTTCAATATTTGAGCTTGTATGGTACTTTCTTTAGCACTCTGTGCTATTTTAGGCTGTTTGATACTAGTTGTCTATTGAGTCAGACACAAGCCCTTGCGACAAACAGCCTGCAGTACCTCATCGAACTGCTAGAGGTCCCAGAGGCTTACAACACTGACCATCAATCTCATGAAACCAGAGTTTAAGTAATAGAGCAGATGTCCTTAAATGTATGCTTTTTAATGTGGAAGAAAACAATTGCGCAAAACTTGACTGTGCTTTTGTTGTGAACAGGCTAGATCATAGAAACAACTTGGTTTCAACATGACTGCATATTCACTTTCTCATGTCTAATGATGTTTGCTTGTTTCTATGAAATAATAAGTAAGCTATGCTAGGTTATTGTAATCATAGTTAATATCACTGCTCTGGGTGCAACTTCTATGAGTTCAAGTAAAGCCACCCTAATGTTCATAGATAGTGCCAGTCACTTGTACATAGAAAAAAAACATGTATTATCTGGAACAACTTGTTATCTCTTTTCTAAAAATGTGTTGTGCAATATGTGAGAGAAATGCCGTTATCAGTGTGCAAGACTAGGTTGCAAAAAGTGAGGACAGATTGTGTACTGGTCATGTAAGGGGAAAGTGAAGATGAGGAGCGTGGAGGTGGGGATAACGGTGCGTAGGGAGATGGGGGTGTGAAGGAAACGAGTTGTTTAGGACTGCTTGTTAAAACAGACATTGGCAAAGTCAATAGGTCTTGCCTATGAAATGGCTATTGGCTTTGCCAATATGTTTTGGCCATTTTGTGCACTATTGTGGCTAATGTTCAGCATGGCTAAAAGTTAGTGGCGTATAGGTGATTGGCATGGAGTGTTGTGGGATAGAGTGTCGTGGAGTGTCATAGAGTGGCATAGAGTGGAGGGGCATACAGTGGCATAGAGTACAAGGGCTTAGAGTGCCTTAGAGTAGAGGGGTCTAGAGTAGCATTGAGTGCGGGGGCGTAGAGAGGTAAAACAGTAGACAGTGACTTAACAGTAGGGCTGCTGTAAGTATTCGTCTTGCAAACCCCTCCCAAGAGGCGAGTCGCCCCCCCCCCAACTTCAACTGCGTCCATCTTACCCTTTAAATTACACCACTGACAACTTGCTTTGGTGCCTTAAAAGGTCGCAGTTTATTTAAACATAACATGGTCATACATTTGCAATTTTTATGGTCATTTATAATGGTCATTTATAACAACCATGTTCACACATTTTATTGTCTTTGCAATTATCACAGTACATTCTTGGTCATTATGTGGTCTCAGCCAACCAATTTCTAGGGAGGGAGCCCACATGTCTGGGCCTCTGATTCTCGGGTTTAGGCTTCAACTTGCTACCGACTTGGAGGGTGCCGTCCCGCTTGCCCTGGACCCCTTCTTGGCCCCTCCCTGCTCCTACGGGTCCCTGCCGTGTGGCATCCCAAGGACCCTGTGTGAGCATCTCCTCCATTCCGCCTGAGGCTGAGACCTGACATCTCGCTCCCTCTGTACCCCTGCCATGAGGCATCCCAAGGGCCCTGCGGGAGCATCAAATCTACTCTGTCTGTGGCGGTATGCTGTTACCGGCTCCCTCAGTGCCCCTGCCATGAGGCATCCCAAGGACACTGTGTGAGCCTTCCATCTACCTCTACTAATTTATCTCTTTTGTCTATCTTTCTTGGGTTTCATCCGCCACGCTACCTACGGTTCCACGAGCGGAGGGAGCTCCCCCTGTCCCGCTACCCTCTTTTCTTACTATGCGAAACCCATCTGCTCTAGCACCCCCACAATGTTCAGTAGGAACATGTCCATTCCCACCCCGGTCAGGTGCACCCCGTCCTCTAAGTGATAGCCCGGGGACCTCAAGTTTATGAAACCATGTCTTACGAAACCCCAACCATTGGCCCTACATATCTTTGCCATGGTGATATTCAGATTCCGTCTGGATTTTTCCACCGCCACCAGGTCTATTGCCACTCTCCATGTTCTCCGTACTATTATTTCTGAAAAAATTACTTCAGTTGGGTGTACCAGTCTAGCCATGGCTGAGAGGCCTTCTTGCATTCTTTCTAGGAGGCCCTTCCTCCCTAATGCTGCCAAGTCATTACCTCCCAGGTGGACCACCACCACCGCATCCAGTCTGCCACCTTGCCCCATTGCGTCCCGCACCGCGGGGAGCAGTTGGTCTCATTTCATTCCCGATCACCCCAGCCAAACTATTTCGGTGTCCTGCAGCCAGATTCCGCCGAATTCGCGTCTGGCCGCCGCCCATCGTTGTGCTTGCGCTATGTAGGAGTGGCCCACGATCCATACCTTCTTGCGTTGCTCGGTCGGACCTAGACGGAGGTGGGGGGGAGCCAGAATCAGTACATCGTGGGACGTATGTAACGTTTAAACGCGCCGGATGCCCAGCGCCCTATCCCCTTGATTTGTTCCGTGCCCAGGCCTAACCCTGCGCCCGTGGTGGCTGCCCCGATCCTGAATGAGTGGGACCTGAAAGCCCTGGCAGGGAGCCCAATCACCCCTAGTGCCTTTCTCATCACTGCTATGAATTGGAAGTGGCTGAGGAACGACCCGTCCCCATGTCTGAACAGTGGCCCGTGGGTGTGTTCCTTGGGTCCTGTGTACCTCTGAACTAAGCACAAAGGGCAACATGATTTATTCTCAATGCAATTTATTCTAGTCCACCTCCCTCTGCCTGCCTGGTCCGTCTGTGACCACTGCAGCAGGATATTCATGTGCCCTTCCCTTAGCTCCACGTCGGTCCTGCGTATGCACGCTGTCCCTGGGTCCCCCACAGCTGGGGCCACCAATTCGCTGACCCTGTATGCCCCAAAGAATGCCAGGGCGAACGCTGCCTGAAAAAGTGTTGCTTCCATCTCTGAGGTGCATATTTCCCCTAGGGCTCCATCATGCGCTGTAGTATGGTGCGCAGTCAAAATATCGATTTTTTTATATCGACCTACACTAATATCGAGTTTTTAATATCGTAGGGACAGAATATCGATGTCAAGAATATCGGTGACCAGAATATCGACCTTAAGGTAAGTAATATCGTTTTTTTTTATATCGAAGTAAGTAATATCGAAGTCAGTAATATCGAAGTAAGTAATATCGTTAGCAAAAATATCGTTGTTAATAATATAGATATTTATATTAGTGTTATGTATTTTAGTATGTATTTTATATGTATGTTTAACATTTTTTGTAATGTATTTTTATTATTTTTAAATATATGTATTAAATGTTTAGAAATTAGTAATTTTTTTAAAGTAAATTTTGTGTTTTAGTATCAGAGCGGGTTGTGGGTTTATAGGGGAATAGGGTGGGAAGTAATTTAATTACAATTAATTAATTAATATGTTTTTATTTATTGTTATTGATTATTAATTTATTGTTAATTAATTATTAATTGGTAATACATTTTTTTATTGATTAATTTATCATTATATTAATTATAATTAATGTTGTTTTTTATTTATTGTTATTGTTAATTAATTCATTGTTAATTAATTATTAATTGGTAATATATTTTTATTAATTGATTCATTGATAATTAAATTAATTATGTTAATTTTTATGTGTAGCGGGTTGTGGGTTTATAGGGGAATAGTGTAGGAAGAAATTTAATTATAATTAATTAATTAATATATTTTTATTTGTTATTGACAATTAATTTATTGTTAATTAATTATTAATTGGTAATTAATTTTTATTAATTGATTAATTTATAATTATATTAATTATAATTAATGTATTATTATTTGTTGTTATTAATTAATTTCATGGTTAATTTATTATTAATTGGTAATTAATTTTTATTAATTGATTAATTGATAATTAAATTAATTGTGTTCTTTTTTATGTGTAGCGGGTTGTGTGTTTATGGGGGAATAGGGTGGGAAGTAATTTAATGTTATTAAAGTAAATATTAATTTTATTTTATTGGTATTTATTATTAATTTTTTAGTTAATTAATTATTAATATATTATTTATTTTACAAAAATTATTTAATTAATAAGTATGTTAATTTAACCCCTACGCTATCCTACATTTTCCACACTGTTACACTCACTGGAGTTGGAATAGTAATTTTAACCCCTACGCTATCCAACACTTTCCCTACTGTTGCACTCACTGGAGTGAGAATAGTAATTTTTACCCCTACGCTATCCAACACTTTCCCTACTGTTGCACTCACTGGAGTGGGAATAGTAATTTTAACCCCTACGCTATCCAACACTTTCCCTACTGTTGCACTCACTGGAGTGGGAATAGTAATTTTTACCCCTACGCTATCCAACACTTTCCCTACCGTTGCACTCTCTGGAGTGGGAATAGTAATTTTTACCCCTACGCTATCCAACACTTTCCCTACTGTTGCACTCACTGGAGTGGGAATAGTAATTTTTACCCCTACGCTATCCAACACTTTCCCTACTGTTGCACTCCCTGGAGTGGGAATAGTAATTTTTACCCCTACGCTATCCAACACTTTTCCTACTGTTGCACTCACTGGAGTGGGAATAGTAATTTTAACCCCGACGCTATCCAACACTTTCCCTACTGTTGCACTCACTGGGGTGGGAATAGTAATTTTTACCCCTACGCTATCCAACATTTTCCCTACTGTTGCACTGTTTGGAGTTGGAATAGAAATTTTATTACCTCCGCTATCTAATATTTTTTGTATTATTTTAGTTAATGTAGTATATAATTAATTTTAAAAAGATTAAAAATATATATTTTTTAAATTGTTATATATATTTATTTAAATTTTATTTATATTATTATTTTATGTGTATAGATGTATTTATAATTTATATGATATTTTTTTAAATTATAAGTCATTAAAATAATTATTAAAAATTATTAGTAAGTATATATATTATATATTGTATGTATATGTTTAATTTATTTTTACATTACATATATATTACTTATAATTTTTAAACATTTTAAAATATTTTTAACTATGTTTATTTTAATTATATGTATTATTTACTTTATTTTACATTATTTTTTTAACTTAAATAAAAAACGATATTTTTAACAACGATATTTTTGACATCGATATTTTTTTCCGATATTTTTGTACTTACCACAATGTAGATAGGATGTCGATATTCTTGACTTCGATATTCTTGCGTGGATATTTCTGTAGGTCGATATTCTGACCTCCGATATTTTGTCAGTGTTTCCTGTAGTATGTCAAAGTGGATGGGCCGCCTAGTATCCTTCTTTGCCTGTTGCAACCTGCCCCAACCTTTCAATGCCATTCTACATTGGAAACCCCTAGAAGGGTCCTCCCCTGCTGCCATTTTTGTGTAGTTTGCTACTGCATTCAAGTGTGCCTGGGCCCAAGATTTTGTCTTTCCCGACAAGAAAGCCCATTCTAAGAAGTTTAAGACCTCCTCCTGGCCTGCCAGCCGGCCCCTTGCTAGCCCTGTCCTGGCCGCAAACGTTTCCCTGCACTTACGGTAACGGATCTCTGTCTCTGGGGCCAGTGCATTGTCCAGCATCTTCTTTAACCCAGGTCTACCCATGCCCAAGCCTCATCCGGCACCGGGGTCATCCCTCGGTCCATGTTCAGGGCGAGTTACCCGGAATTTTGCCCACTGAAAACGAGAAATGGCATCGGCATTTGAGTTGTCTCCCCCTGGGATGTATCGTGCCATAAGCGCGATGTTCGCCCTCAACTGACAGTCGAATAGTTTTCACAGCAGGTTGACCACCGCCGGGCATTTCGCTGTCCCTGTGTTAATTGCCTGCACTACAGCGTGGTTGTCAGACCATAGCATTATCTGACTGTTTGCCAACCGATGGGACCAAATGTGGAAAGCCACTACAATGGGGAACAACTCCAGCAAGGAGATGTTGGCAGTAACCCCCGCTTTCTGCCAGGTGGCTGGCCAGGCCCCTGCCAACCATGAGTTCCCTAGGATGGCCCCGAAGCTGAAGCCCCCGGGTCCGTGTAGAGCTCGAGCTGGTTTGCCTGCACCCAGGGCTCACGCCACATGAGGGTGCCGTTGAAATTTGTCAGGAAGTTTTCCCACTGCCCCAAGTCCTCCCTCACCCCTTGTGACAGGCGGACTCTGTGGTGCTTCTCTGTCATGCCCCTGGTCATCCAGGCCAAGCGTCTAGCAAAAGCGCGCCCCGCGGGGATTACCCTCGTAGCAAAATTCAACTTCCCAAGCAGCTGCTGCACTTCGCCTAGCGTCGCCTTCTTCTGCTGCTTCAATCTCCCAATGATTTCCTTAAGCTCCGCCACCTTAGCGGGCGGCAATTTGCATGTCCCAGCCACCGAGTCCAGCTCTATACCGAGAAAGGATAGTTTTGTGGTTGGGCCCTCTGTCTTGTCTTGTGCTAGGGGGATTCCCAATTCCTGGGCCAGTTCTATGAAGCTTTGCAGGAGGGTGGCATATTCCCCAGTGCCCGCCCTGCCGATAAAGATGAAGTCATCTAAGTAGTGGACCCGTCCCCCTTCTGGGGCGCATTTCCTTAGCTCCCACTCCAGAAATCCGCTAAAAGCCTCAAAGTACGCACAGGATATTGAGCAACCTATTGGCAAGCATTTGTCATAGTAGTATTGTCCGTCTAGTTGAAAACCTAGCAAATGATAGCAGTCTGGGTGTACTGGCAAGAGGCGGAAAGCCGATGCTATGTCCGTCTTTGCCAACAGGGCTCCCCACGCCTGCCTTATCAGGTCCACCGCGTCATGCACCGTAGCCACTGAGCAACTCCCTTGTTGCAGCCAGTCGTTGATGGAATCCCCGTGGGGGTGTGACAAATGATGTATCAACCTGAATTTGCCTGCCTCCTTCTTGGGCACCATGCTAAGAGGTGATACCACCAAGTCCTCCAGTGGGGGGGAAGTGAAAGGGCCAGCTACCCGCCCAAGCTGGACTTCTTTCTCTATCTTCTGCCGTGCCACCCCCGGGTTGTCTCTTACTGATTTCAGATTCCGGCTTTCCCGGGGGCCCCTGGGCCCTTTGTAAGGGATTGGAAAACCTTGTGTGAAACCTTCCGCTAACCTTTGCTTGTCTGCCACCTTGGGATAGTGTCCTAACAAATATAATAGCCTGCTTGCCTTTATGGGGGTTGGTAATGGCTGTCCCACGCCTACACCCCAGTTGTCCCCATCCGCGGGGGCCTGTTCCTCACTTTTTTGTGCCTGTTTTATCCTTGTTGGCTCCCGTCCCCTGAGCCTGCCTGCCTGCAGCGCATGGCGGGGTGGCTTCCCCCGCATGACCCGCAAGCGTGTTTAAACCTGCATGCGGCCCCCCACTTACAGTCGTCTTTGTCGAACTTCCAGCATGACTTTCCTGATTTGTTACTGCTCTGGTTCTTTCCTTTGAGCCCTTGTCCTTGCCCTTCATATTTCCCTTTACTCCCGAAGGGACGGAAATTGTGCTCCCTTGTGCTGACCCCTTCCCTGGCAGCCACCATGTGTGTCGTGAACGCTTCCATGTCCTGGCAGTCCCACTCAATTACTGGCCATGTCTGCATCTTTTCCCTGAAGCCCTCATCGTATCTCAACCATGCAAATCCCTGATACTTTTGCTGTGCGTCGTACACTTTTTGCTCATATAAAATAAGTGCTGCTGCACTCTGGGGGAATTTTCCAATGAAAACGCAGGCCAGGGTCCTGAACACTTTCAGCCAATTCTCCAAGTGATAGCTCTACCCTGGGTTTGCGCCTCTCTCTCCTGTCATCGTCCTTCTTGTCTTGTGTAGTCAGGTCCAAGCCTGGCTGACGCACGTCTAGCAGGGAAAAAATGTCTATGAATTCTTTCCTCTATATTCTTTCTTTTACTGTCAGTGGGATGAGATTGGCCAACCCTAATAATTTTGTTGTCGTGGGGGGATCTCCCGGGGAGGGGCACAAGTATTCGCTGGCCGGCTTCCTCTTGGGGTCCGGGCTCTCTCCTGCTCCATTTTTTCCTGTATTACTACCCCAGGGGATGCTGTCCCCTCCTGTGTGGTTTCCTCGGGTCTTTCTTTCTCACCCTGCTTTAACTGTTGGGGATTCTCTTTTCCCTTGCCCATTGCCCCCTCCTCGTTCCACTCTTTGTTCTGGCTCTTGGCACCCCCCTTGCCTTCCTGTGTTCCATGGGGGGGCCACCCCAAATGGGGAACTGCCCCAGGCCATTGCCACCAGGGCATCCAAGCCGCTGGGTGAGCTGTTCTCTGTCCCCATGACTCCCCTTGAAAACCATGTTGGTTCCTACCTTGCCCTGCCTGCCAGGGAGGATGTATAGGCCAGGGCCCTTGCATTGCTAAATTGCTTACTCCCAGTTGCGCACCCAGGTTGACGATTTGCCCTGGTCTCCCTCTGCTGGACCATCGCGCTGCACCCTCTCGCACCCCCCTGACGCTCTGCGTGCGTTGCTTACCCTTGTCCTTGCCAGCCACATTGGTTTGCCCTCTGCGTGATTCCTGGGGGGCCGCCGTGCTGGCTACTGACCCCTCGTCATCACTGCTCCCTTCGGTGTCTGAGCTGGACACCATTTCTGGGGTTGCCGCCCTCATTTTCCTGGCTGGTGTGTTCTTGCCCCCGCCTTGCTCTGCTTTCTTGTTACCAGGAGTTTTTGCCCCTGGTTTGGTGACCTTTGCGGGGGCCGCCATTCTGGCTGCATGCCCCCTACCTCTGGGTTTCTTGGGGGGGCGGTGCCGGAGGGGATGCCCGCCGTTGCTTCTTTCCTTTCCCGTGGGCTCCCTCGTTGATTGGCTGGCCCATCCAGGTGCCCCTTTTTATCCCCCCTCGCCGCTCAACAGCTAGCCCCCGGATTGGGGGGGCCGTAGCTTGCCCTGGGGCGACCAATCGGGGTCGCCCCATTTTTGTGGGCTTTGTAAATAGGCCAGGGGGCCTCCCGCCCTCGGGAGGCGTTTGTCCTGGGACTCCATTGGGTCCAGCTTTGCCTTCCCCGGCCCGGGCTCCGACTTCGTCTAAGACTGGCAGCCCAAGAGTGTGCAGACGTATGGATGCATGTGCTATTGCGTCTGATGTTACTGAAAATGGCACCACAATGATGCAAATTAGCACACCCCACTCTCATGTAGTAAGGCAAATCTCCTGACACTGGCTGTTTAAGTTATGTGGCATATTGTCACCAACCAAAGCCTCCTCATAGTCTCTGAAACCACATATGCATCACTTTCCTAAGCTCTTTTCTGTTCGAGCTGTGCTCTAGCTCCCTTCCACCACGGCCTTTACTCATTTACGTAGGCTTACTGGAATTATGCGGCAATGGAGAACCAAAATGAAGCATCAGAGTTGACTAAATAATGCAGAAGAAGAGGCAAATCATGCAGCAAACTCAGCAGCTACAGAATCTCATAAAGCCAATGGAGTGGAAAAGTAGAGCAAGGCGTTCTAAGGACAAGCTAGCTACCTCTTACAAAGGGTTCAAGGGAAACATATCCAGATGGAAATCTTTCAATAATGATATCAGGCTTCCACCAACTTGATCACAAATGAGGCTTCCAGTGCCATCAAGTGTTTCTTTCTTTTCTAATCCGTGCATAGAAGGGAGGACAATAAACTTAGGGGCCTATTACGATGGCGGGCGGAGACACGACCGCGGTGCCGGCGGTGGCGTTAACACCCATTTACCGCACGCCGCCAGCGGTCTTCACGCCCGCCATATTAGGATGGCCACACATTGCCCAATTCCCGCCCGCTGCAGTGCGACGCCGACCGCCATCAAAGTGCGCCCGCCACCGCGGCGGAGTGAGCCAATCACCACACACCGCCGTGCGGAATGACGTCCCATACGCCAAAGATATCACGATGCCGGAAACATGGCAGCGCACCGCGACGGAGAAACCGCACAGCGAAAGACGGCGGAGACACCACAGCGGAGACAGAAAAGAGACACCCAGGACACACCGCGATGGATCCTGCCCTACATGCCTTCCCGGTGCTGTACATGATACACCACCTGCAAGTCATCGTCCGCCGCGGACGCCTCCGCAGGTACGTACAGACACAACAGTGCAAGTAACACAATACACAGCTCCAGGGTGGAAAACTTCGCATGGGAACACCACACACCCCTGTGGGGACAGGCACACAGCAATCACTGCACACACACATGTTCCACCTGTGACAAACACACCTCGCCACATACTGACCACCCATGTACCGCCATAATGAACAAATGTCCCGGTCACGTCACCGTCGCGGTCAGTGTGCATGAAACCATGCACACAACGCAGAGCCCAGGGCCAGCGCATGCCAAGGGCACCGTACAAATCGCACAGAGCCACAACTCCATCCACAACACACCAGCTACCTCCCTAAAGGGACACAACATGTGCCTCCCAAGTGCCACTCCTGCACAACAACCACACAACTACAGCCACACCATGCCCCACGTCCCAACAACTGCATATACAGCCACAGCAGGACCCTTTGCACAGGAACACATAGCACAGAAGCCCAGGCCCCAGCCAACACACACACCACAAAAACATCACACGCAAGCCAAGAACACTGAGGCCAGGCACAAAATGTACACACACACAGATGAGGACCAAACACTTCACTGCACACACTACCTGACAAGTCACACACACACACACCACCCTGACTCACAGCTACATACACACACCACATGCCAGCAGTAATGGAGGACAACTAATAGGAAAGCCAAAGTGAGGTGCCCACAAATGGAAGGGCAGTGACACAACCATCAAGCATGTGTGATGCTCATGCAAGACAAGACACATGTGAGAACACACACAGCCCATCACAGCACACATGGCTGACACAGTCAGGCAACACAAACCACGGTCACCCCAATGCAACAACTCCTGGAGACAGCAAGGACACCCATGTATAGGCACAGGGATGTAAGGAAGGCCCTGAACTCAAACACTGACCAGCCACACATAGGCATCCAAATACTGGACAAGAGAATGTCTGCTGCACAACACACAGGGCCCAGTGACACACTACATGACAGCCAAGCACAAGTAGGATATGTCACACATACCTCCTCCCACAACAGCAACACACAATACTGCCATGTGCACAAACCACAACCACAGGGCTCAACAAGTACACATACAGGGACACCACTCCAGGGTGACACATGGCAGTAGTTGACAATGCAGGTGCACACACATCCACAGTCACAACAAAGTCACCCCCTTCACACCATACACTTCTCCACCACCCAAGTGCACACATTGGAAGTAAGCCATGGGACCTGGATAACTCATCACCACAAGATGTCCATACACCGACACTGATTGGCACACAGAAAGGAAGCTCACACAGACCCCATGACCCTGGCCTGCCTGCCTGTAAGCCTGTGCCCAAACTCCCACCCTGTGCTGCCATTGCCCACAAACCTGACATGTGTCCACCATAGATAACATGAGCTAAGAAGGAAGATGACAACAAGAATTCATTGCCAACCACCTGCACTGCACCCATAAGTATCACAGTCAGGTAGAAATGAAGTGCCTCCCACCCCTGCAAAAAAATGAAATGTGAGACAACCCTTTGGCAATGTTGAAGTGGCATACTGAGCATGTGACACAGTAAACCATGCACACACAGAAACAACTTTATTCAGGAAGGACACTGACACAACTCACAGCAGGACCAACTGTGTTTATTCACAATTTGCATATTGAGACAACAAATTTGGGCAACAGCAAAGCCAGTGGGCATTTTAATATGCACAGTATTTACATGAGAAGCTGCACAGGCAGGGGGCAAACAGCAGTGAAACACAAGGCAAGTACAATGTGCAGAGTAGTTACATCAGAAGCTGCACAGGCAAGGGGCAAACAGCTGTGAACAGCAAGGCCAGTGGCCAGGACACAGTGCAGGTGAGGTACATGAGAAGCTGCACAGGCAGGGGGCACACAGCAGTGAACGACAAGGCCAGTGGCCAGGACACAGTGCAGGTGAGGTACATGAGAAGCTGCACAGGCAAGGGGCAAACAGCAGTGAACAACAAGGCCAGTGGCCAGGACACAGTGCAGGTGAGGTACATGAGAAGCTGCACAGGCAAGGGGCAAACAGCAGTGAACAGCAAGGCCAGTGGCCAGTCCAATGTGCAGATTAAGTCCATGAGAAGATGCACAGGCAGGGGGCACACAGCAGTGAACGACAAGGCCAGTGGGCAGGACAAAGTGCAGAGTGAGTCCATGAGAAGATGCACAGGCAGGGGGCACACAGCAGTGAACGACAAGGCCAGTGGCCAGGACACAGTGCAGGTGAGGTACATGAGAAGCTGCACAGGCAAGGGGCAAACAGCAGTGAACAACAAGGCCAGTGACCAGTCCAAAGTGCAGATGAGGTACATGAGATCCTGCACAGGCAAGGGGCAAACAGCAGTGAACAGCAAGGCCAGTGGTCAGTCCAATGTGCAGATGAGGTACATGAGATCCTCCACAGGCAAGGGGCAAACAGCAGTGAACAGCAAGGCCAGTGGCCAGTCCAAAGTGCAGGTGAGGTACATGAGATCCTGCACAGGCAAGGGGCAAACAGCAGTGAACAGCAAGGCCAGTGACCAGTCCAAAGTGCAGATGAAGTACATGAGATCCTGCACAGGCAAGGGGCAAACAGCAGTGAACAGCAAGGCCAGTGACCAGTCCAAAGTGCAGATGAGGTACATGAGAAGCTGCACAGGCAAGGGGCAAACAGCAGTGAACAGCAAGGCCAGTGACCAGTCCAAAGTGCAGATGACGTAGATGAGAAGCTGCACAGGCAAGGGGCAAACAGCAGTGAACAGCAAGGCCAGTGGCCAGGACACAGTGCAGGTGAGGTACATGAGAAGCTGCACAGGCAAGGGGCAAACAGCAGTGAACAACAAGGCCAGTGACCAGTCCAAAGTGCAGATGAGGTACATGAGATCCTGCACAGGCAAGGGGCAAACAGCAGTGAACAGCAAGGCCAGTGGCCAGTCCAATGTGCAGATGAGGTACATGAGATCCTCCACAGGCAAGGGGTAAACAGCAGTGAACAGCAAGGCCAGTGGCCAGTCCAAAGTGCAGGTGAGGTACATGAGATCCTGCACAGGCAAGGGGCAAACAGCAGTGAACAGCAAGGCCAGTGACCAGTCCAAAGTGCAGATGAAGTACATGAGATCCTGCACAGGCAAGGGACAAACAGCAGTGAACAGCAAGGCCAGTGACCAGTCCAAAGTGCAGATGAGGTACATGAGAAGCTGCACAGGCAAGGGGCAAACAGCAGTGAACAGCAAGGCCAGTGACCAGTCCAAAGTGCAGATGAGGTACATGAGAAGCTGCACAGGCAAGGGGCAAACAGCAGTGAACAGCAAGGCCAGTGGGCAGGACACAGTGCAGGTGAGGTACATGAGAAGCTGCACAGGCAAGGGGCAAACAGCAGCGAACAACAAGGCCAGTGACCAGTCCAAAGTGCAGATGAGGTACATGAGATCCTGCACAGGCAAGGGGCAAACAGCAGTGAACAGCAAGGCCAGTGGCCAGTCCAATGTGCAGATGAGGTACATGAGATCCTCCACAGGTAAGGGGTAAACAGCAGTGAACAGCAAGGCCAGTGGCCAGTCCAAAGTGCAGGTGAGGTACATGAGATCCTGCACAGGCAAGGGGCAAACAGCAGTGAACAGCAAGGCCAGTGACCAGTCCAAAGTGCAGATGAAGTACATGAGATCCTGCACAGGCAAGGGGCAAACAGCAGTGAACAGCAAGGCCAGTGACCAGTCCAAAGTGCAGATGAGGTACATGAGAAGCTGCACAGGCAAGGGGCAAACAGCAGTGAACAGCAAGGCCAGTGGCCAGGACACAGTGCAGGTGAGGTACATGAGAAGCTGCACAGGCAAGGGGCAAACAACAGTGAACAACAAGGCCAGTGACCAGTCCAAAGTGCAGATGAGGTACATGAGATCCTGCACAGGGAAGGGGCAAACAGCAGTGAACAGCAAGGCCAGTGGCAAGTCCAATGTGCAGATGAGGTACATGAGATCCTCCACAGGCAAGGGGCAAACAGCAGTGAACAGCAAGGCCAGTGGCCAGGACACAGTGCAGGTGAGGTACATGAGAAGCTGCACAGGCAAGGGGCAAACAGCAGTGAACAGCAAGGCCAGTGACCAGGACACAGTGCAGGTGAGGTACATGAGAAGCTGCACAGGCAAGGGGCAAACAGCAGTGAACAGCAAGGCCAGTGGCCAGTCCAATGTGCAGATTAAGTCCATGAGAAGATGCACAGGCAGGGGGCACACAGCAGTGAACGACAAGGCCAGTGGGCAGGACAAAGTGCAGAGTGAGTCCATGAGAAGATGCACAGGCAGGGGGCACACAGCAGTGAACGACAAGGCCAGTGGCCAGGACACAGTGCAGGTGACGTACATGAGAAGCTGCACAGGCAGGGGGCAAACAGCAGTGAACAAAAAGGCAAAGACATTGTGCAGAGTAGTGACATCAGAAGCTACACAGGGAATGTATGCAACTCTACCATGCCATGCCCAGCAACAGAGTAATGGGCCTGACAATGGGCATCACACGCACCCCTGTGGACAGACAGGTGTGTGAGGGTGACCACCACTCAGATGGGGCTGTCTGTCGGACTTGGAGCTGACTGTGTGTTGGGCAGTGGGAGTAACAACTGTGGAAGAGCCAACTGTGCTTGTGAGAGCTGGTGGGCTGCTTGGACCAGGTGGGGTGGTGGCCCGGGGAGGTGGACTCATGCCCTGGTGAGACACAGTGTGTGCCGGAGATTGTGGAGGGGTGCCTCTCCACTTGTTGGGGATCCTGAAAGGCTTCCCTGTCTGGGGATTGAGGGGAACTGGGGCAGACACAACAGGTGACCCCACTACCAAAGCTGATTCTGGTGTGGATGTTGACCCTCTCTCTGGGGACATGCTGGATCCCGCTGTGCGCTTGCCTGGTGTTTGCCGCTGCCCTGCCTCCCTCTGTCCACCAGCTTTGCCCCCTACAGTGTCCTCCCATGCTGGCTTCACAGGGCTTGGGATGGGAGTGGAGGTCAAGGATGGATTATCCATGGGGCCCTCATCCTGTGTAATGTTTGCAGGCAACACCTTCTCAGTGGGTGTGGAAACTGTCATTTTGCCTCTGCGAGACGTCTTTGGGACAGGGAGTCTTTGGCGGGGGAGGAAGGTGAGGCCTGTGACCCTGATGCTTGTTTCTTTGCTTTGTGGCCCTTGCTGTCGCCTGATGGGTTTTTCTCTCTGCGCTCTGGGGTGGCCTTACTCTTATGTGGGGATGGTGTCAGCGCCCTAGTACGCTTGGGCTGCTGCTGCTCCTGTGTGCTGCGGGTTCTGTATCGGGACTTTGGGGTCCGTTGAGCATTGTCACTGTCGTCAGAGGTGCACAGTGACATGGGGCCGGACCGAGTGCTGGGAGCCGCTCCTGACTATGTGCCTGTTGCAGGGCTGCTGTCACAGTTGATGACAAGGACTGCACAGTCCGGTGTAGCCCACCTACGTCGGAATGTATGCCCTCCATGAAAGCTATAACCTGCCCCAACTTTTTGTCGTGCTCTTGAAAGGCATTGAGAAGTGCTGTCTGCCCCACACACAGCTGGCGCAATAGCTCGACTGCTTCTGCACTGAGGGCAGCAGGGCTGACATGGGCTGGGGCAGCTGTGCCTGGGGTGAAGGTGACTCTTACCTTCCTACTCGTGCGGACACGGGCAGCACCAGTGGAGGTTGAAGGGAGGCTGGGCACTGGACGCTGTGTGGCAGAAGAGGAGGCCGAGTCCCCGTTCCCTGTGCCCCCCAACATGGATGTGTCACCGCTGGCGTCAGATGAGGTAGAGCTTTGTGTCTCCGGCTGTGAATCCTCTAGCAGACTCCTGTCCCCCTCCTCGGCGCTGGTCACATCTGTGTCAGTCTGCTCCGGTCCGGCTGTTGCACTGGAAGCCTCACCACTGGTGTCCGTCCCCTCTCCCTCTGCAAATACGGGAGCAGCTGCATAGGAGAGAGAAGTACTGTGAGATGAGTGGCATCAACAGAACTAACACGTGCCAATACATCTGCATCCTAGAAGAGGTGTGCAGCACATCGCATGCCACCCTGTGCACACATATATCTTGCCACCCAAAATATCAACCCAACGGTGCATGTCCGACACACATCCTGCCATAAGTGCCCCAGGTGACTCACACAGCACACCATCCTGCTGTTGGCTCACATCAGACACAGCCACAAAATGGCCTGTGCACACACACTGTCCCGATGTTGGCAAGGATGAACACCACAACATGGTGCACATGACCTACATGTATGGAGCAGTAGGGGACCACACAGACCACAACATACCAGCCCACAATGACCCTGCACACATGCCATCCACCATATCGAGTTCATGGGCACATCTACTGTTGCACATTGGCCTCAGATGTCTGACTGGCAGACATCTGAGGTCTGGAATTGCACGCATTCATTGAAACGCATTCACAGTTGGCACACTGGCATTCCCATCCATCTAAATTCACACACTACCCCACAGCAGAAGGTACCTGAAGGCCACAACTCCAAATATAAGAGAGATGCACAGTGCTAAAACTGACTTCATGAAGCACCGTTTGGGCAAATGCATGGCACATACACCCAGCACAGAGGCCATTCACAAAACATTGCACCACACAACCAACGTCACATAGCTGACAATTTGTACACTCTGTAGACACATGCACCCACTCCCATCCAAAGGCAGCCTGCAACACATACTCACCCCTAGCTTGCTGCTGATGCTGCTTCAGTTGTCTGTCCAGCTCAGGTTGTGTGACAGCCAGGATGCGGGCCATTAGTGGTGTCATGCTGCACCTAGCCAACCTGCCAGTCCGAGGGAGCAGCCCCAGCGTCATCTCGGCCACGTTCTTGCTCAGCCGGCAGATGTCGTCCCACCTTTTATGACAGTGGGTGCGCCTTCGGTTTGAAACACCCAGATCTCGGACTCTGGAGGCAATGGCCCTCCACACAGCTTTACGCTGGTGGACCTTCAGCTGCAGGCATGGGAGACAAGAGGGGTGAGGTTCCAGTGACACAGTGCACAATGACAACACAACGAAAATGCAGTAGCACGACAGTGACTCATCCAAAACTCCAGCTACAACTGTAACAGAGCCAACAATTGCTGTGAACATGGTACAATGTCATTGGTCAATCAGACGTACAGGCATGCATGTTCGATGGTGGACACAGTACCTCCACATCCCATTCACATGCAGGATACCAACACAGCCAGCAACGTGTAGTCTGGCCGCAGCTACTGTCTGCAGTTACCTACAACTACACATAGAGAAGATAGCAAAACATGTGTCTTGTTGTTGGACTCACTGTGTCCAACACTGCACAGACCTAAGTGTCCTAGCCCTGTGAAAGCCTCACTGTGTCCTGGAACTCACATTGAGTGACAACAACTGTCATACACACACCCTTCTCCCACGGCTGCTCATGTGCAATCTACATGGCAGAGATGGGACTTAGATGAAGAGGCGTGAACAAAACACACATGGAACACACTGTACATGCAGTGATGTGGACATGTGGCATTCGGCGGGGACTGTGCAAGGCAGGTGGACTGACACTGAGTGGGTAAATTGGGAGCAACACAGCCATTCACACAAACGATAACTGGCCAGACTCCTGCATCACCAAAATGCAGCTGCACTGTATGGCTGACACTACAGAACATGTCCCTCTACTCAGGATAGGCATGCAGGGTAACGTGTGAAAGAGCCCACCAAGCCCTTCCCGCTGTAGTAAACATGATAGGCAGTGCATGTCAGAGCCCCACAACCACTGACACATACCGAAGCACCTCCACCTCACGTGTGCCCACCCTGCACCCTGCACTCTCACTCACAGTCTGGGAGACTTACCATGACATTAGGGCCGCCATAAAGCCTTGGGTTCTGTGCAAGCACCCCGTCTACCAGGACCTCAAGCTCCTCGCTGGTGAAGGGACTGGCACGGATCTTCTGAGTCCTCGACATCACAATGGACATGTGGCAGCAGCAGCACGTTGAGGATGGCAGCCAGCAGTCCCTTGAGGCAGCAGCAGCAGGTGGAGGGTGGCAGCCAGCAGTCCCTTGAGGCAGCAGCAGCAGGTGAGGGTTGTCAGTCATCAGTCCCTGGTAGCTGTGGGAATGTGGTGCACCCTCCCACACATATATAGGCCCCTGGGGCTGTGTCAGTGGTCCCAGGGTGCTGCAATTGGTGTACCAGGTCTGCCTCATTCAAATACATCCAATGTCCGCCTCCGCGGTGGCGGTGCACGCCTACCGCAATTTTCAAACTCGCATCAGGCTACCGCGAGGCTGCTTCCCATTGGCTGCAAGGGCATGGTCCATGGCGGTGACACACCCTAGGGGCCAGGCGCGCGCTACTGCGGTGGTGCATCTTTTGAATGCCTCCAGTGACCGCCTCCGCGGGGGTGGTGCACGCCTACCGCGATTTTCAAACTCGCATCAGGCTAGCGCGAGGCTGCTTCCCATTAGCTGCAAGGGCATGGTCCATGGCGGTGACACACCTCAGGGGCCAGGCGGTAGGCACCGCCATATGTCTGCCAGACAGTGCCTGGAGTGACCGTGATTTGGGTAGCGGTGCATGGTGACCGCCATTGTCACATACATATCTGGCGGTGTCTCCCGCGATCATGCCTGGGTTATGGGCGGTGCCAGTACGCAGGTGTCAAGCGGTAGGCACCGCCATATGTCTGCCAGACAGTGCCTGGAGTGACCGTGATTTGGGTAGCGGTGCATGGTGACCGCCATTGTCACATACATATCTGGCGGTGTCTCCCGCGATCGTGCCTGGGTTATGGGCGGTGCCAGTCCGCAGGTGTCAAGCGGTAGGCACCGCCATATGGGTGCCAGACAGTGCCTGTAGTGAGCGTTAATGGAGTTGTGGAGTAGCTGTGCTGCACCTAACGTGTCCTCCAGCTCTCTGCATAGGCCAACATGTACAGTGCCCAGTGTCTCAACAATTGAAGGGTCCTCATGAGGGCAAATGCACAAAAGGGACATGTCACTCCACGTCACCAACACATACCATATATGGGTCGCCAATACATTGCATGGGCACATACACTCGCACATGTCACATGTGCTGTGTAATGAAATGTAGACTGTCCAGTTAATGTGTTGCATAGCATATGTAGATAATGGTCAATGTCTGTGTGTGCAATGTAACGCACGATGTCGTCTCATTTATTGAACTAGGGGCATCAGCAACTGGCACATTGTCCAATGCACATGCACACACGTGTCCCCCACGCTCAGCCGGTGGTCAGTGTGTAGTTGATGCGTGCCATGTGCAACCTGTGTTGGGAGGTGTATCAGGGCCAGCAACATGGTGTGTTCGGGTAGTATTGCAATTAGTAACATATGCTGGGGGTCATACTCACAGGTATGCACACATATCTGTTATTATATCACACTGTGCATGCGAATGAGCCAGAGGGGTGCACAGATAATTGCTGCTGGTAAGGGGACAGGTGTACGAGTACCTATTTGTGAAGTGCCCTGTCGGTTAATGGTGCATGTTGTAAGACTTGGGAATGTGTCTGTAGAAAAAATTGATGTGATGCACATTTCATGTTCTTCTGCATTGACATCTGTGCACTTTGATCTGTCCTAGGAGGAGGAGGCCCAATATCCATCGTCCGTTCACAGTCCTGGCAGACATGGAGAATGAGGATATAATCCGCAAATTCAGGCTGGACCGACAAACCCTGCAGAACCTATGTGCCATGTTGGAGCCCCACCTGCAGCCACGTCGACATATCCAACAGCTTTCACAGCAACATCTAAGGTGATGGCATGCCTGCATTTCTTTGCAACAGGCTCATTCCAGCACACGGTCGGAAGTGCAGGCGGGATGTCACAGCCGATGTTCAGCATGGTGCTGAGGGATGTCCTGTCGGCCATGATGCTCTACAAAGACAGATATATCCATTTTCCCAGGGGGCCTGAGTTGGTGGCTGTGAAGGGCGATTTCTATGCCCTTGGACATATCCCCCATGTCATTGGTGCAACTGATTGCACACATGTTGGGCTTGTGCCACCACAGGCACGTGAACAGGTTTACCGCAATAGGAAGCATTCACACTCGGTAAATGTTCAAGTGGTGTGCCTGGCGGACATGATCATCTCACACGTGTGTGCCAAGTTTCCCGGCTCAGCCCATGATGCCCACATCTTGCGCAGCAGCATCGTTCCTCAGCTGATGGCCAATCTGCTTCCGGAGCTTGCATGGCTTGTGGGTGAGTATGCATAGTGGATTAGAGTGGTGTGTGTGTGACATGCTGTTGTGTGGCATTTTGGGACTGCAAGGTTAATCTGTGTCTCTCACACCCAGGTGACTCGGCATATCCGAACCGCCCGTGGTTGCTGAGCCCATTGCGGAATCCCGTCACGCCTGCTGATGTGCGATACAATGATGCCCATGGGAGGACACGGCATGTGATAGAACGGACATTTGGTCTCCTAAAATCAAGATTTCGGTGCCTGGACCGTACTGGAGGTGCCCTTATGTACTCGCCAGGGAAGGTGTGTCAGATAGTGGTGGCATGCTGCATGCTCCACAACCTGGCCATTCGCAAGGCAATACCCCTGATCCTGGATGACGATGATGAGCAGCCAAGGCCCCCGCCTGCAAATCAACCCGGATCCAGTGACGAGGGCAGTGGAGAGGAGGAAGGGGTCGACATGCGTCGACAGCTCATCACCCGCTACTTCACTTGAAGGTGAGTGACGATGTAGAAGGGACAAAATGGGCTGATGGTGTTGCAGTTGCTGTGTGGGTGTATGTGAGCTTGCTGACTGCAGCTTTGTGTTGACTCATTGCTGCCTGCCAATGTATGTGTGATTGGTTAGTGGTATACAGAATGTCTCTATGGTGACTGTTGCTCTGTGTAAAGTTTGTAGATCTGAGTACCTTGTTGACTAGTGTTGTGTGATGTGTGCGATGCCACACCCATACAAGTGACTCTTGTTCTGCGGTTTTCCCTAGGTCCCTTCAGCATCTCACTGCCTACCTACATTCCATTCCCCTGGACCATGTCCTACATGGTGAAGGTTGCACATCCTGTATTAAAGACGGAGCAGACACAACAACATGTGTGTAAGGTGTATTTATTTACAACTGTGACATGCGAGGGTGGAGAAAATGTGAAGGGGGGAATTGAAGAAGTGAGTTGACAGTCATGGTAGATGAGATACCTGAGTAGTCCCCACAATGATGTGGAGACCCAGTCCAACAGATAGATGCCATTCACATGGCAGTGTGGTGAAGGATAGTCCAAAAGGTCAATGCAGTGGTGCAGTGGTCTGCCATCATAGCTGGCTCGGGGACTAGCGTTTGGCAGCTGCTTTGGCACGTGAGTCCCCCTGGCCTTTCCTTGGATGGCCCCTTTTTCGCTTGACTGGAGGGGCCACTGCTGCAGGGACAGTGGTGTCTGAGGACTCACCCCCCTCTGTGGACGCAGGGGAGGATGATGAAGTGTCATTCTGCTGCCCAACAGGGGGAGGCGGAGGGGTAGAATGTTGCGCTGGCCTGTCCCTCAGAACCACCACTAGCTGCCCCAAGAGGTCCACAATCTGTCCCATGCGTGTGTCCATGGACCTCAGCAGCAGGAGGTGCTCCCGAGATTCTTCCTCTAACCGGCCCATTCATCCCTGGGCCTGTTGGTAGGCCCCAAGCACTCTGTCGATGTGGCCCAGGGCTTCCGTCCCAGGATCAGTCCCCCTCTGCATGACCCTGTCCCGACCACCTGCACTGCTGCCACGGTCCTGTCCGGTCCTCACATTGGCCCGCTGCATCCTCTCCCTGGCCTCCGCAGTAGATGTAGTGGGCTGCTCAACCCCTGGGGCAGGGAGGGTGTTGCGGCCAGCTGTGGTGGTGGTGGTGGTAGTGGCTGACACACAGGCCGTGACAGCAGCTGTCAGAGGATGGTCAGGGGCTGCAGCTGATGTGGTTGGGGGACAATGGGTGCCTGGGACTGGTTGCGGCCTGCCACACCAGATGGGCCAGCGTGGAGCTCCTCATCCAAGGAATCCAGGAAGTCCTCATTCAGTTGTCTCTGTTCCGGGGGGGGGGACCGGCTCTGCAGGGTGGTGTCATCCTCTGCAGTGAGTTCTTGGTCACCTGTGGGTCAGATGAGAAATGGTCATTGTGTTGCACCCAGCAAAGTTTGTGTTAGCAGTGTTACATCAACTGTTTGTACATCCAGCAGTTGTTCACTGTACAAATTTGCATGACCGACATCCAGTGATGCATTACAAGCTGTTGTGGTACATGCATTACTTGTCCATATTGGGAGTTGTCAAGACATGACATGCACAATATAATTTTTTAACATTGACAGTCTCATGTTGGCATCCAGTTATTGATCAATCATATGTCATCCATTTACGCGTATGTGTCACTTGTTGAGCCCTTGTAGCGGTTTACTCTGCACATTGAGTGAACATTGTAGTTTCATGCATACCTTTTCAATGTGGTGTACATATCTGTATTTGCAATTCCAGACATGCTTAAGTTTGCTTTAATTAGATCCTAGGTGGTCTGGACCACTGCTACTGTCAGATGGCATGTAGTGGTGTGCATGGTTGTGCTCGGAGTTCCATCTACATGTGTTGCAGACTTTCACACTTTGGTTGCTGTCACAGTTTCATTTTCTTAGGTGTGTGCACACTATAGTTGCCAATGCTATCTGGGTGTGCAGTTGTGCATTGAGAGGCCTGGTGTCCTATGCCAACATGTTTTTTTAAATGCATATCTGGCTGCATGTTGTGGCTGTTGATATGTTGTGTTTGCTGTTTTTTCCTTGTATTTGAGTGACCTCTCTGTGTGTGTATGATGAGGGCTTCCATCTTGGTCCAGTGTGGGACAAGTCAGCATGATATGTCCACATGCCAGTTCTTTTGAAGTGTACATTGCAATGACTGACACATGCATGTTGGTGCCAGGAAGTAATGGGTATTGTGTGCTGGTGGTCAGGTGGGCCCGTGTGAGTTGTTGTGCAAGCTTCCCAGCCCCACACACCCCGACCTGTGAGATGCGGTTACCTACCTGTGAGTTGGGTGGATAGCATACATTGCCTGCCACATGATTCTTATTGGGGGTGTAGTGTCCCATCCTCCATAGTGGTGGAACAGCATGCATGTTGCGTTTTGTGGGACGGATAGCCAAACACACTACACCGTCTCACTGTGAAGATGGCTAAGTACCGTTTGAGGTGGAGGTGAGCAATGACCTGGCTATGTGACTTGGTAGAAATCTTTGGATGGAATGTGCGTGTGGTGAGCATAATGTGTGTGTGGCTTTTTGTACCCATTGATTTCAGATTACATTTGGACATGGGGTATAGCCCCCCATCACTGTTGTCCCACCTATATGGCTATGGGGTTCAGTCCCCCAACATTTGAAGGCAGAATAGGGCATGGGGTATAGCCCCCCCATCACTGTTGTCCCACCTATCTGGCTGTGGGGTTCACTCCCCCGACATTTGAAGGCACAATAGGGCAAGCGGTATAGTCTCGTAGCACAGTGGTGAAATACAGCAGGGTGAACATCTCACCCAGCATACATTTCCACACTGTCATGGTTTCATGGTATTTGGGGACCTGAGAACATGAGCACAGTACTGGTGAAGCAGTTGTTCCAGGGCATCCATACACTGACATGTTGTGGTCAACAGTGGTGTGTGTGTGAGATGTACTCAGCCCTGTGCAGACAATGTGTGCTTTTGGGGCCAGACTATACCAGCACTGTTCAGACAGACAGTGTGAGATGTGAACATTGTCAATGCATACACACATTGGTGGTCCAAGCAAGACACCTTTGACAATTTTATTCAGACAAGGTGCTGTTCTGCAATTCAGTGCAGCACTGTGGTAGCTGGGTGTGTTGCAGGACATTTGGGATGTGCTTAGGTTAGCACTGTGAGTCCCAGCTGCAGTGTAGTTTTTGGGTACACTGCACTTCCACTGTTTACATTGCAACACTGTGGTATGACATGGGTGATTTGCACTTTGCCAAAAAAAAGGCCAGACACTGCTGCAGGGCAGCATGATCGTTGTTAGTGTTGCAATGTGTGATGCCTGGCACAGTGTACACAATGTGGGTCAATTTTGAACAGAGACTTGTGCATGGTGACTACAACACAAGTGTTTTGCATTTTTTGTGTCGGTGACTGTGGACTAAGTGGCATGGTGTCATGTGCGGCTGCACAGACGTCACATGCCTATGAGTAGGACAAGTGCTCCATCCTGCTGAGCTGTGGGACAAGGGGGCCTGGTGGGAGTTGTAGTGCAGGCCTCCCTATTCCACAGACACCTCCCTGTAAAGATGGCTACCTACCTGATAGGTGAGGGTGAAGCACACAATGGCTGAGGCATGCTTCTGGGTGGGGGGAGTCCTCCATCCTGCTCAGCTGTGGGACAAGGGGGCCTGGTGGGAGTTGTAGTGTAGGCTTCCCAAACACCCACCCACCTCCCTGTAGGGATGGCTACCTACCTGTTAGGTTAAGGTGAGCAATGCTATGGTTGGCACATGGGTTGGGGTGGAGGGCTCCATCTTGCGCAGCTGTAGGACAAGGGGGCCTGGTGGGAGTTGTAGTGCAGGCCTCCCTATTCCACAGACACCTCCCTGTAAAGATGGCTACCTACCTGTTAGGTGAGGGTGAAGCACACAATGGCTGAGGCATGCTTCTGGGTGGGGGAGTGCTCCATCCTGCTCAGCTGTGGGACAAGGGGGCCTGGTGGGAGTTGTAGTGCAGGCCTCCCTATTCCACAGACGCCTCCCTGTAAAGATGGCTACCTACCTGTTAGGTGAGGGTGAAGCACACAATGGCTGAGGCATGCTTCTGGGTGGGGGAGTGCTCCATCCTGCTCAGCTGTGGGACAAGGGGGCCTGGTGGGAGTTGTAGTGCAGGCCTCCCTATTCCACAGACACCTCCCTGTAAAGATGGCTACCTACCTGTTAGGTGAGGGTGAAGCACACAATGGCTGAGGCATGCTTCTGGGTGGGGGGAGTGTTCTATCCTGCTCAGCTGTGGGACAATGGGGCCTGGTGGGAGTTGTAGTGCAGGCCTCCCTATTCCACAGACACCTCCCTGTAAATATGGCTATCTACCTGTTAGGTGAGGGTGAAACACACAATGGCTGAGGCATGCTTCTGGGTGGGGGAGTGCTCCATCCTGCTCAGCTGTGGGACAAGGGGGCCTGGTGGGAGTTGTAGTGCAGGTTTCCCAAACACCCACCCACCTCCCTGTAGGGATGGCTACCTACCTGTTAGGTTAAGGTGAGCAATGCTATGGTTGGCACATGGGTTGGGGTGGAGGGCTCCATCTTGTGCAGCTGTAGGACAAGGGGGCCTGGTGGGAGTTGTAGTGCAGGCCTCCCTATTCCACAGACACCTCCCTGTAAAGATGGCTACCTACCTGTTAGGTGAGGGTGAAGCATACAATGGCTGAGGCATGCTTCTGGGTGGGACAAGTGCTCCATCCTGCTCAGCTGTGGGACAAGGGGGCCTGGTGGGAGTTGTAGTGCAGGCCTCCCTATTCCACAGACACCTCCCTGTAAAGATGGCTACCTACCTGTTAGGTGAGGGTGAAGCACACAATGGCTGAGGCATGCTTCTGGGTGGGGGGAGTGCTCCATCCTGCTCAGCTGTGGGACAATGGGGCCTGGTGGGAATTGTAGTGCAGGCCTCCCTATTCCACAGACACCTCCCTGTAAAGATGGCTACCTACCTGTTAGGTGAGGGTGAAGCACACAATGGCTGAGGCATGCTTCTGGGTGGGGGGAGTGCTCCATCCTGCTCAGCTGTGGGACAATGGGGCCTGGTGGGAGTTGTAGTGCAGGCCTCCCTATTCCACAGACACCTCCCTGTAAAGATGGCTACCTACCTGTTAGGTGAGGGTGAAGCACACAATGGCTGAGGCATGCTTCTGGGTGGGGGGACTGCTCCATCCTGCTGAGCTGTGGGACAAGGGGGCCTGGTGGGAGTTGTAGTGCAGGCCTCCCTATTCCACAGACACCTCCCTGTAAAGATGGCTACCTACCTGTTAGGTGAGGGTGAAGCACACAATGGCTGAGGCATGCTTCTGGGTGGGGGAGTGCTCCATCCTGCTCAGCTGTGGGACAATGGGGCCTGGTGGGAGTTGTAGTGCAGGCCTCCCTATTCCACAGACACCTCCCTGTAAAGATGGCTACCTACCTGTTAGGTGAGGGTGAAGCACACAATGGCTGAGGCATGCTTCTGGGTGGGGGGAGTGCTCCATCCTGCTCAGTTGTGGGACAATGGGGCCTGGTGGGAGTTGTAGTGAAGGCCTCCCTATTCCACAGACACCTCCCTGTAAAGATGGCTACCTACCTGTTAGGTGAGGGTGAAGCACACAATGGCTGAGGCATGCTTCTGGGTGGGGGGACTGCTCCATCCTGCTCAGCTGTGGGACAAGGGGGCCTGATGGGAGTTGTAGTGCAGGCTTCCCAAACACCCACCCACCTCCCTGTAGGGATGGCTACCTACCTGTTAGGTTAAGGTGAGCAATGCTGTGGTTGGCACATGGGTTGGGGTGGAGGGCTCCATCTTGCGCAGCTGTAGGACAAGGGGGCCTGGTGGGAGTTGTAGTGCAGGCCTCCCTATTCCACAGACACCTCCCTGTAAAGATGGCTACCTACCTGTTAGGTGAGGGTGAAGCACACAATGGCTGAGGCATGCTTCTGGGTGGGGGGGAGGGCTCCATCCTGCTCAGCTGTGGGACAAGGGGCCCTGGTGGGAGTTGTAGTGCTGGCAGCATGTACACATGTACCCATGGTGATGTTGCTAGCTACCTTTGGGGGGCTTCAAGGGGAGTGTCTGTTGAATCTGTGAGAGATGTGTTGGGGGGAGTGTTGTGCACATGAATAAATTTGAACCTAGGAGGTATTACTTTGTAGTAGTGCAAGACAGTACATTTGTGTGATGTTAGGCATTTGTTTGTACTTACCAGCCTCCACTCCCCTGGGTATTCCTGAGAGACTCTCTGGATGTAGAATGCCAAGCACCTTCTCCTCCCATTCAGTGAATGTTTTGAGTGGAACGGGAGGGCCACTGCCTGTCCTGTGAGCCAGCTCATGGTTCTTGGCTCTCTTCTTTTTGACCATTGCCTTCAGATCGTGACACCTCTTCACGATTTCATCTCTATTGCGTGGCACAGTCCCTACTGCATTTACCTTCTCTACTATCCTTCTCCACATTTGCGTTCTTGTTGCTAGTGGTGTCTGTTGGACCTGGTTACCAAACAATTGTGGTTCTACCCTGATTATCTCATCAACCATGACCCTCAACTCACTCTCAGTGAATGTGGGCATTCTCTGTGGTGACATGGTGTGTGATGTGTCAAGGTGTTTACGGTGCAGGTTTGGAAGTGGTAGTGGTGGTTGTGATGTGTATGGTGTGTGCTGTGCAAAGGTGTTAGAGGTGCAGGTGTGGAAGTGGTGGTGGTGATGTGTGTGTGTTGTGCAGATTTGCCTCTCTTGTCATCTGTGGTGGATGTCCCCTCAGTTGTGGAGTTTTGCAAAGGATTGTGGTCTGTTGGGGGCTGGATTTATACTGGTGTCTGTGGGTGTGTCAGGATGGGGTATTGGTAGCAGGTGTGGTGTGGTGTGTGTGTGAACCTGGGATTCGTAGTTTTGGAGTTTCCCATGGGGGTGTGTCTTTGGGCTGTGTTAGGTATTTTTGGGTGCATGCCTTGTTTGGTTGGTGCACTTTGTGGCCATGTTGTGTGATTTTCTCGCGACCGCCATTTTTTAACGGAGCGTCCGCAGCGATGGCTCGGCTACGGCGCTTCCGCCGTCTCACTGATTCATCAATGTTGTCGACCGCGGCGGGCGGAAACTGCGCACTGCACCGCAGGGATGTCGGGAATATCATAATTTCGATGGCGGTGTCTCCGCTGTGGTTGCGGTCGTTTGGGCTGTTTACGCTGCGAAACTGACCGCCGCTGACGGGTTTGGGCCTTCTCCGCAGGCAAACGGCGGTTTCTCGGGTCTCCTTTCCGCCGCGGTTGGATTTTTACCGCCGAGGATCATAATCTAGCCGTCGGTTTTACCGCGGTAGCGGCGGGCGGTGATTTCCCGCTACCATGGCGGTCGGTTGTTTTTCCGTCCGCCATCGTAATGACCTCCTTAGTTAGGTAGTGAGAAGGTGCATAATATCAGGGATATTTTTAAATAAAATGCTCAGAGTTGCATAGCTCCGATGAGGGTGTTACATTGGATTTGGTGCAATCAGGGCTGGATAATTCATTGGTAATTGAGAATGCTTTCTTAATTATGTTGCACGACTTGTTCATGCAGTTTTTATAAAATGCTTTGATGTCAACTTTCCATGTTTTTTTAGAGCTTCTGTATGAGATGTTTTGGAATTTGCATCATAACTCTTGTACCACGCGCGCTCGGTTTTTCAAGCCCCTTGGAGCCTCCCGAAGTCCACAGTACACAACTCTTGATGGTCTAGGTCTCCTTCCATAACGAAGTTTAAAAGCTGATCGAAAGTTAGCAACATTAGTCAGCCAATCACAATGCTTAATTAAAACTGTATTGCAGACTTGATTCCTTCGTCTAGTTCCTCTTGTGCTCACCTGCTCACTCCTTGCCTGCCTCCCTCTTTAGTTCCCAGTTTGAGGCTCAAGACTGACTACCCACAACGAACCAGTCCTCCCACGTGGTGGTGCATGCGTTGTTTCGGTGGTATGTGACAATACCGACATCGAAAATACCGACATGCAACAATATTCCATCCAAATTATCGATTCTCATCAAAGTATATATAGTTTTCCCACTCCTAACACCACATCTAGTTGCAGTGACTATGTATTGGTAGTAGATGTTCTGGATTCCACATTGTTGCAGGTCAATATTTCGACCACAATATTGTGCTAACCGTCACTGTTTCCTCTTTAATTCTACCTGCTTATTCATTCGTTTCATATGTTCTGTTCTCCTTCAGCGCTTTGAGGCGGTTTATGATGGAATAAGGCGCAATAGGAAAGGTAGCATGCCTTGAGACTGTCCCTTTAACCTGCTGACCAGTCTAACATGTACATTTGCAAAGGTCTATGGGAAAAGAGAGCCCTCTGTTTATTGAAATAGGATTACGCGCCCATGCTGTGCAATATTCACTCCAGTAGTGTGTCATCAACTGATTGGAAATTAGCGTTTGCAATCTTGATTATGTAATTTGAATTCGTTCGCACCGACTTGCCTTTCAATGTAAACAATTGAGGTGGTGGTAAGAAATGTTTCAGTGAGAATAAGTTTGCTTTTTTAAAGCATAATATAAATATGTTGGTAACTGTGTTTCAGAAGATCAGCAACTTGAGTCTGGTGCATACAAAAGGTGTGTTTTTATTTTTTTCACTTTACGGTCCTGTTTCGGCTATGATGATGAAACTGAGTGCAGAACGTGTTGCACGGATATGTCATTTTCACCCACGCTCACGTCCGCATAGAACATATGTCCAATGGAGAAGACAAAAGCGGGGGGTTCCTGACATTTCTCACATCCTCAAAAAACAGATTACTTTGTGGGCCGCCGAAAAGACTTGCAAATGAGTTTACTGACGCGTCCATGTTCCATGCAATTAACCCGTGACAGGGCACACGCCCAACTCGCTGTAGCCAACTCATCATCACGAGTCTCTGGCACATTACCTAACGTAAACAAGCATTGGCATAGCCAATAGGTCTCGCCTTTGGGGCCTTATAAGTGTTTAGACAGAGCTATTGGCTTTGTTAACGTTTTTAATATGTGTTGTAGAGCATTGCGAATGTTGTGCAGCATGTTTAAAAGTTATAAGTTATAATAAAAAAAGTGTTATAACCATTTTTGTCACCTTATATATAACCTAGAAAACATTATATACAACTGAAGTACACTAATAAAAACCAGAATTAACACCAAAAATGTGTTCTAGTTTTTTTGTTTATGCAATGCTGTCAATTTTTCCCTGCCTGTTCTAATGCTTTTTTGTTATAGTTTTTATTGTTAGGTGGGGGCAGTTCATCATAGTAACATAACATAACGTGTATTTGTAAAGCGCACTTTCACCCGCAAAGGGGCATCTTGGCGCTGAATAACAGACGTCTATTGGTTACCCAACTCAATAGTACTCATTTTCTCAACCTCAGAAAGGATGAAAAGCTGAGTGAATTTGCCGGGATTTGGACCTGTGACCATGAGGTCGAACCCCTGCAGTGAGCACAAATACATGTAAAACCCGGGAAACATGGTGTAAGTTGAGCACAGTGCATGTGTGTATAGCACAGAGTAATTGTAGAACACAGAATATACACCACACATGGAACACATGGCAATATGTTGCAAAATGTATGCACAGCAGAGTTCACAGTAGGGCCCTGTTGTGGCAATACATGCTTAGAGCTTAGTGTACGCAAAGCGCGGGGTAGAAAGGGTGCATGTAAAACACAGGTAAGAGGGCGGTACATGTACAGCACCGAGACCACAGAACAAGGCAGACCACGAAACACAAGGTAGTAGTATATTGCACAGAAAACATGCTGAGCACAAAGCACGCGCACACGACTGCCACACAGCACAGAGTACACGAACAGCATGCAAGGTTGATATGGAAGTCATTCAGGTGGTGGTAGCATGTTTAAAATGGGTGAAAAGACATAGAAACATCCGAGTACACGTAAATCAAGTATCAGTAGAAGAGAGTACACAGAGTTAAGCACACAATACAAGGTAAACGCGGAGCACGTGCTACACGTACAAGACCGAGGACACAGAATGGTTGAAGGAATGAGTGGGCGTGGAGTAAGTTAGTATGATGGGGAAGAAAGGGATGAGTGGATCTTGGTGGAAGAGAGCTGGGGATGAACGAGGGCAAGAAGGGGTGATTGATGGCTGGTGGAACAGGGAATGGAGAGTAAAGAGGGTGAAGGTGAGTGAAGGAATGGGCGTGGCTATGAAGGATGTGGGGAGGTGGTAAAGGAGGAGATGAGGAATGAGGGAGGCAAAGTAGGGCGGTGAGGATGGGGCGGGTAGTAAAAGGATGGGGTAAATGCACGAGGGGAGGGGCGTGGAAGTGAGATGGGGACCCAGTGAGGGTTGTGGAGGCAAGATGTATGTGCATCAAGTGAGTAATTTTTAAATGGGTGCCTCAGAGGGGTTGCATATAGCTTCACAATGAGCCTTTTTTAAATAAATATCACAGCAGGTTTGTAAATATGCACCATAGCAAGTATTTTTTAAATGGATATCACAGCGGGGTTGTATATATGCATCACAGTAAGCATTTTTGAAGTGGATGTCACAGCAGAGTTGTATATAGCATTACAGTGAGTATTTTTTTTAATGGATGTCACAGTGGGGTCGTATATACGCATCAAGTGAGTATTTTTAAACTGGATGTCACAGTGGGGTTGTATATACGCATCAAATGAGTATTTATTTAATGGATATCACAGTGGGTTGTGTATATTCACATCACAGTGAGTATTTTTTAAATGGATGTCATGTTGGGGTTGTATATACTCATCAAGTGAGTATTTTTAAACGGGATGTCACAGTGGGATTGTATAAACGCATCAAGTGAGTAATTTTGAAATGGATATCACAGTGGTGTTGTATATATGCATCACAGAGAATATTTTTTAAATGGAAGCCACTGCTGGGTTGTATATACGCATCAAGTGAGTAATTTTTAAATGGATATCACAGTGGGGTTTATATACGCATCAAGTGAGTATTTTTAAACTGGATGTCACTGTAGAGTTGTATATATGCATCAAGTGAGTATTTTTTAAATGGATATCACAGTGGGGTTGTATATATGCAACAAGTGAGTATTTTTAATCTGGATGTCACAGTGGAGTTGTATATATGCATCAAGTGAGTATTTTTTAAATGGATTTCACAGTGGGGTTGTATATACGCATCACAGTGAGGGCCTTATTTATGAGGCCTTCCGACAGTTTTGGGCTGCCGTTGAGTCACATTTTGTGATGCATTGGCGGCGTAAAACATGCGCCCTATTTACAAAGTGACGTATCTAAACAGATGCGTCACTTTGTAAACCGCTACGCTACATTATACCTGCGTCAGGTATAATGTATGCAGGGGGGTGGTTCCCATGCAAGTAAGCCTCGTAGAAGTGACGCAGTGAAATCAATGAGATTTCACTGCACCACTTCTAGGATGCAAATACGTCAAAACCTTACGCCTGCTTCATAGCAGGCGTAAGGGTGACGCAGTGCTATATCCATAGCCCTCCCCCTGCATTGCTGGAGTTGTGTCACGCTTCCGACACAACTCCAGCAATGCGTCATTTTTGCGACGACAGATACGTCAGTAAAACTGACGTATCTGTCATTCCTTGCGACATGATGCGTCATACAGTAAATATGACACATCCATCATGTCGCAAGGAGGGCGCAATGAAAAGTGACGCATCACAGTTTTCACACATCGATGCGTCCCTTTTCATAAATGAGGCCCTGAGTATTTTTGAAAAGGATATCACAGTGGGGTTGTACATACGCATCACAGTGAGTATTTTTAAACTGGATGTCGCTGTGGGGTTGTATATACCCATAAAGCGAGTATTTTTTAAATGGATATCACAGGGGAGTTGTACATATGGATCACAGTGAGTATTTTTAAGCTGGATGTCACAGTGGGGATGTATATACGCATCAAGTGAGTAACTTTTTAAATGGATATCACAGTGGGGTTGTATATACGCATCACGGGAAGTATTTTTCAAATGGTTGTCACAGCAGTGTTGTATAACATCAAAGTGAGTATTTTCGAAATGGATATCACGGTGAGGTTGTATATATTCATTGCAGTGAGTATTTTTAAATTGGATGTCACAGTGGGGTTGCATATGCGCATCAAGTGAGTACTTTTTAAATGGATATCACCGTGGTGTTGCATATACGCATTAAGTGAGTATTTTTTAAATGGATGTCACAGCTGTGTTGTATATAGCATCACAGTGAGTATTTTTAAACTGGATGTCACTGTGGGGTTCTATATATGCATCAATTGAGTATTTTTTAAATGGATGCCACAGTGGGGTTGTGTATACGTATCACAGTGAGTATTTTTGTAACACACATCTAAGAAGTAGATTTACTAAAAACAGGCAGCACAGCAGCCAAAGTTGTTGTATTGAGCTATGTGGGAGGGAGAGAGCAGGACAGGGCCATATCTACTCAGACATGACACTCTCCTGCTCTCTCCCTAGCTCCGGTCCTCCAGGCACACACCTTTGCACCATGGTCCAACTATGTCTGAATCATGTCTAGCAGAGTTTTCTACTTGAATGGTACCCTTCCAGTATAAAATGCAGTACCTCGATGTTAGAAATGGGGGTCTCTAGTTGGCAAGGGCTTGCACCTTTGTCCAAGTAGGGACCCTTCTTCCTAGTCAGGGTAAGGGAGTTACACTCCTAAAATAACCCCTGCTCACCCCCTTGGTAGCTTGGCACGAGCAGTCAGGCTTATTCTAGAGGCAGTGTGTAAAGCATTTGCACAAAACCAACAGTAATACAATGTAGGCACTACAAACTGACACCACACCAGTTTAGAAAAATATCCAATATTGTTATATACTTAAAACAAGACCAAATACGATAAAAATCCACAGTACAGTACTTTAAAAATCTTCTGTTATCAAAATGTCCTTAAAAACAGTTCCTTGATGTCGATAGCTCCGTCCGGGGCTATCACGGCGTCGTGAACAGACAAATCCAAACAGTTCTGGCTGACCGCGGCGTCGCGGGTCAGCTACGGTGTCGGGAAGACCCGCAAACAGTACCTTTCAGAAATGCAGGGCGTCTATGACCTCGCGGTGGACTTCCGAAAAAGCGGCGTCCGCAGGCGTCGGTTCCGGAGGTTGGTGCAGGCGTCGTCGGGCCCTCGAAGTCACACGTGTTGCAGATCGATCTCCTCTCTGTTGAAGTCAGGAGCGCTGGCGTCGGCCGGCGTCGGGTGCTGCGGTGCGAAGTGCAGCGGTGCGGCGTGCGGTGCCCTCAGGTCGCGGTGCGAGCAGCGGCTCGGTGGCGGCATCGGATGGTGTCGTCGGTGAGACCAGGGTCGCGGTGTGAGATGAAGGCGGTGCTCGTCACGGTGCTGGCAGGTCACGGTGCAGCAGCGGCGTCGTCGTGGCTGCAGCGCTGTCATCGGCTGATGAACTTGGAGTCAATGGCACCGGCGTCGGTGGGCCAAGGCTGCGGTGCGAGATGAGGGCGGTGCGTCGTGTAACTTACAAGCGGTGCCCCCGAACCACGGTGCAAGCAGCGGCGTCGAGTCCGGCGTGGAGCGGCGTCGTCGGGGATACCACGGCATCGTCGTGAAGCGAGGCGGTGCGAAGTGCGGTGCCCACAGGTCGCGGTGCGAGCAGTGGCTCAGTGGCGGCATCAGCAGGCGGCATCGGTGAGACCAGGGTCGCGGTGCGGCGTTGCGGCGGTGCCCTCTGCGGTGCCTTCAGGACACGGCGTCAGCAGCGGCGTCGTAGACGGCGTCGGGCTTGAAGTCTTTGCTGTTCCTGAGACTTCTTGAACAGGGGGCAAGCTCTACCTCAAGCCCTTGGAGACACTCACAAAGCAGATTGCAGAAAGTTCAGTTCCAGTCCTTTCACTGCCCAAGACAGAAGCAGCCACTGCAGGCCAACACAGCAAAGCACACAGCAAAGTGGTAGTTCCTCCTCACAGCTTCTCCAGCTCTTCTTCTTGGCAGTCTTCTTGATCCCAAAGAGTTCCTTGAAGTCTTTTCTATCCCTGAGACTTCCAACAGGAGGCAAGCTCTACTTCAAGCCCTTGGAGAAAACTCTAACAGCAGGATGATGAAAGCACAGTCCAGTCCTTTCCCTACCCAAGACAGAAGCAACCACTGCAGGCCAACCCCACAACATGCAGCATAGGGGCAGTACTCCTCCTCCAGCTTTCCCGGTCCTTCTTCCTGACAGGTTCCTTAGTTCAGAAGTAATCTAAAAATCTGGGGTTTGGGTCCCCCTTTTTATCCTCAATTTCTCTTTGTTCTCTGAAGGCAGAGAGGCCTTTGCCTAGTCCAAACCAGTTCTGGTCAGTCCTGGAGCAATTTGTTGACAAGTCTCCTTCCTTCCTTCCTTTCAGAGAGTAGGTCAGGGACATCAGACGCACCACAGGAGGTGGAGCCAGCATTGTGAGACACTCAGAGTAAGGAAACTGAGTAGCGCGCTGCTTTTTTAATCGCTTAAACTTGGTTTTAAAAATTGAAACTTTTCTATTGCTTATTTGCACTGTGTCATATACTTGTATTACAGTACCTGATCAGCTGGTAGCAGCACGCTGATTCTTCTAGCCCGCCCCGGTCCACCCCGGCTGTGTGCCGTTTGTGTGGAGGGCGCGGCCAAGCAATACACTTCCGGGGGAAAGGCTGAGGAGGAGTTTCCCGCCCGGTACCTATTTAGATCGGATGTGCAGGCGACCGCGCAGAGACACTCAGAGTAAGGAAACTGAGTAGCGCGCTGCTTTTTTAATCGCTTAAACTTGGTTTTAAAAATTGAAACTTTTCTATTGCTTATTTGCACTGTGTCATATACTTGTATTACCGTACCTGATCAGCTGGTAGCAGCATGCTGATTCTTCTAGCCCGCCCCGGTCCAACCCGGCTGTGTGCCGTTTGTGTGGAGGGCGCGGCCAAGCAATACACTTCCAGGGGAAAGGCTGAGGAGGAGTTTCCCGCCCGGTACGTATTTAGATCGGATGTGCAGGCGACCGCGCAGCGGGCGCGCCTAAGGCAAGCCCGTCTGCGCCCGTCCGCGCCTGTACGTCACCTCTCGCCAGGAATGCTGGCCAGAGCACTTTGGGTCGACATATTTATTCCAGGGCGGAGCTATTGGCTGCTAACTCTCTGGGTAAAGGTTGCAGCGGGCCTCGGTTGGGCCCCTTGGAAGGGCCTTTTTGTTGTCCCGGTTGCAGGTATGTCTCCTTTATGCCGCTGCATCCTTCATCTCCTCCTCCTCAGACTAGACCGTCAGTGAGAATTCTCCAGCTGAACGTGCGGTCTCTGGTTAAACACTACCTTGAAATCCATGATTTGGTCAAGGAGGAAGCTCCGGATGTGTTTTTTATTACGGAGACCTGGCTCAATGTAGACACGGTAGCCGAACCCAAGCTAGCACTGCCTCCTGGCTACACCATCCTTACTGTCAATCGTGAGTCTCGAGGGGGTGGGATTGCGGTCATTTTCAAATTGTGTTATTCTTGCAGCTTTGTCAAAGAAGCAATGGAGGGCTGCGAATGTGCACGATTCAGTATCACTCTCAGTGCCCATCTGACCATCTCTGGGCTACTAGTATATCGTCCTCTGGGGCTAGCTACGCATTTCAAATCTGCCCTCCTAGAATCTACCTATGCACTTGCAATGGGTACAGCCAATTTCACCATTCTAGGGGATCTCAACCTGCATTTCGACCAGACGCAAGACGCTGCTGTTATCAGCGTGCTGGCGGACCTGGCAGCCTGCCAACTCCACCAACTGGTCCCTGGCCCCACTCATTCTGCGGGTCACTTGCTGGACCCTATTTTTTCTAATATTCCATCTGCCACGGTAGAGACCCCTAAACCTGTAGGTTGGTCCGACCACTCTTTGATAACCATGTCTTTTCCGGCACCCGAACCCCTTGTTAGGGACACGCATCCCCCCGTCTTCAGGCGCCCTTGGCGTAAACTGAGACTGGAGGATTTTCATGCGCTTCTCACTGCGAATTTTCCAGCACCACAGAACGATGCCGATGGGGCCTACAGTGACTTCTGTAACTGGATTGTCCAAACCCTGGACTCCCTCATCCCAGCTAAATGGATGAAAGGCCGCTCTGCGGACCCTAGCCCATGGTACAATGACACACTGGCCGCTCTGCGGAAAGCATGTAAGAAACTAGAGCGCTTGTGGAGGAAAGACTATGACCCTATAACAAAAAAAACCTATTTGGCTGCGATTAAAAACTATCATAGAAATGTCTGTACTGCCCGGGCTGCCTACTATGCTAACGAAATACAATTAAGTCCTAACCCGGCTAAATGTATTTTTAAAATTTTGAAGGATCTGAGAGTAAGAAACAAATCCCAGGCCTCTGCGATCATTTCTGAGCAACAATGTGAAGACCTGGTGCTGTTTTTTGTTAACAAGGTGGACACCATCTATCGGTCCTTTCCACAAAGCCGTCTTCTACGGCCACTTTTTGCGGACCCTCCCCCTTGCACTCTCTGACAGCTATTCCCAGTATCTCACAGGAAGAGCTTACTCTCCTGAGTAAGAAAGTTAAATCTGGCTCTCCGGCCGACCCTCTAAAACCTGCCCAGTTTAGGGACTCACTGTCTCTCTTTTTGGCTCCTCTGTGCCAGATCATTAACACTTCATTTACCACCGCTGTGGTCCCTGTGCTCTGGAAACAGGCTAGGGATTCTCCCATTCTTAAAAAACCTTCGTTGGACCCAGCAAAGCTAGAAAACGTCCGACCAATCTCCCTCCTGCCGTGGGTAGCTAAGATTGCTGAGGCCCATGTCAACAACATCCTTACAAAATTTCTCAATACCAATAACATTCTGGACCCTTCGCAAAATGGTTTCCGTGCTGGTCACAGCACAGAGACAGCTCTTCTGGCAATGACTGAACACCTACGGACCATTCTGGACTCCGGTCATACTGCGGCACTGATTCTACTTGATCTCAGTGCCGCATTTGACACGGTTTCACACACGACTCTGCTACAACGTCTGGAGGCTGCCGGGGTGGTGGGCCTCGCACTCGAATGGTTTAGGTCATTCTTGAGTGAAAGATCCTTCCGCGTGTCAGCCCCCCCGTTTCTCTCCCAGTCCCATTCCATTGGGCAAGGGGTACCCCAGGGCTCTGCTCTGAGCCCCGTATTGTTCAACTTATATGTCCAGCCTCTTGCTACGGTGGCCAGGAAGATGGGCCTCACTATGGTCTAATATGCTGACGATACGCAGCTTGTGGTGGCCCTATCCGATGGTTCCCCTCTGGACGCCCTCGGGTTTAGGAGCGGCCTGGCCGCCGTAGCAGAGTGGATGACCTCTAATTACCTTCAGTTGAACGCCACTAAAACGGAGGTATTGTTGGTAGGGAAGGACAAGAACCTCTGGAATGAGCTATGGTGGCCAAGTGTGCTTGGAGACACCCCCACCCCTAAGATGGCGGTCAAGAACTTAGGGGTTTGGATGGATTCCACCCTCAGCTTCCAAGAACATACAAAAAAAGTCGCGGGCATTTGTTTTGGCCTCCTGCGGGGTCTCAAGCCGTTGCTGAGGTTTTTCAACCCACCTACACGCCAGCTGATTGTCCAGTCTGCTATTCTATCCAGACTGGACTACGCTAACTCGCTCCTCTTAGGAGCCAATCAGGCTGAGGTAATGCGATTACAGCGTGTGCAGAATGCGGCTGCTAGAGCCCTCTTAGGGCTCCCACGTCACTGTTCCGCCACTGACGCCGTTCGGCGGCTTCACTGGCTTCCGGTGGCCAAACGGATCCAATTCAAGGCACTTTGCCTATCTTTCAAGATCTTGAAACTAGCCTCACCCAGCCTCCTTGCCAATATGTTAACTCCCTACGAATCCACTCGTGAGCTGCGATCTTCGGGGCAGTACTTAGTCACTGTCCCCCGTGTGAAGCGCGTCCGGGCTGGTGGTCGATTATTCCACTACATGGCCGCTAAGCTATGGAATTCTCTGCCCCCTCAGATTCGCTGCTTAAATCACTTGTTGGCTTTCAGGAAAGCTATTAAAACCTTCCTCTTTCCGCCAGCTTAGGCCGCCTGCTCTTTTTTCCTGTTGCTTACCAGTTTCTCCTTTACCCTGCTACTCTCTGTGGCTGGCAGCGCCGGGACGCCTCTTCGCTGGGGCAGCTGTGCGCTATATAAATCTGGTTAACATTAACGGCACTGTCCTATTCAGGTCCCAGGTGCAACTCCTCCCACCCATCTACATGTAGATCTGGCTATTCAGCCCTGTGCTGACTCACCCTGTCTCCTGGCATCCCCCAGCCCCTGTCACTCACACTCCAGACAAGGAATACACAACCTAGCAGAGGCAGGCTTGGAGGGTTAGACAAGAAAATACCCACTTTCTAAAAGTGGTATTTTCAAACACAGAATGTTAAAACCAACTTCACTAAAAGATGCATTTTATCATTTTGAGTCCAGGCATACTAAACTCGAATTTCTACCATGTTCCCTGGGTCAGTTAGGATTATAAGCTGTAATAATCAAAACTGCCCATTCTGGCCTATGAGGAACAGGTAGCCTTGCAATAGTGAAAAACGAAATAGGCTGTAATTCACTATCAGGACATGCCACACACACCAGGGCATGTCCTACCTTTCACATACAATGCACCCTGCCCACAGGGGTACCTTGGTCCTACCTTAGGGGTGACCAACATGTAGAAAAGGGAAGGTTTAGGGACTTGCAAGTGTGTGCACTTGCCAAGTCGACATGGCAGCCCCAGGCTGCACACAGGCTCTGCAATGGCAGGCCAGAGTTACACTTTACGGGCTGTTTGCGTGGGTGGCACAATCCAGTGCTGCAGCCCACCAACAGCATTTGATTTATAGGCCCTGGCACTCGCAGTGCACTTTACTAGGGACTGACACATAAATCAAATAGGCCAATCATGTAAACACCAATCCATAACATATTTTACACAGAGAGCATATGCACTTTAGCTCTGATTAGCAGTGGTAAAGTGCCCAGAGTCCTAAAACCAACACACACAGGGTCAAAAACAGGAGGCCAAAAAGCAAAAAGTCTGGGGGTAAACCCGCTGAAAAAGCCAAGTCTAACACTCGATAAACTTCAAAACTTTTCCCACTTTGGATATGTGTTGTGCAGTCAGAGTCAGAAAAGTTTGCAGAAATTAAAACATTTCTCTTTGTTAGCCCAACCTCAAAGAGGCGTTATTTTTTAGGCATAGCCCGACCTACAAAAGTTAGTAGATAGGACTGTGTGTCTAAAGCCATGGGTGGGTTTAGGGGAATGTCCATGTACCATCCATAGTGACCCCTTGAGGCAAATCAATTCAGCCCAGCTCTAGCCATGGACGTCATTTAGGGAGCTCCGTCTCGCCCTTTGCTACCTCTAGCACTGCCTTTGTGACCCCTGGCCTCAGATGTGTCAAATTCAGTGCCAAGAACACAGGGGCAGCTGGGCTCTACTCTCTTTATTTTCTGTCACTTTTTAATTACACTATTCGTGAATAAATAAAATATATTATTTACTAATATTGTAATAAATATGAAGTACAATAAGATGGAATATGCCCGTCCATGGCAGATGAGGTAAGTAAAAAATGCTTTAAAAAATGTATGTTGTATGCATGCTTGCGTTAGTGTGTTTATGTGTGAGAGAGTGTATGTGTGTGAATTTCTGTGTATGTGTAAGTAAGTGTGTGTGAGTGAATGTGGAGGTCAAAGGGTGTGTGATGTCACTTCCGCTAGCCCAAGCATTTCGATGAATTGACGTCCATGGCTTTAGCACAACTTTTCCATCACTTTCGGGGTACACAAACAGGTGCAAAACGTTTATTTGGGATTTGTACTTTCCACACAAAACTTTACTTGTACTGGAAAAGAAATCCCAAATAAACATTTTGTGCTGGTTTGTTAACTTTTGTGACACAAAACCCAGACAAAATGTTAGTAAATCTTGCAGGATCATGGGTTTGTATTGCACAACATCTGTTGCCTCAAAGCACTTTGCAGTCAGTGAGTCAGCAAACACCACAATTTTTCACCCTACAGCGTGTTTGTACTACACACCACAGTGGTGCTTTCTGCTGCTCGATACCGTGTGCACGCTGGCGTGTGCTTTGCTTTTTCAGTTATGCCTCTTAGTGTGCATTCTTCACAGGGGGCACATTGGTGTGAGCTATTTCTGATGCACATTTTATTGTACACTCTTCATTGGGTGCACCTTTCTACTTCACATTGGTGTGTGCATGTTGCCCACTGGTGAGTGTGTGTTCTAATGCACAACAGTGTGCACTTTTGACACAGTGTACTTTCGGACCGCACTTCGGTGTGCGTGTTGCACATTGCTGTGTATGTGTTCTAATGCACATGCAAGTGTGCACTCTTGACACGGTGCACCTTTCTACTGCACTTGTGTATGCATGTTGCAAACTGATGAGTGTGTGTCCTAATGCACAAATCAGTGTGCACTTTGACACGGTGCACCTACCTGTTGCACTTCGGTGTGGGTGTGTTGCACATTGGTGTGTCCATGTTCTGTTGCACAACAAAGTGTGCACTCTTGACACAGTGTGCCTTCCGACCGCACTTCGGTGTGCGTGTTGCACATTGCTGTGTATGTGTTCTAATGCACACGCAAGTGTGCACTCTTGACACGGGGCACCTTCCTACTGCACTTCTGTGTGTGCATGTTGCACACTGATGAGTGCGTGCCCTAATGCACAACACAGTGTGCAATTTGATACGGTGCACCTTCCTATTGCACTTCGGTGTGTGCGTGTTGCACATTGGTGCATCCGTGTTCTGATGCACAACAAAGTGTGCACTCTTGACATTGGTGACTGTGTGTCCTAATGCACAGCACAGTGCGCACTTTGACACGGTGCACCTTCCTGTTGCACTTCGGTGTGCATGTGTTGCACATTGGTGTGTCCGTGTTCTGATGCACAACAGGGTGTGCACTCTTGACACAGTGCCCCTCACTAGTGCACATTAGATATGGTTGTGCACTACAGATCACCACGCGTGCTTTTCTACCGCACACCATACATGCGCCTCAGGATTGGAGTGGTGACGTTGAACTGTGAGTGTGGGTGTGAGTTAAAGATGGGAGAGACAACTTCTTCTGTTAGGGGGGGGCCTGCTGGGGCGGGGCGTGGTCGTTCCAGCCAGTCACGGGCTATCCAACTATCTTGTGCAGTCAACTTCACCATCTACACCAGCGGAAAGGGTGATGGGGAGATATAGAGGTCAAAGGGCAAACACCAGGACTGCTGCAGATGAAAGCACGTCAGAACAGCGAACTCAAAACAGCCTCACCCCAAAGCAGATCTTGCACCCCACAATATCCCAGAATGAAAGCCCCGGCATGGCTGTGAGTGTTCAGTGACTGCTAAGAAGGGGGGCTGTAACCAACAACACCCCCACTCCTCCACTACCCCAACCACACTGTTTGGTGCATTTCATTTACCGGAACTGTAGCTGGTTAGTGCACACATAAATCAGAGAGAGACAGAAAGAGAAAGAGAAAGATCGAAAGAGAGAAAGAGAGAAAGAGAGAAAGAGAAATAGGGAACGCAAGAAAGAGAGAGAGGTATTAAGAGAGAAAGAGAGTGAGTGAGAAAGAGAGAGGGTGAAAGAGAGCGCAGCACTTTTTGCAGCTGTTTCTTTTTACCCCTTCTCTCGCTAGTTCGTTACAACTTTCATTCACGCCTTCAATCAGATTAAAGACACCTATTGTTTTTATTAACTTGGCTCCTCTGCCGAAGTTATTGATTGGTACCTCTCGGATCATACATTTAAAAATAATCCTTGCATTCTGGTGTTTGACAGGTTGTTCTGCTCTCGCTTCTTTGTAAAAGACTTCACATCCGAGCGAACTATGTCGGCGCTATAGAAAACAAAAACAAAAAAAGAAGGCAGTGTACAGAAAGAGGGGAGGGGGGTAGAGTAAGAGACAGAGAAAGGCGGAAGAAGCGCCACCCCTACTCCCGAAAATACTGTTCCTCTTTTTCAACAGAAACAACCAGGTAGTCACTTCAAGATCAGAAATGTCAAAACACAGTGATAACATACTTACACGAGGACTGTTTTCACAACCACTAGCAATAAAAAGGTTATTTCAATTGTGAATGCCCCCTCCCCCCCTCCAAAACATCTCCTCATTGAAAATTTAGGAAAGTAAACGAGGGGCAGTGGGGCCCTCATCCCGGTGCCACTGCACCCGCTGCACTGGTGATAGTGCATCCCGTGCTCGTGTGCCGAACAAGTGCACCCCAACACCCCCTCTCCCGCGAGCTGCACGCCACCGTTCTCCTCTGAGACAATGGCTCGCGAGGTGCTTCTCTTAGCAGCGCCTCGAAGAGCCAGCAAGCGCTTTATTTTTCGGTTCAAATGCAATCAGTGAACAGGACTTGGATACAATCTCATTGTTTCCACGTGTTTGGGGTCGTTTACTTGTTGCAGCTGTTTGGAAACCAATGGCCGCTCCTCCTCGTGCCCCGAAACCCGCACCTCTTGTAGTCTCATTAAACCCCCCACCCGCCCCAAGATTTAAAATAGTTTATAAAGTAATCCTTCAAAGACAGCGGAGCAAGAACTGCTGTTCCATATTAGCAACAACAATAAAAAAAAGAATAAAAGAAGAACATTACAAAAAGTAAATCAACAAAAAAGCTGCCTTTAACCCCTTCACTGCTAGGCATTTTCCCCTCCTGTGCTAAGCCTTTTTTTGGCTATATGGGGTAGTTCGCTCTTAGGCCCCTGTAACTTTTTGACCACATAAGGTATCCATGCCAAATTTGCGTCCTTTTTTTCCAACATCATGGGGATTCTAAAGGTATCCAGGGTTTGTGGATTCCCCTGGAGGGGACCCAGAAATTAGCCAAAATACAGCTAAATTTTGTTTTTTGGGGGAAAAATGCGAAAAAGGGCTACAGATGAAAGCATCTGGTTTTTCCCTGCAAATGGCATCAAAAAGGGGTTGTGGTGCTAAAATCACCATCTTCCCAGCTTTCAGGGACAAGCAGACTTTTGTCAGAAAACCAAAATTTTGTACACAGTTTTGGCATTTTTCTGGGACATAGCCTATTTTTGCTAATTTTTGTGCTTTCAACCTCCTTCCAGTTAATGGTAGAAATGAGTATGAAAGCAATAATGGATCCTGGAAAGCCATACATTTCTGAAAAGTAGACAAAATTATAAATTCAGCAAAGGGTCATTTGTGTAGATCCTTCAAGTTTTCTTTATAGAAACAAACAGTTAAATATAGGAAAAATTGAAAATTAGTTGAACAAAACAGCCATTTGTGTCAACGTTTTCACCTGTAACTTCTTCTAATTATGACAGCTATTTGAGAGCAATATACCATTACATCCGCTGGACCTTTCTGGTTGTGGTGATATATAGGACTTGTAGGTTCACCAAGAACCCGACGAACCCAGAGCCAATAACTGAGCAGTGTCTTGCAATGGTTTTTTATTATGTCCCGGGTATATAGCAATTATTCTGGGAAAATTTATACATGGAAAAATCGGTATGAAAGAAACCTATGTGTTTATGAAATGGGAACAAAATATAGAGTTTAGAAACAGTAGATATTTGCACATTTCCGAAATTGGGAGTACCCATACTAGCATGAGAATTATAGGTCATTTTTCAAAATGACTTCTTTTTTACACAATGTCTTTCATTTGGAAGGCAGAAATGCATCGAAAGTCAATAGATAATAACAGTTGCTCTACAATTTTGTGTTACCCTAAGTCTCCCGAGAAAAATGGTACCTCACTTGTGTGGGTAGGCCTAGTGCCCGCGACAGGAAACAGCGCAAAACGCAACGTGGACACACCACATTTTCACAGTGAAAAATGACCCTTTTTTTGCAAAGTGCCTAGCTGTAGTTTTTGAACCCTAGCTCTGCCGGCACCTAAGGAAACCTGGCAAACCTATACATTTTTGAAAACTAGACACCCAGGGGAATCCAGGATGGGGTGACTTGACTGGCTCTCACCAGGTTCTCGTACCCAGAATCCCTTGCAAACCTAAAAAATTGTCAAAAAAACCACATTTTCCTCACTTTTCTGTGGTGGAAAGTTCTGGAATCTGCGTGGATCCACAACATTCCACCCACCCCGTGTTCCCCTAAGTCTTCCAAGAAAAATAGTACCTCACTTGTGTGGGTAGGCCTAGTGCCCGCGACAGGAAACAGCGCAAAACGCAACGTGGACACACCACATTTTCACAGTGAAAAATGACCCTTTTTTTGCAAAGTGCCTAGCTGTAGTTTTTGAACCCTAGCTCTGCCGGCACCTAGGGAAACTTAGCAAACCTATACATTTTTGAAAACTAGACACCCAGGGGAATCCAGGATGGGGTGACTTGACTGGCTCTCACCAGGTTCTGGTACCCAGAATCCCTTGCAAACCTAAAAAATTGTCAAAAAACCCACATTTTCCTCACTTTTCAGTGGTGGAAAGTTCTGGAATCTGCGTGGATTCACAAAATTCCACCCACCCCATGTTCCCCAAAGTCTTCCGAGAAAAATGGTACCTCACTTGTGTGGGTAGGCCTAGTGCCCGCGACAGGAAACAGCGCAAAACGCAACGTGGACACACCACATTTTTACAGTGAAAAATGACCCTTTTTTTGCAAAGTGCCTAGCTGTAGTTTTTGAACCCTAGCTCTGCCGGCACCAAGGGAAACCTAGCAAACCTAAACATTTTTGAAAACTAGACACCCAGGGGAATCCAGGATGGGGTGACTTGACTGGCTCTCACCAGGTTCTGGTACCCAGAATCCCTTGCAAACCTAAAGAATTGTCAAAAAAAACACATGTTCCTCACTTTTCTGTGGTGGAAAGTTCTGGAATCTGGGTGGATGCACAAAATTCCACCCACCCCGCGTTCCACAAAGTCTTCTGAGAAAAATGGTACCTCACTTGTGTGGGTAGGCCTAGTGCCCGCGACAGGAGACAGCGCAAAACGCAACGTGGACACACCACATTTTCACAGTGAAAAATGACCCTTTTTTTGCAAAGTGCCTACCTGTAGTTTTTGAACCCTAGCTCTGCCGGCACCAAGGGAAACCTAGCAAACCTACACATTTTTGAAAACTAGACACCCAGGGGAATCCAGGATGGGGTGACTTGACTGGCTCTCACCAGGTTCTGGTACCCAGAATCCCTTGCAAACCTAAAAAATTGTCAAAAAAAACACATTTTCCTCACTTTTCTGTGGTGGAAAGTTCTGGAATATGCGTGGATCCACAAAATTCTACCCACCCCGCGTTCCCCAAAGTCTTCCGAGAAAAATGGTACCTCACCTGTGTGGGTAGGCCTAGTGCCCGCGACAGGAAACAGCGCAAAACGCAACGTGGACACACCACATTTTCACAGTGAAAAATGACCCTTTTTTGCAAAGTGCCTAGCTGTAGTTTATGAACCCTAGCTCTGCCGGCACCAAGGGAAACCTAGCAAACCTATACATTTTTGAAAACTAGACACCCAGGGGAATCCAGGATGGGGTGACTTGACTGGCTCTCACCAGGTTCTGGTACCCAGAATCCCTTGCAAACCTAAAAAAGTGTAAAAAAAACCCACATTTTCCTCACTTTTCTGTGGTGGAAAGTTCTGGAATCTGCGTGGATCCACAAAATTCCACCCACCCCACATTCCCCAAAGTCTTCCAAGAAAAATGGTACCTCACTTGTGTGGGTAGGCCTAGTGCCCGCGACAGGAAACAGCGCAAAACGCAACGTGGACACACCACATTTTCACAGTGAAAAATGACCCTTTTTTTGCAAAGTGCCTAGCTGTAGTTTTTGAACCCTAGCTCTGCCGGGACCAAGGGAAACCTAGCAAACCTATACATTTTTGAAAACTAGACACCCAGGGGAATCCAGGATGGGGTGACTTGACTGGCTCTCACCAGGTTCTGTTACCCAGAATCCCTTGCAAACCTAAAAAATTGTCCAAAAAACCACATTTTCCTCACTTTTCTGTGGTGGAAAGTTCTGGAATCTGCGTGGATCCCCAAAATTCCACCCACCCCGCGTTCCCCAAAGTCTTCCAAGAAAAATGGTACCTCACTTGTGTGGGTAGGCCTAGTGCCCGCGATAGGAAACAGCGCAAAATGCAACGTGGACACACCACATTTTTACAGTGAAAAATGACCCTTTTTTTGCAAAGTGCCTAGCTGTAGTTTTTGAACCCTAGCTCTGCCGGCACCTAGGGAAACCTACCAAACCAACACATTTCTGAAAAGTAGACACCCAGGGGATTCCAGTGAGGTATGTCTTGCGTGGATCCCCCAAAGTTTTCTTACCCAGAATCCCCTGCAAACCTGAAATTTTGCTGAAAAAATCACTTTTTTCACACATTTGTGTGTGGGAAAATTGTGGCATCACCGGGCTGACACAAATTTCCTACCAGCCAGCGTTCCCCCAGGTCTCCCGATAAAAATGGGGCCTCACTCGGGTGGGAGGCCCAAGTACCCGCGACAGGCAAGGGCCCAAAACGTATTGAGGCGACATCAAATTTGCCTATCACAAAACAACCTGGTTTTTCAAGGGGGTCCCATGAGTTTTTGGCCCGGGGCTCGGCGGCCACCTAGGGAAACCTACCAAACTCAAACATTTCTGAAAACTAGACACCCGGGGGTTTCCAGGGAGGTATGGCTTGCGTGGATCCCCCAACGTTTTCTTACCCAGAATCCCCTGCAAACAGTAAATTTTGCAGAAAAAATCACTTTTTTCACACATTTGTGTGTGGAAAAGTTGTGGCATCACCGGGCTGACACAAATTTCCTACCACCGAGCATTCCCCCAGGTCTCCTGATAAAAATGGTGCCTCACTCGGGTGGGAGGCCCAAGTACCCGCGACAGGCAAGGGCCCAAAACGTATTGAGGCGACATCAAAATTGCCTATCACAAAATGTTTTGGGCCCTTGCCTGTCGCGGGTACTTGGGCCTCCCACCCGAGTGAGGCACCATTTTTATCGGGAGACCTGGGCAAACGCTGGGTGGTAGGAAATTTGTGTCAGCCCGGTGATGCCACAACTTTCCCACACACAAATGTGTGAAAAAAGTGTTTTTTTCAGCAAAAGTTCAGGTTTGCAGGGGATTCTGGGTAAGAAAACGTTGGGGGATCCATGCAAGCCATACTTCCCTGGAATCCCCTGGGTGTCTACTTTTCAGAAATGTGTGGGTTTGGTAGGTTTCCCTAGGTGGCTGCCGAGCCCCGGGCCAAAAAGTCATGGGACACCCCTTGCAAAACCAGGTCGGATTTGTGATGAGGCAATTTTGATGTCGCCTCAATCGTTTTGGGTCCTGCCTGGCGCGGGTACTTGGGCCTACCACTGCCGAGTGAGGCACCATTTTTATCGGGAGACCTGGGCAAATGCTGGGTGGTAGGAAATTTGTGTCAGCCCGGTGATGCCATAACTTTCCCACACACAAATGTGTGAAAAAAGTGATAATTTGTTCAGCAAAATTTCCAGGTTTGCAGGGATTCTGGTAAGAAACGTTGGGGGATCCACGCAAGTCATACATCCCTGGAATCCCCGGGTGTCTAGTTTTCAGAAATGTGTGGATTTGACCAGATTTCTCTAGGTGGCCGCCGAGCCCCGGGCCAAAAGTCATGGGACTCCCCTTGCAAAACCAGGTCTTTTTGGGATAGGCAATTTTGATGTCGCCTCAATACGTTTTGGGCCCTTGTCTGTCGCGGGTACTTGGGCCTCCCACCCGAGTGAGGCACCATTTTTATCGGGAGACCTGGGCAAACGCTGGGTGGTAGGAAATTTGTGTCAGCCCGGTGATGCCACAACTTTCCCACACACAAATGTGTGAAAAAAGTGATTTTTCAGCACAATTTCAAGTTTGCAGGGGATTCTGGGTAAGAAAACGTTGGGGGATCCATGCAAGCCATACCTCCCTGGAATCCCCTGGGTGTCTACTTTTCAGAAATGTGTGGGTTTGGTAGGTTTCCCTAGGTGGCTGCCGAGCCCCGGGCCAAAAAGTCATGGGGCCCCCCTTGCAAAACCAGGTCGTTTTGTGATAGGCAATTTTGATGTTGCCTCAATACGTTTTGGGCCCTTGCCTGACGCGGGTACTTGGGCCTCCCACTCGAGTGAGGCACCATTTTTATAGGGAGACCTGGGCGAATGCTGGGTGGTAGGAAATTTGTGTCAGCAAGGTGATGCCACAACTTTCCCACACACAAATGTGTGAAAAAAGTGTTTTTTTCAGCAAAATTTCAGGTTTGCAGGGGATTCTGGGTAAGAAAACGTTGGGGGATCCATGCAAGCCATACTTCCCTGGAATCCCCTGGGTGTCTACTTTTCAGAAATGTGTGGGTTTGGTAGGTTTCCCTAGGTGGCTGCGAGCCCCGGCCAAAAGTCATGGGACCCCCTTGCAAAACCAGGTCGTTTTGTGATAGGCAATTTTGATGTCGCCTCAATACGTTTTGGGCCCTTGCCTGACGCGGGTACTTGGGCCTCCCACTCGAGTGAGGCACCATTTTTATCGGGAGACCTGGGCGAATGCTGGGTGGTAGGAAATTTGTGTCAGCACGGTGATGCCACAACTTTCCCACACACAAATGTGTGAAAAAAGTGTTTTTTTCAGCAAAATTTCAGGTTTGCAGGGGATTCTGGGTAAGAAAACGTTGGGGGATCCACACAAGCCATACCTCCCTGGAATCCTCCGGGTGTCTAGTTTTCAGAAATGTGTGGGTTTGGTAGGTTTCCCTAGGTGGCCGCCGAGCCCCGGGCCAAAAAGTCATGGGACCCCCCTTGCAAAACCAGGTCTTTTTGTAATAGGCAATTTTGATGTCACCTCAATACGTTTTGGGCCCTTGCCTGTCGCGGGTAATTGGGCCTCCCACCCGAGTGAGGCACCATTTTTATCGGGAGACCTGGGCGAACGCTGGGTGGTAGGAAATTTGTGTCAGCCCGGTGATGCCACAACTTTCCCACACACAAATGTCTGAAAAAAGTGATTTCTTTCAGCAAAATTTCATGTTTGCAGGGGATTCTGGGTAAGAAAACGTTGGGGGATCCACGCAAGCCATACCTCCCTGGAATCCCCCGGGTGTCTACTTTTCAGAAATGTGTGAATTTGGTAGGTTTCCCTAGGTGGCCGCCGAGCACGGGCCAAAACCCAGGTGACCCCACTTGCAAAACCAGGTCGTTTTGTGACAGGCAATTTTGATGTCGCCTCAATACTTTTTTGGCCTTTGCGTGTCGCGGGTACTTGTGCCTTCCACACGAGTGAGGCACCATTTTTATCAGGAGACCTGGGGAACGCTGGGTGATAGGAAATTTGCGTCAGCCCAGTGATGCCACAACTTTCCCACACAAAAATGTGTGGAAAAAGTGATTTTTTCAGCTAAATGTCAGGTTTGCAGGGGATTCTGGGTAAGAAAACGTTGAGCGATCCACGCAAGCCATACCTCCCTGGAATCCCCCGGGTGTCTAGTTTTCAGAAATGTGTGGGTTTGGTAGGTTTCCCTAGATGGCCGCCGACCCCGGGGCCAAAAACCCAGGTAACCCCCCGTGCAAAACCAGGTTGGTTTGTGATAGGTAATTTTGATGTCGCCTCATTAGGTTTTGGGCCCTTGCCTGTCGCGGGTACTTGACCCACCCACACAAGTGAGGTACCATTTTTCTCGGAAGACTTTGGGGAATGCGGGGTGAGTGGAATTTTGTGGATCCACACAGATTCCAGAACTTTCCACCAGAGAAATGTTAGGAAAATGTGTTTTTTGTATACACATTTTGAGGTTTGCAAGGGATTCTGGGTAACAGAACCTGGTGAGAGCCAGTCAAGTCACCCCATCCTGGATTCCCCTGGGTGTCTAGTTTTCAAAAATGTACAGGTTTGCTAGGTTTCCCTATGTGCCGGCTGCGTTAGGGCCCAAAATCCACAGGTAGGCATATTGCTAAAAACAAATCTGTGCCTAGTCGGCTTTCTGCCACCCTGGGGGGGGGATATCGGGGGTGGGGTTGCCCCGATATGCCCCCAAGGGGGGCAGAAACACTGTGGCTATTGTTTTGGGGGGTAGGGGCATTGGTATGCCCATTCTGGGCAGCCCCCACCCCCACACATAAAAAAGCCAGCATAATCGTTGTCGTCTAGTGGGCTTTTTGCCCCCCCGGGGGGGGCAGATTGGGGGCTACTGCCCCATCTTCCCCCCAGGGGGGGCAGAAAGGCTGTAATTGTTGCGGGTGGGGGCATTGGCATGCCCGTTTTGGGCAGCCCCTACACTAATTAAAATTTGCCCAAAAAATCCCTGGCGTCTAGTTTGCTTTTTGCCCCCCCGGGGGGGCAGATTGGGGGCTACTGCCCCATCTTCCCCCCAGGGGGGGCAGAAAGGCTGTAATTGTTGTGGGTGGGGGTGGGGGCATTGGCATGCCCGTTTTGGGCAGCCCCTACCCTAATTAAAATTTGCCCCAAAAAATCCCTGGCGTCTAGTGGGATTTTTGCCCCCCCGGGGGGGCAGATTGGGGGCTACTGCCCCATCTGTCCCCCAGGGGGGGCAAGAAGGCTGTAATTTTTGCGGGGAGGGGGTGGGGGCATGGGCATGCCCGCTTTGGGCAGCCCCCACCCTAATTCAAATTTGCCCCAAACAAATCCCTGGCGACTAGTGGGCTTTTTGCCCCCAGGGGGTGCATATTGGGGGCTAATGCCCCATCTGCCCCCAGAGGGGCAGAAAGCCTACTAGATGCCAGGTTGTTTTTTAGCAAATTTTAATTAGGGTGGGGGTTGCCAAAGCGGGCATGCCAATGCCCCCACCCTAATAAAAATTTGCCCCAAAAATCCCTGGCGTCTAGTAGGCTTTTTGCCCCCGGGGGCAGAAAGGCTGTCATTTTTGCGGGGGAGGGGTGGGGGCATGGGCATGCCCGCTTTGGGCTGCCCCACCCTAATTCAAATTTGCCCAAAATAAATCCCAGGCGTCTAGTGGGCTTTTTGCCCCCCCCCCCCGGCGGGGCAGATTGGGGGCTAATGCCCCATCTGCCCCCAGTGGGGCTGAAAGTCCACTAGACGCCAGGGAGTTTTGAGGTAAATTTTAATTAGGTGGGGGCTGCCCAAAACGGGCATGCTAATGCCCCCACCCTAATTAAAATTTGCCCAAAAATCCCTGGCGTCTACTGGGCTTTTTGCCCCCCCAGGGGAAATATTGGGGGCTAATGCCCCCATCTGCCCCCCAGGGGGGCAGAAAGGCTGTAATTTTTGTGTGGGAGTGGGTGGGGCATGGGCATGCCTGTTTTGTGCAGCCCCCACCCTAATTCAAATTGGCTCCAAAAAAATCCCTGGCGTCTAGTGGGCTTTTTGCCCCCCCTGGGGGGGCAGATTGGGGGCTACTGCCCCATCTTCCCCCCAGGGGGGGCAGAAAGGCTGTAATTGTTGCGGGTGGGGGCATTGGCATGCCCGTTTTGGGCAGCCCCTACCCTAATTAAAATTTGCCCCAAAAAATCCCTGGCGTCTAGTGGGCTTTTTGCCCCCCCGGGGGGGCAGATTGGGGGCTACTGCCCCATCTGCCCCCCAGGGGGGGCAGGAAGGCTGTAATTTTTGCGGGGGAGGGGGTGGGGGCATGGGCATGCCTGTTTTGGGCAGCCCCCACCCTAATTCAAATTTGCCCCAAAAAAATCCCTGGCGACTAGTGGGCTTTTTGCCCCCCCTGGGGGTGCATATTGGGGGCTAATGCCAAGAACCCAGAGCCAATAACTGAGCAGTGTCTTGCAATGGTTTTTTATTATGTCCCGGGTATATAGCAATTATTCTGGGAAAATTTATACATGGAAAAATCGGTATGAAAGAAACCTATGTGTTTATGAAATGGGAACAAAATATAGAGTTTAGAAACAGTAGATATTTGCACATTTCCGAAATTGGGAGTACCCATACTAGCATGAGAATTATAGGTCATTTTTCAAAATGACTTCTTTTACACAATGTCTTTCATTTGGAAGGCAGAAATGCATCGAAAGTCAATAGATAATAACAGTTGCTCTACAATTTTGTGTTACCCTAAGTCTCCCAAGAAAAATGGTACCTCACTTGTGTGGGTAGGCCTAGTGCCCGCGACAGGAAACAGCGCAAAACGCAACGTGGACACACCACATTTTCACAGTGAAAAATGACCCTTTTTTTGCAAAGTGCCTAGCTGTAGTTTTTGAACCCTAGCTCTGCCGGCACCTAAGGAAACCCAGCAAACCTATACATTTTTGAAAACTAGACACCCAGGGGAATCCAGGATGGGGTGACTTGACTGGCTCTCACCAGGTTCTGGTACCCAGAATCCCTTGCAAACCTAAACAATTGTCAAACCACATTTTCCTCACTTTTCTGTGGTGGAAAGTTCTGGAATCTGCGTGGATCCACAAAATTCCACCCACCCCGCGTTCCCCAAAGTCTTCCAAGAAAAATGGTACCTCACTTGTGTGGGTAGGCCTAGTGCCCGTGACAGGAAACAGCACAAAACGCAACGTGGACACACCACATTTTCACAGTGAAAAATTACCCTTTTTTTGCAAAGTGCCTAGCTGTAGTTTTTGAACCCTAGCTCTGCCGGCACCTAAGAAAACCTAGCAAACCTATACATTTTTGATAACTAGACACCCAGGGGAATCCAGGATGGGGTGACTTGACTGGCTCTCACCAGGTTCTCGTACCCAGAATCCCTTGCAAACCTAAATAATTGTCAAAAAAACCACATTTTCCTCACTTTTCTGTGGTGGAAAGTTCTGGAATCTGCGTGGATCCACAACATTCCACCCACCCCGTGTTCCCTAAGTCTTCCAAGAAAAATAGTACCTCACTTGTGTGGGTAGGCCTAGTGCCCGCGACAGGAAACAGCGCAAAACGCAACGTGGACACACCACATTTTCACAGTGAAAAATGACCCTTTTTTTGCAAAGTGCCTAGCTGTAGTTTTTGAACCCTAGCTCTGCCGGCACCTAGGGAAACTTAGCAAACCTATACATTTTTGAAAACTAGACACCCAGGGGAATCCAGGATGGGGTGACTTGACTGGCTCTCACCAGGTTCTGGTACCCAGAATCCCTTGCAAACCTAAACAATTGTCAAAAACCCCACATTTTCCTCACTTTTCAGTGGTGGAAAGTTCTGGAATCTGCGTGGATTCACAAAATTCCACCCACCCCATGTTCCCCAAAGTCTTCCGAGAAAAATGGTACCTCACTTGTGTGGGTAGGCCTAGTGCCCGCGACAGGAAACAGCGCAAAACGCAACGTGGACACACCACATTTTTACAGTGAAAAATGACCCTTTTTTGCAAAGTGCCTAGCTGTAGTTTTTGAACCCTAGCTCTGCCGGCACCAAGGGAAACCTAGCAAACCTATACATTTTTGAAAACTAGACACCCAGGGGAATCCAGGATGGGGTGACTTGACTGGCTCTCACCAGGTTCTGGTACCCAGAATCCCTTGCAAACCTAAAGAATTGTCAAAAAAAACACATGTTCCTCACTTTTCTGTGGTGGAAAGTTCTGGAATCTGCGTGGATGCACAAAATTCCACCCACCCCGCGTTCCACAAAGTCTTCTGAGAAAAATGGTACCTCACTTGTGTGGGTAGGCCTAGTGCCCGCGACAGGAGACAGCGCAAACGCAACGTGGACACACCACATTTTCACAGTGAAAAATGACCCTTTTTTGCAAAGTGCCTACCTGTAGTTTTTGAACCCTAGCTCTGCCGGCACCAAGGGAAACCTAGCAAACCTATACATTTTTGAAAACTAGACACCCAGGGGAATCCAGGATGGGGTGACTTGACTGGCTCTCACCAGGTTCTGGTACCCAGAATCCCTTGCAAACCTAAAAATTGTCAAAAACACATTTTCCTCACTTTTCTGTGGTGGAAAGTTCTGGAATATGCGTGGATCCACAAAATTCTACCCACCCCGCGTTCCCCAAAGTCTTCCGAGAAAAATGGTACCTCACCTGTGTGGGTAGGCCTAGTGCCCGCGACAGGAAACAGCGCAAAACGCAACGTGGACACACCACATTTTCACAGTGAAAAATGACCCTTTTTTTGCAAAGTGCCTAGCTGTAGTTTATGAACCCTAGCTCTGCCGGCACCAAGGGAAACCTAGCAAACCTATACATTTTTGAAAACTAGACACCCAGGGGAATCCAGGATGGGGTGACTTGACTGGCTCTCACCAGGTTCTGGTACCCAGAATCCCTTGCAAACCTAAAAAAGTGTAAAAAAAACCCACATTTTCCTCACTTTTCTGTGGTGGAAAGTTCTGGAATCTGCGTGGATCCACAAAATTCCACCCACCCCACATTCCCCAAAGTCTTCCAGAAAAATGGTACCTCACTTGTGTGGGTAGGCCTAGTGCCCGCAACAGGAAACAGCGCAAAACGCAACGTGGACACACCACATTTTCACAGTGAAAAATGACCCTTTTTTTGCAAAGTGCCTAGCTGTAGTTTTTGAACCCTAGCTCTACCGGCACCTAGGGAAACCTAGCAAACCTATACATTTTTGAAAACTAGACACCCAGGGGAATCCAGGATGGGGTGACTTGACTGGCTCTCACCAGGTTCTGTTACCCAGAATCCCTTGCAAACCTAAATAATTGTCCAAAAAACCACATTTTCCTCACTTTTCTGTGGTGGAAAGTTCTGGAATCTGCGTGGATCCCCAAAATTCCACCCACCCCGCGTTCCCCAAAGTCTTCCAAGAAAAATGGTACCTCACTTGTGTGGGTGAGGCCTAGTGCCCGCGATAGGAAACAGCGCAAAATGCAACGTGGACACACCACATTTTTACAGTGAAAAATGACCCTTTTTTGCAAAGTGCCTAGCTGTAGTTTTTGAACCCTAGCTCTGCCGGCACCTAGGGAAACCTACCAAACCAACACATTTCTGAAAAGTAGACACCCAGGGATTCCAGTGAGGTATGTCTTGCGTGGATCCCCCAAAGTTTTCTTACCCAGAATCCCTGCAAACCTGAAATTTTGCTGAAAAAATCACTTTTTTCACACATTTGTGTGTGGGAAAATTGTGGCATCACCGGGCTGACACAAATTTCCTACCAGCCAGCGTTCCCCAGGTCTCCCGATAAAAATGGGGCCTCACTCGGGTGGGAGGCCCAAGTACCCAGGACAGGCAAGGGCCCAAAACGTATTGAGGCGACATCAAATTTGCCTATCACAAAACAACCTGGTTTTTCAAGGGGGTCCCATGAGTTTTTGGCCCGGGGCTCGGCGGCCACCTAGGGAAACCTACCAAACTCAAACATTTCTGAAAACTAGACACCCGGGGGATTCCAGGGAGGTATGGCTTGCGTGGATCCCCCAACGTTTTCTTACCCAGAATCCCCTGCAAACAGTAAATTTTGCAGAAAAAATCACTTTTTTCACACATTTGTGTGTGGAAAAGTTGTGGCATCACCGGGCTGACACAAATTTCCTACCACCGAGCATTCCCCCAGGTCTCCTGATAAAAATGGTGCCTCACTCGGGTGGGAGGCCCAAGTACCCGCGACAGGCAAGGGCCCAAAACGTATTGAGGCGACATCAAAATTGCCTATCACAAAATGTTTTGGGCCCTTGCCTGTCGCGGGTACTTGGGCCTCCCACCCGAGTGAGGCACCATTTTTATCGGGAGACCTGGGCAAACGCTGGGTGGTAGGAAATTTGTGTCAGCCCGGTGATGCCACAACTTTCCCACACACAAATGTGTGAAAAAGTGTTTTTTTCAGCAAAAGTTCAGGTTTGCAGGGGATTCTGCAAGAAACGTTGGGGGATCCATGCAAGCCATACTTCCCTGGAATCCCCTGGGTGTCTACTTTTCAGAAATGTGTGGGTTTGGTAGGTTTCCCTAGGTGGCTGCCGAGCCCCGGGCCAAAAAGTCATGGGACACCCCTTGCAAAACCAGGTCGTTTTGTGATAGGCAATTTTGATGTCGCCTCAATACGTTTTGGGCCCTTGCCTGACGCGGGTACTTGGGCCTACCACTCGAGTGAGGCACCATTTTTATCGGGAGACCTGGGCAAATGCTGGGTGGTAGGAAATTTGTGTCAGCCCGGTGATGCCACAACTTTCCCACACACAAATGTGTGAAAAAAGTGATAATTTGTTCAGCAAAATTTCAGGTTTGCAGGGGATTCTGGGTAAGAAAACGTTGGGGGATCCACGCAAGTCATACATCCCTGGAATCCCCCGGGTGTCTAGTTTTCAGAAATGTGTGGATTTGGCAGATTTCTCTAGGTGGCCGCCGAGCCCCGGGCCAAAAGTCATGGGACTCCCCTTGCAAAACCAGGTCTTTTTGTGATAGGCAATTTTGATGTCGCCTCAATACGTTTTGGGCCCTTGTCTGTCGCGGGTACTTGGGCCTCCCACCCGAGTGAGGCACCATTTTTATCGGGAGACCTGGGCGAACGCTGGGTGGTAGGAAATTTGTGTCAGCCCGGTGATGCCACAACTTTCCCACACACAAATGTGTGAAAAAAGTGATTTTTTCAGCACAATTTCAAGTTTGCAGGGGATTCTGGGTAAGAAAACGTTGGGGGATCCATGCAAGCCATACCTCCCTGGAATCCCCTGGGTGTCTACTTTTCAGAAATGTGTGGGTTTGGTAGGTTTCCCTAGGTGGCTGCCGAGCCCCGGGCCAAAAAGTCATGGGGCCCCCCTTGCAAAACCAGGTCGTTTTGTGATAGGCAATTTTGATGTTGCCTCAATACGTTTTGGGCCCTTGCCTGACGCGGGTACTTGGGCCTCCCACTCGAGTGAGGCACCATTTTTATAGGGAGACCTGGGCGAACGCTGGGTGGTAGGAAATTTGTGTCAGCACGGTGATGCCACAACTTTCCCACACACAAATGTGTGAAAAAAGTGTTTTTTTCAGCAAAATTTCAGGTTTGCAGGGGATTCTGGGTAAGAAAACGTTGGGGGATCCATGCAAGCCATACCTCCCTGGAATCCCCTGGGTGTCTACTTGTCAGAAATGTGTGGGTTTGGTAGGTTTCCCTAGGTGGCTGCCGAGCCCCGGGCCAAAAAGTCATGGGACCCCCCCTTGCAAAACCAGGTCGTTTTGTGATAGGCAATTTTGATGTCGCCTCAATACGTTTTGGGCCCTTGCCTGACGCGGGTACTTGGGCCTCCCACTCGAGTGAGGCACCATTTTTATCGGGAGACCTGGGCGAATGCTGGGTGGTAGGAAATTTGTGTCAGCACGGTGATGCCACAACTTTCCCACACACAAATGTGTGAAAAAAGTGTTTTTTTCAGCAAAATTTCAGGTTTGCAGGGGATTCTGGGTAAGAAAACGTTGGGGGATCCACACAAGCCATACCTCCCTGGAATCCTCCGGGTGTCTAGTTTTCAGAAATGTGTGGGTTTGGTAGGTTTCCCTAGGTGGCCGCCGAGCCCCGGGCCAAAAAGTCATGGGACCCCCCTTTGCAAAACCAGGTCTTTTTGTGATAGGCAATTTTGATGTCACCTCAATACGTTTTGGGCCCTTGCCTGTCGCGGGTAATTGGGCCTCCCACCCGAGTGAGGCACCATTTTTATCGGGAGACCTGGGCGAACGCTGGGTGGTAGGAAATTTGTGTCAGCCCGGTGATGCCACAACTTTCCCACACACAAATGTCTGAAAAAAGTGATTTCTTTCAGCAAAATTTCATGTTTGCAGGGGATTCTGGGTAAGAAAACGTTGGGGGATCCACGCAAGCCATACCTCCCTGGAATCCCCCGGGTGTCTACTTTTCAGAAATGTGTGGATTTGGTAGGTTTCCCTAGGTGGCCGCCGAGCACGGGCCAAAACCCAGGTGACCCCACTTGCAAAACCAGGTCGTTTTGTGACAGGCAATTTTGATGTCGCCTCAATACGTTTTTGGCCTTTGCGTGTCGCGGGTACTTGTGCCTTCCACACGAGTGAGGCACCATTTTTATCAGGAGACCTGGGGGAACGCTGGGTGATAGGAAATTTGCGTCAGCCCAGTGATGCCACAACTTTCCCACACAAAAATGTGTGGAAAAAGTGATTTTTTTCAGCTAAATGTCAGGTTTGCAGGGGATTCTGGGTAAGAAAACATTGAGCGATCCACGCAAGCCATACCTCCCTGGAATCCCCCGGGTGTCTAGTTTTCAGAAATGTGTGGGTTTGGTAGGTTTCCCTAGATGGCCGCCGACCCCGGGGCCAAAAACTCAGGTAACACCCCGTGCAAAACCAGGTTGGTTTGTGATAGGTAATTTTGATGTCGCCTCATTAGGTTTTGGGCCCTTGCCTGTCGCGGGTACTTGACCCACCCACACAAGTGAGGTACCATTTTTCTCGGAAGACTTTGGGGAATGCGGGGTGAGTGGAATTTTGTGGATCCACACAGATTCCAGAACTTTCCACCAGAGAAATGTTAGGAAAATGTGTTTTTTGTATACACATTTTGAGGTTTGCAAGGGATTCTGGGTAACAGAACCTGGTGAGAGCCAGTCAAGTCACCCCATCCTGGATTCCCCTGGGTGTCTAGTTTTCAAAAATGTACAGGTTTGCTAGGTTTCCCTATGTGCCGGCTGCGTTAGGGCCCAAAATCCACAGGTAGGCATATTGCTAAAAACAAATCTGTGCCTGGTCGGCTTTCTGCCACCCTGGGGGGGGGATATCGGGGGTGGGGTTGCCCCGATATGCCCCCAAGGGGGGCAGAAACACTGTGGCTATTGTTTTGGGGGGTAGGGGCATTGGTATGCCCATTCTGGGCAGCCCCCACCCCCACACATAAAAAGCCAGCATAATCGTTGTCGTCTAGTGGGCTTTTGCCCCCGGGGGGCAGATTGGGGGCTACTGCCCCATCTTCCCCCAGGGGGCAGAAAGGCTGTAATTGTTGCGGGTGGGGGCAATGGCATGCCCGTTTTGGGCAGCCCCTACACTAATTAAAATTTGCCCAAAAATCCCTGGCGTCTAGTGGGCTTTTGCCCCCGGGGGCAGATTGGGGGCTACTGCCCCATCTTCCCCCAGGGGGCAGAAAGGCTGTAATTGTTGTGGGTGGGGGTGGGGGCATTGGCATGCCCGTTTTGGGCAGCCCCTACCCTAATTAAAATTTGCCCCAAAAATCCCTGGCGTCTGAGTGGATTTTTGCCCCCGAGGGGGCAGATTGGGGGCTACTGCCCCATCTGTCCCCCAGGGGGCAAGAAGGCTGTAATTTTTGCGGGGGGGGGTGGGGGCATGGGCATGCCCGCTTTGGGCAGCCCCCACCCTAATTCAAATTTGCCCCAAACAAATCCCTGGCGACTAGTGGGCTTTTTGCCCCCCCAGGGGGTGCATATTGGGGGCTAATGCCCCCATCTGCCCCCCAGGGGGGGCAGAAAGCCTACTAGATGCCAGGGTTTTTTTTTTTAGCAAATTTTAATTAGGGTGGGGGTTGCCAAAAACGGGCATGCCAATGCCCCCACCCTAATAAAAATTTGCCCCAAAAAATCCCTGGCGTCTAGTAGGCTTTTTGCCCCCCCGGGGGGCAGGAAGGCTGTCATTTTTGCGGGGGAGGGGGTGGGGGCATGGGCATGCCCGTTTTGGGCTGGCCCACCCTAATTCAAATTTGCCCAAAATAAATCCCAGGCGTCTAGTGGGCTTTTTGCCCCCCCCCCCCCGGCGGGGCAGATTGGGGGCTAATGCCCCATCTGCCCCCCAGTGGGGGCTGAAAGTCCACTAGACGCCAGGGAGTTTTTGAGGTAAATTTTAATTAGGGTGGGGGCTGCCCAAAACGGGCATGCCAATGCCCCCACCCTAATTAAAATTTGCCCAAAAAATCCCTGGCGTCTACTGGGCTTTTTGCCCCCCCGGGGGAAATATTGGGGGCTAATGCCCCCATCTGCCCCCCAGCTGGGCAGAAAGGCTGTAATTTTTGTGTGGGAGTGGGTGGGGCATGGGCATGCCTGTTTTGTGCAGCCCCCACCCTAATTCAAATTGGCTCCAAAAAAATCCCTGGCGTCTAGTGGGCTTTTTGCCCCCCCTGGGGGGGCAGATTGGGGGCTACTGCCCCATCTTCCCCCCAGGGGGGGCAGAAAGGCTGTAATTGTTGCGGGTGGGGGGTGGGGGCATTGGCATGCCCGTTTTGGGCAGCCCCTACCCTAATTAAAATTTGCCCAAAAAAATCCCTGGCGTCTAGTGGGCTTTTTGCCCCCCCGGGGGGCAGATTGGGGGCTACTGCCCCATCTGCCCCCCAGGGGGGGCAAGAAGGCTGTAATTTTTGCGGGGGAGGGGGTGGGGGCATGGGCATGCCTGTTTTGGGCAGCCCCCACCCTAATTCAAATTTGCCCCAAAAAAATCCCTGGCGACTAGTGGGCTTTTTGCCCCCCCTGGGGGTGCATATTGGGGGCTAATGCCCCCATCTGCCCCCCAGGGGGGGCAGAAAGCCTACTAGATGCCAGGGTTTATTTTTTGAGCAAATTTTAATTAGGGTGGGGGTTGCCAAAAACGGGCATGCCAATGCCCCACCCTAATAAAAATTTGCCCCAAAAAATCCCTGGCGTCTAGTAGGCTTTTTGCCCCCCCGGGGTGGCAGGAAGGCTGTCATTTTTGCGGGGGAGGGGGTGGGGGCATGGGCATGCCCGTTTTGGGCTGCCCCACCCTTATTCAAATTTGCCCAAAATAAATCCCAGGCGTCTAGTGGGCTTTTTGCCCCCCCCCCCCGGCGGGGCAGATTGGGGGCTAATGCCCCCATCTGCCCCCCAGTGGGGGCTGAAAGTCCACTAGACGCCAGGGAGTTTTTTGGGTAAATTTTAATTAGGGTGGGGGCTGCCCAAAACGGGCATGCCAAAGCCCCCACCCTAATTAAAATTTGCCCAAAAAATCCCTGGGGTCTACTGGGCTTTTTGCCCCCCCGTGGGAAATATTGGGGGCTAATGCCCCCATCTGCCCCCCAGGGGGGGCAGAAAGGCTGTAATTTTTGTGTGGGAGTGGGTGGGGGCATGGGCATGCCTGTTTTGTGCAGCCCCACCCTAATTCAAATTGGCCCAAAAAAATCCCTGGGGACTAGTGGGCTTTTGCCCCCGGGGTGCAGATTGGGGCTAATGCCCCATCTGCCCCCCTGGGGGGGCAGAAAGCCTACTAGACGCCAGGGATTTTTTTTGGCAAATTTTAATTAGGGTGGTGGTTGCTAAAAACGGGCATGCCAATGCCCCCACCCTAATAAAAAATTGCCCCAAAAAATCCCTGGCATCTAGTGGGCTTTTTGCCCCCCTGGGTGGCAGATTGGGGGCTACTGCCCCATCTGCCTCCCTCGGGGGGCAGGAAGGCTGTAATTTTTGCGGGGGGGGGGGTGGGGGCATTGACATGCCCATTTTGGGCAGCCCCCACCCTAATTCAGGTTTGCCCCAAAATATCCCTGGCATCTAGTCGGCTTTTTGCCCCCCGGGGGGGGCAGAAAGGCTGTAATGGTGGCGGGGTGGGGGCATTGGCGTGCTCGTTTCGGGCAGCCCCCACCCTAAAACAAATTGCGTGAAAAAAAATCCCTGGCGTCAAGTGGGCTTTCTGCCCCCCCGGGGGGGCAGATTGGGGGCTTGTGCCCCCATCTGCCCCCAGGGGGGGCAGAAAGGCTTTAATGGTGGCGGGGGTGGGGGCATTGGCCTGCCCATTTCGGGCAGCCCCCACCCTAAAAGAAATGCACCAAAAAAATCCCTGGCATTTAGTGGGCTTTCTGCCCCCGGGGGTCGATTGGGGGCTGCTGCCCCATCTGCCCCCAGGGGGCAGAAAGACAGAATTGCGCCCATTTCTTTATGGGGGAGCGAAGGCCCTTGCCCAAGGGGCCGCTCCCCCCTCCCTGGTGTCTAGTGGGTGGATCCCTGCTTGGGAATCGCCCTCCTGGGGCGATCCCCAAGCAGGGATCCACTGGAGAGGGGTACCATTGGAAAGGGGAGATTCTCCCCTTTCCAATGATACCTCTCCCGTCTTTCTACGTGCCCAGGGGGCTGAGATAGCCCCCTGAGAGCATAGAAAGTGAAACTGAAATGAGCCTAAAGGCTCATTTCAGTTTCGGTTTCTGTGCAATGATGACAGCGCGACGTGCGTGCTGATTGTCATGGCACAGAAACCAGGGAGGGGGCCTCGGGAGCTGGGGAAGCTCTTCCCCAGCTCCCAAGGTCACAGGGGAGAAATAGAAATCCCTCTGCTGTCTGCAGCAGAGGGATTTCGGGCCCCTGGCCTCATGACGGAATGGTTCCGTCATGAGCACAGGGGCACCGATGCTCATGATGGAACCATTCCGTCATGAGCATCGAAGGGGTTAAGGTCACCTTTTGATCTCGCGAACACAGCCCGGTTTTTGCGGGTCATCCATGCTGGACGGGCACTTCAAAGAACAGACCTGCTTTAAATGCACTAATTACCTAGGCATATTGCCTGCCTTCCAAAGTAAAATTTATAAAGGAGACCTGCGCCCGAGGATTAGAGAGGCGTAAATCACCCAGATAGGACAGCTCACTCTGGCAATTTCCAATTTAAGGGGCCGGGGATGTGTCCGGGCCTCAGAAGTGCCATTTTCCGCCCCAACCTCGCTTTTTAATCTTCCGAAGGACAAATTGGGCCGAGATTCAGGCGGCGAAAGCTGAGAGTGAGATCTGTATAAACAAGCGCGGCCGCAAAAGTAAAAGCGACCTTTGTAATATGACCCAGAACAGATGGCACCCTGCGCACCGCTGCTCGCTCCCAAGAGCTGTAGGCTGTGGGAGGAAACATTTACGGGAAAGGTGGGACATGCACTCGCCTTTGGCCAATTGTGTGCTTAAAGCCACACGCAATGGCCAATACAATTTGTGCAACAAAAAAAAGCCACACGCACGAGTGTGCTTTAAAGCTGGAGTGATTCCAAGAGGTCATCTCCTAGAACAGCGCATGCGCGCTGAACTAGGCTCGACCTAAAAACCGCATCTTCTTGGGTGTGTTGCAAAATAAAAGTTATGAGTGCCATAAGAAATTGTAGCTTGAACTCCAACCTTCTGCAGCGTCTCGTCTTCGGTTTATGTAAACAAATAACGCGACAAAGCGGCTCCCAGGTTGAAGCAAAATATCACTGAAAGAGGGTGTCTGATGCCATCCAATCCATATAACAGCATTGATAAAGCCAAGAGGTCTCGGCTACGTGAGACCTATTGGCTTTGTCAATGCATTTTGATCAATGTTGTACAGCACTGTGGCTGGGCAGCATGGCTAAAATTAAAGTTATCAAAAAAGCGCAAATGATGAGACCAGCGCTGGCGCCATGTCCCAGCGCTTTTTATTTTCGGGTGAAGAGCGGGACGGGAAAGCAAGACAGGAGGGAGTGGGGCATGGTAAAGTAAGAATGGAGGGGAGGGGCAAGGGGGCAGCCATGGCCGGTTCTAGGATTTGCGGGGCCCCGGCCAAATGGGAATGTACGAGGCCCCTCTAACTTACATAAGTGACACCTTCAGGGCTCCGGAAGCTGCTTTGTGCAGACTCCTCCTGGGCCGCAGCTCCTCCTCCCAGCCTCCTACAAGCACCTCTTTTACAGCTCCTATGGCTGAAGGTGTGAGAATTGCTTGTGGGCTGAAAAGTTAAAACTGAGGGGACGCTAAAGTACTGGACAACGAGCGTCCCGCAGTGTCTCTGAATGGTCTCCTTGCAATTGGGACAAGAGGAAGTGTCTCCCTCCCCTAGGCCTCCTGACATCATCCCTGAGAGGCCCGGGAAGGGGGCCCCTCTCATGGACCCTAATTGCAAGAAGACACCTTTCTTTCAGTTGGAAACAACAGGACACACCACTGGTGCGGGGCCCCAAGTTGGTGGGCTGAGTGCGAGGCCCTGGGCAGCTGCCCACACTGCCCATGCCTAGGGCCGGCCCTGGGGGCAGCAATATGGAGAATTGGTGGGTGGGAGAGGATAGCAGTAACATGGGTTAAAAAATAGCACTTTAATCAGAACACGAGCAGCAGATGGACACAGCCCTGCCAAGAACCACGCATCAGGCATTAGACTAACGCATTTCAGTATGGTGGTCCGCATCACTGCACTGAACTGCGAAGTCACGCATATTAGTGTTTGTGCCTGTCAAGTGCTGCGACGCCTGCACTGGCTGCTAATTATTATATTAACACTAAGTCGAGTGGCGCAGGCAGCGTGTGGTGCTCGCTCCTCAGTAGACTTCTTGGGGGCTGGCTGGCTGAGCTGCTTACAATGTAGCACTGGATTCAATCACAGCTGGGCGGCACGGCACGGCAAACATTTCACTGACATCAAGTAGTGCCTGCCAATGGCTACTACCGAGACATTGAAGTGAGGTCAGGAGTCAGTGTGAGTTCTGTCAGACTCACAGTTAAAGGGCAAATGAGTCGTTACGTAGCCTCCCGCAGCGCAAGCAGTCAGTAGTTGAATTCAGAAAGAATAGTGGTTGCTGCCTGATGAGCTTGTGGCGCTGCGGTAATGAATACCGCAGTGAGACCTGGGTCCACCACCGGTGACAAAACAACACCCAGACTCACACTGTGGTGGCCGGAGTGGTGCCGGAGCCTGGAAGCACCACACCCTGCACAGCACTTCATCCACCTTGCAGAGTACCCCGCCCCATCAGCGTTCCTTCAACCTGCCACAGAAGCCTCAGGTATGAGTGCCAAAGTCATCAACCTCAGAGGCCATTCTAGTGGCCTGCCTGTCCCTGCCTATCGGATCATCCCAAGCAGTGCCCTTATGAGAATCCACATGGCGCCACCTTGCTTGTTGTTCATGTTGTTTTTCAGCAACTGACACCACTACACAGGTGTAGTGTCAGTGACACTGACACTTTCTCTGGTGACTGCGGGCAGATTTTTGACTTTAAAACTCACGAGCCTCCTGCTTGAGTCAAGCGTGTTGGCATAGTTGAAACCAAAGGTATTTCTACGTCATTGGATTCCGTAGGTCACTGCAGCCAAGTGAATCCACACTGTCAGCATGTTTAGTGTCACAAAAGTAACTCGATCCCCAAATCTGTGGAGAGGATGTAGCCTTATGGTTAGAGCGGTCGACCTCGAAGCTGGGGAACCGGGTTCGAGTCTCGGCAATGACGCTCAACATCCTGTGATTCTGGGCAAATCACTTCATGTCCCCTTGCCAAATGAATGTGTCCATCTGTAACGAAACTGGTGCTCATGTAAAGCGCTCTGATACTTGATATCCTCAGGTCTAATTCGCGCTATATAAAACTCTAAAAAAAAAAAAAATCTGATTTAGATTCATGGATGCCGACAGACCCTCATTCTGTTCATTTTCTGTAGGTTTTCTCCTTTGACCGTCCTAAAATTATCAAATGCTGATTCACCTATTGAATGGATGAGCCACATATTAAAGAAGCAGACAAAATGCCCAATGAATGAGTGCCTACCTGCCCTATGTTGCTGAAAACTGCAGTCATGCAGTCGCTCTCCGGTTAGTGCCCTTCCACTTCTGGTGCTTTGTAGCAGTTTTAAGTTTTAAGAGCTAAGGCGGAGGACCGTCGCCCCACTGTATTTTGAGCAGTGGATAAAGGAAGAATAAAATGATAATAACAATATGTTATTATCATTTTATTTTTCCGGTTTATGGGGCGGGTGGGGCTTGGCTGTGTCACAGCCAGCAAGGGGGGAGTGGTGGGCACTTAAGTGCGCATGACTGTTTGGTCGGCCGTCTTGGGCCGGCCAAACAGTCAATGCCACTTTGCATGTTCCCAACCAGGCTGTAATATATAGTCTGGTGGGGAACATGCACGGGCTCCCACTGCCTGTCTGAGCACCGAACCACAGCACTCAGACCGATCACAATGCTGCATTGCAGCATTGTGATTGGCTAAGGAGCCTGTTTGTGCTTCCTGCTTCAAGCAGGAACAGAAGAGGATGACGCGAGGTGAGGCAGCGGTCCGGCAGCAAGGTAAGTAATTTTTTTAATTTATTTTTCTATCCCCCCCGCTCCACCCATGCTACTCAGTTGCATCCACCACTGCCCACCTTCTTTATTGTAATTGCTGCGCAGTATGCAATCAGCACTCATACATGTCACCACAAAGGATTACAAAGGCGTTTGGCCAAAGGCCTAGATAAGCCCAACCCATAGGTGACTTGTTTCAAGTATGTGTCTACATTGATATTTGTAATGTGATGTGATTTGCACATAATATTGCGTGAAAGGTTGCACCTTATTAATGAATGCTTGAAGTTCTCTCTGATAATGTGTTCCTACGCCACATATTTTGCTTTCTCTCTCAATTCAATATTCAACAGTGACTATTGATTGCCCATGTCAATCACTAAACAATTTCAAATAAGAAGAGGTACTCATCATGGGTCTTCAAATTTGATGTGCTCTCTGCATGGCTCAACTATGATGTCAGTGGCCATTTCAAGAACCACATAATTGGGGTGCCAGGTATTAAATTTATAGATGAAGCCATGTGATTCCATTTATTACTGATTCGTAATTTGAAAGCGGTAAATTGTAGGCAACCTTTCCAAAATTAGAATAGGTGCTGTGTATTAATGGTTTGTGAATGGAATTCTGGTTGCAAATTATTGAAATGTAAGTGACTCCTAAATTGTCAATTGGCAAAAAACGTTCGAGGAGAGTAGGAAGTGACCTAGAGAGCCACTGTGAACTCTTTGAAATCATTAAGAAGCCCTATTTTCTTTAACAAAATCAAACTGCTTTAAAAAAAAATCTATATTAAAAAGCAATTACAGACATGGTTGTTTGCTGAACCTTGCAGGCCACCATCCCTGTGTTTGCCACGAATGGTGTTGGTCGCAATTTGCGACATACCTTTGGAAAATTAATGAGGCAGCTCAAACTGCGACTCATTCATTGTTGAAATTTTGCAAACTGACCCATTAGTAAATAGGTCAGTTTGCAAAATTCAGTACTGTTTGCAAAATGACTAGTAGCAACTTGCAACCACTTTCTGCACCAGTATATTGGGACATCTGACCCTACATCCAAAAGGAATGTGTTCAAAGGGGTGGCATGTCCACAGAAGAAGAAGCAAGACAAGTCCTTAACTTCAACAAATTAAAGAGGTCAAATAAATTTTTAAAACCGTAGAAATTTCATATGTAAACATGCTTACCACATCCTTAATAGAATGACACCCACTGCATTCTTCGGTCACAGCTTCTGATGAACAACAATTCTAACACAGTATTACACAGAATCACTGTGCAGAATGTAACACATGCCCACCAAGATATAGTAAATTCTGCATTTGGAAAGTCATAGGTCAGGCTTTTACTTAAGGTAAAGTGCATGCCGGAAATATTGAGTGAATTCATGCATTAATGGATGAGTCATTGAGAGCATGGCTGGATGAAATAATGTAGGTGTAAGAAATTGGGGTGTTGGTTGACTGGGGTGTGAGCCCTGGCCAAGCAACAACCATCATCCTTGTCAGGGTAAGGCACAAGCAAAACCTAAATTAATTTGGGCTCAACTATCTGGTAGTTTGGCACAGAGTTGTCAAGCTTAACTTAGAGGCAATGTGTAAAGTATTTGTGCAACACTTCAAATAGTAATAAAGTGAAAAACACCACCCAAAAAGGATCCCACACCAAGTTAGGAAAAGTAGAACTATCTATAATAAATAAAACAAGACCAAAACGACAAAATTCTAATCAGTAGAACTGAAGTTATTCAATTTGAAAGATTTTGGAGAAAATAGCACCAAAAAGCACAAAGCACCAAGTGTGGATTTCTGGTCCACCGGACCGGGACATAGTCACAAGTTCAGGCGGACCACAACGGAGTGCGGGCCAGCTGCAGGGACCCAGTTAGGCCTGCTGAACACAGTATCTTAAATCCTGGTTTGCGGAGCTTTTCAAGGATCCCTGTTGAAGATGTATGGCACAGTCATAACGATGCGTTGGTTCCGAGATGTGGTGAGGCTGTGATGGGAGGGCGTGTATCATCATCGAGGATCCTGTTGATGGGCTTGTGATGCCAAGTCCGGCATTGATGATGCATCATGCAGCCAGGGTGATGTGTTGGTTTCAAGGTGCTGTACGGCTGCAATGCAGAGTCCGGCATCATTGTCGAGGCTGCCATTGACAAGGGATGCAAGGGGCCTACACCAAGGATGCATCACACAGCAGTGGTTTGATGGGGCTGTGAAGGTGATGCAGGTCTTTGCATTGGGTCCAATCCATGCAGCATCTGTGATGCGTCGGTTCTGCCTGAGTTTGCGCCGGGCTGCAGAGGGCCTGCGTCAGTTCTGCTAGATCCACAGACTTGCAGAGCATCTTCGGCCCACTCCATGGGTCCAAGACGCAGTGGCACTACTTGGCAGGGTAGATTCACAGATGGCAGAGTCCATGTGCAGGTGAAAGATTGATTGGAAGCCTGTTGTGTCCTTGAGGCTTCAGATCAGAAGGGCAGCCAACTAGCCCTTAGAGTCACTCTGGGTTCTGGGTTCAAGAGATGCTGGTACAGTCCTCCTCACCCCGGCAAGAGAGCAGCAGGCCAGCACAGCAGGGCAGCAGTCCTTCAGAGCAGTAGTCCAGCAGAGTGGCAGTCCTTGTAGCAGCACAGCAGTCGTTCTTCCTGGCAGCACAGGTCCAGAAGTGTTCTGAAGATCTGGTATCTGAGGTCTAGTATTTTTACCCAGTTGTGCCTATGAAGTGGAGGGAAGGTTATATAGACATGCCTTTGAAGTGAACTGTGTGAGAAGTTGGCCTGGTATATGCTGTCCACTAATTAAAGTGGGCACCTTGCACCAGTCCAAACGACCCTTATGATGTATGAGGTCAAAGATAACCTTTAGAAAGCTATCCTAGTGGTAGCTGTGGAGAGCAGCCTTCAGGCTTAATCTTAAAGGAATGTAAAGCAGCTTGTTTTACCAGAACGTCACCTCCTATATTGACTAAATGAAAGGAGAACCACACAGTAGTAATATAAAAATATGTATTTATTAATATAACACTCTCTACTATCCTCCACACGAGGATAGAACATAAAGCACACAATACGAGATCAATAGAACAGTTGTAAGTAGCACAATACACAGTGGGCTCCAGGGGGAGACCAAACCATATACTAAGATAGTGGTATAACAATCACGACTGAGATCAAGACAAGGTCTGGAGCACGTAGAATCTCTGGGACCCCAAGGAACCACCCAAGGTGAGTAGATAGGGACCCCACAGAGGACGGGTGCAGTGTGCTAACACGACCGCGGGCTCCGTACAATTCTATGGGGAAGTCATGCATAGGTCTGGAGTGGCGTCGGAAACTGCCGTCATTCTCAATGGAGGGCTGTGAAGAAGTACTGCTGCCGTGAAGGTGGAAAGGGTCCGGCGGAATCCAAGCCTGGATTCTGGAAGGAAGGAACCTGAAAGCAGAAGGGACAGAGTCTGGGTCACTTCAGCGTGACCAGGAACTCGGTAGACGAATGCCCACCGATGTCGGGTGCTTCAGGTGCGAAGAAGGGATGCTTGACTCTGCAGCCACGAGGACCAGGAGACATCGAGAACAACCAGGAGCCAGAGGTGAGCTGTCCCATGAAGGATGTCGAGTGCTGAAGGGTCGGTGTCCGGCTGGAGCAGCAACAAGCCTTGGCAAAAGCAACCAATGAAGGAAGGTCAAGCAGGTTACGGTGTAGACCAGCAAGGTCCAGGGGTCTCACCAAGCAATGGAGAGTCAGGGCACATCCGGAGCAACCAGAAAAGCCCAACAGAAATCAAGATGACCCTCAGAGAGACCCACAGGCTGAAGGACCAGGAGTCGCGAGGGGACCTCAAGCCAGATTACAAAGTACCAGTCCACGGAGCACTCGGTACAAGGAGGCTGGAGTTCTTAGGTGCAAATACTGCTCAGGGTCAGGACTACACGGAGTCTAATGCACAAGCTTGGAAATTGCCAACAAGCATATGCAAATGCAAATGAACGCGGTGCACAGGGGTTCGGGTTATGCAGTCCCCACGAGGGATACTGGCCTCAAACTTGCTGTGAGGGCAGATAAACCTCAGGGTCCTTCAGAAACCCACCTCCTGTGTTGCTGAATTCTTCAAAGTCCGCAGGAGCTCAGGAGCAGCAGACCAGTCAGTTGCGTTAAGGTGCCTGCTAGGGCAGGGGAGTGACTCCTTCACTCCAAGGGAGATTCTTCAGTTGTCCTTAGTGCATCACAGGTCCTGAATGGAGCCTGTATGGAGCAAGGTCACAGACAAAGCTTTGGACGGAGAGGGAGACGAAGTCGGGCCCAGTCGAAGTCCAGCGAAGTCCAGAGTGTCCAGACGGTCGAAGGTCAGTGGTTTCTTCTTGTAGAATCTTGTCCACGTAAAATCTAAAGTCTTACAGTTAGGTAAGCCCTTTTGTACCCACGGGAGAGGGTTGGACAGATTCGGGGGACCCTCCTAGAAGAGGGTCAGGACAGAGGGGTGGTTACACCCATGTACTTTGTCCAGTTTCGCGCCAGAGCAGGAGCCAATGGCTCCCAGAACTGGTTTGAGCTGGACTATGCACAGGGACACCAAATGTGCCCCAGGTGCAGACTTTCAGGCACTCTCAGAGTGCACCCACCCAGCCTCAATACACTAAATCCTGTCTGGGAGGTGGTCACACCTCCCTGTGACAGGATGCCTATTGTGCTGCCTTCCTCTGCTCGAGCTTGGCTCAGCAGCAGGAGGGCAGAAGTGTGTCTCTGGTCGGCAGCATCCATTTTGTGCAGACTGGGTCAAGAAGGCTGCACCCGATAGACCAGTGACCCCACGAAGCGCGCTTCTGAAGGGTGGAATCATACCTCCCACACCGGTTACCAGTGTGGAGGTATCATTCCAAGGTGTTTGATACCAAACACAATATGTTTCTATGCAGCCATTTTCGAGATAGCATTTACCGCGAGGTTATAATGCACCTCTTCCAATATGTCCGGCTTAGTCACAGACAACCTGGGAGAATGGTCTCCGAAGGCTGCAGAGAGGCTCTGCTCATGCAGGGGCACCCTCTCACTAAAAACCCAGCACCCTGCCTTCAGGATTGATAAGGCCTGCTATAGGGATGACTTATAAGTTTTAAGTGTAGTGACCTATAGATATAGTGAACCTATATCTAAAGTAAGTGGTGCAAGCACCATCTTACACAGGCTGCTGTAGCAGACCTGTAGTTCCATTTTGCATGGCCTCTCAGTGGTGGCATAATACATGCTTCAGCCCATGGGAGGCCTCTGGGGTACCTATGCCCTGGGTACATGGGTACCATATACTAGGGGCTTATAAGGGTACCCCAGTATCCAATATGGAGTGTATCAAAGTACATGTGTAACAATTTAAAGAGGAAAGCAGATAGACTGGGGTCCTGATTAGCAGGATCCCAGTCAGACTAGTCAAAAACAGTGCAACATCAAGCAAAAAGTGCGGGTAACCATAAGAAGCAGATCCTACTTTTCTACACAACCCCCCCAAACGAAAGGACATGAGATTAACCTTGACCAGTTGAGTCTTCATTTTCTAAGTGGAAATATCTGGAGAGTCCATCTGCATTGGCATGGTTACTCCCAGGTCTACGTTCCACTGTATAATCCATCCCCTGTAGGGAAATGGACCACCTCAAAAGTTTGGGGTTTTCACCCTTCATCTGTTTTAGCCATAAGAGGGGCTTATGGTCTGTCTGAACAAAGAAGTGAGTGCCAAACAAGTATGGCCTCAGCTTCTTCAGAGCCCAAACCACAGCAAAGTTTTCCCTCTCAATAGCTGACCAACGTTTCTCTCTGGGGGTCAGCCTTCTGCTTATAAAAGCTACTGGCTGATCCTGAACCTCTTCATTCAGTTGTAATAACACAGCCCCTACCCCCAACTCAGATGCATCAGTTTGAACAATGAATTTGTTTAACAAAATCCAACTGCTTTAAAAAACAATCTTTATTAAAAACCAATTACAGATATGGTTGTTTGCTGAACCTTGCAGGCCACCATCCCTGTGTTTGCCACAAACTGTGTTGTTCGCAATTTGCGACATACCTTTGGAAGCTTAATGAGGTAACTCAGACTGAGACTCATTCCGAGATGAAATTTTGCAAACTGACCTATTAGTAAATAGGTCAGTTCACAAAATTCAGTACTATTTGCAAAATGACTAGTAGCAACTTGCAACCACTTTCTGCACCAGTATATTGGGACATCTGACCCTACATCAAAAAGGAATGTATTCAAAGGGGTGGCATGTCCACAGAAGAAGACGCAAGACAAGTCCATAACTTTAACAAATTAAAGAGGTCAAATACATTTTTAAAACAGTAGAAATATCATATGTAAACATGCTTACCACATCCTTAATAGAATGACACCCACTGCATTCTTTGGTCACAGCTTCTGATGAACAACAATTCTAACACAGCATTACACAGAATCACTGTGCAGAATGTAACACATGCCCACCAAGATATAATAAAATCAGTATTTGGAAAGCCATAGGTCAGGCTTTTACTTAAGGTAAAGTGCATGCCGGAAATATTGAGTGAATTCATGCATTAATGGATGAGTCATTGAGAGCATGGCTGGATGAAATAATGTAGGTGTAAGAAATTGGGGTGTTGGCTGACTGGGGTGTGAGCCCTGGCCAAGCAACAACCATCATCCTTGTCAGGGTAAGGCACAAGCTAAATCTAAATTAATCTGGGCTCAACTATCTGGTAGTTTGGCACAGAGTAGTCAAGCTTAACTTAGAGGCAATGTGTAAAGTATTTGTGCAACACTTCAACCAGTAATAAAGTGAAAAACACCACCCAAAAAGGATCCCACACCAAGTTAGGGAAAGTAGAACTATCTTTAATAAATAAAACAAGAACAAAATGACAAAATTCTAATCAGTAGAACTGAAGTTATTAAATTTTAAAGATTTTGGAGAAAATAGCACCAAAAAGCACAAAGCACCAAGTGTGGATATCTGGTCCACCGGACCGGGACATAGTCACAAGTTCAGGCAGACCACAATGGAGTGCAGGCCGGCTGCAGGGACCCAGTTAGGCCTGCTGAACACAGTATCTTAAATCCTGGTTTGCGGAGCTTTGCAAGGATCCCTGTTGAAGATGTATCGCACAGTCATAACGATGCGTTGGTTCCGAGATGCGGTGAGACTGCGATGGGAGGGCGTGTATCATCATCGAGGATCCTGTCGATGGGCTTGTGATGCAAAGTCCGGCATCAATGATGCATCATGCAGTCAGGGTGATGTGTTGGTTTCAAGTTGCTGTGGGGCTGCAATGCAGAGTCGGGCATCGTTGTCGAGGCTGCCATTGACAAGGGATGCAAGGGGCCTACACCGAGGATGCATCGCACAGCAGTGGTTTGATGGGGCTGAGAAGGTGATGCAGGTCTTTGCATTGGGTACAATCCATGCAGCAGCTGTGATGCGTCGGTTCTGCCTGAGTTTGCGCCGGGCAGCAGAGGGCCTGTGTCAGTTCTGCTGGATCCACAGACTGGCAGAGCATCTTTGGCCCACTTCCATGGGTCCAAGACGCAGTGGCACTACTTGGCAGGGTAGATTCACAGATGGCAGAGTCCATGTGCAGGTGAAAGATTGATTGGAAGCCTGTTGTGCCCTTGAGGCTTCAGATCAGAAGGGCAGTCAACCAGCCCTTAGAGTCACTCTGGGTTCTGGGTTCAAGAGATGCTGGTACAGTCCTCCTCACCCCGTCAAGAGGGCAACAGGCCAGCAAGCAGGGCAGCAGTCCTTCAGAGCAGTAGTCCAGCAGAGTGGCAGTCCTTGTAGCAGCACAGCAGTACTTCTTCCTGGCAGCACAAGTCCAGAGGTGTACTGAAGATCTGGTGTCTGAGGTCCAGTATTTATACCCAGTTGTGCCTATGAAGTGGAGGGAAGCTTATATAGACATGCCTTTGAAGTGCACTGGTGCCCTGTCTTCCTTGCACTGGCTCCAGACCAACTATAGAGAGTATACAGCCCTTTGTGTGGAGAAAGGACACAGCCTATTCAAGTGTAAGTACGACTGGGCCCAGCTTCTTACTCCCATCCTGCCAGTGATGGCCCATCAAGTCACACATAAGCTCCCCAATGTGTGTGGCTGTCTTTGATGAATACAAAAAGCCCAAATGTCAACTATCTCCAATCATGTAACCCAGAGGCAGACACCAAAAATGGCTAAGGCAAGAAAATGCAAGCTTTCTAAAAGTGGTATTTTGAAAATTGTAATTTAAAATCCGACTTCATCATAATTTAGGATTTTTCATTACAATTCCAGAGGCAGCAAACATGAACTGGTTACCTGTTCCCATTTGGAAATTAGACTTGTAAAGTGTAATAAGGTAACCTCAATGTCATTCTATTGAAGAGGGAGGCCTGACAGTAGTGGAAAATGAATGTAAGAGTTTTCAATACCAGTACATGTAAAACTCAAAAGTACATGTCGTACCTTTCAAATACATTGCATCCTGCCCTCTAAGCTGTCCAGGGACTTCCCTAGTAGTGACTTATTTTATTGTTACATACATTTTATTGTTTGATTATTTAAAATCTTTACAATAGGTGTCAATGAAAATGCGGCACTGATAGTGATCATTTAAAGTGTCAATAAAAACATGTGCTGTATACAATCGGCAGCAGATTAGAGGTTTTTAATACATCAAAGGACAGGTTAAAGTAGGAACCATTGGCCAAGAGTCCTAGGGAAAGGGCAAGGTGGTTAAAATATGAAATATTTAATTGACATTAACCAAGGAGATAAACTATTTCCTCAGTCAGGAGGCGGAGGTCAGTATTTTGTTGGGGCAAGTTGATGTATTAGCCCCTGGCGTTGTTTTGCTTAGTTTAAGAGTGCCTTCTCTACGCCTTGGATATACTTAACAGTTCTGGCAATGAAGCATTGATCTGATGACTTGAAGCAGGTCAGAATGGCTTTCCTACAAGTACGCACCCCTTGCTGTATCCATTAAGGGCGCAGTAATTTCCGACTAATTTCTAGGGTGGTTTTACAGAGGCAGATGGACTGGACCAGGTTTTCGACTGCCAAGTTGCATACCCTACAGGCTGTATCTCCCGCTGCCCTCAGCCAGGGCTTGTTGATCGGTAGCGACAGGAAGCCACCCAGTCAGCAAGACAGAAATTGCCTTTTTATCTTGGGATTTAGGGCTTCCTCAAGGTACTGCTGAGGTCTCAAGGATTTGTAGCTGTTCAATACAACCCAAGCATGTGAGCGTTTTGCTAGAGCTGCTCTGTCTTCTAGCGATGCTGAGATTTTAGAAAATTTTGATGCAGCCTTTTTGAATTGGTCTAGGCTTACAGAGGTTGACCACAATTCCGCCAGGCCTAGCAGTTCGATAGTGTCATTGAGATGTTTGTAAAAGGGAAAGTGTGGCTTACTTATAAACTCCTCCCAGGCACAGTAATTGATGGAATTATGCTCTGAGTTTTTTAGAAGGTGACAAAAGCTGCTCCTCTAGTGTGCGACTGCTTTGTTAGCCCAAACTCGAGCCTGATTTGTGCTGGTGAGGTGCTTTGGGGGAGATGAAAGATTTGCCTGTATACGCAGATCAATGTTTTGTCCAGGACCAGAGTGTCTCTACCTCTTAGCACTTCTGACTTCACCATAAGTTCGGATTGTTCATTACAATTAAAGAGACAGCAAAAATGAACTGGTTACCTGTTCCTATTTGGAAATTATCATTATAAAATGTAATAAGGTAACCCCAATGTCATTCTATTGAAGAGGTAGGCCTTGCAGTAGTGAAAAACGAATTTAAGAGTATTCACTACCAATACATGTAAAACTTAAAAGTACATGTCCTACCTTTTAAATACACTACACCCTGCCCTCTGGGCTCTCCAGAGGCCTCTCTAGTGGTGGCTTATTTGTATTAAAAGGAACGGTTTGGGCCAGGAAAAATGTTTATTTTACCAAGTCGAAATATCAGTTTAAAAATGTTTAACCAAAGGCTGTAATGACAGGCCTGAGACATGTTTAAAGCGCCACTTAAGTGGGTGGCATAATCAGTGCTGCAGACCCACTAGTAGCATTTAATTTACAGGCCCTGGGCACAGGTAGTGCTGCTTTACTAGGGACTTATAAGTAAATTAAATATGCCAATTGAGTATAAGCCAGTCCAAGCACTTCAGCACTGGTTAGCAGTGGTAAAGTGTGCAGAATCCTAAGGACAGCAAAAACGAAGTCAGCAAAAACAGGGGGTCTGAAGGCAAAAAGTCAAGGGGAAAACCATATCATGGATGCCAGGTCTAACAGTAAGAGTGAATGCAGGAATGGAACGTTGAATTAATTTGCTGAATGGCTGTATGGGTGAGGGAGCAAATGGAAGAATAAATGATTGAGGAATGTGAGACCAGATTTGCAGGTAATTTGTTAGGTTGTTGAGAAAAAGCATGGATTAATAAATGAAGGGTCAGAGAGCATTTATGAGTGAATGAATAGAGGGATGAAGGAGTGAATAAATATACAAATGAGCGTATGCTTGCTCAATGGGTTAGTAAGAAAATGGTTGGTTGAATGACTGCATGCATTGGAAAAGATATGGCAGAGTGAGTGCTACTGTTGTCCTCTGAAGTGTGCCTACCACAGGAACCGCTGCACTCTCAACTCCCCATTCAATGGGCCTGCCATATGGTGCCATTCACTCTCAGACTACCTCTCCCTATCTTGGACCGCATCCTGTTTCAAAACTACAGCAAACTGCTTCAACAGCTGGGTAGTGTGCCTAGTTTGCATTACACTCAGTAAAGAGATGGCTCATATTCCAGCTCAGTACTCTTCTCATTCCTTGCCCCATCGTACTGAAACTCGTAAAGCATTAAAAAGCCATGGGAAGAATGGGATTTCAGGCATTTTCCTACTTTGAGCCCCACCTGCCTTTTTAGGTCGAGCCTAGCGGCAGCGCGCATGCACTTCTCGCTCTGCGAGGCATGCAGTAGTCGAGTATACTGTTTAAGCCTCGCCTTCTCCCCGCCCATATTTTTGATTGGCTGGGGTCATTGTCCTTGGTAAATGCCCGCTTCCGATTCATTATGAGGCTTGTTAGTCCCTCCTTGTTACCGCCTTGTCGCTATTTGTTACCGCCCATGACGACTGGATCTTTTACTTGGCTCCATACACGGTCGGCTTTATCTGGGGGATCAGCACTATTTTGTTTATGGGCACTTATGGGGTCAATGGCGGCTGTAGTATTTGTATCTTGAGCGCGGCGCCCGCTTTAGGGACACCGCGCTCACTTTATTTATTTATTTATTTTTATTTAATACTGAGCGGGCATCCACTTCTGGGACACCGCGCTCTGTTTAATTTTTTTTTTGTTAACTATAAAACTGAGCGCGGCGCCGCTTCAAGGACACCGCGCTCGGTTTCTTTATTTTTTTTTTAACGTTAACACTGAGCGCAGCGCCCGCTTCAAGGACGCCGCGCTCAGTGTTAAAGTTTAAAAAAAACAAAAAAGAACCCGAGCGCGGTGTCCTTGTTAAATGAGGTTCTCTTTCATTCATTTCTTTGTGCAAACATGTGACTCTGTGATGGCCATGCTTTAGGATAAGTGAAAACTGTATTCTCATTTTCATTTAGCAAAATCACAAATATAGCCACATACGTTTGCAATCTCCGACCTGTGTTGCAAGTAATTCCATATGGGGTAGTTCTGCGTTTACATTCAGTCTTATTGGAAAGCACTGGTGCTGTGGAATGTTAATATTTGATGTAAGCGGCAGGACAATACATGAGCGAATCAACCTGGAATGTGCTTATATAGTACGTAGGGAAATGCAGTTGGGGGACAAACAGGCATCAATCTATGTTTGATGCTAAGTGATTAACAAAATGCTTTTACTGTGTAATGCCGAACCACATGTGCTTGAAAAACTTGTATGTTCTTTTTAAACACATAATTAAAATCTTTTAAAAACATTCAGTCTTATTTGAAAGAAATTCTAGCTCACATCATGTCTATCAGAAGGTTGGATCTTCCACGCATCCTCACTCTATTGTTACTGGGCGACCATAGGGAAGATAGTTTATTCACTCACTACTCTAAGAAGTAAACTAATTACACATCTGGTGTTATCTTTTACCTGGAAACTATAGTTCACTGCCTCATTGTCCATGTTTTGAACGAAAGTGTGGACCATTGACGCGGTGGAGAAACCTATCAGCCATGGTAAATGACAGAATGCATAAATAATTAAAAAAACTTAGATACACTTTAAGACACCTATGTAGAGAAACCATCTAGGTGTCTGAGGTCCCTCCTGTGAGCCGGATGTTTTACACACGTCTAGACTATATGTTATATTCCTCCGAAAGTATTAATGATTCTCATGAACTGCAGATGTATTGACTCACAAACATACACACTGCATCGAATGATCTCACAAACTACTGTTTATGTGAGTTTAAAAAAATGTTTTGACTCTCACGTCTTGATGTTCTCCAGCTTTGTGATCAATTTTGTTAACCTTAGACTCTCCTTTTAAAAACTTACATGCAGCCAAATAGAGAAAACAAGAACTCGAGACTTGTGAGAGCATGTTGTATTGAAAGTGCCACAACTCTGTCATGGCAGCATCACTTACAGAAGGTGTATTTCTGACACACTGAATGGATTGAGGGAAAGAAAAGGACACCAAGATGGGGCACTTAAAGATACATCTGCATTTCTGAAGGTGCTGCACACAGCATTGGAGGGTCTGGTTCGACTTGGAGGTCTCCTTCGGCAAATCACAGGTGTAGGACAAACCAATAACTTCTAGGACATGATGCATTTACGTGTCCTCCTGCTACTGCAGATGAATCTGTGGGTTATACATAAAGAGCATTATTTGTGTCACATCTAGACTATTCTAATATAGTCTGTCATGGTGCCTCGAAGAAGAATTCTATACCTCCATATGATACAGAATCAACCGGCTGGACTTTGTAAAACTTTATGAACCTCAGATCATATCTCACTGGCTCTGAAAGAACTCAGCTGGCTGCCAATGGAACAAAGAATTTACTTAAAAGTACTTCTCATCTTCTATACCGCCTTAGGAAGGAAAGATTTTAAATGTCCCAGAAGATACTGTGGGGCATATTACCAACAAACGGAGAAAAATATTGCTAAGCGCGCTTAGCGCTATTTCAATTATCGCCGGCTATCGCTGGAATGTATCGCCTGGATAGCGCGTTATTAACAACGCGTTTCTCCAAGGCGATATAAATTCCAGCAATAGCGGCGAAATGCAGGAATATGACTGGAAATCCAGCAATATTCCTGCAGCGATAGGGAAAACCTTGTAAATATCCCCTGGTGGTAGTAGCACGACAATCCACCCCCCTTAATAAAGATAGCTAAGTCTGAAAATTATCAGACGTTAGCTTACGGCGATAACCGCGGTTAGCGCGGATCTTATTATCGCTATGTGTGTCAGGGCAATGCTTGTAAATATCGCGATGTGAAGTCAGCGATATTTTACATGTTGTTATGTGTGGAAACGCCCACTTTGCATCTCATTAGAGATGCAAAGCGAGGCGTCGGTAAAAAGGCTGCAAACATGCGCTAATGCATGTTAGCACTGCCTTGTAAATAGGGCGAACACATTATCTCCGCTTTTTTGGCTTTTAAACAGGGCCGGACTGGCTACCGGGCGTTTTGGTGTGCTGCCAAGCTGGGGGCTGATTTCACTGTGGTGGGGGCTGATTTCGTTGATGGGGACCTGCGTGTGCTTCTAAATAAAAAAAGCAAAACGAATGGTTTTAAGCACACGCAGGTCCCCATCAACAAAATCAGCCCCCAGCTTGGCAGCACACCAAAACGCCCGGTAGCCAGTCCGGCCCTGCTTTTAAAGCCAAAAAAGCAGAGATAAGGCCCTTGATAATATGCCCCTGTGTGTCTCTTCCTCACCCAAACGGTCCTAGCCACAATCTCTGGTCCAGCAGCGCTAAACTGATAAACTAAAGTATATATCGAAGGACCATGGGTACTTGAACTAATTGCCGAGATTAGCGCTGTTGAAAAGAACAATGCAAAACAACATAGTCAAGGAGTCTTTCCATTCACAAGTACACTCTACTTCAGCTTAGTTCTTGAAGACGAGATCACGTCTCGCTTCTGACGTCAGTGCTCTGCAGGGGTCCCTATTGCTGGTGTTTGACTATAGAAATTCGGAACAAGCGACCATGCTCTGACTACTGCCTAGTGAGATCGACCATGAGACTGACTCCCTCTTATCGGAACACTGTGAAGAGATCAAGTAGAGACAAGTTTAGCACACTACTAAATAAATGAGTTAGTACATAAGCCCACTTTTATGTCTTCTGCTATGTAATAAATGGGATTTGTGCTGTGTAGGTATGACTGGCAAAAACATGTAGCCACAGAGGGCTGAACAAACTGCGCCTTTGCGAGCATATTGGAGTCCAAGTGTCCCTTTTTAGGTTGAGCCTGGGCAGCGCATGCGCTTCTCTGCGAGGCATGCTGTATTCAGGTAGGGACTTGAAACTCCGCCCACTCGCCGCCCATATTTTTCATTGGCTTGTGTCATTGTCCACTGTAAACTGTGGCTGTTCATTGGTCAATAGTCTTAGTAGTCCCTCCTTGTCTTATTTTGTAACCTCCCATGGCGACATTCCCTGTTACGTGTGTTGTTACTCGGTAGGCTTTAATTACAGCCTCCGAGCACTATTTTCTCAAATAGCTTTGTCCTGCATGCAACAGCAGGCAGGACACGCTCTCTCCTAACGCTTTTTAAAAATGTTTATAGCACGGGCGCCAAACGCATTTGCAATGCAATAGGTCTGCGTTCGCGAGAGTTTAAGCTATTGGTATTGAAAATGACAATGCCTTTTATTTATCTGTTTTAAAATCAATTAATTTAAAAAAAAGGCATTGTCATTTACAATGCCAATAGCTCAAACTCCCATTAATGCGAGACCTATTGCATTGCAAATGCTTGTTAATACTAGCCACCAATATCTGTGTGGAAGTAGGCATTAACGTGCAGTCTTACATTCTCTCTTTCATGACAAGAACAGGTTTGCATTAGTCTGCATTAGTTTGCTCTCTGCAGGTTCCGCAGCCCAGCACTGTAGGTGCAGCACTGAGGGTGGTGAAAAGGGTGGGGTGGGGTGGGGGGGGGGGTCTGAAAGATCCAGGGCTTGGCAAAGCCGGGCACCGGAGGGAGCCCATAACCTGCAAATAATCCTGCACTGGATATGTGGTTTTGTGGCTTCTGTTGACCACCAAATTAGGAATTTTAAAGAGATGCTGTTATTTTTTCATTGAAGCTGCTCAACCCTACAAAAACCAACTGCCTACAGCTCTAAGCAAAAAAGAACAGTTGCGCGGAAGATGTTCAAGGCATTGAGCATTCAAAATGACCTCCATAAAAATAAAGGGGATCCATACATGAGGAAAGAAGAACGATTCAGAGGGCACTCGTCTGGGTTTGGCTTCATCTGACTGCTTCATCAATGACTCTTACTTCAATGGCGAGATTCAATATATTATGAACGAGAGGTGCAACAAATCGGAGATTAGTGAATATGGGATAATCAATGCATGCACTGTACCTGCAACAGGCAATGTCTCGCCGGGCTGAGCCATTGCTCCTCGCTCTATATATTACATTAGCTCATGAATACAGCTAAACTCAAAAATACAGCTGAGGATGATATATTTTCTGAAAAAGAGACAACCGGTGGATGTTCAGCTTCTGAAGGAGGGGGAAGGGAAGGCACAGAGAGTCGACTATACAATGGTAGAGACACACAAGTAACAAGAGTATCAAAATACTGGGGCAGATTTACAAGCCCCTTGCGCCACTTTTGCGTCACTTTTCCCATGTTAAAAATGACGCAAAAGTGGCGCAAGGGCCTTGTAAATAAGCCCCACTGTTGTTAAATTTGAGATAAACTTGCTTCATTCAAAGAGTGCAACATCAGACTATCTGCTACCATAAGAATGCACTTCAAGTGGAGAAAATAAAAACACCACCTGTAGCAATGTATATTTGTTCTGGAGAACACTGTCAAGTCACAACAAATATAAATAAGTTGAACAGGGAACAGCTGAACCCCTAAGTCCTATTTTATTACCAAACGTAAAAGACTTTGGGGCAGATTTACAAGAAAGTGACACATCTGTAGAGATGCGTCACTTTCCCTGCGCCACACTGAGAAACACTTGCGCCACCATGGATGCACCGTATTTACAATACGGCGCACCATGGCGCAAGGATTCACAGATGCGTCAGAAATTCTGACACATCTGTTGGGGCAAAAGTCACGCATTTCTGAAGTCGTGTCGCAAGCACGGCGCAACTCCAGCAATGCTTTTTGAGGCCTATTCCCACTACATTGCGTCACTCCTTACGCCTGCTTCAAGCAGGTGTAAGGTTTTGACGCAGTGGCGTCCTAGAAGTGAGGCAGTGAAATCTTGTAGATTTCACTGAGTCACTTTTATGAGGCCTTCCTGCGTGGGAACGCCCACCTTGCATACATTATACCTAACGCAGGTATAATGTGACGCAGGGCTTTACAACGTGACGCATCTCCCTAGATGCGTCACGTTGTAAATAGGCCGCATTGTTTGCGCCGCTGTTGCGTCAAAAAAGTGACTCAACTGCAGCGCAAAAGTCACGCAAGGGGCTTGTAAATCTGCCCCAAAGTTAATAGCTAAATTGATCGTACGCAATTAAAATTGATATGTGTTATACAATCACAAGTTTCATACAAAAAGTATAAAAATGAAGGGCTGGATGCAATCTGAAAGATAACAACTAGTGATGCAATAGGAACAAAAGATTTTTTTTGTCATATTTCAAATTCATGACCTGATGAGATTTGCCTTGACTTCTCACAAAGTATTAATGACGAACGGAAAAACAGACAACACGTTTTTTGTCAATATGACTTTATCAAGGGAATGCTGCAATAATATAGAACTGGAATAATCCAAATATTATGTACAGGCAAATCTCAAATAGAATGTCCCAATTGCGAATGAAATAGTAACAAAATTCAATATGTGTTGAAACTCTGTATCATGAAACAAAGCGATGGGAAATATAATCCCAAATTATCAAAGAAAATGTCTGGACACGTCTGACAACCGCAGTGACAACTGCAACTGCACATTCAGTGAAGGCACAGAGAGTGTTGGGTGTGGGTGACAGGAGGTCAGGTATTTCTTTTTCATTTGGGACAGGGAGGAGAGGTTATCATGTTATGTATGCCTTCCTGATTACCCCTCTGCACCTGCATTGCAGTTGAAAGCAGGGGTAGATGATTCTGGGGAGCCATACATAGCATAAAATTATAGATTAGTAAAAAGCAAATTACAGTGATATTTCCCACCTCAGGGTTCAGAGTGTTTTAAGTCACTCTGAACCCCTCAGTGAAAAATATCACCATAATTCACTGTTACCCATCTATAATGTTATGTTATGTATGGGTCTCACTGAGAGCCACTAGCGTGAAGGCCAAATTCTAAATCTTGTAATTCACTGCTATTATGCACTACAGTTGCTAACAAAATCTGTTAACCACTGTTGCTGTGTCATAAAGGAATTCCAAGCTACTCTGGCAGGACTCTCTCAAAGCCAGTCAGTGCAATGCTAGCAGAAGAAAGAGCACATCAGGATGTGAAAGGGAGAAGAAGGAAGGCACAGACTGGCATTGCGGTGGGTGGTAGGATGCCAGGTTTGTATTTTATTATTTTTTTGCAATAAGGAGAGGGGCCATGTCATATATGGCTTCCCCATTTCTCCTCTGCCCTGCATAGTAGATGAAAGGAGGGGCAGATGATTTTGGGGGCCATACATAACATAAAATTATAAATGGGTAAAAAGTGAATTACTCTGTTGTTGTGTTTTTGATGTAGAACCCCTCTGTGAAAAACATCCCCATAATTCATTGACACCCATCTATAATTCTATATGTTATGTATGGCTCCCATTGGAGCTACAAGCTTGAATGGCAGATTTGTAATATGTTAACTCACTGCTATGACTTAGCAATAGTTGTTAACAAAAGCTGTTACCCACTGTTGCTGTATCACAAAGGAATTCCAGGCTGCTCTTGCAGGGCTCTCACATAGCCTGTCAAAGCAAAGCTGGAAAGCAGACAGCACTTCTTCTGTAATAGATGGAAGGGAAGGCACGGAGAGTGGTCGGAGTGGGAGGCAGAGGCAGATGACTTTGTACCATAACAGTACACACTGTTATGAGATGTGGTGATCTTTCTTGAACTGTAGAGAAGTGCCAGCTTATAATTTCATCCACTTGAATTTGGACAGCAAGCCACTGCTAATTAGTGCCTGTGCATTCTCATGTATCATATCCCAAACTAATCAGATAGCTGCAGGATTTCCATCTTGAAAGGACAGTTTTTCCCCCGTAGCAGAATGCATTGTGGGGCAGATACCTAAATGTTACCACATACGGCAGCTGGAAACATTGTGTAGTCCCCTCAGACAGGACCAGGAGATTCTGTGGGTGGCAGCCATTCTCCATCTTGCACCCATCTTTTCACACAAAATTAATGTTCTCTAATATCCAAGGGTAAGCCTAATGATAGGTGGGCCACAGGTGCTCAAGATACATCTTCCGTCTGCATTAATTTTGATGTTCATGATCATTATTGCAAAATAATGCTCATAATGTTAACTAACATTCACATCCGTTAAACAGAAAATAAACACAAGGTGTTCCATTTGCCACGGGCCACTGAAATTAATTTATATGTGGAGGCAAGTTGTCATCACACCCTGGTACAGGCACTGCAGCGTGTGAAATAATAAATATTGCCATCAGCTAGGACCTGGGAAAAGGGTTCAGGTGGCCTTCTGCTACGGGACCACTGTGGTTCTCTACCATCCCAGAATGCACTATGAGGATCCCTTGTTGAATGCCAGATCTGCAGTTTACTAGGTCCCTTGTGATAGGGACCTCTCAAACAATGATACATAAAGAAAAAATATGACAGGGGGCCTGATTACGATCTTGGCGTATTGGATACTCCGTCACAAACGTGAGGAATAGCCTGTCCACTGTATTACAAGTTCCATTGTAACCTACACCCTTAATACAGCAGAAGGGATATCTGTCATGTTTGTGACGGATTATTTCATCTGCCAAGATCGTAATCAGGCCTTGAATCTCCAGGACGATGGAGGATATGTGAGGGAAAGACCACCTGCATAGATGATAAGTGTTAGAAATGGAGGTCTCTGGTTGGCAGAGGTAGGTGCCTTTGTCCAAATAGGGACCCTTGCTTCTAGTCAGGGTAAGGGGGATACACTTCTAAAATAACCCCTGCTCACTCCCTTGGCAGCTTGGCACGAGCAGACAGGCTTATCTCAGTGTGTAAAGCATTTGTGAACACATACAGTAATACAGTGAAAACACTACAAATGGACACCACACCAGTTTAGAAAAATAGCAAATCTTTATCTAAACCAACAAGACCAAATACGATAAAAATCCAGCATACAATACTCTTGATAAATAGTACTTGTGCAAAATAACCTTTAAATTGCAGGAAAATCAATAAAACACAGTTCTTCTGACTCAGTAGCTCCTCCTGGGGCTACCGCGATACTGAACACGACAGAGTCTACCAATTCCAGCCAACCGCGTCGATACGGGCCAGCTAAAGTGTCGACAGACTCGGACACAGTACCTTTCTTGTTGCGACCAACACGTCAGTGCGAGTCGGTCGGGGCAAACGTCACGGTTGCGTTGTGAAGGGGAGTGCTGCGGCAGGCGGTGTCGTCGTGATGCGGTGCAGGCAGCGGCTTGTTGACGGAGTCGGTGAGACCAGGGCTTGCGATGAAGGGTGAGACGTGCTCGATGCGGTGCTGGCTGGTCACGGTGCGGCAACGGAGCCGGTCGATGTTCGGGTCGAGCAGCGACGGAGTCGGTGACGTCCTTGCAGCATGTAGCGCAGCATTGCGGAGTGTGGTGCCCACAGGACGCGGTGCAAGCAGCGGCTTGTTGACGGAGTCGGTGAGACCAGGGTTACGTTGCGAAGTGAGGCGTTGCTCTCGGCGGTGCTCTCGGCAGTGCTTTTAGGACACGGAATCCTGCGACGGACTCGATGACAGAGTCGGTTACCCTTTTTCTTTTGCGGAGACGATCAGAGACGATGCCCACTGACACGGTGAGGTCTTTGCTGTTCCTGAGACCTCGAGAACAGGGGGCAAGCTCAGTTCAAGCCCTTGGAGATCTTTTCGTCAAGCAGGGGACAAAGCAAGCAGCAAAGTCCTTTTCTCCTTTCCTTGGCAGCAAGTAGCCACTGCAGGCCAATCCCAGACAGCAAACAGCACAGGGGCAGTATCCCTCCTCAGCTTCTTCAGCTCTTCTCCTTGGCAAAGGTTCCTCTTGATTTCCCAGAGGTGATCTAAAAGTCTGGGGTCTGGGCCCCTCTTTTTATACACACAAATCCTTTGTTCTCTGAAGGCAGAGAGTGTCTGTACCCAGCCAAAACCACTTCTGTCCTCACTGGAGCAGATTCCTGGCTGGAGGTGGAGACAGCATTGTTGAAGGCAGACCAGGCCCATTCAGGTGAAAGGAAATCTCCTCCCCCTACTCTAAATGCAGCCCAGGTCTTTTCAGCCCAGCCCTGGCTCATCAGACTTCTGGGGCCACTGCCCCTCTCCAGCTCCTGTCATCCAAAAGCCAGACATGCAATACACAAACCTAGCAGAGGCACACTGAATGGTTTGGCAAGAAAATACCTACTTTATAAAAGTGGTATTTTCAAACACAGAATGTAAAAATCACCCTCACCACTAAAAGATGCCTTTTAACATTCTGAGTTCAGGCATACTAAACTTTATTTTCCTACCTTGCTCCCAGGGCCAGTTATGTTTATAAGATGTTATTAACGAACTCCCTATTCTGTCCTATAGAAACAGGTAGCCTTGCAATAGTGACAAACTAAATTGGCAGTAATTCACTATCAGGACATGTCACACACACCAGGGCATGTCCTACCTTTCACATACACTGCACCCTACCCACAGGGGTACCTTGGGTCTACCTTAGAGGTGACTAATATGTAGAAAAGGGAAGGTTTAGGGACTGGCAAGTGTGTGCACTTGCCAAGTCGACATTGCGGTACCAGACTGCACACAGGCTCTGCAATGGCAGGCCAGAGTTGCATTTTACAGGCTGCTTCTCTGGTTAGCACAATCCGTGCTGCAGCCCACTAGCAGCATTTGATTTACAGGCCCTGGGCACACATAGTGCACTGTACTAGGGTCTGACAAGTAAATCAAATATGCCAATCATGGAATCACTAATCCATAACAACAAATTACAAAGGGAGCACTTGCACTTTGGCACTGAACAGCAGTGGTAAAGTGCCCAAAGCATCTAGACCAGCAAAACGGAGGCCAATACACAGCAAAAACACAGGTGGCAAAAGCAAAAAATGCAGGGGAGACCTACGCCAATGGTGCCAGGTCTAACAATAAGGGACCTTTTTCCTTAATCCGTGCCTTATAAAATAAATACATGTGATGAAAAAATAACTGTGGTGCCCAGTATTTCCCAAAATAACATTTTCATACCTCTTCACATTTATATCTTTGTTTCTGTCTTAAAAAAAACCCACTCACACACACAGTACTGGTTCTTGTATACTACCTCATGTTTGGGGTGCCCCTGCTCCAGTAGTGTGTTGTCTTGCAATATACCACTGCTCTAATGTGCCATGTTTCTCTTGTGCTATTTAAAATGCTTAGCAATAAAGCAGTCTGCCTGGCCATGTTAACTATTAGTGGGAGAACTTAAACTCTGATACTTCTAAGATGAGTCTCTGTAAGTTGAATACATGTTACAAGGGCTATACTCATTACTGAGAATCAGCAGAAAGGCGGTAAGCACATTGCATGCAAGCAAGTAATTTCAATGAAAGAAAATCATGATTTTCCTTAGGGATGTTTTACTCCACATCTGTAGCATAACAAAAGACTTTTGTGTGCTGATGAGAACCCAGTCAAGAAAACCATTTAGAGTTACTGTCACTAAGGTGCACAAAATCCAATATGTTTCTAAATTTCACATCCTGGTGAAAGAATCGGGGTTTGTAAAGTAGTCTAATAAACTCATGGCAGCAAAAGGTCAACCAGTGTGACGGATATTTTGCAGTTGTACATTAGAGTTATGGACCGCAACAGAGTAAGCGTGTGGCAACTGACAATATTGGACACAACAAGAAAGTTGTATTCACGGGGATTTATAATGAAGCTTTCAAACCCATTTACGCATTCAAATCTAAGCCAAATATAGGTTGAAGTAAGTGTATAAATGGGCTGCAGGGGTCCTACAGATATTCTACATTATTTCAGAGTGTTTACAGGATGGGGAATGTCCATGGGGATAATAGTTGTCTATGGAGGATGTAAGTTTTACCTGAACATACACATTTCTTCCATACGTACCGCTTGTTTCACTTATCTGCTTTGTGGATATCTGCATAAGGGATACTACTTGAATGCCTTGTTGTAGATTTGCAGGAGTACTCGGTTACATTTTTCTGAATCTTGTAAAAGTCAGAAGTCTACCCCTAATCTAAGGGGATACTGAAGAGCAGTAAAATGTTGACTTTTATAGAATTTTTGTGAATCAGGACTTTAATGTCATAAGCTTAGCATTCATGGCATAAAGCAATAAAGATTGCTACCACGTACAATTTGTCAATTGTGAATAGGAATTGGAAAGCTTAATTTTGGCTTGTAAATAGGATTGTGTATTTTTTAAATGAAAACATTGTTCATTGCTTTTCATATCCCTATCACAACTATAGGGCTCGATTACGATGTCAGACGGAGTTGCCTCCGACCGACACTGTCATGGTCTCGGGACCGACCGATCTCCGTTCGGTGGTCCCGACACCACAATTACATTACTCCCATTTCTCTATGGGAGCTTGTGCTGTGGCCGTAAACGGGCCGTAAGACATGCTCCCATAGACAAATGGGAGTTTGTGCAAATCCCTGCACCGTGTGGCAGGCACCTCGCAGGGATTTTCAGGGGGGCGGCGCCCAACCGGAGGCAGCAGGGAGAAAGGGGCCCTGCTAGGGTCCCCCAAAGTCACCTTCCAATAGGCTTTCCATGTCGAAAAGCCCGGCATGGAAAGCCTGTCAGAAACCGACATCGTAATCACAATGGCAAAAACGACGTCGTATGGGATTACGTTGTGGTCTCTGACTGGCCGACGGGCTCCTGGAGCCCATCGGAATCCAGCCTGAATGACTGGCCGTTTTCACTTTCGACCGCCTAGATTTTAATTAGGCGGTCAGAAGTGAAACCGAGATGTGATTCGGAAAGCATCCAACCTGAGGTCGAAGGTTTCCGAATCACATCGTAATAGGGCCCTACGTCTGTTGCGTAAGACTTGGTTCAAGCAGAAATGTTTCGTGAGAACTGTGAAACCTGGATGTGCGCTGCATGCGATGCACTGAAGTACACAATAAAGAGATGGGTGGAATGCCTGAATTAATCTCAGCCACTGCTAATTACTCAGCCACCCCAGATTTCACCCAGCTATATGCACATCAGCCGTGATCCTCCTGCTCCGGTTGAAACAGTACAGTCCTCTCTGAACCAGAACAAACCCTGACTTTCACGTAGTTTGGGCTGTTTAGTCAAGTGCAATTTGGTTCAAGTCCAGCTAAATCCTCGCTGCGGAAGGTTAGACGCGGCAAGACATTCAACGCGCTTATCCTAATTTTAACTGTTTAACTGTTGTAAAACTTTTAAAATATAACCTGTGCCATATTTTAAAACTGCCATTCTAACCCTCTTCTGTCTTTTCCTGCTGGCTGTCCCCATTCCACCACGGCTTGTGCCGCTTGAGCGGAGGGACCTGCACGACAAAACTCACTCGCAGTCACCAGAAGTGAGTATTATGCCAACCACTGGTCAGCACTCTAGACGCCGCTGACTTCCTTCCTCCTCCTACCCTCCCTACATAAGCCTGGAAAGGGCGCGGATGCGCAGCTAAATTCTCACTGCGGAAGGTTAGAGGCAGCAAGACATTCAACGCGCTTATCCTAATTTTAACTGTTTAACTGTTGTAATACTTTTAACATATAACCGGCACTGTATTTTAAAGCTGCCATTCTCACCCTCTTCTGTCTTTTCCTGCTGGCTGTCCCCATTCCGCCATGGCTTGTGCCACTTGAGCGGAGGGACCTGCACGGGAAAACTCACTCGCAGTCACCAGAATTGAGTATTATGCCAACCACAAGTCAGCGCTCTAGACGCCGCTGACTTCCTTCCTCCTCCTACCCTCCCTACATAAGCCTGGAAAGGGCGCGGATGTGCAGTGGAAGCGCGTAGCGGCGCGCCAAAGTCAAGCCCATCTGCGCCCGTCTGCGCCTGGCTGCCACCGGCCGCCGGAACCCCTGCCCGTTTTCCCCTCTGCCTCCTTCTCCACTCTTATCCACCTCCATCTATCTGTTCACCTGCATTTTGTACATTTTAATGGCAGTCCAACGCTACACGAGCGAAGAACTCAAGGCATTAAACAAAGAGCACTCTGCCAACCCCTCTGTGAGTTTCATGGCAACCTCCTCATTATCTCTTCCTTTCAAATCAGACACGGAAAATGTTCCAATTGAACCCCTCCCTCATCCCAAACTGCGATTGACAAACACAGCAGGTTGCAACTTGGCTGAACAACCTAAACAATTAACAGGGCTCTATTTTTACGCCCGCTCAATCTCTAAACATACTCTTGAGATATGGAGCTTGCTTGACTCTGAAAAGCCAGACCTATGTTTTGTCACCGAAACCTGGCTTCATGCGTCCGCCCTCCCTGATGTGGCAACTGCGTACCCCTCGGAGTAACAATTGAACAGACTCGACAGGAATAATAAGAGAGGAGGTGGCCTAGCAATTGCCTCTAGGGCCAGCTCCCAGATTAGCATACTTGAAACCTTTCTCACGGAAGGGGTTGAACTTTGCATTTTCAAAATAGAAATCTATACTAAGGGAACCTGGAGAGGTGCCTTAGTTTACAGACCCTCAGCACCAAAACTAATTTTACTAACCATTTGATAGAGACTATTGCTTCACATGTATTAGCAGCCGACAACTTTCTCCTTATCGGCGATTTTAATTTTCATGCAGAACTTCTTTCTGACAACGATACGTGCCAACTGATTTTTTTCTAGTCTTAACACACTGGGTCTACGACAACTGGTCACTGGGCCCACCCACTCAGCAGGCCATATTCTTGACCTCCTGTTCACCAATACATTTAACATTAAAGTGGAGCCCCCTATCCCTGTGCTCTGGTCAGACCACTGCGTATTCAAATTTTCTTTACAGCCTGTCTCTACTTACAGTAACCCCATCAGTGAACAGAAATGGAGTAGACCTTGGAAGATAGTCAGTCTAGCCACTTTCTCACCCCACTTCAGCCTCCCGCCCTTCAAAGACACCGATAATATAAACCATGCAGTAGACGCCTTCAAGAAGGCAATTACTCAGGCCCTCGACTTTGTCGCACCCCTGACTAGGGTCAAACTCAAGCACAAAGTATCACCTTGGTTTACCGAAGCCTTAAAATCAGATAAACTGGCCAGTAGAAAAGCCGAGCACAAATGGAGGAACTCCAAAAAGATTGAGGATAGGCAGGCATACAAACTTATCTATAGGCATCAAATCAGCCAAAAAAATATACATAAGTAACAGAATTAACAAGGCCGCCAAGTCAAACAAAGAACTTTACAAAATACTAAAGGAATTCACCAGTCCCTCCTCTTGCCAGTCTGAAAATCCCGCCTCAACAGACTGGGTGGACACACTATCCACCTTCTTTTAGGAGAAGATTAACACTATTCATAACCTCTTTCCTAATCAGATAATTGAATACCATTACAATGCGCCCAACAGCAATCAGAGACCTACCTTAAGTCACCTACAAGAGTTTACTAAACTCACCCAAGAGGATGTTAGTATTGCTCTTTCTAAAGTCAAATCAGGCTCTCCGGCAGACCCAGTCTCACCCCACATCCTGTCCAAAATTGCCCCAGCACTCCTCAAAAGTCTCACTGACCTTTTTAATCTATCCCTAAATTGTGCTACTGTCCCCTTAAAATGGAAAGCAGCCATGGTCAAACCTATCCTGAAAAAGCCTTCCAGAGACCCTAAAGAACCGAGCAACTATCAGCCAATCTCTCTTCTCTCTACTTTGGGAAAGTTCTTGAGTCCTTGGTTCATAAGCAACTTACAACCTTCCTAGAAAGCCATAAATTGTTGGACCCCTCTCAATCAGGGTTCAGGGCGGCCCACAGCACCTAAACATCGCTGATAGAGGAAGTAGACATTATAAGACTTGCCCAGGGCATTGGGCAGTCAGCCATGCTTGTCCTACTGGATCTGTCAGCTACTTTTGACACCATCTCCCACAGGACTCTAGTACATCGACTGTGGGAGATGGGAGTCAGAGGAACTGCCCTAAACTGGCTTAGGAGCTATCTAACGGATTGAACCTCGACAGTACAAATTGGTACTTTCGTCTCTTGTAGCCGGAAGGTTGATAAGGGAGTACCCCAGGGATCTATCATAAGTCCCACGCTTTTTAATCTTTATGTGGCACCCCTGGGCAGGGTGATTAGATCTCATGGGTTCGATACAGTGTTGTATGCAGACGACACACAACTATTGATCACTCTTGGCCCAGATCCATCTGACACTAAACTTAGATTTATAAACTGCATGACCCATATTAACATCTGGATGCAAACCAACCATCTTCAGCTTAATGCCAGTAAGACGGAGATTATCTTCTTCGGGAAGACCAATGAATTGTGGTCCAGTGACTGGTGGCCTCAGAATCTTCAATCAATCAATCAATCATGTCACTTATAAAGCGCACTACATACCCGCGAGGGTCTCAAGGCGCTGGGGGAAGAGGGGGGTGGTGCTGCTACTGATCGAAGAGCCAGGTCTTGAGGAGTCTTCTGAAGGCCAGTAGGTCTTGGGTCTGTCGGAGGTTGGTGGGGAGGGTGTTCCAGGTCTTGGCGGCGAGGTGGGAGAAGGATCTGCCGCCGGCGGTCGTTTTCCGGATGCGGGGGACTGTGGCGAGGGCGAGGCTGGTCGAGCGGAGCTGGCGGGTGGGGGTGTAGAAGCTGAGTCGTCTGTTGAGGTAGGCTGGTCCGGAGTTGTGGAGTGCTTTGTGTGCGTGGGTGAGGAGCTTGAAGGTTATCCTCTTGTTGACAGGGAGCCAGTGCAGGTCTCTCAGGTGGGGTGTGATGTGGCTGCGTCGGGGATGTCGAGGATAAGACGTGCAGAGGCGTTCTGGATGCGTTGCAGCCGTCTCAGGAGCTTAGCCGTCGTTCCTGCGTAGAGGGCGTTTCCGTAGTCCAGCCTGCTGGTGACGAGGGCCTGGGTGACTGTTTTTCTTGTTTCGGTGGGGATCCACTTGAAGATCCTGCGGAGCATTCGGAGGATGTTGAAGCAGGATGAGGAAACGGCGTTGACCTGCTTAGTCATGGAGAGGGTGGGGTCGAGGATGACCCCTAGGTTGCGTACGTGGTCGGTGGGTGGCGGGGCTGTTCCCAGTGATGTTGGCCACCAGGAGTCATCCCAGGCTGAAGGGTTGGAACCAAGGATGAGGACCTCCGTCTTGTCCGAGTTCAGCTTCAGGCGGCTGGTCCTCATCCATTCGGCGACGGCCTTCATTCCTTCGTGGAGGTGGGCTTTGGCGGTGTGAGGGTCTTTGGTGAGGGAGAGGATCAGCTGGGTGTCGTCGGCGTAGGAGATGATGTTGAGGTTGTGCTGTCGGGCGACGTGGGCGAGGGGTGCCATGTAGATGTTGAACAGCGTTGGGCTGAGGGAGGAGCCTTGGGGTACGCCGCAGATGATCTTGGTGGCCTTGGATCGGAAGGGGGCGAGGCGGACGCTTTGTGTTCTGCCGGAAAGGAAGGATGTGGTCCAGTCCAGGGCCTTCTCTTGGATCCCGGCGTCGTGAAGGCGTGTTCATAGTGTGTGGTGGCAGACCGTGTCGAAGGCGGCTGATAGGTCCAGGAGGATGAGGGCTGCTGTTTCTCCGTTGTCTAGCAGGGTCCTGATGTCATCGGTGGCGGCGATGAGGGCGGTTTCGGTGCTGTGGTTGCTGCGGAAGCCGGACTGGGAAGGGTCCAGGATGTTGTTCTCCTCGAGGTAGCGGGTCAGTTGTTTGTTGACGATTTTCTCGGTGACCTTCGCGGGGAACGGGAGCAGAGAGATGGGTCGGAAGTTCTTGAGGTCCTTGGGGTCTGCCTTGGGTTTCTTGAGTAAGGCGGTGATCTCGCCGTGCTTCCAGCTTTCCGGGAAGGTTGCTGTCTCGAAGGAGATGTTGATTATTTTCCGGATATGGGGCGCGATGGCTGTACTGGCTTTGTTGAAGATGTGGTGAGGGCACGGGTCTAGCGGTGAACCGGAGTGGATGGTGTTCATGATCTCGCTGGTGTCCTCGTCGTTGATGTTGGTCCAGGAGAGCAGGCGGTTGGTGGTTGTGGGGGCAGTGGTCTCGGTGGTTGCCGGGGCGGTCGTGGTGTTGAAGCTGTCGTGGATGTCGGCGATTTTGCGGTGGAAGAAGGTGGCCAGTGAGTCGCACAGGTCTCGCGACGGCTGGATGTCGTTGGTGTTGGAGCTGGGGTTGGAGAGTTCCTTCACGATGTTGAAGAGCTCTTTGCTGTTGTGTGCGTTGTTGTCTAGGCGGTCTTTGAGTGAGGCCCTTTTGGCGGATCTGATGAGGTGATGGTGACTGCAGGTGGCGCTCTTGTGGGCGGCGTAGCTGTCCGCTGTCCGTTCGTGGAGCCAGATCTTCTCCAGTTTTCGGCATGTTCGTTTGGAGGCCTGGAGGTCTTCGGTGAACCAGGTGGCTTTCTTGCTGGTGTGGCTGTTGGGCGGATTCTTGAGCGGGGCGAGGGTGTTGGCGCAGTCGTCGATCCACTGTCTGAGGTTGCGGGCGGCGGTGTCGGGGTCGGAGGGTTCGGCGGGTGGGCTCAGGGCGAGGGTTGTGGTTAGCTGGTCTTCCGTGACTCTGCTCCAGCAGCGGCGAGGCATTTGTTCGGTGCGGTGGTGCGTGGTGGGCTTCCTGTAGGTGAAGTGGATGCAGTGGTGGTCAGTCCAGTGGGGTTCGGAGGTGTGGTTGAAGGAGACGTGTGGGCTTGCGGAAAAGATGGAGTCGAGCGTGTGGCCGGCGGCGTGCGTGGGTGTAGTCACGAGCTGTCTGAGTCCGAGGGTGGCGAGGTTGTCGATCAGGGTGGTGGAGTTGGTGTCCTTGTTGTTCTCGAGGTGGAAGTTCAGGTCCCCGAGGAGGATGTAGTCCGTGGAGGCGATGGCGTGTGTGCTGACGAAGTCAGCGATGGAATCGCTGAACTGTGGTCGGGGTCCGGGGGTCTGTAGATGAGGGTTCCTCTGAGGGTGGTGTTGGGATCGGTGTGGATCTGGAAGTGCATGTGTTCGGCGGTGCTGAGGGTGTCGTCGGTGTTGGTTGAGACTCTGAGGGTGTTCCTGTGGACGATGGCGATGCCTCCTCCGACTCCGTTGGTGCGGTCCCTGCGGGTGATCTTGTATCCGTCCGGGATGGCAATGGCGATGTCGGGGGCTGAAGCGGGATTCAGCCAGGTCTCCGTCAGGAATGCGACGTCTGGGGAGGTTGAGTCGAGAAGGTACCAGAGTTCGATGGCGTGTTTGCGGGCGGAGCGGGTGTTGAGGAGGATGCATCTGAGGTAGTTGGGTTCTTTCCTGGGCGGTGGTTTGGCGGGGCGGGTGCTGGCGAAGCTGCAGTTCCGGCAGGTGAAGGGCCCTTGGGTGCGCTTCAGGGTGGCCTGGTAGCAGGCGTGATCTTTTCCGGGGTTGAGTGCGTGGAGGGTGCTGGCGTCGTATCGGCGTCTGTTGATGTGGCGGGCGCGGGGGATGCCCGGACCAGGGGGTCTGGCGCTGGGCGCGGTCAGGGCGCGGACGGGCGCAGACGGGCTTGCCTTAGGCGCGCCAGCGGCGCGGCCGCGCAGCGACCGCCATAAATGGGGAGGTGGGAGGGAGGAGCAGGGTATGGGGCAGCGAATGGGCAGTGAGGGGGCGGGGCCGCAGGGGCGCAGCGGCGGGAAACAGGCACAGAAGGGAAAACGAGCACAATCAGGGCATCAAGGGGGCACAGAAAGGAAAAAAAACGAGCACAATCAGGGGCAGCAAGGGGGCACAGAAAGGAAAAACGAGCACAATCAGGGGCAGCAAGGGGGCACAGAAAGGAAAAACGAGCACAATCAGGGGCAGCAAGGGGGCACAGAAAGGAAAAAAATCGAGCACAATGAGGGGCAGCAAGGGGGCACAGAAAGGAAAAAACTAGCACAATGAGGGGCAGCAAGGGGGCACAGAAAGGAAAAACGAGCACAATCAGGGGCAGCAAGGGGGCACAGAAAGGAAAAACGAGCACAATCAGGGGCAGCAAGGGGGCACAGAAAGGAAAAACGAGCACAATCAGGGGCAGCAAGGGGGCACAGAAAGGAAAAAACTAGCACAATCAGGGGCAGCAAGGGGGCACAGAAAGGAAAAAAACGAGCACAATGAGGGGCAGCAAGGGGGCACAGAAAGGAAAAACTAGCACAATGAGGGGCAGCAAGGGGGCACAGAAAGGAAAAACGAGCACAATCAGGGGCAGCAAGGGGGCACAGAAAGGAAAAAACGAGCACAATCAGGGGCAGCAAGGGGGCACAGAAAGGAAAAACGAGCACAATCACGGGCAGCAAGGGGGGCACAGAAAGGAAAAAACGAGCACAATCAGGGGCAGCAAGGGGGCACAGAAAGGAAAAAAACAGAGCACAATCAGGGGCAGCAAGGGGGCACAGAAAGGAAAAAACTAGCACAATGAGGGGCAGCAAGGGGGCACAGAAAGGAAAAACGAGCACAATCAGGGGCAGCAAGGGGGCACAGAAAGGAAAAAACGAGCACAATCAGGGGCAGCAAGGGGGCACAGAGAGGAAAAACGAGCACAATCAGGGGCAGCAAGGGGGCACAGAAAGGAAAAACGAGCACAATCAGGGGCAGCAAGGGGGCACAGAAAGGAAAAAACGAGCACAATCAGGGGCAGCAAGGGGGGCACAGAAAGGAAAAACGAGCACAATCAGGGGCAGCAAGGGGGCACAGAAAGGAAAAACGAGCACAATCAGGGGCAGCAGCAGGGCACACAGACGGAGCTGTGTGGTGGGGGAGCGACCTACCAGTCAAGGTCAGGGACCCTGTCCTTCCCCTAAACTCCCGGTTCATAACCTAGGAGTGAAGATCGATAGCAAACTGTCCATGAAAGACCATGCTAACCATGTAACAGGCATCTGCTATGGATTAATGCAAAGCCTACGTAAGATCTTCCAATGGATCCCAGTTGAATCAAGAAAACAGCTTGTTCAGGGTCTAATCATCAGTCTGCTCGATTACGGAAACGCCCTGATGGCTTCCATCAATGAAGAGCTTCTTACCAAACTTCAAGTGCTACAGAACACTGCCGCCAGACTGGTACTAAATCTACTGTCACAGTCCCCGTCGGCACCAAGTTTCAAAGCTCTCCACTGGCTCCCCATCAGGAAACAAATCCGTTTCAAGATCATCTGTCTTGTACATAAAACCATGCACAGGAACGGGCCAAGTTATCTTGCCAAAAAACTCAATTGGTACCTACCTAACAGAACCCTCAGATCAGGAACCAAACATCTTCGCACTCCTCTGAGGATTCGTGTCGCCAGGAATGGCAGAAGATCCTTTTCACATCTCACCCCTACTTTGTGGATCGCGCTTCCACTGCAGCTGCGTATGGTTATTGATCATAATCAGTTTCGGAAAAGGCTAAACACCAGGCTCTTCTGATAATTTTTCTTCTTCTGCCGTTGTCTTTCCATCCCTTCTAAGGTTTTGGCTAGCGCTTTGAGACCCTCGGATGATATGTGCGCTTAATAAAATCCTATGACTATGACTAAGTGGCACAGTGAGCAGAGGACCCAAGTCTGGGCATACATGCCACATGTGCAGGGCCGGACTGGCTGTACTGGGCATCGGGCGTTTCCCCGGGAGGCTGGAAGGGTGGAGGCTGGTTTTGAGATGGTGGGGGCCATTTTTGTTTTACTGGGGGACGGTTTTGCAGCAGTGCTGCAATATCTGCCCCCAGTAACAAAAGCAGCTGTTGTGCACACTTGCAGCCCTCCTCCACCCACCCCACACACACAAACACACCGGGGGCTGGTTTGACAAATTTGCCAGGGCTGCATGGTGTTCCCAGTCCAGCCCTGCATTAGCAATGTTCACTGCCCAAATTACAGAGCCTGGATTGGAGCAGACATTTCTCAAACCATTTGTACATAAGTGCATACCTTGAGTATTATTGCATTGTGACTGGATAGTGGACAGTTTTCTTTTCAATATCTCTATTGATTTTCTTATATGATCATAACCCGCGCACTCCGCCCCACTCCCACATATATGCAACATTCCCCCTACTGTATTCCTCCTCCTGAAAAAAGCCAACGTACACGCTTGTCTTGTGGTGGTCATTTGTTGGCCGCAGTTTATTAGGAATACAAGGAAACATGTATATACTTTGCATATTTTGCATATTATGTTATAACAACTTCCTTGGTATTGTCTCTTGGCCCTTCTGGGTCGTTTTCTTGGTTTTGTTTTTTGCGCGGGGAGGGAGTAGCTTCTGTCCCGGAGTTAGGCCACAACTCGCTACCTTGTCCGACTCTTGTTGTGCCCTGCCGTCCGGCGGGGGCTGGGCTGCGAGCGCCGTCTCCGTTTGCTACCCCCCTCTTTGGTAGGCCAACTCACCCAGCCGTGAGGCATCCCAAAGTGAGTGGTCCTACACGCCGCCCTTAGGCCGACTCACCCAGCCGTGAGGCATCCCAAGGAGAGTGGACCTATTCTGGCACACCGCCCTCCGGTGTGCCTCCGTACCAACCGTTATCAGCGTAGTTCTTCGCCCAAGCCTTGCTTGCTCCTCAGCCCTGTGACATTGCTGTTCCTTAGGTGTGGGTGGGTGGGACAAAAAAGGTTCCGACGCCGATGCTGCTCCCCCGCTCCGTGAAGATAGGAGCTTACCTGGGGGAGCAGCGCTTATATGCCCCCCCACTTGCTTTCCCGCCCCGGTAGGCGTCTTCCCCCATTGGGGGTTCATATCCCGCCTGGGCCCCCATTGGCCGAGGGGGCCGGCGCCTCTTTGGCGGCCGCCGCGGGGGGGACCGGGTGTTTTCCCCCCTTTCTGCCGTTTGGCCGTTTTGTGCGCCAAAACCAGCCCCCAACTCGTTCTGTCCGGGGGCACGGCGCTAGTTATGGCGCCGGCTCTCTAGCCCCCTTGGGGGCAGCCTCTGCAATAACCCGCGCACTCCGCCCCACTCCCACATATATGCAACATTCCCCCTACTGTATTCCTCCTCCTGAAAAAAGCCAACGTACACGCTTGTCTTGTGGTGGTCATTTGTTGGCCGCAGTTTATTAGGAATACAAGGAAACATGTATATACTTTGCATATTTTGCATATTATGTTATAACAACTTCCTTGGTATTGTCTCTTGGCCCTTCTGGGTCGTTTTCTTGGTTTTGTTTTTTGCGCGGGGAGGGAGTAGCTTCTGTCCCGGAGTTAGGCCACAACTCGCTACCTTGTCCGACTCTTGTTGTGCCCTGCCGTCCGGCGGGGGCTGGGCTGCGAGCGCCGTCTCCGTTTGCTACCCCCCCCTCTTTGGTAGGCCAACTCACCCAGCCGTGAGGCATCCCAAAGTGAGTGGTCCTACACGCCGCCCTTAGGCCGACTCACCCAGCCGTGAGGCATCCCAAGGAGAGTGGACCTATTCTGGCACACCGCCCTCCGGTGCGCCTCCGTACCAACCGTTATCAGCGTAGTTCTTCGCCACGCCGTCTGGGAGGCTTCCGTCTCCCCACGGCTCCCCCAACTACGTCCTGCGCTACTTCATTTGCAACCTGCTAAGGCCATGGCGCCCCAAAGGTTGCTCCAAAACACTCCCATGCCTTCCTCAGATAGGTGCACACCATCTTTGGCATAAAATTCCGGGCGACCCGTGTGGATGAGCCCGTGTCTGACCGTTTCCAGGCCATTTGTTCTGCAGAATTTGCTCACTGTGAGGTTGAGCTTCTTACGGGAGTTCTCGACTGCTTTCTGAGATTCTGCCCCGCGCCATTCGTTTCTGCTGATCAGCTCAGACCAGATAATGGCGGTGCTCCCGAAGGCCCTAGCTGCCTCCGTGAGATCTCTCTGGATGTCGTGGAGGAGTGCTTTCCTCCCGAGTCCGGCCAAATCGTTCCCCCCTAGGTGTATGATCAAAACATCCGGATGCCACGCCGCTTCTGCCTGCAAGTCTCTTAGGGTTGCCGGCAGCTGCTCCCATCTCATCCCCGGTTGGCCAAACCACCGTATGCAGGTGCCCACTGGCCGTTTTCCCATCAAGTGGCCCCCGCGCCGCCACCAGGCTTCCATCCGCGTTATAAACGAGTGCCCCACCACCCACACCAGGCGCGGTCTCCTTCCTGTCAAAGTAATGAAAACAGACAGTCACTCTCAGTTTGCCCTGGGGCCGGGCGTCCTCCTTTTGTTCCCCCCGGACTGTCCTGTGGGTCATAGCATCTGTGGCCTTACGTAAGTCTTGTATGCCCTTGACCGCCATCTCCCTACAGCCTGTATTCTGGCCTCGGTCATCCCATGCTGCGCGGCCGTCGTGGCAGCCCCTATCCGAAATGAATGGGACCCAAAGCCCCTCGTGGGCAGCCCTGCCCTGCTTATTGCGAGGCGCAATATTGCTGTAAATTGGAACTTGCTCAGTTGCGTTCCGTCCTTGTGTTTGAACAGGGGACCCCCTCCGGCCGGCCGCACCGCCATGAAAGCGAGCAGGCAGCACACCGCGCAGCAGGTGTGATCCTCAATGCATTGTAGCCTTACCAGTACCCCTTTTCCGGCTTGGTCAGTTTTCGACTGCCTTAATCGAATCTCCACTCCCTTTGCTCTGGGGGTTACGTCGCCTGCTTGTAGACAGTGTTCTGCCGGGCCCACCCTTGCGGGGGCTACTAGCTCGCTGAGGCGGAAAGCCCCAAAGAAGGCGGTGGCGAATGCGGCCCTAAACAGGAGGCACTCGAAGCTGTCCGTTGTTATGTCCCCTAGTGTCCCCAACAACAAACAAAGCTTCTTGAAGTCTATCGGGCGCCTGGTGTCCTTCCTTGTGCCCTCTTTTCGTCTCCACCCTTTCATTGCCGCTTTGATGTAAGGGGATGCCACTGGGTCCTGCCCCGTCTCTAATTTTGCGTAGTATGCCACGGCGACCAGGTGGGCCTGCGCCCATGACCTGGACTTCTTGCCATTAAATGCCCACTGAATGAATTGTTCGGTTGCCCTGCGTGTGGCCCCCCCATCTCTCAGGGACTGGATGCCCCCTACCCTCATTACTGTCCCCACGTACTTCTTGTATCTCCTGGCTGCTTCCGGGGCAAGTGCAAGGTGGACCAGCTCCGACAGGTCTACCCCACCAGGTCCCACAGCTGTCTCGGGAAAGGGGTCATGTCCTGCGCTGCCCCCGGTGCCAGCTCCCTGAACCTGTCCGTTCTGGCTCTGGACAGGGCATCTGCCACTTCGTTCTCCATCCCTGGGACGTGGCGTGCTCATAGGTCTATGTTGCCTTCCAGCTGTAATGTAACCAGTTGGCGCATTAGTCGTAGAGTGTCTGGGCACCTAGCAGACCCCCTGTTGATGGCCTGTACTACGCCCTTGTTGTCTGACCATAGAGTTAGTTTCATGTTCTGCAATTCCTTCCCCCAGATCGTCAATGCCACTATGATCGGGAATAATTCTAGAAAGGTAATATTGTTGGTTATACCCCGTCTGTGCCAGCTGTCGGGCCATTGCCCTGCGCACCATTGGTTTCCTAGGATCGCCCCAAACCCCGTGCTGCCCAATGCGTCTGTGTATAGCTCGATCTGTTTATTAGTTACCCAGCCTTCCCTCCAGATCAGTAAGCCATTGAAGTCTGCTAGAAAACTATCCCACATCACCAGGTCTTTCCTGACCTCTGCCCCGAGTCTGACGTGGTGATGCTTCTGTGTGAGCCCGCGGGTCAATTGGGTCAATCGTCTGGCGAATACCCTACCTGCTGGGATTACCCTGGTTGCAAAGTTAAGCTTGCCTATTAACCTTTGGAGGTCCCTCAGTGTTGCCTTCTCGCGCCCGCAGAGGCTCCTAATGTCTTGCCTAAAATCCTCCACCTTCTCTGGAGGGAGCCTGGACGTCCCGGCGACGGAATCTAGCTCTATTCCTAGGAATGTGATTTTTGTCGCCGGACCCTCCGTTTTTTCCCCTGAAAGGGGGATCTCTAGCTCCTCCGCCAATCCCATGAATGCCCTTAGAGTGTCGCTGCACTCCGCTGATGCCGCCGGGCCTGTGAAAAGGAAGTCGTCTAAGTAGTGGAGCTTCCCGCCTGCCGGGTGCCTGTCGTGCAGTGCCCATTCAATGAAGGTGCTAAACTTCTCAAAGTATGCGCATGATACTGAGCACCAATGTTCCCTCTAATTTTTTTCCTCTGTGTGCGGCAATGTAAGGTCTATGTGCGCTGCAACCAAGGCTATGTGCGCCAGTAACCACACCGCGCGTGTGGGTGCAGCACCAAATATCACTCCAAACTTTTGCTTAAAAAGGTGAAAAGACGGTGCATTTCCACACATACAGCACCACATGAACAGTGTTAAGGCAGGTTAATAGAGTTGGGCTGTGCGGTGATTGCATTTGTTAAAGTTTTCATGTTAATTGCAGCTCATGACGGGCGCTGCGATTAACATGAAAACTTTAACAAATGCTCTCTTTGAGCAGGAAAAATAAAATTATATTAACTTAGTTATTATAATTTTATTTTTCGCAGGTTCAGGGCTGGATTAGGGTAAGGCCGCATCAGGCATTAGACTAACGCATTTTAATGCTGATGTCCGCATCACTGCATTAAAATGCATTAGTCACGCATTCTAGCGCCCCTCTGACAATACTGCAATTGAGGCGCCCTGCCAATGAGGCAGCACCAGCACGCTAAAATTGTCTAACATATATGAGCATGCAACTGCGCCTTCAAATTTAAAATGCTATGTGTCACTCCACACATAAAAACAATGTTTTTCCTCCTAACTCAGAATGTTATTTAAAGACTTCTGTTGTAGCATAAGCGCAACGCCATCCAACATGGGTCCCAGACCACAGACCTTCCTTCATGAACCCCAACACAAAACATTATGAGCTTATCAGAAGAACCTTTGTCATGATCCCCTATTTTAACATCGATGACACTAGACGCTTTATTACGAGCAATAGATGCATTAATTTCACACCTGCTGCTGCCAGAAAGTTAGAATTTGACACTCATCAGTAAAACATTTCCTATATCTTCTACTGCCCCACCAAACTTTTCATTATCCTCACTGCTTTTCAGTGTCTGTACGAGACCCTTGGAACACCTAATTGTGCAGTGCGTAGTGCAATTCAAATGTATGAGGACTAAACTACAAATCAGAAAATACAAATGATCAAAGCAAGATCAAGGGGTGTCTCAGAAACAACTTGTGGATAAGTGAGAGCTGCTTAGGCCTCAACAGATCCTAAGTCACTGATCAGGACAGCTTCAGCTTAACCCTAGCCTTTGATGGCCTTAGGAGCTTGGACACACTGCAGTTCCCATTCTAGAATAATGGAACACAGACACCTGATTTGACACAACTTTTCTTGCTACATTTCAATGATCATATAAATCAGCAAACTGCAACTCATGATGCTTATAAAGGTTCTTCTTTCCTGCAAGAAAACCAAGATAGGCTCTTAAAAAGAATTTTCATTCTATCAAAACTAGACTACTGCAATGTAGTCTATGCCGGAGCCCACAAAAAATTAGACACAGAAACTCTAGAGAATCCAGAAGCGGGACAATCAGATTTGCCTCAATTGAATTAAATCTGCTCACATCACATAGACTTCTAAAGAGCACCACTGGCTCCCAGTAAAACAAAAAAAAATGAAGTAAAAAAATATATCTGCACTTCACTTCAACCATACTATCCCATTAGGAAGCTCAAATCTTATCGCACCCCTCATGCTTCAAAATGAAGAAAGATGGAGGGAAAACCGTTTGAGTGCAAAGATCCAACTGCTGGCCTATTCAAGGAAGCCTTGCTTTAGCTGTCTAGAAGCTCTGTAATGACCTTCGCCCGCCCAGGGTTAATAGAGGGTAGAGCCACGAAACATGGAGCATTAATATGCCACTGAATCTTTAAGTCCCGACCACCCCTCGGAGAAGGTGGTAGAACCTCACAAACGTACAATCTCAGTGTTGCCAAGTGGCTTGCGTGTGCTGCACAAAAACACATAGATGGCACAAGACTAGCCACCATGGCAATGATGCACAACACTCCTTTTAGCAAACCTGGCAGTTCAACTTTACTACAGCTGAAGTGCCAATTTATTCCGGCATCAGAGTGCTGGTTAAGAATGTTAAACATTAAGGAAAAAGTGTATATAAACGGTAGCAGCACAACACAACTGTATCTTGCAGGTTTTACGTGTCATACAGCGGAAATAAAAAAAATGCGTAGGTTAGCTATAAAGCTCACACAGTTGAAAACAATTGTCATTGGCTCTTCACTCCGAGTCAAGGTGCATTGCCAGTAATGTGCTGAAATTGCCCCTTCAAAACATGTGCAAATTAATAGGAAACAACTGCAAATCTCGGCCACTAGGCCCATCTAGTCATGTTGTTCCGGATCACGCCCAGAAGTATATGTACGCTGCTTGGTCTCCAGTCTTGCCTTGGTGTTTGATCTGCATTCGCCTCACCGTTATGAACTGGACTTTACTCCAGCAATCCCCGCTGGAAGGAGGTGCTTCTTTCTTCACACGTGTTCTGTTGCAAACTTAGGTGACAGCGATGAGAACAAAAGAAGCCGTTTGAACGCAGAAATACCCTGGACACAAATGGAACACAGCAAACGTGACCGTGGCCTATATTCAGTGAGTGTTTCACCGTGAAGTGAATATCAATATGTGGACCCCGAGACAGAGTGAGAAAAGACATCACAAACGGGAAAAGAGGAACATAAAACTCACTAACAACAAAAAAACACATACACAAATACTTCACTGGTGGCACTTTAAAACAGAAACTAAAACACATTGTAAAATCAAATTGCAAACGATGCGTCCATAGACAAATGTACATCACCTTGCAATGAAAAACGCGGTTCGCTTCGGAGCTGGCCTGCTGTAAGAACAGAACACTCCCAAACAAGTCCAACCACGGAGCCGGAAACAAACAATTCAGAGCATGAAAAAATGAACATTAAGTAAAAGGGCGACGCATTGTTTCCAGCCACGTGAGAAACTCCCACGAGCGCAGCACCTCATGGTCACCCTACATTTGGCACGTTAATTGATGTATTCTGAGCCTTGATAGTTGGTATTCGTTTATTAAGTACGGATTTTCAACACAGCACAGGCCCGCATGACATCGCGTTTGGATACCACAGCGCTGAATAACTAACTGGTGGTCGACTTGTCCGCGAGGCATCTCTCGACGCATGCTGAGGCAATGAGATGTCTACATGATGTCCTGCACACCCGGGTTTACTCAAGTGCTAACCAGGACACCGTCTCACGAGAGCTGGAATGAACGCACGCAGGAGCAAGGTAGTAAGCAGGAAATCAACAGGAAGAAGGCTACATCAAATGACCGGGAGCCACAAGCACAGTACTGAAATAGTACTGTATCCCAATTCTTTACCTGGGAGCAATGTTTATGTATACGAGTGCCCCCTATAGCGCTAGCACGCTACTTCAGAGCACTTCGAAACACTAAGCTGAAACTAGTTCCACAAACAAGTTACGCTTCGTGAAGTATTGACCTGTGCACAGCAGGCAGCAGACTTTAGCCGTGTTTGTAGACTTGCTGCATTTCGTTTGCTTTGTAGAATGAGGCTGCGGGGAGATTGTGTGCTTTTGTTTAAGTATTCATGTTAATTGCAGCGCCGTCACGAGCTGCGATTAACATGAATACTTAAATAAAAGCACACAATCTCCCCGCAGCCTCACTCTACAAAACAAAAGAAATGCAGCAAGTGCTCCCTCCTTGATCCCACAAGCTGACTCTCCGCAACCAGGATATGCCAGTTTTTCCCGCCGCTCGACTTTTAAAGGCTGCGGAGCGAATGCTCTCTGGAGATGTGTGTGCGCGCCACACACACAGCACTGCGCGCTCGGGGGCACAGAGGTGCGCGCGGGCGCGCGCGCGCAGCTTAAAGGGAACACTGCTGAGCACCCCATTGGCATCGCTTTGTCGAAATAGAGTTTCCCATCCCACTGGAAACCCAACAAGTGAAAGCTTGAGGGGTGGACTGGGAGTAGGCGGAAAGCGGACTCAATGTCTGCCTTTGCCATGAGGGTCCCCCGGCCCGTTGCCCTAACCAGATCTATGGCATCGTCTATTGTGGCATAACTTACTGAGCAGACCTCTGCGCTAATCCCATCGTTTACTGACGTACCGTCTGGGAATGATAAGTGGTGGATTAAACGGTATTGGCCCTGCTCTTTTTTGGGGACCACCCCTAACGGAGAGATCACCAGATCCTTGCCCATCCCGGCGGGGAGGGGGCCTTCTATTCTACCCAATAGTTTCTCCTTCTCTATTTTCTTAGCCACTACTCCCGGGTGCTGAATTGCGGATTTTAGGTTTTTTCCCCTGCCTGAGGGGAGGGGGCCCCTGAATGGGATGGGGAAACCCTCTTCAAAGCCGTGGACCAATGTCTCGGCGTCTGCCTGGTCATGGTATCCGTTGGCTAGCCTGCGCAGTTTGTGCGTGTCAATGGGGGACCATGCTAGCCTGTAGGTTTGGTGTCCTGCTGTCCCCTTGGTGCCCCCAGTGTCTGACTCGCTACTTCTGTCCCTCTTTCTTATCTCCTTTTTGTTCTTTCCTGCGCCTGCATCCTGCCGCCGGGTGCCCTCCTCCACATGATGAGCATATGTGCTTGAATTTACATGCTGCCCCGTAAGTGCATTCGTTGGCCTCGAACTTCCAGCATATTGCCGGTGGCCCGCTGTTCTGTGTTCCTTTCCCTGCGCTGAATTGTTTGGGTCTATGAAAAGGCCTCCCTTTCCCCCTGTGAGATGACCCCCGAAAGGACTGCTCGTTCCTTCCTACCCATGTCTTCTCCTCCCTCGCTACCATCATTTTGTGAATAAAACCTGAGACATCCTCCTCATTCCACTCCATTTCCGGGTGGGTCTCCATTTTCAGCCCCCGCCGATGCTGCTCCCCCGCTCCGTGAAGATAGGAGCTTACCTGGGGGAGCAGCGCTTATATGCCCCCCACTTGCTTTCCCGCCCCGGTAGGCGTCTTCCCCCATTGGGGGTTCATATCCCGCCTGGGCCCCCATTGGCCGAGGGGCCGGCGCCTCTTTGGCGGCCGCCGCGGGGGGACCGGGTGTTTTCCCCCTTTCTGCCGTTTGGCCGTTTTGTGCGCCAAAACCAGCCCCCAACTCGTTCTGTCCGGGGGCACGGCGCTAGTTATGGCGCCGGCTCTCTAGCCCCCTTTGGGGGCAGCCTCTGCAACAACAGTTGCGTACCGTATGCAGGAGAATTCAAGCATATTAACAGACCTTACATGCATCCCTACAACATAGTGGATATCTCCACCAAGTGTTGTCTACGACTGAAAATGCGTGGTAAGCCCCCGTTAGTAGGGTGTGTGTATGAAGCCTCTTTTTTGGCAGGGGGGACAAGGGGGCCCTGATGTGTACATGGAAACCAACGTGAGACAAGATAACTATTACAACTTTCCCTTATGTAGGGGAACATAACTACTAAACCGATTTGAAGTCACTATTGCACTCTCAAACATAGTCCCTTACTGATGAGTCTAGGTGCTGCATCCCGTATGTCCCTGCCTAGTAGGCAATAGTCTTTCATCGTAGCTGTACCACTTGTGCGTTCCCTCTATACAGAGAGTGTCTGTGTTACAAAAAGAACATCGTTAGTGCATGGCACAGTTCGCAGCCGCGGTGCTGTGTGCGAATAGCATGTGATGCATCGCATGTTGTGTCTTAAGAATGGTGTAGATATGGTGATTCAAGTCCTTACCTGTCCTCATTTCAGGGTGTTTTCTCATCTGTTTTGTATTTTAGTGCTGTCAGATGGCCGTCCCATGTGTCTGCTGGAAGGCCGTTAAGACCCTGTGCACGTAGCTTATCCCACTCTCTACTCTCTGCTCTCCCCCATTTGAGGAGGCCCTTCAGAAGGTCAAAGGCGTCTCTTGTGGATACTGTACAGTTGTGACGCAAAACAACTTTAGGTCAATTACACTAGCAACGAAATGGTGAAAACAGGGCTCTCCCAACTAAAAGCATCGCAATGTCCCAGTTATCTTACAGATGCCTGCCTTGTGTAGCGTGCGTAAATCCTATAGCTCTTGCAAGACGTATGTGTACCTCTTGAAGAAGAAATACGAAGCTTATCCCACTGATACTTCTAAGCAGGTATGAAGTCTGACGCATAGAAGTGCTCAGCTTTGTGTGCGTATTCTAGTATCTATATGTAGTAGCACAGTGAAAAGTGTTCTCCAATATTGGCCTTACATTGCGTTCTTAGAAAAAGGAAGGTGGCTTTTAGATGAGGGAATTGACTAAAGTTAATTTTATGGTTGAATAACTCTAAAAATTAGTGTTTGATTAAAAGACCCCTTTATCAGACATGATCATTTCCCCAAAAACGGTTTAACTTGAAGTAATAGGCTGTAAAATAAAAAGTAATTACTTTACTCATAATTACTTAACTTTCCTTTACGAAAAGTGCTATATTCTCGCTTTTTTTCTTCAAAACATTTCATTCAATGTCACGAACCAATGGAAGTGTCGTCACTCCTTTTAATAGGCTGAGGTGTTGCCAGCGGTATATTTTTAACTTGTGTATCTCACAGTGGGTTGCTCCTCTGGGAGCTCCATGCATTTTATTTCAGAACAAAAAAAACACATGTTCAGCTCTAAAAATGATATGCCTGCAATGGTTTTCAAAGGTACCAGCGAGGCATGACTAGGGAAGAAACAGCAAGGGATATGTTCTTTTGCCCCCTACCCCATTCATCAGGGACATTAGTGAGGAAATGATTAATAGTGCGTTGATGTACCCTTGCCTCATTTTAGAGAGTGTGCTGTTTTCTGAATTCCCATAATCGGTACCTATTTTGTACGGATGCAATTCATGTAAATAACCCTACATTATCTTCACATTCCTAAGTATAAACATGGTATTTCTATATTGCGAACTAGCCATAAGGCAGCAGAGTGCTGTGCATGATCAAAAACAAAAATAAAGTCAATGAGTCAAAGAGTAATAGGAGAGGGGACTTTATTGTGGACAGCTGCTGCATTGTAATGCAGTGTTCTTTAATAAAGTGAGTTTTCAACTCTCTCCTAAATTGGAGCAGCATTGGGGAGGTCCTGATGGATACGGGGAAGTTGATCCGGATCCGGAGTACATTTATGGACAAGATCTGTTGCCTTGTTTTTCTTTTATACACTTCTTAGCCTGCAGTCTGTTGGTGTCTTGGCTGTGGGTGTGCCAAGAGCCACCAGCGACGGTAAGCTTGTCTACAAGATAAACTGGTGTACTGGTTTGGATGGCTTTGTAAAAGATGCAGTTGGTTTTGAAGAGGGTGCAGGTGGGAAAGGAGAGCCTTTCTATTTCCCTAAAATGCATCTTGGCTTCAAGGAGTATGCCTCATTAGAAAGTAGTTCTCAAAGAAAAGTCAGAGGAAAGGAGACTCAAAACATTACACAACAGGACGTTTGTCTAGATAGTGTTATCAGTCCCGGCTCCTGGAGGGAGTTCCGCCGGGCGGTGACGTGCGGCGGGGGAGGGGCAGGGTGGGGGGTAGTAAAAACCGGAATCCGGCCGAATCCAGGTAAGTTAGCAAATAAATAAATAAAACGAATTTCGTAGCGCGCGCTGCATCGCCAAATGCGATGCAGCGCGCGCTACGAAATTCGTTTTATTTATTTATTTGCTAACTTACCTGTGTTCAGCCGGATTCGGTTTTTCTACCCCCACCCTGCCCTCCCCCGCCGCACGGACCACCCGGCGAAACTCCCTCCAGGAGCCGCGACTGAGTGTTATAGATTTCATGATCAAAGATTAGTGTATGAGTAAGTGTGACTTTTTCTTATAGAGCTCCTTGCTTATTCATGAATTTCAAGAGCAAGCCTAGAGTACTCCAGGTTTTCTGTTAGCTTACTCCTGGAATTCATGAGTATGCCAGGAGTAGAAGTGGAGTCCTTTATAGCAAAATCTTTGTGAATTGTGCACATTGGAGCAGCTCACAAAAAGGCATTTTTGAGAACAAATAGTAGTCCTATACTATTCTTTCATGTACCATTAACACACACTTGTGAACTTCCCTCAAAACATCTAAAATGCAAATACAATGAGAATATTCAAGGAATATTCATACACAGTATCAATAGAAAGGAATATGTCTTCTTTCAAATTTTACTAAAAGAAAGTTGGTCGTTTCAGGGCCGATTCACAAAAGCATGTAAGAGCTTGTAAAAGAGAACTCTTGTAGTACTACTTCCCTTACTCATAGATGTTTTTGTGAATGGGCCCAGTGATTTTCTGTCATTGCACTTATGATGCACCACACAGGTGTTGAAGGTGTTACATGCAGTCTGCAGTTTATGAGATTGGCAGAATACAAGCCCCTATCTTCACAGTGAGGAAGATATACTCAATGTTAGGAACACTCAGGGCATGATTACGATGTCGCAGTCTCTGGACCGACCGACCTCCGGTGGGCGGTCGTGACACCGCAATTACTATGCGACAGCACATGGTGCGGTTGCATACTCCCATTTCTCTATGGGAGCTTGTGCTGCAGCCGTAAACCGGTCGCAGCACAAGCTCCCATAGAGAAATGGGAGCCTGCGTAAATCCCTGCACTGTGTGGCAGGCACCTCATGGTGCCTGCCACATGATGCAGGCATTTACAGGGGGGCACCATAGGTGCCCCCCAAACCCACAACCGGAGGGCAAGAGGGGAAGGGGGCCCTGCTAGGGGCCCCAAAAGGAACTTTCAAACAGCAAATCCATGTCGGGAAGGCCGACATGGATTTGCTCTCTTAATGTGGCATCATAATACCGAAGGCGGAAACGCCTTCCTCACAGGATTATGTGGCCCTTCCGACTGGCCGAAGGGTTCCTCGAGCCCGCCGACAGTTAACCAGATTGACCGGCCAGTTTGAATTCCGACCGCCGTAATTGTAATACGGGGGTCAGAAGTCAAACCAGGGACATTGGTCGGAAAGCCTCTGACCAGCGGTCGGAGGCTTTCGGACCAACATCCTAATTAGCTCCTCACTGTTTTGCATAAACAGAAGTAATTCAGTGGAATGTCATAAGTACTAAAAATCAGTCATAAGGACCATAGTGGTACTGGGAAAAATAACAGGCCTGTGGACCAAAATGACAAGTGTTGAACATTGCCACACACTTCTTATTAGTAGTACCTGATTATGCCCCTTTTGGAACTTTGTGTCAAGTATTGCAATTGAAAATGCAATGGGCCAGTAAGATTGTATCCAGTACTGTAGGAATTTGGGGTATTTAGAGGGATTCTCAGGTTTACTTGCTAATCGTATTATGGGTAGATTAGTGGCAAACGGTGCATACTAAGGCACACCAATAAGAGTGAAAGAGGCACAGAGAAGGGGCAAGAGAGAGAGAGACCAAGAAAGAGATAGAGACAGAAGCTCAGTGCACGTCAGTGTGTGCATGTGTCAGTCACTTACTTCCATCTTGCTTGTCTACATACCTGCTACCTTGGTACTTTGGCTGCAGCAGCTGCTCTGGTAATCAGTTTCAACTCTTACAATAGTAAAGCATTACCAACCAAGAAACCCCCCACCTTAGCCACAGAACCACTTTTGTCATTGCATGAGAAGGGTAAACTAAACAAAAAATTCGAGCAATTACTAAGGAGATGGAAATAAATTATACAGAACCCCAACTAGAACTATCATAATTGTTTGGGATTCTGTACATATGCCATGTGTTCATGTCTTTTTGTATACCTGAGAGCAAATTTTGCTTTGACGAGTTTGTGTGTAGGTAAAACGTGTGAGTTTAAGGGTATTCATAAACTGTTTATCACAGCCCATTGCATCCAAGAAAACAGCCTGTACTTTACTCATGTCATCTAGCCATTCTTCATTACATTAATTGAAAAGTTTTATATATTTGCTTTTGTTTCTGTGTGATCTTTGTGTGTATTGATAATGGAAGTAATGTGAAGGCTACTGGTACGGAATACCAGTACTGTCACAGATGTGCGAAAAGTGCCCTCCACTTCGGTGACTGGTGAAATTTGAATGTGATGTAGAGTAAATGCCTGGTTCAAAATGCTTCTATCCAGCAAGCACAATGATCACTCTAACATCCTCTGCATGGGCCCCAAGGGATTCTCCTTTCCAAGTAAATTTGTATGTAGTTGCTAGACAGCGAATTTTACAGCAAAATGTTCACAGAAATTAGCTAAAAAGTGATCAATTCTGATGGAAATGGCCCTATTAAGGGCGTTTTTCCTCTACTTTTTGCTTTTGTCCCTCCTGGTATTCCACTTATCTATGTGCTAGCCTTAGGACTTTGAGCACTTTTGACACTGCTATTCAGTGCCAAAGTGCTGTGCTTGTCATATACATACTGGTGATTGGTGTATACATGATTGACTGATTTGAGTTAGCTGTAAGTCCCTTGTCTAGGGGTAAGACATATAGCTAGGGCATGTAACTCAAATGCTCCACCGTGGGCCTGCAGGACTGGTTGTGCCACCCACAGAGGTAGCTCTTCAAACATGCTTTGCCCTGGCGGAGCCTGTGTGTGCAGGTTATTGTTACTCGGCTTGGCATTTAAAAAACTATTTGCCAAGGTTCTGCATGTCTCTCGCTACATCGGAGCACTGCCTGGGGGGCCGGGTGCGGTGTCAGGAAGAGGTAGGGCATGAGCGTGTGTGCACTACATGCACTGGTAGTGACTGACACAGAATGGTGTGTTCGGTACGGTGAGGCCTGCTTCTCACATTGATTGACATGAGGGATCTGTGGGAAGGCTATTGACCTGTATTTCCCACATGCAGAAGAGTGGCAGAGTAGTGTCTGATATCGATAAGTTAGTAATGACACATCCTCTCCAGTAGTGTGAGTGGATTCGACATAGCTAATGTGGAAATGTCACTTTGGGAAAGAGGGCATTTTTGTGCTCGGGTCCTGTGTGTCTGTCAGCCTGTCTCCAATACACATCTTGGTGCTGGGGGGACAGCTGCATCTGTGTATTCCTGAAACGCAACCATAAACAAGGGGCTCGTGGGAATCTGCAGACCTCTGACTCTGAGGGGCCATCCAGGGATGGATAAGAGGGATTGGAATTGGCAACTGCATTCCAAAGGGGCAGGGTCCTGGCCGCACTAAAGATATTGTTCAAGCCTCCAAGGGTAGGATGGCAGACAGGAGAATATTTAGAGAGGGCCTGTGTAACCCTGGGCGTAGTTCGCGTAGTCGGGCTATGCGTAGCTACGCGAAGTGTACTTTGCACTACGCGCGCTACGCTTAGCTACGCGAACTGCGTAGTGCGGTAGGGAAATGCTGTTCGCAATGATTGCACAGTGCTGGATGCTTGTCCGCACTGTGCAATCATTGCGAACGGCATCATGCACAGTGCAAGCGGTCGTTTTCTGCCGCTCGAGTAGATTTGTACTCGAGCGGCAGCTTTCTCAACGCGGACTGGTAGTTTCTCATCGCGAGCGGTCGCGAGCATACGCGACCACTCGCAATGAGAAACCTGACCTCCCCGCGTTGAGAATCTCGCCGGGAGGTTTATTTTCCACGCTCGCGATCGGCAACTTGATGTTGCCGATCGCGAACGAGGAAAAAGTCTCGCCGATTTGTTGATTTTGCTCGCTCGCGGTCGCCAACTTGACGTTGAGGACCGCGAGTGAGCAAAAAATGCCCGCTACACTACGCTACGTGTTTTTGCACTGTGCTACGTGCGATTCGCGTAGCGTGTAGTTGCGCAAACTATGCACACTCCGCGAGCGTAGCGTAGTTTTCCGCCTAGGCCTGTGCATTTCAAAGGTGGCCTTTTGAACTAATCACATCTTCAAAGGCCATTGTTGGTATAACTACTGGTGCTCTGCCCTCAAGAGTGAGAGATGCTTTTGGTACTGGAACCATACTACGCTGGTTCAACGCAGGAGGCACTGCAACTGGATTATCCACAGACTTGTGGTGGCCTGGGGATTGTCATCCTCCAGGAAAGGGACTATCATTTGGTGGATTTTGCCTGGATGTTGCTGGGCTGCAGCTAATTGCCAGCTGGCGTGACCTAGGTTCCTAAGCACTCTCCAAGGGCCGGGTTGCGGACCTCCTGTCCATGAGATCGCCAGGAACAGAAAGGATCTCACCATTTCCTCAAGATCATAAGGACTGCGCAGGGTGTGGCAGAAATGGATGGAAGTGATCGTCGGTTGGGACAAGGACCGTCCTGATGTATACAGTAATCACACTGTGCCGAGGTGTGTGCTCGTAACAATCAGCGGCCCACCTAAGGTTGCCTTAGTGTGAGGAGTTTGAGGAGTGCTGGGGAAGTTTGCTGAGTCAGAGGGACCTAAGCTTACAACTGGAAACCTGTGCTAGCTCACACTTTGTAGCTTGTGGAGTCTGAGGAGTGTTGGGGGAAGTTTGCTGAGTCCTTGGGACCTGAGCTGGAAGCCTATACTGTCTCCGACCTCCAGATTGGGAGGACGACAGTCTCTGACATCGTGGCCTCTGTCCGAGGTCACCGGCTCCCTCGCCTCGGTCGCATGCCACAAGGTACTCTGTTGTTGAGAAGATCGTGACTGGATCCTAAGGGTCTTTTTGTACCTTGTGTGCACCCACAGCTGTCTGCCTGGAGCAACTGCAGCTCACATGTCTGCCAGAGGGGAAATCTCCAAATTGGAAGTGCGAAAACTTCCGGTGTCACAGCCTTTTGCCTGCGGGAGGATAGTGATCCCTCAATCAATATTCATATAGTGGGATGGTGCTTAGGTGCTAAGGGAATATGATGTTAAATAAAGTTGTGCTCTGATTTGCTGAGAATGTAACATTTTCCATCACACTGTTATACGGTTCATGCAAATAGCAGGACAGTGTATTAGACCAACATAAACTTCAAACTATGGGGACTCAGTCCACACATACCATCAGTAAGTGTTGGTGGGTTTCGGCTAGCTCACAGTACCACATCCAACCCCTAAATTGACCAGGATAACAGATGTTCTTGGCAACCTTAAACATGACACTGATTCTCAAGGAATCAGTGGAAATAGATCTGACCTTTTTGTTTGGTCACTCTTGCATGCCCAAGGTTGACACCAGAAAGATATGACAATGCATTTTCAAGCATTTATTGAAATGATCATATTCTTGCAAAGAAAGCATGAGCTGCAATTATTAGAAAGATGAGACATTACTGTAATCAGCATTATTAGAATGGTAAACAGTATGAACAACTCAACCATGTTAATTGTTACTAATGTTTGCTTAATCCTATTTGTATCTGATCCTACACTAAAGAGAGTGTAGCAGCAGCATGCTTCTGACAGATCAGTTGGGGTAGTATAATCCCCATACCTTGGTCTTAGGTATCAGGAAGCCAGTCAGAGTGAACAGGTTATGTTCCTTAGAAGGATGGAGGTCAGAGTCAGCAGGGCTTTTGCTCAGCCACAGTTCGAAGCAGTTCCGTGGTAATCCCAGCATGGAAATGCTCCTCTCTCTGAGCCTTAGCACGGAAGCTGCTTATATAACAAAGTACTGTTTTTATCACGCTGCGGCAGATGCACAGAACAGTTCGTTTGGTTACGTCTAGCTAAAATGAAGTGTCTCCTAATGATCACAGAAAGAAAGTAGAACAATGGCATTGTATTCCTAATGTACGATCCTGGAACTAACTGTATAGACTACAGGGCATCAGTGCCTATCATAGATGCACATACAGCACCTTCACACGTTAGCAGCAAAGTGTGGCAAAAGGCACCATGAGAAAGAGATGTCAACCTGAGAGGAATCTAAAATGGAGACTACACGTGAGACATGCAACAACACCACAGTGATTCTGTAGTTTAGTATGTGAAAATAGAGTATGTAAACTCTCAATTTTGGGGGTGAGCCACAAGACTTTCCTGAAGTCTTAGATGCTGCTAGGGATGCTGTCCATTTCTCTTTTGATTTTGCTGCTCATTTGGGACTTAAAGTATTTATTATTTTGCACTTCTCTATAATGATCTATTTGCTGAGAGCCTTCGTGGCACTAACTCTGTACCACACTTCTTTTGAATTTTCTGTAATAAATCCTTTAAACTATTCCACTGATCTTGAACTTAGTTATTGATTTGAGCCCTTTATTTAATTTACTGTATTTTTGACTATTATGATGTGTTGGGACATGCCTTACCCTATCAACACATTGCCTCATGAAATTGAAGTTTAACACCTCCTCCAATTCATCAAACTATGAGCCTTTTAATAAGGTAATATTTTGGAGTGTCAACATTTTGAGGATCTTCATGATTTGCAAGGCAAGCATGAGCCTTCATGGGAGTTCTGGGTCTTCACCTTAACCATAAAGGCTTGACAAAATGGTGGTCTATTTCAGCACCATTCCCTTAAACATTATCTGAAAGATTTAGGTCCTTACGGATCAAATAATTTCCCCATAGACCCTTAGTTTTTACAGACAATCCTAACAATCAGGGTATGCAATTCAACAGGGTGTACCATTATTCAAAATGTATATAGCATGCCTTACATTCCACCTCCTTTTATGTTTCCATTATTCCCCTTCCAAACAGAATCTCAGCCAGGTGTTTCTGCTGAAACCTCTTGGAAGAAGCAATATTGAAAAAACAGAAGTTTCCCAAATCTCCCAAATCTCTTGATAGAGACACAAGTGCAAGACAAACCTTGCAGTACTGTAATCCTCAGGGCCCAACAAATGCCAACAAAGGCCATCATGTCCATGCCACCAGCATGCTAGGAAAGCATGAGGCAAAAACATATGATAATAAAAGATGGTTTAGAGCAGATGCTTGTTGAACTTCTTAGGTTACCGTTTGATTTCCTTACCCTGTGACCTGCAGCTCACCAGGACTGTATCAGTATGTTGTTTCTGTGTTTTAGGTGGGGTTAGTACTCAACAATGTATAGACCACTATGTGCAAAGTGACCTCACTGGAGGAACCATTTATATAATAATTGCTTAGGAGAAGCAATTATTAGTCCTGGGGTTTCCAAATTCCAGACTAATCTTTAAGTAACAAAGGGAGTACTGCCACATGATGTTAATGGGCAGACATCACTAGTTACCAACAAAATCATAAGAAAGTGTACATTATTTTATTGTATATCCAAGTAAGGGGGTCATTACGATGGTGGGCGGATCGCAACGGAAAAAGGGACCGCCCGCAAGAGGTGCGGCGGTCCCGCTGTGCGTATTATGATGCCACCGTGGCGGTGGCATCCCCTATTCCCAGCATTGTGGCGGGCGGTGCTCACAGCACCGCCCGCCACAAACCACCCGCCACAATGCTGGGAATACACGTTGTGCATTGACATGCACAAGGTGACAGGCACCGCGCGGTGCCTGCCACTTTGTCCATGCCAATGCAGGGGGGTACCATAGATACCCCCATGTGCACCCCCCACCCCCCCAACATCCAGGGGGCCCGCTACGGGCCCCCAACAGCAAAGACCACATGCCTTTCCATGGCGGCAACGCCACCATGGAAGGGCTGCTTTCCGCCATCATCATAATATGGATGGCAGTGTCTTGCAGACACCGCCACCATATTATGCATGTTTTCCGCCCGGTCGACGAGTCGACCTGCGGAAAACCGGCGGACGGTCTTTCCGTCCGCCGCGGTCCCCCCAGCCATCAAAATATGGCGGGGGGAAATGTTAGGCGGGCTGTGTAAAAGAGCGGGCGGATCGCCACCGCCATATGGGCGGTGGCGATCCGCCCGCTATCATAATGACCCCCTAAGAAACTGTAAAAACAGAGTAAAAAGCTAACCATTATTATTTATCATAAATGCAATGATTGTCAATTCATATTGCACCTCATCACACCACAAATATAATGCTGTCTGAGAGCAGGTAAATATACATTTGGTGACAATATCCATACAGTCTAATTTCCCAAATGCAGTTGTTGTAATACAGACAATTCATAATCATTTTGACATTTTTCAATGGTCCGTCAGGGCAAATTGGTCGACGTTTAAGAACCATTCATTAATTTCAGTCTCCTTCATCAGGAGCCCCTTGACTGCCTTGGCACACCGTCAATGGTGCTCAGCTGCATATTTGTGTGGTCTTTTGTTGTCATAGTGCCATTTCTTTATATTGCCATGTCTAATCTCCTGTTTTCTCTTAGATCTTCTCTCAGTTTTAACTGGCCCTTAATTATCTTCCTCCTATATCATTTTCTCCTTCTCTGAGTATTCATCTCTGTGGTAAAGCAAGGGCAACCTTAACTTGCAACTTTTTCATTTTTAATAATGTCTGAAATATAACTTATGCAATATTGAAAACGCTTGTAGGGGTCTGCCAGTACTAATGAAGCCTGTTCTTTGTAGTGATTGAGTGACTAACTTGCTTTAATTCCAGATGACTAAATTCTGCTTTGCATTCCCTGTTGCATGACAGACAGGTCCATGGGCCATATCACAATGGGCTTTGCCGGCACAGCACAGAGCCGAGCTGCTGTTTTATACACCTGCAGTCCATAAAGTAAATTAATTTTACTCAATATTTCATTGAGTAAGTGCTTTATATTCAGATAGCATAAACGAAATAGAGGCTCTGGGAGCAACTAAGGTCCAGCATACACAATCAAAGCTCAAATAATACCAAGAGTACAGTGTGCTGTTCCTAAATTGAAAAACTAAGGTAACACCTTTCATGCACCCTAGTGGTTGTCAGGTTAGAAGGAATATTTTAATTGTCAGAGCAAGAGCCCTCACCCACCCAAAAGGGTGGCATGCTTCGTCATTGGGCTAGCTCCTTGTAGGACTAGGAGTCTTTTTATATCAAATTGCTGTGCAGAGTTTGAAATGGATTTGAAAGCCTTTATTATTATTATTTGAATTTGTTGAGCGCACAACTCATCCCTGACGGGATCTCTCAGCGCTTGAGCAGCCCAAACAGGTCACAATTTGATGAGAATATTAAAGATTGAATAAACACGTTTTCAAAGATTTCTTGAGTGAAGGTAGATCCGGACAACTATGAAGCTGAAGAGATAACTGGTTCCAGTGTTTCGGGACCAATAAAGAAAAGGTGCAGCCCCCATACCTAGCTCTATGAATACGACTAGGACCTAGCAGTAATAGTTCGCTAGATCAAAGTTGGCAAGCCAGAATTTATGGCTGCAGCTTGTTTTTTAAATAGCTTGGACTATTCCCATTGAAAGATTTAAAGACCAAACAGAGAAGTTTGAAGAGAGAGCACTTTATTATGGGAAGCCATAGAACGGAGCGTAGTAGTGGTACAGATGGAGAATGAGGAGGGAGGTTGCAGAGAAGGTGGGCATCCGTGTTCTGAACAACCTGCAGTTTGGTGAAAAGGCTTACATTCATTGCGAGAATATGGGAAGCACATTGATAACTGAATATGCAGATTGATGGAACTGTGATTAAAATGAATTAAGATACCTCTCTGCAAGTACTATATTTCGGGGTTCCCTGTTAAGGATTAAAAACAAAGTGGGAATATCTTTGGAAATAATGTTCCACAATATTCGCCTAAATAGTCAACATGTTTCTTGCCCAATAAGTCTCTACAGATCTATGGCAATTTATCAGGACCGAGTCAACCTAATCTAGTAGGACCTCAGCTAAATTCATAAAGTGTACACAAACATAGAGTCATCCAGATAAGTGGGCATTCAGGTATATAATTATACTTCTTTCATGTTGATGGAAGAATCCACACCCTAAACCTGACCTAAAATGTAAAAATATAGAAAAATGTCATTGAGATCATCGTTGAAATTTTGAGCATTATTTTCAGATAGTACAGCTCGAAAACAGTGAGCAAGAGTTGCCTCTTTCTGTTTCTGATCTATGTTGGATGAATATAAAGCACTAACTCAGAGGAAAAATTGGGTTAAATGAATTCTCTTTATGCTGTGCAAGCGTATAAAAAAGACACTTAGCTCTGCGCTGTGCCAGAAAAGCCCAGCATGATACAGCGCCATATATTCTCAGACTGAGGCAGCAAATTCCTTTGTGGAGGCGAGAAGCAGGGAATGTGCTTCCTTGCTTACTGTTGTAGTTTGTTCGTCTGATAATGCTTGAGATTTTAGCCATTTATTTTTGGCTTTAGCATGGGTTAATGTTTGTGAATTCTGGCAATAGCGCAGCTTAGGCTATGAGTTAAATATTTGTATATAAATCACCCATATATTCCCATGTTACTGGTGATTGGGATTTTTGGGTCTAGATTTACAAACCTGTCACAACACAGCAGAGCACCAAAAGTTGCTGCGCCGCGTTGGATGCCAGAAAGAGAGCAAGAAAGCGCCGTATCCACTGAGATATGACATTATCCTGCTCTCTCCCTAACACCAGCGCATGATCAGGCTGCAAAAGTACAAAGGTGTCTGCTTGAGTCTAGCATACGTTTTGTACTGGAAGGGTATCCTTCCAGTACAAGTACAAGATACTATTCTAAGACTTACTTGAAAACTTCTCCCACTTTGTATGTTTTCTGTACAGTGCAGCACACATGCAAATTGGGAAAGGTTCAGAGATAAAAGCATTTCTCCTTTTTAACACCAGCTTTCAACTGGCTTTCATTTTTTCCCCAAAACCCCGTCTACGACTGTTAGTTCACAGGGTTTTGCATCAAAAAACATGGGTGGTTGCACTGGAACACCCATGTACCACCCATGGGATGCCCTCTTGACAGCAGCCTTTTACACTGATTTGCATTACTTTTTCTTTCAAACCAACGCAAATACCAATTTGCATTGATTTGTAAATCCCAAAACGGATTTTGCGTTGGGCCCACATTAAAAAAGTAATGCAAACCTTACTCAAAAGCTTTGCAAACCCGGGCCATGGAGTGCAATCCAAGCTGATTGTAACTGAATTAATTGCGAATAAGCTCTATAGCTTATATCAGCCGCTTCTTCAATGAAAATGTTTGAACATAATCATCAGTAGCGGTCCGTGGTAGGAGTGCCGGCCGGGCGGTGACGTGGGGTGGGGGAGAGGCAGGGTGGGGGTAGTAAACCACGGATTACGGCCGAATACAGGTAAGTAAACATTTAAATAAATAAAACGAATTTCGTTGTGAGCGCTGCATCGCCAAATACCCTGCCCCTCCCCCACCCCACGTCACCGCCCGGCCGGCACTCCTACCACGGACCGCTACTGATAATCATTCAGACATCCAGAGGGTAGTGATTGCCAGTCCAATCCGCATGGGCAGAAAAGTCCAAGGCGTGATCTCTGTGCTACATTCATAAGCTGTAGAGTTACAACTGGCAGTATACGATTCAACACCCATTACTGAAACATGCTCATACATCAGCAACATGTTTACTTTCCTCCTACCATGGAACAGTTCTACTTGACCATCCTTATTTCTTTTCTGTTGCTCTTTATTCCGTAACTTGCAACTTTTCAAAAGGGCATAAGCAATAATGAAATAGAATTTTATGATATTTCTTGTTTCCTCTTACTGCAGTAGACAGAATTGAGAGACTATTTGTCAGCAATTTCTACTGAAAGAGCACAGTGGTTATTTGTAGAACAAGGATTCGTGTATTTTCCATTCACTGTCAAAACAATTGTTGTCAGGGTCTTCTCACCTTATGTAGGAGAAGGTGACCTTGCCACATCAACATTAATCACGCACACAACTTTCGAGATCCCTGCCAATTTATCTGGAGTTATACCAGGACGATAAATCATTTCTACATGTTTCTGGCATTAAGACTTTGACAGTGACAAGCTAGATATCAACTGATGTAACATAAAATTCGATCCATCTGCAGTTATGCCATTCCTGGTAAACAATGAACAAATTCAGTAAACAATATTTTAAATGGAATTAATTCAAGAAATAAAGGATTGTATATCAAATTCTTATGCTGTTGGAAGTAATTGCACAATAGCTTTACACTTGGAGTTACTGTAAAGATGCAAGCACACAATTCATTATTTTTGGCACAGCATGTGACTAGTGAATGATATTGGGAAAAAGATGCACTTTTGACGTACTTTTTTCTCCTGCAATGCGCACATCATCATAAATAACGTGGAGCAAAGTTTTGATTATTTAAATTCGGAGGGCAATAATGCATGTTTTGTTTTTAGACCATAGCCGCATATCCACTTCTGAACATGGAGTTGGATGATCGAATAAAAATCGTATAGCACAGCCAACGAGTATCCAGGTCTATGGGGGCAATGCAATAAAACAGCTGGCTCCTCTTTTTTGGCCCTAAATCTCCAAGCATACGAGGAGGGCTCTTAATGTATATATATATTTCGTATTTATTTAGCATGGACCTAGCCAAAATTGAAGCATTGAGCTGTACAGGGTCAAAGATAAGCATACGTCAGTGATAGGAAAGGTACGCAGGTTATTGGATTGTTACTGCATTGTGATGTAATGTTCCTTAAAGAGGTGTGTTTTCAACTCTTTCCTAAATTTGGGCAATGTTGGGTGGTCCTTATCGATGCACAAATGTTGTTCCAGATCATGGGTGCATAGATCGAGAAGGCCTGTTGCCTTGGTTTTTCTTTTTTACCCTTTTTTGTTTCCAGTCTGATGGTGGCCTGGCTGCATATGAGCAGACAGCCACCAGAGATAGTGAGCCTGTCCATAAAATAAACAGGGGTGCTGGTCGTGGTGGCTTTCTAAATGATACAGCTGATTTCAAGATGGTTCAGGCCTGCAAGGGGAGTCACTGGAGTTCCATCAGGATGGAGGTGATCATATTTCTTCCGGTCCTGCATGAGACATGCTATAGTAGCCAGTGTGGAGACATGGAACAGGGCGTTTCACTATCCAAATACAAGAGTTTGAGGGTCTGAACTGCAGTCTTCAAGTCACATTCTGGAAGAAACTGTTTCACTTTCTCTAGAAGAGAATACAGGTAGTAGGCCATCTTTGTTTTTTTGGCAGTGTGATCCTTGAGGGTGAGGTTAGTGTCCAAGGGGAATCCAAGGGACTTGGCATTCAGTTAAAGTTTGTGTTTGAAGGCGTCAAGGTTCAGGTAATTGAATCAAGCTTCTTGTTTGTTGTTCTTCTCAAATAACAGGAATACTTTCTGGGTTGGGTTGAGCTACAGGTAGGCATTGAACTTCCAGGTCTGGATGAGAGGCAGGAAGTGTTTAAGGCATTGGATATCGTGAACAGAGGGGACCTTCAGGTAGAGTGGAGTACCATCAGCATATTGGTGACTTTTGAAGCCATGAGAAGAGTCCTCAGAGCTTCCATGTAGAGGGTGAAGATGACAAGAGATAGTATGGAACCTTGGGGGAACTTGCAGGTGATCGGGATCTTTTGGGACATGGAGGTGTCTTTGTGAGCAAACTGGTGTTGATTGGAAAGGTAGGAGGAGGACCAGTGAAGGGCATTGCCAGTGAATCCCATTTAGTATTCCAGGGTTGTGGATGAGGGTGGGATGATCAACTGTGCCGAAGGCAGTTGAGAGATCCTGAAATATCAGTAGCCAGGGGTCATCTTCATCTGTGTTCAGAAAGGCATAGTCTAAACGGTCGTTGTAGGAAATATTGATTATCTACAGAAACCAAAGGATTTTGGTTTTTTCAGACGTCTGTTTTGATTTAAAAAAAAAAAATTTTAACCGCTTCGCTGCGGCCGGAATTCCACCAGGTGCTGGACATTCCGATACCAGGCGTGGCTCGGACGGCCCCCGCGTGTCGTGAGCACACGCCCACCGTGACTCAAGACGGCCGGGGGCCGTGATGTGCACGGAAGAGGCTAAGAAAATTAAAAAGAGTGTTTGCCAGAATCATATGTGTATTCTGGAAATGGCATCCTCTGATATTTTGGATGGCTGGACTTAGGTGAAAAGTAAAGGGTTTTAAGCGCAGTGCCCACCACTAGAATACATATTGTGTGATTTAAAGAAACAAATACAAAATGCTTGTGTTTGTTGCACCCATACATAATCTGGTGTATTAAGGCACTCACCACATTAAATCTGCCTTTTTAAAATTAACAGTGCAGATCACTAATTGTACAAGATATGATAAATAGACCTCAGAATCATTTCTGTAATTTCTTTTGAGGATTTTGAATGAAATGGCCAAAATATTAACTGAACTTACGCATTATTAGGAGAAATGCTGGTTCAATGTTTTGCACAATTTTTACAGAGTGAAATGCATCCTTGTATTTATATCGGATGCGAGGGTGCACGTTACATAAAAAACAGCTGCTCACGTGCCCATCAACGATGTACTGTCCTGCCACAATAGGATTTTCACCCAAACAAAATTTAAATTACGCAACATGGCCTTATGGCAAAATCTCAGGAATTTCTCACACCAAATATAACACAAAATGCAACATATTACACAAGTTTTATGCAAGTGTGACCAACATTTTGATCAGTCCTAATGATATACTGTAAAGGGTATCCCACAACTCCATTTGTCATTTTCTTAGTTTACCTTCAAATCAACCTTTTACAATAAACCAACATAATTAATAGAATTTGGCTTTCATAGTTATCCTTAAAGCAGGTGAAGCTCACCATAATAATAACAAAGGATGGTCCACTTTTGTCTTCACCAGTTCCTGAAACATGGTGCGAACTGCAGGTTTGCAATATATGTGTCCATATTTGGACAACCATTGTAAAGCCCTTTGCAAGTGGCAGCATGACCAGAAGTACAAATAAGTGACAAACTAAAGAAACCATGAGTGCATCTTAGACCAGCTCACCAGAGTGACTCCTCATCCGCGGAATTCATGCTATTTCAACGCTTGCACCATATAAAGAACCAATTAAGAGTTACCTACATGCCAGTCTGTGGACCTCACATCGTGTTTCAACCTGAAGCTGCAAATGCCATGGGCTTAAAGATTGCTTTTTTCCTTATGAATGCTTCTTAGCACAAAGTCATGCGTAGAGAATTCACAGTTGTTACAGAAATTAGTGTTTATGAAAACTGATGCAGAAACCCAAAAGCATTGGCCAAGGATTCTTGTTCGGTCTCTGGTCGCATTGTCTGTCACCTGGATTTTTTATCACTACAAGGCTACTTCTCCAATGCTCCCATGTAGTTGATTAAAAGAACATTCAGTATTTGCTGACCTCACCTGCGAATACATTTGGTAAACTGATCTCTGAGTGCCAAGCATTTACTGCTAGCTGTTCTAGTACAAGTGAAGTCTGGTTGTTGCATTCCCACAAATAAAACACTAGACAAATTACAGACTTTCACTTTGAACATGCTTAAAAAGTCTGCACTTGGTGGCTCCCTCTAGTAAACATTTATGGAAAAATTGTACCTATGAGCCCTAACTCAATTTTCAGCCACTTCGTTTAAATTTGTGCCCTTGTTCTTTCAGTAGTTTATGATTTAAAAATGCATTTTTTTCACTTTTCGCTTTTTATATTAAGGTCTGTATTTAGAGTCAGGTGATTATCGGGCATTTAGTAGTAACTGACAGGTGGCCTCGCTGCCCAACTCTCACTTTCCATTCCTCATTTAGAAGCAGGGACACCTGTGTCCTTCCATGAGCAAAGTCTCTGCTTGCTCCTCTCAAACCTTTCCAGCATGTCATCTGCTGCAGGTCTTCAAGCTTCATGACACTGAAAGCCCCACCCTCAGTGTGTGAAGCTCCAACCTACTCTTTCCTAGGTCCACAATGATTTACCTAGGGGCCGTGGGCAGGACAATAAGAATGTACCCCTGGAGCTGGGAAGAAACTTGCAGCACGTCAGGGCCATTGATCATATATTTTTCAAAAAGAACACCATCTAAGGGGTTTGTTTTTGAAAAACCAAAATAATGCAGATGATCCACTATGGCACCGTGACATGGCAGGCCAGCTGGTAAAGTGCTCCCTCCTTGTTGATAACAGCATTTTTTAAACAAAGGGTTGTGCCACCAGATGCATACAGTAAATTTTGTGAGCATGATGCAGCTAGGAAATGAAAGCCTCTGCCACTCCAGCTGCTTAAAACTTACAAAAAGTGATGGAAGGAATGCTTGAATTAATCTCAGCCATCTGTAAATACTTGAGATGCTTCCGAATCCGTCATTATTTTGCACACCATGCCGCCTCAGTTTGGACCCAGTCATATGCAAATCAATCTTGACTCTGCTCCAATGTGAACAGTCCAGACCAAAGTCAAGGTCCTCTCTGAACCGAAACACAAACAACCCAAGAATGGTTTCACCCTAGGTAGGTCTCATCCTCTGAAGCAGCTCTACACCATCTTTGGAGTCAACATGTGAGCTTAGCCAACCTAACAACAGGAAAGTGAAGAAATACCACAAAGCATGTTATGTTATGCAGATTTGTAGAGGGCACTCTTAGCAGGCAGGGTATCCTGACACTAAGCAGCTGTTACTCTTGTCAAACTTGGTGGGACTACTCGAAAAGCAAGTTATTCACCTTCTAGAGGAATTCAAGAAGTGAGGAGGAGGCTCTTATGTGTAGTGGCAGGTTGTTCAATGCTTTTGGAGTTAGATAGGAGAAGACTTGACTGATGGATTTGGGGTTCCACATGCATTGGATGGGTGCATGTAGGAGTCCAGACGAGCAGAGGTGCCTGAAAGATTTGTGAACGCAGATGCGATTGTTGAGTTTTGCTGGGCCAGTATTAGGTAGTGCCTTGAAAGTGTGGTTGAACAATTTGAATTGTACTTGTTTGTGTATGGGAGCCAGCAGAGCTCCTTAAGGTGTGGTGTGATGTGAATGCAGCATGGGAGGTTGAGAGTGATTCTGGCCGCCAAGTTCTGAATAGTTTGGAGCCTTTGGGTGAGTTTTTAGTTGATCCCGGCATAGAATGTGCTCCTGTAGTCCAGCTTGCTTGTAACGAGAGTGTGTGTGATGGATTTCCAGGTGCTGATTGGGATTCATTTGAAAATCTTCCTCAGCATCTTCGTGGGTATGGAAGCACGGTAGCCTTGATTTGAGTGGTCATGTCGCGTTTGCTGTTGATGACAATCCAGAGCTTCTTGGCATGGGTAGTAGGGGTGGGTGTAGATCCTAGCTGTGCTGACCACCAGGTGGAGCCCCACTGTGAAGTGCATTTTGCGAATATTACTATTTTGGTCTTGTCTATGATCATCTTCATACAATTGGTCTTCATCCAGTGGGGGATTCAAGTCATGCAGGCATTGAACTTGATCTGGGTACTGGTCGTCTTGTCTGTGAGGGAGAAAATGAGTTGCATGTCATTAGTGTAGAAGAGGACATTGATGTCATGAGAGTGGATGATGCTGGCTAGAGAGATCATGTATGCATTGAAGAGGATCGATCTCAATGAGGATCCTTGTGGAATTCCTCAGATGAGGTCACGGACGTCCGAGGTATAAGGTGCCAGGCTAACTGATTGGGTCTTTCAAGTCAGGAAGGAGGAGATCTATTGGAGTGTGTGTCAGTGTAATCTGATGTCGTATAGGTGGTGGATTAGGATGGGGTGGGAGTCAATGTCAAACGATGCAGAGAGGTCCAGGGGGATGAGGGCTGTGTTGGAAATTGTTTTACCTGTTATGGGGAGGTGAAACCCTACTCAAGCAGCAGCTCAGTTTTAGTTACTGCAAAGTCACCAGCAACTCCAAATTAACCTGTGCTTAATCCCCTGGTAGCTTGGCACAAAAGCAGTCAAGTTAATTAGAGGCAATGTGTAAAGTATTTATGCAGCACTTTAAACAGTTATAAAGTGAAAACATGTAATATCCCACATCAAGTTTAAAAAAGAGAGCAAAATGTAATAAATTATTTGAGACAAAAACAAAAACATTCCAATCAGTAGAACCGTAAATATGCAATTTTAAGGTAAGTATAGCACCTAAAAACACAACACCCCACTCGTGGGTATTTGGCCATATGAAACTGGGTGAAAGTCACCAGTTCAGGCTGACTGTGATGGAGTGCGGGCCAGATACAGGGACCAAGTTAGTCTCGCTGAAAGAGTTACTTTCAAAACTCCAGCGTGAAGGATTACGCTTGCAGTGGAGGGGGCTGCGAGGAGCAGGGAGAGTGTCCTGGATGGTCATCGATGTAGCACGAAGAGCAGGCCAACATCGCAAATGGTGTAGCGCAAGATTCTGTCAGGCGTCCTGGATGGTCGTTGCTGGAGCTTTGGCAGACGGCAAGATCGTGGTGTGAACTAGCCTGTTTGTGGTCACAAAGAGCCCAAAACTTTGGGATTTCTCCTTTTCTTTGAGGGGGAGCTCACTGATGCCACACCAAAGGTCCAGGACCTGAGGGGATCCTCTTTGGAACCCACTCCAGCAGAGGCTTTCAGGGCTCAAGCAAGTCCAGGAAGCTGGTCCAGGAAGCAGGTCAGCTGGGCAGTTGCAGAGAGCCGCTGGAGCTTGTTATCCACCTGTAGCTCAAATCTGGAGGTCAGTTATCTGACCCTTGGAGTCACTTTAACCTGATATAAAGGGTGCAGGTTAAGCCTTCCTTCTCAGCAAGCAGGGCCGCTGAGTAGCAGGGCAGCAAGGTAGCAGTCCTTCTGGCAGCATAACAGCTCAGCAGTCCTTCTTCAGAAGTATCCACAGGTTGAGAGGTGTACAGAAGAGTTTGATCTGATGGTCCATTATTTAAACCTGTTGCCCACTTTGAAGTAGGAGAAGGTTCTGTAGGTTTCCACCCCTAGAGGTGTTTAGAATTTCCTGCCTTCCTGCCCTGGCCCCAGCTTGTCTGGCTTCACAAAAGAGGAGCGTCAAAAGACTTTGTGAATGTGCTCAGGAAGAGCCTTTGTGATGTGCAAGTGTGGTAGGTGACAGCCCCTCCCCCACTTCAATTCAGAGATGGCCCATTCTGCCAGCTACTATTCCCCATTGTGTCACTGTCATGAGCAATACATAGGGACCAACTGTCAGCTACATCTAATCTTGTGACCAAGGTTACAGGCTGTAGGCACAAAATAGTTGGGACAAGAAAATGGCAACTTTCTAAAAGTTTGATTTGTTCAGCATTCCATCCATCATTTGTGGGTCTTTTGCTTTCTTGCCCTAAGTGCGCCGGTTAATGCCCAGATGTGGATCCCGGGCTCACTATGCCACTGGATTCAGGCTAGCTTGGCTGATGAGGGTTAATACCCCGAAACTGGTCCAAGGATGCTTGTTTACGGTCCAGGGAGGACCTAGCTTGGCAGTTCGGTGTTGATGGTTCCCATGAGGAGAAGGGCCAATACTGATTTGCATATGGCTGGGTCTAATCTGAGATGGCATGGTGAGCAAAAGAACAATGGATTTAACCCAGATCTCTTGACAGGGGGGGAATGTTTGATTTGTTCCGCATTCCATCCATCATTTGTGTGACTTTAACTTTCTGAAAGTGGCATTTTCAGAATTGTGATTTAAATTCAGACTTTACCATTAAAGATGGTTTTACATTACAATTCTTTATACATCAAACTCAACCGTTCCTCTTGCTCCTATGTAGTAAGGTAACCCAATGTTATCCTATGAGAGAGGTAGGCCTTGCAGTACTGAAAAACAAATTCAAGAGTTTTTCATTACCAGGACATGTAAAAGCTAAAAGTACATATCCAACTTTTTAATTACATTGCACTCTGCCCTGTGGACTGTTTAGGGTCTACCCTAGGGGTGACTTATATTTATTTTTTTTAAAAAGGAAGGTTTATTTTGCCAGGTCTAAATGGCAGTTTAAAACTGCCCACACAGGCTGCATTGGCAGGCCTGAGACATGTTTAAAGGGTTACTTAAGTGCATGGAAGTCATTTAGGGATCACCAGAGGTCGCAGCTGCGATCCCTGGCTTGCCCCTTGCGACCCCTGACACTGACTTTGTAACCTTTAGACTCAGAGGTGGCAAAATCAGTGCCTGGAACACATGGGTAGCTTCTCCTAATGGGTGTCAGTTGGAGCTCTATTTTCCTGGTTTTCTGTCATTTTTTTATTTAACAAATAGGGAATAATATTATTCACTATTAGTGTAGTAGAAAATGAAGCATAGTTAGCTAGAATATGACCCTATCTTGTAGCTAAGGTAAGTAAGAAATGCTTTTAAATGTATGTTGTATGCATGATTGCAGGTGAGTGTGTTTATCTGAGAGAGAGAGTCTGTGAATGTGTGTCTGTGTAGGCATGTGTGTGTGAGTCAAAGTGAAGATCAAATGGTGTATAATGTCACTTCTGCTATCCCTGGAAGTTTGGGGAATTGAGGACCATGCTTAAGTGGGTGTGACAATAAGTGCTGCAGGACCACCAGTAGCATTTAATTTACAGTCCCTGGGTGTATGTAGTACCACTTTACTAGGGACTTACAAGTAAATTTAATGTGCCATTTGGGTGTATGCCAGTTTCACCATGTTAAAATCACAAGCACTGTAGCACTGGTTAGCAGTGTTAAAGCTCACAGAGTCCTAAGGGCAAGAGTTTGGGTGAAGACCAACCTAAGGCTGACAAGTCTAACGGGTGCCATGTCTTCTCGATCCAGAGTCATAGGCATGTCAACCGCTGCAGCGATGAGGGCAATTTCAGTGCTATGATTGAGTCTAAAACCAGACTGAGTGGTGTTGAGCAGTTGGGGGGCATTGAGGTATTCCATGATGCGTCTGTTAGTATCATTGTCTAGACTCAGTGAAAGCTGGACATTGCTTAGTGGAAATTAGTCAGCATGCATTAAGCTTCAATCTTGTCTTCCAATCTGTTCTTTCAGTGTCTGTTTCTAAGACTAACACTTGGAACTCAAAATACTGTGTAATCAAGATATCGCGCTCAACCATAAGAATTCAGGGGCTACAAAGGAGCATGTAAACCATGCAATGGACATAGCTTGATGTAAGAATTTAAGCATTTAATATAACTGTGTGGTATTTATACAAATGTGTAAATATAAAAACAATGTGAATCACATGGTTTATTGTCCAACCAAGGGAGTGAGGTCTTATCAACCGGGGTAATTTTTGATTTTGAGTCAGTAGATTATGATGATGGGATTAACCGATCCTGCAGCTTTGTCTTCAATGCTCTTTATGCTCATAAGAGGAAACATGTTGACTCTCATTACTGTGGCACATCCACCTACCTCTATCACTAAATTGTTGTATTTTGTCATCAATAGCAATGCTGAAAATAACTATAAGTGGCTCACGATGGAGCAATGCATTTGAAAATAGGTTAAATAGTGCCCAGAAGATGAAGTCATATTTATTGTCAAACCTAGCAATGCATTAAATTCAAGGTCATGCACAGATCCAAAAGTAGAGTCGTTAATATGTTACATTGTCTTCACTAATGGTTGGCAGTTTCTTCAGTTCAAGCACATGGCCACAAAAGAAAGTGCCCTCTGGGAATACAGTTATTGTGGCGTGCAGGGACAGAATCTAATGAACACCTGGAAGGATTACTATAATTTTTTGCCACCTTTCCCCATCAATGGCCTTTTACATCATATAACCTGTACAACTGGCCATGCATGGTAAAACTTTATCAGAAATGTTTGCTACCATTATGTAGAGGAAATATTATATATTAGCTTCATGAAAGTTTAAGATTGATTCTCTTTAAAGCACTGAAAAAGTTGGATGACTATAGTCATTATTTTGCTACATACCACCCACATTAACAAATTAGGTTTTATAAACGGTTTAGAAAAGGGGACTATCTTGATTTCCCTAACAGAAAAGTTAGAACATTTGTGGACCAAAATACATGTTACAGTGACTGAATCAGCCAGTACCGTGAAGGCTGTCCCTGGTGATTGGTGTATACTTGCAGTTTGGAGCTCAAGTGCTTGGAGGTGTGTGCACATGCCTCTTAGTTTATAGGTTTATCGAGACAGAGGTTCAATAAGCTAGTCTTAAGCAATGAGTTTTCTGCCCTTAATCCTTCCCATAAGCTGGATCAGGATGTTAAGAAGGAGCTGCAGTCCTGCCTTCTCATCCTATGGATATTATCCAGAAGCTATAAAGCATGGACCAAGATAACTAAGCCCACACCTTCAACATTTCTGAAATGTGAATACCACATTGCTATGATGACACGTGCTGCAAAGTGGCCATATTATGAGGAACACACTTCATCCAACTTTTGTGATGCAGTAGGAGGATATGTTGTTCCCCCATACAGTCTCTTAAGGCTGGATCCCAGTTCATCCCAGCTCCCTTCTCCCCTTTCTGACAAGAGCATTATGGCTCAACAGCTGCAGGTTATGAACATGAAAAACATAATTGGTGTTAAAACAGCACCAGTCGACCATGGGGAACAGAGTAGGCGACTCACTTCCTGGTTTATCTTGCTACTGCTACTCAGCTGCTTGGCCACGTCCATTCCCCAGCCCCTTGATGTCTGCATGTATACACAGGCCACACTATGCTCACTTGTGGCTACAAGTTTCTGCATGTGTTTGTATCCGTGTTTGATGTACGCATCTGTTTGTGTGTCTGAATGAATGCACAACATAATATCCTTTAATAGGGCCTGCTTGGGCACACTCATTTGAAGACAGTTTTGGACATTTTTAAAGCCAAATGTATTCCCATACTCAGTTACGGCTGTGGGATTTGGGGCTACAGGCCCATTGCTCCCATCCAAATAGCAAAAAATACGTTTTTTTAGAAGGCTCCTAATGATTCCACAAAGCACACCTACTGAGGTAGCTCATGAAGAATTGGGCATGTGTTATGTCTCTAACTTTATTTGTCTTCGCCCCCTGCTTCTTTGGCATTCAGTCTGGGTGAAGGACAAGCTGAAGCTTAAAAGGTTCATCGTTCGTGATTGCATAGGCCTGGATAATTCATCACAAGTCCCCTGGCTACATTATGTCTCATCCAGCCTGAGAGCCTTAGGGAGACCAGAGCTTTTTCTTGACCCAGGCTGTATTGTTTAATCTGATGTTACATGGGTTAAACGGGCCTTTAGTGCAAAGGCCATAGCAGAACTTGAGGCGCTTGCTTAGACTAAGCATTCACTGTGTCACTATATGATGGTCAAAACAGTGAGTGGCATGGAACCTTACCTAAATATAGATATGTATAGCTACCATCATAGACTAATGGTCCTTTTTAGGCTCAATTTGTTTCTACTGCTCATGTCTCCCACTCGTAACTGCTATAAAGATTCTGACTTATCTATATGTATGTGTGATAACACTTTTGCAGTAAATATTCAACAGAGGTAAGCAGTTAAGGTCCTTTATTGGCAAGGTACAGAGCACATCCAATGCGATCCTGTCAGCAGCCTGTACAACGTCTAACTTGCCCGCAACCCCCACACTTAGTAACTCTAGATTCAGAATGCAAGACAAGTAATAACAACACAATGAGCTCAACACGAGCCCACAACACATCCCCTTCTTTAAAGTTGAAATAAAAACATAAACAATCATACATAACAGCTATATTATAATCACAACAATGTATTGACTACTACATCACACCAGACACATCCCCCCTTTACAAAAATGAGAGATGCTGCGTTATAAGTGGAAAGAAAAAGAAAAAGAAAAATCCACAAATCTAACACTTAACAATTATACTACTATTCATGAGGGCTGTGGGGCAGTTTGACGCTGTACAAGCTGCTGACAGGATCGCATTGGATGTGCTCTGTACCTTGGCAAAAAAGGAGATTAACTGCTTACCTTCGTTGAGTATTTACTACAATTTGGCGACGAGCACCAAGGTACAGCCACGAACCATTGTGTGCAGAATTTCATATCCGTCGCAGTGCAGAATTTCATGCAGAATTGGAGCTGCACGAGAGAGGAGGCTGGAGACTCATTGGTATTCCTCATGAATATAGTCCTCTAACCATTTGGGAGGTTTCCTTGTTCTATCGTGCTTTCCCACATTCTCACACAAAGATGTATCCTCCTTTTGGATTTGTGTACTACCTTCCTGAGGTGCTTCCTCCATGTTACATGGCAAAACATAATCAGAAAAACCACCCGAAGCATGATTTACTAAAGACTCAGAATTTCCACTTAAATCAAAAGTCTTGCTATCTGCCTTCTCCTTTAGATCTTTCCAGTCTTTAATGTTGCTCAAAGCTACCCATTTAAATTTCCAAACTTTACCATTCCTGGGCTGGACAGCACTATGCAACACCTCCACCACTTCCTCAGGTTCATAAAATGTGCTCTCTCCTTTCATTATAAAACCAGGTTTCTTTATGCGAACCCAATCGCCAACTTGGATAGACACAGGTTTAGTTTTGTTCTTAGAATCATAACACATTTTACTTTTCAAATGTTGCTTAGCCATAGTGTCCCTGACATTCTCACTGGACCATGTGGGCACAAGTTGAGCTCGGGTCATTGTGTTGTTATTATTTGTCTTGCATTGTGATTCTACGGTTGCTGTGTGGGGAGGTTGCAGGGCAGTGAGCAGCTGTACAGACTGCTGAAAAGATCGCATTAGATGTGCTCTGTACCTTGGCAATAAAGGAGCTTAACTGCTTACCTGCATTGAGTATTTACTACAATCTGTCAATGATGATGTTATTGTTTACCTGGCATAAGTTGACGCATACTCTGATTTTTCCAGTATGGGATCGAACTACCACCATCTGAGAAATCCATTTCGATGCCTCGATGGGTTTAACCACCCCTGAAGACACCAAGGGGCATATTAGCAAGACCAGCGATAAAATTATCGCCGTTTTAGCGGCAGGAAACTGCCGCTAAAACGGCGATAATGGACTTGCTAATATGCGTTATAGAATTCAATAGAAGCCCAGGTTAGATGTCCTGCACATCTAACCCGGGCTTCTATTGGAATTCTATAACGCATATTAGCAAGCCCATTATCGCCGTTTTAGCGGCAGTTTCCTGCCGCTAAACGGCGATAATTTTATCGCTGGTCTTGCTAATATGCCCCCAAGTTCTCTAAATCCCTTGAGACTTCATCTCTTATGGCCAAAGGGACATTTTTGACCCTGTGTACCTTGGGGCATGCATCACTCTTTCAATGAATTTTATGCTCGAACCCAACCAAGTTGCCAATTCCGTTTTTGAACACCACAGGAACCTTTTTTGGAAAGGTGTCCCTATTGCTGTACCATTATCACCAAACAGTACTTGCTCTTTGCTATTTGGATCCAATGCAATGTGCAACTCTTTCTGATCTCACCAGCCTAAAACTGCTGGACCTTTTTTTGCTATGTAAAGTTTCCCTTGGGACATTCTGTGTTTAAATTTGAAAGTTAACCAACTGAACCCCCAGATTTCACTTTTCTCTCCACCATATCCTTCAAATTCAATTAGGAATGCACCTATTTTGTTAACAAACTTTTCATGCCAAACATCTTCATTTATAATTGTGTAAGGGGACTAGAATCAGCATCGATAGTCAAATCCGCTCCACCTATTGTCATCTTACATTCAAGTTTTCCTTTGCATGGTGTATCATGTATGTTCAATATTAATTTATCTTTTACATCCATTACAATGTTGTCTGTTATCATCTGAATCATGTTCTGAATCATTCCGTTCCATAACATCCCATTCCTCATACACTTGTTTGACACACTTCTTTTTTCCTGCACACATTAGCATAGTGGCCCTTAATTCAACAATTGCTACACTTTTGGATGATAGCAGGACAACGTTTGCTGTAAGCAAGGTGGTCTTTGCTATCACACCTATAGCACCTGCCTTTTACGCCTACTTTAGATTTCTCCTTTGTAAATGACACAGTATTTTTCGTACTGTAACTTTTAAAAACTCTGTTCACCGACACTGTTTCTTTTTCATTCTGTTTCAACGCTACAGCACTTTTCTCAGAGATCTCTGCTTTACAGACAATTGCTAATATATTATCAAAAAGAGAATCTCCATGCATCCACAGCCTTTCCTGAATTGCCGAATTGCTAGCGTGCATTACCACTTGATCTCTTAGTTCATTATCCTGTAAAGTGCCAAACATACAATCGCCAGCCAATTTTTGCAAATCTGCAACATACTCATCAATTGTTTCCATTTTAATAAATTTATTCTGAGAGAATTTGTGTATGCTAATACCAATGCATACTTTAGGCATGAAATGCTTATCTAAATCCTCAATAGCAATAGTAAAAACATTTGCGTCTTCAGTTACGGGTGCTTTAGAAATATGAGAATACATTTTCAATACCATAGGACCTAAAGAATGCAAAAGAATTATGTTCTTTTTGCAGCCGACATTTTTCCCTAGCCGTCAATTGCGTCAATATAATTTGTAAAATATTCTCTAAATACCATCCACTTCAAGGGAGGTTCAGAACCAGAAGACCAAAATGGTTGAGGAAAACTGATGCTGAAATATTGGTTACTCATGTTTCAAATGGACTAGTTCACTGAGACACTGTCCAATATTCACCACAGAAGCAGTATTTTTTTATTTCTTAATAAGAAACATGTAGTAAACGAAGAGAGGCAGACTCAGTAAGTAGATCTTGAAGGCTTTAATCAAGTACAGGACAAGGGTGAGAGCGGAATCTTCCAAGCGGGTCAGGTAAACGACTCACTTGAAAGAGAACACTCACATTCAAACAAAGACATGGAATACATGAGCAAGTACATTCTTAAAAGACTAGACCGTAAAGCATTTACTACACATCTTCTCCCTTTCCAATGGCTAAGCAAAAACAGAATGAGCGAACAGAAAAATAGAGAAAGGAAAAAAAAAAATGGGGCTGGAGCAAGACTTTCAACGGACAAAGTCTTTGAGATAGGTAGGTGGTCTGCGACACCTCACAGAACGTGAGGAACAAGGGCCCTCAGGGCCTGGTAAAGACCCATTAGTTTGAGAAGCACACAAACTTCCTGAAGATCCACCCACAGGAATCAAAGAGTCGCCCCCGCCAAGGGTGGCACCAGACAACATGGAACAGGGGACACTCTCAAACTCTTGAGCCAGGACATCACCACTACGACTGAGAGGACTCTTCTGTTTTCGAAAAATCCAAGAATTTTTTTGTTTTCGAACCACTCCACCCTTTTGATAGAGAGCGACACGTCGAAAATTCCAACGCTCACCATTATCCAGGACAACACAGTGATCAATAATCCTATTGACAGTGTAGGGCCACTTGAACTCCGAGAGACCTCTCCCAATTCTACCACTCCTGACTTTCACCTATTCGCCCACATTGAAACGACAAGGAATATCAAAATTCCTTACAGACTCCACTGAAACTCCATGCAAAGTCACCAACTGCTTCATCCATGTGGGAACTAATTTACAGCCAGGAGCTCTACCCCTCATCAGCTCAAAAGGAGACTTCTCTCCATCAACAAGAGGAGTAGTCCGGTAGGCCCAAAGCATTTCATCACCATCTTGCGCACAACAGAACCATTCGCAGAAGCCATCTGGATGATACCTTTCACAACTTTATTAGCCCACTCACACAAACCATTCCCTTGAGGGTTATATAAGGAAGTGCGGTGATGAGTAATTCCACAATCTTTCAAAAACCCTTGCATCTCCCTTGAAACTAACTGAGTACCATTATCCGTAATGAGGACAGAAGGAATACCCTCATCCCTAAATAATTCTCCAAGAAATTTAATGGTACTCTCATTGGTAACATCATTCACAAACTTAACAATCAACCATTTTGAAAATACATCCACAACCACAATGCCAAACCTGTCCTTCTCATGTAACTCTCCCATTGGACCAATAAAATCCAAACAAATACTGTGCCAAGCCAAACCAGGATTCTCAATATGAGCAACACCTGTCTTACTGCCAACTTTCAACCTCTTTTCACCCTCCTTGCACACAGGGCAACATTCAACCCAATCAACTACCTGTCCATCGAGACCGGGCCACCAAAAATGAGTTTTCAAACAACATTGAGTTAATGTTTGACCAAGATGTCCCTCATGAGCCAAAGCTAATAACTTTTCCCTAATGCCAAAAGGAGGAACAAACTTCTCACTCCTCATCACAACACCCTCACCACACAAAGACAACTCGTCCAAAATTTTGATATAAGGACGAACAGAAACCGGTACACAACTCTCTCTTGGATCCAGACTTCAACAAATTAACAACTTCCCGTAGAGTGTGATCATTCTCCATTTCACGTTTCCAATCAACAGCGTCAAACACACCTTCACCCACAAAAACCACATCTTCCACCGATGCTACAGCAATGTCCTCCTCACCTTCTGTAATCGTGGCACCATCAACCAACTTCCAATCAACTGACATCCTAGACAGGCAGTCAGTTTGGACATTCCTCCACCCTTGGATATATTCTACCTGATACTGAAATTCTTGGAGTTTGGAGGCCAATTTCGCAAGCCTTGCTGACCCTTTTCCAGTGCCACCAGGAGAAAGAATCATAATCAAGGGTTTGTGGTCGGTTCTAAGTAGAAACTTTGTACCCCATAGGTAGGTACGAAAGTACTCCACACCCCAAGATGCCGCAACAGCCTCCCTCTCAATGACAGAGTAATTCTGTTCCGCTTGGGTCAATGTCCTGGAGGCAAAAGCTATCGTTCTCTCAGACCCAGCTTTGCGTTGAGATAACATTGCCCCTAACCCAGTAGCACTGGAATCCACAGTAAGGATAGACTTACAAGTCACATCAAAAGGAGTTAAAACGTTAGCATCACAAATCTCTTTCTTAATTTTGTTAAAACATTCTTGATGTTGTACATTCCACACAAAACTCACCCCTTTTTGAGCAAACCTCTCAAACAAGCAGTCTTTACGAACTTAGAATAGTATTCAATTAAGCCCATAAATTATCTCAATTGATCCTTATCTGAGGGAGGAGGGGCCAAATTGATGGAACTACACAGATTGTTTTTTGGTTTGACACCAGAAGCACTAATTGTGTAACCAAGATATTCAATCTGCTCCACCAGGAATTTACATTTCTCTTTGAAGTGTGAGACCCACATTGGATAATCTATCCAAAACCATTTTGAGAATAACATTGTGTTCCTCTACAGATTTCCCATATACTAAGATATCATCTTGGAAGTAAATTGTGTTGTTTACTCCTTTAAAGATGTCAGTAACCATGCGTTGGAAAACACTGGCGGCTGAACTTAACGCAAAAGGCAACCGCATGAATTGAAAAGTACCTTCAGGGGTAATGAGCGCAGTGAGATGTTTTGAGTCCTTGCGCAGTTTAATCTGATGATACGCACACTTGAGGTCAAATTTAGAAAATACCTCAGCGTCCTTCAGAGTAGACACTAATTCAGTGATGTTTGGAAGTGGAAATGTGTCAGCCACAACACACTGATTCACAGATCTCAAATCCACGCAAAATCTCAATCTGCCATCAGCCTTCTTAGTAATAACCACAGGAGAAATCCAGGGGGAAGCCTCCACTGGTTCAATCACTCCTGCATCAAGCATTTCCTTGATGAGATTCTTAACTTCCTCTTTCACTACAATGGGGACCCGTCTGACCTTATGCTGTACTGGTACTGCGTCTTTTTTTTAACAAAATGCGATGTGCATAACCTTTGAGCTGACCAAGCTCATCTTTAAAAACATCATCTGCCCCTTTAAGGATACCTTCCACACTCTCATCATCATCAATAGCCATAACTTGCTTAGGTGCTCTGGGATTTACAATAGTACGCAAATCACACTGGTGCACCCACCCCAGTATAGGTGGACCTTGCTCCACCACATAAACTTTACCTTGAATTTCCCTGCCTGAAAATGTGATGTGTGCATCAAAGTACCCCAAAATATTGATGGACTCACCCTGATAACCACCACGGGAAATGTCTTTTGGAAAAAGCTGTTTGTTAGCCCACAGTCCTTCAAATAAACTCTTGGGAATTATGGTAAATTTCGATCCAGTATCTACCATTAGACACACCTCGCATCCATCAATAATAAACATAGCTTTAGGCCTATTCTTTCTTCTGTCATTGTCAATAGACACCTCTCCACACTCAACCACCAACATTTTGTCCCCATCGGAATCATCTACTTCTTCCACTCCCTGAACATAAGCCACAGTAGAATGAAATTTACTCTTACAAACCCTGGCATAATGACCCACTCGATCACACTTCAAACATTCTTGTTTGGCAGCAAAACAACATTTAGAGTCTGAGGAGTGTGCACCACTCCCACACCTATAGCAAGTTTTGGTACCAGAGGCCTTAGAAGTGAATGGTTTCTTAACAAATTTCCCTTTGTTTTTAATTGCAGCGACTGCACTTAAGTCATCATCACTGCGGTCATTGTCTCGAATATCGCGATCAGAAACTTCAGAAATATCATGGCTGAGGTTTCTCTTTTCCAGCTCCTTCATGCATCCTTCAGATTGTTCAACGACTTTAGCTAAATCAATGGCTGCTTTAAGGGAGGGATTCTTCGCTGCCAAAAGTCTCTCTTGAATTTTCTTATTGTTGCATTGCACAATAAGTTGGACTCTTATTAGCTCGTCAGTCATAATACCGAACTTACATTTAATGGACAGTTCCCTAAGTCTTGAGATAAATTTGTCTATTGACTCGCCTTGTTTTTGATGTTGGGTATAGAATTTATATCTGTTCATTACGAGATTCTCCTCTTTTGCATACCTGGATTCCAACCTGCAGATAGCCTATTTATACTCATCTGGCAAGGGTTGACCATTGGCTTGTAAAGCTTGAGGCAAATATCGGAAAACGCATTGACCTTCTTTCCCTAAGGTGCTGAGTAAAAGCGCCTTCTTTCTTTTAGCAGAGAACTCTTGACCATCAAGAGCATCCAGATAATTCTCAAACATGAGAATCCAATCCTCCCATGGAATGCTAGGAGAACCAGCTTGTGCTAGAAAGTTAGGTGGCAAAACTACAGAGATTTGTGCAGAGGCCATAGAGCAACCAGTAATAAAAACTGTAAAAACAATACTGGAATGAACCCAAACTAGTTAAAGTTGCTGAAAGTACGTTTAAACTGTAGTAAGTATTGCTAAGGAGAAGAATGTTACAACACTTAAAAAGCTAAACTGCTGAAAGTACCTTTAAATTCTGATTGGTATTGCCAAGGAGAGAACTGTCACAACGCGATATACTACGGGTGTGTATATCACCGAAGGAATGGTAGAAATCCTTTTCTGTATAAAGAAATAGACGGGGACTGCTTCTGTGCTTCCGTGATCCCATTGCGAAGATACGCTGTGTTCCTCAACCAGCATAAATATGTCCGACAGCGTTAGCATGTACGCGTAGTGCGTGTTGACGCTTCACGTTGCTTAGAGACTAATGAGAAATACGAGGGCAAAGAGCGTCAGCGCGGCGTTCTAACTTACGTATGATGTTGCCGGGTAACAGCTGGCAGGGAAAGCAGAGTCTCCGTTGCTTGGAGACTGCTCACGTAGAAGCGGGTGACCTGGCTGGGTTGAAGATGAGATTGACGTCACTCACGGCAACCGCTGTGGATAACGCGTCATCACCGAAACCTCCCAGCTTCCTCCTGAAGTAGTTTCACCTCAAGAAACTTCACGTACAGGAGATGAAGAAGCACACCCAGCACCGATGTCACAGCTCTCCGCTCTCACCCAAAATGGCTTCGAAGAAGTCACCTCAACAATGCAGCCTCTGCAACTGCGTGCCACTGGGGCAGGAACATACGTCCAGGGTCGCAACAAGTCGTCGCCAACATCTAGTAAACGAAGAGAGGCAGACTCAGTAAGTAGATCTTGAATGCTTTAATCAAGTACAGGACAAGGGTGAGAGCGGACTCTTCCAAGCGGGTCAGGTAAATGACTCACTTGAAAGAGAACACTCACATTCAAACAAAGACATGGAATACATGAGCAAGTACATTCTTAAAAGACTAGACCATAAAGCATTTACTACAAAACACTTACTTGAGTTACAGGGTGCCTAATCCTGGTAAAATTGTTCCTTTTGCAAAACTGTGTTAAACTGAAATACTGCTGAAAATTGCATCTTTTATTACTGTTGCGGGAGCGTCAGCTGTTGTCCTGATGTTTCCAAAGCATCCAAATGCCTCCAAAATGGTGTTGTGTAAGTGTAACACAGCGTGACCTTGTAGCTTGAACAGTACGCTTCGCGTCTTTAGCTGGCTACAATAGAGCCCCCCACAATGCCTTGCAAAAGGCCATCGCATTTGTAGCCAGGCAACGATGGCATGCCCCAAAATGCCTTGTGCAGGTGCTCGAGCGAGCGCGAGTCACCGTGCAACAAAGTACTGAAGGTATGCTCGTGCGTGCTCCCCATACCAACACAGGCACTCACAATTCGATGGCAGCAACCACCACACAAGCCACTTTGAACGTTGGATTATACTCTCAGTTTTGTAAATGGAAACCGAGTCTCCGGCCTCCTCTCTCGTGCAGCTCCAATTCTGCATGAAATTCTGCACTCCGACGGGTATGAAATTCTGCACACGATGGTTCGTGGCTGTACCTTGGCGCTTGTCGCCAAGTTGTAGTAAATACTCAACGCAGGTAAAGAGTTAAGCTCCTTTATTGCCAAGGTACAGAGCACATCCAATGCGATCCTGTCAGCAGCCTGTACAGCGTCAAACTGCCTGACAATTCTCCACATAGCAACCCTAGAATCTGAATGCACGACAAGTAATAACAAGACAATGACCTGAGCTCAACACGAGCCCACAACAGCTTCCATAGCTGATATTTTGCACATAGTCATGATCTGTCTTTAGTTTAGTAATTTGCATTTCAAATTTATAAGGCCCCTTTTGTTATCTATGAATTTTAAACAAGTGACACGGGCGCTCTTATTTTTACAGTTTTTATTAACCCCACTGTGTGTTATTTTTTATCAAGGTATCTCCCAGGTGTTCTGAGGTTGGGTAAACTTTGACATTCTCTTAACTTTGCAGTGTTTGCGTTTCTGTATTGTTTGCTGCTATTGTGTATTCATTGTATTGTATTGTGCTGTGCTTTAACTTTTATTATTTTACTTTTAAAATCGAATAAAGTTTTTATTGATTGACTGATTGATATTTATTCATTGAGCGCACTTGTAAATCAATAAATGTGCATGGCTAGGTGTGCCCCTGTGTGTGTCTTTTTGCATGTTTTCTATGTCCATAACTGCATGTGTGCTTATTTGTTATTGTGTTTACGTAGTGTGTCTATGCTCTATCACGTTAGCATGTGTCTGTGTGTGTGTTTCTGCGTGTTTGTGTCTATGCATTGATGAGTGAACTCAAGGGGCTGTATCATGATGAGTTTTTCTAGCGCAGTGGAAAGCCAAGCATCTGCTTTTCCCATCTGGAGGACGTAAAGGGAATTCATTGTCAGAAAGCGGCAAACCTTGCTCGCTGTTTCCAAGCTTACTGTGGGAATATAAAACACGAACTCTTAGAAATATCAAGTTAAGTAAATTCACTTTTCGCCCTGCAGGCACATAAAACATGTGCAGGACTCTGCTACAGAAAAGATCATCATGATACGATCCCAATGTGTATTCCTCTGCAAGGAATGTGTGTGCAGTACAGCTAAACCATATGACTTTGACACTGCTTGTTTATATTACTTATTGGAAAGCCTCAGCAGAGAAAGGGCTTGTATAGGGGACATTGTTACACAACACCCAAGCAACAAAAACTGTTAAAGCCACTCCTCAAGTCATAAAAAAACGTTCTTCTGCAGTAGACCAACTCTGTGATATCCCAGAGCCTCCCTAGAAGCGCTGAATGCTCTGATTGTATGTTTTTTCCTAGAAAAAACATTACCTTAAACACCACCAAGGGATGTCCTAGCTGCTTTCGGGGCTAGAGAGCCCTTTTATTCTATTTGGCAATTCCCCAGTGAGCTGGAGCCTTTGGAGGTCGGTTTTTAAAGCTCATGACTGCTATTGATGCCTCGGTCACTTTCTCCAGCTCTCTGGGGTTAATTTCAGCAGGCACAGAGGACTTTAAGGTAAAGAGCTAACGAGAGGGAGAGGAGGAAGAGGGATTAAGAGATCAGAGAGAGATAGAGAAGAGGGGGAGTAAAGAAGAAAAGAAAATGTATGGGTGGATGAAAAGATAGAGAGTGAGGAGAGAAAGGGAGTGGGGCTTGTATGAGCATTTTTGCCAAGGCTGCTTTTGATTCCCCAGTTCGGCCTTGGCTGCCATGTAGCATGACATTATTTGTTCTACATTCAGACAGTCCTGTTTTTAGGAAACCGAACTCTACTTGCTGGGGCTTGAAGATGGTACTTACAAAGCAGCATTTCCCACCTTGCAACAGTGTTGTTAATTGATACACAGCTGCCAAGTTTTCAATTAATTAATCAGGATGTGTAGAGTGCAGTTAATCATCAGGGAGGGTATCAAGGTGCTAGGATGCTGCTGCGATCAGTCAAAGAGCCAGGGCTTGAGACCCTTTCTGAATTCCGTGAGAGAGGATGCTGCTCTGAGGTGGAGGGGCAGGTTGTGTCAGGATTTGGCAGCAGGTTAGGAGAAGGAACATCCCCTGTAGCATTGATGGATGCGGGGAGTGAGAGCAAGGACGAGGGAGGCGGAGCGCAGGTGTCTGGAGGGTTGGTGGCAGTTCAGGCGGTGGTTGTTGCAGGCTGCTCCTTGGTCATGGAGGGTCCTGTAGGCGTGTATCAACATCTTGAATTGGCATCTTTTCTGGGTGGAGAGCCAGTGGAGGTTACTGAGGCGGGGAATGATGTGTGTCCGTTTCAGGGGGTTGAGGATGAGTCTGGCTTATGCATGACATTTCCGTGTTTTAAGTGTTGCTATATGTGACATTTATACACCTTACGTTTGACACTTTAAGTTTATTTATTTATTTATTTATTTATTTATTATGAAGTTTTATATAGCGCTGGCCAGACCTGAGGGTATCGGAGCGCTTTACAACAGTCGTACTGCGAAAGTCACAGAATACAGTAATAGTATAGTTCATGGAAAGAAAGTTCCAGCGGGTTGTGTAACCTTGGGGCATTGAAGTCCTGAAATGTCTTAGATGAGTGCCGTTGCTAGGGCAGAGCTCCTCTTTCAGGGAGGAGGGAACGAAGCAGGGGTCTGGGAGGTGGAGGAGGTAGAGGTCTTGAGGGCACAGAGTCGAAGTGCTGCGATATGCCGGCTTAAGCACTTCGGCGGCTCCTATTGGTTCGCTAGGGAACGATCGAGGAAAAGGTCTTTGAGCTGTCTTTTGAAATTTGCAAAGGAGGGGATAGTTCTGATGTGGGGGGGAATAGAGTTCCAGATTTTTGGGCGTGTTACCAGCGAAGGACCAGGCGCGGTTTTTTGTTTGCGTGTTTTCAGCAGGATGAGTAGTAGAGTGTTGGAGCTCCTGAGGTTCCAGGTCTGACCGGCTTTTTTGAGTTTGGAAGCCAGGTATTCCGGTTTGCCTGTGTGAAGGGCTTTGTGCGTGAGGCAGGCTGTTCTGAAGCTAGCACGCATTTCAACCGGGAGCCATTTTAGTTCTCTGAGTGCGGGTGAAATGTGATCGAATTTCTTAACTCCGGTGACCATTCTGGCTGCTGCATTGAGAGTTGTTTTGAGGGGAGCAAGGTGTGATTTTGCTGTACCTGAGAGGACTGCATTCCCGTAGTCTAGTCTAGACAACACCAATGCTTGAGTGGCTTGTTTGAGGTCCTTGGGCGGGATGAAGGGTTTTATTTTGTTGAGTAGCTTCAAGTTAAGGAAGGCGCTCTTTGCGGAGTTCTTAATGTGTTTGGTCATGTCCAGTTTCGGGTCTAGGGTGATACCTAGTGATTTTACAGAGTCCGCCAGGGTGAGGTTACCGTTGAGCGCATCAATAGCTTTTAACCATTCTGCAATTTAGGGGTTCTCTTCTTTGTTGGAAATGAGGAGTATTTCTGTTTTCTCTTGATTGAGTTTTAGGTGGTCACTTGAGAGCCAGTGTTGGACTTCTCTTAGCGTGTCGTTGAGTCTCTGAATGTCATCAATGGAGGAGGTTTCCAGATAGATCTGAGTGTCGTCTGCATATAGATGGAAGGGGATGTTGGATTTTTTGAGTAGGGTAGTGAGGGGTTCCATGTAGATGTTGAAAAGTTGCGGGGAGAGCACTGACTCTTGCGGGACACCCCTGCTGACGGGGTGTAGGTCAGACGCGAAGTTTTTGATTTTTATTCTTTGGGTGCGGTTGTGAAGGAAGGAGGAGAACCAGTGTAGGACCACCTCGTCTAGACCTGCCCTTTCTTGAAGAACCATAATGAGAAGTTTGTGATCGACCGTGTCGAAGGCTGCCGATAGGTCTAGGAGAATGAGTAAGCAGCATTGGTCCGAATCAAGTGACTTGTGGATATCATCAATGACGTTGAGGATCGCAGTTTCAGTGCTGCAGCCTTTTCTGAAACCCGATTGGTGGGGATCAAGAAGGTTGATGCTGTCCATGTGTTGAGTCAGTTGTAGGAGTACGCATCTTTCCAGGATTTTGGATAGAAGAGGTAAGTTAGAGACAGGTCTGAAGTTATTCAGATCTTTTGTGTCTAGGCCTGGTTTTTTCAGCAGTGGCGTGACTTGTCCGACTTTGAGGCAGTCTGGTACGACTCCGGTTCTCAGGGAGCTGTTTATGATCTTGCACCATAGCGGGGCTAGGGAGAGTTTCAGCCTTTTGGTCAGTTGTGGAGGTAAAGGATCTAGGACGTGGGATGAGGGATTGGAGGTGGAGATCAGTTTGACTATCTCTGCTTCCCGAATGGGGTTGAAGGATGTCCAGGGTTTTGTAGGGGGCTTGGATGCGTTGTCTTTAGTCCCAGGAGTCGGGCTCTTGATGGGGGGGATGTGATTGGTGTCCAGTGAGGGCTCAATCTTATGTGGAGAAGTGTGGCTCAATGGTTAGAGCGGCAGACCCTGATGCAGAGATCTGGCCCGGGACCAGGGTTCAATTCCCGCCTCGGCGGGTCTTGGGCTCAATTTCCTCGGACCTGATAATTCTCGCCTCGGTGCCTATTCTAATCATGGGTGCAACTCTGGGCAATAGCTTGCTTAATCTCCCCAACAGCGCTGAGATGCCTGGCTTCACCCTGGGGGTGCCCAGGAGTGGACATTTCACAGGGAAAAGCCAGGAAGGGTTCCACAGCGGTATGCGTACAGCGCCTGGACACCCCTTTGGGGGTATGGGTGCGCTTTACAAGTACAAATTTCATTTAAATCTTGGTGATTTTGTCATTAAAGAAGTTGGCGAAGTTGTCACACAGTTCTTTGGAGGCCCGAACTGAGGAAGCAGTGGGCTTGAAGGTTTGTTGCCTAATGATGTTAAAGAGCTCCTTGGGTCTGTTTTTTGCGTTGTCCAACGCGGTGCAGAAAAACGAGGTTTTTTCGTTCTTGATGTGTTTTTTGTAGTTCCTGCGAGCTGCTTTGAGTTGCTCGCGGAGGATAACGGAAGGGTTGTTCCTCCAGAGTCTTTCTGTGGCTCTTAGTTGTCTCCTTTCAGAGTTGATGTCAGTGTTAAACCATGATCTGGATGGAATGTTCCTGTTTTTTTTTTATTTGAGGGGGGCTAATTGATCAAGAATAGACGTCATATTTGAGTTGTAGTGAGAGATGAGTTCAGTTGTGGAGAGATGATCAGTGGCGCTGGGGAGGAGCGAGCTTATCCTTTCTTCTAGGTCGGCTAGGGGAATCTGAGTTATATTTCTAGTCCATTTGGGGGGGTCTTGCGAGGGGGGTTGGAATAGGACCATTTGGTTGATGTGGAATAGGATGATGTGGTGGTCGGACCAGTCCACGGGGAGGATGTGGTCGATCGTAACTGCGTCGCGTTGAGCAATAATGGCATCCAGGATTGCTCCTCTGTGGTGCGTTTCCTCTGAGCAGTGTTGGGCAAGATTGTTGTCATGTAGAAGATTGTTCAGGCTTTGAATTAGCGAGTTGTTTACTTCATTCCAACGTAGGTTGAGGTCACCAAAAATTAAGTTTTTGAGTCTCCGAGTGAGCAGTGAGCAATCAAGTCGGAAAAGTGTTCCCCGAATGCGGTGGTGTTGCCTGGGGGATGATATAGAAGATGGCAGAGTATTGCTCTATTGTTGCTTGTCTTGATGTTGGTGGTAAGACATTCAAAGGTGCTGTAGTTGAAGGTGTTGATTTCCACAATGGAGATGTTGTTCTTGTGTGTGATTGCTATACCCCCTCCTCTTTGATCTTTTCTGTCTTTGTTGATAATTGTAAAACCTGGGGGCACAAGCATATCCAAGCTTGGGGAGGAGAACTCATTTAGCCATGTCTCAGTGATGAACGCGATGTCGAAGTCATGAGAGAGGATGGCTTCTGCTAGTTCTGTTGCATGTTTGGAGGCTGATCTGCAGTTAATGAGCATGTAGTTGGTGGAGGACCCCTCTTTGTTCTGTTTCTTTACAGGGGGGGGCCCTGGGGATGGTAGTGAGGAGGGCCGGGGGTCTTGGGGATTTCGGAGGGGGGTAATCTCTTCCGAATCCAGTGATCACTTGAATCTTGGATTTTGGGGAGGCTGTGGGGGGAGAGTCGTACGTTGAAGCTAGATCAGCCGCTTCCTTTGAGGACATTGCGGCTTTAGTTCTTATGGGTCTCTGTATCAGGTTCTCTGTATCAGTTCTTATGGGTCTCTGTGACAGGGTCGCAAGGGTGGATGGGATCCCACTAGGGCGCTGAACCTTGGCAGGCCTTAGTTGGGTGGAGCTGGGCAGAGTGGGAGTCCAGGGAGGGGTTTGACTAGGCTTTCGGACCATGTCGAGGTTAGTTAAGATTTCGTTCAGGCCCAGGATTATAGTTTCTAGCTGGCTTTCTAGTAGGGCGAGACGATGCGCCATGATTTCCGGGGCGGGGGTGAGGGTGTCTTGGGCAAGGTCGTCCCGAGAGGTGATGGGCATGCCAGTGTTGTGATGGCTGTTGGTGATTGTGCTGTCCGTGTTGCCTCTGTTTGGGACCGTGGGCAAGGGGTGAAGTGGGTCGTGTCGCGGTTTCAACGTCATGTTGCCTACAGGTGGAGTGATGTAGTTGGGGGTCTGTGATGGCAGGTATAGGTCATTCCTGGTTTGATGGTGGAGGTGATAAGGGGGCGGAGGGTGAGGGTGACGTTCGGCGGAGGGATGGAGATCCTTATTCGTAGGGGCGGAGGTGCGGGTGGTGTCACGTGGAGGGAGGATGGTGGTTCTGGCAAAGGGCCCGGGAATGGTTATTCGACTCTCCTGGCGAGACAGGCTAACCGGGGGTAGGGGATGGGTCGGGCAAGGTAGGAGTGTGTGCAAGGGGGCGTTTCGTAGTGAGGGGAAGAGGGAGTCGAAAGCCTCTAGGTTATCATTGTTGGCTTGTATCAGGACTGTGCCGTTTGAATAGATGGTCACAGACGTGTCCCGGCTCCGCATCGGGCGGTTAGTGAGTGAGGTTGTCAGTTTGCAGCTATGAGGAGTGTTAGTAGTTTTGGAGATGTGGAGCTGTGTTCTGAACGTGGCGTTCCAGTTATCGGGTCTTTCTGTGTGGAAAATGAGATCCATTTTTATCTGCCCTTTGGAGGAACAGTGGTATATGTCCGCGAATAGTGTTTCTGGGTGCTGTCTAATCAGTCTATGTTTGAAGTTTCTTTTCGCTTTAAGTGAGAGGTTGGGGGGGAAACTGATCTCGAAGGAGTTCGGGCCGTGTGGTTTCAAGTAGTTCGGTACGGAGGGGCTAGTGAATATTGGCGTGGCAGGTGACATTTTTATCTTGGTTGGATGAGAGGGTGGTTCCCTTAGGGGTAGGTTTGTTACGTTTCCGTGAGGGGGAGAGCGTGGTTCTATCAGGGTGGGGGATTAGAAATGGTTTGGGGCCGCCATCCAGGGGATACGGATCTCATGGTGAGAAGGGGAGGCGAGGGTGGGCCTTCTCTAATTATGGGTCTGTGCTTAGCTGTTACCCTAGGCGTAGGGACGGTGGTACCTTGCATCTGTGATAAACTGTTGCCCTGGTCTGAGGAACGAGGAGGTCAGTGGAGAATTGTCTGGAGCGGAGGGCATTAATCTGCTTAAAGAATGGTTGGTGTGGGATGTAGATCACTCTTTTGATGTCGGCAATTTGACTTGGTGTCCTGCCTTTTAAGTTCATAGATCTGCTCTGGATAAAAGATCCGGCTTTATATAATACACGCATTACTCTGAGTGATGTTGTGTTGCTGGGTGCTTTGGCGGGACGTGGTCACAGTGGGCCGCTTTCTTTGGGTCAGGGAGGTAGGGATTACTGACCTGCTGTGCGGCCCCTTAACTTCTATTCACCCCAATGGTTTCAAGCACCAGGCGATGCTCGGGCAGTTGATCACAATGATGTACAGTTTAGTTGCAGAATTGTTGCGTGGTCCGGATGCAAGGTAGCGTGGAACAGAGCTGCTCCTCACGCTATCAAAAATTGTTCATCTGGTGAGACTGAGATCTTGGAGCCACCATTTTGGGGTCAGGCATCCAGGTTAGTTAACCGCGAGCCTGTGAATCCTTGTTGCCAAGAGCAGCGGATCTTGGGCGCGTTGCAGCACGGGACTCTTGATGAGAACCCTTTCTTAGGTTGACAGGGTCACACCGGCGGAGTTACGACGGCCGCAGGAGTTCCGAGACTAGGCCATGGGCGGCCATTTTGGTGTCAGGCAACTGAGTGTTTTCTACGCTTGCCTGTGCCTCCTTGTTGTCGTGGCCGGCGGATCAGGGGTGAGTTGTTGCGGGGGTCACTTGAGAAGCTCCTTCTCATAAGTTATCGGGGTCTCGCTGGCGCAGTTTAAACACCTGGAGGAGATCCATGAATAAGTCATGGGCTGCCATCATGCGATCAGGCAGTAGCGCTGATGGCATTGGTTATTGCGTAGGGTCTGCGTTCCTTTGCAGGATAGTGCCCAGCGGGTCCGGGGCAAGTGGCTGTGTTGGTCTGAAGAGTGGACCGCTTCTTGGGCAATCCGGTAATCACCAGCGTAGCATGTTTGCCTGAGAGTTACCTCCTGATGACCATCATAAGGTCAGGCAAGTTCGGCAGTGGCGTGAAGGAAAGGGACCACGTCGCTGTGTTTCCATGACCGGAGGAACGGCGGCGAATTGATTGCGGAGCTCGACTTGATTGAGTAAGTTCTGCAGGGTTGGTCCGGTCTTAACGGCACATAATGCTCCATTGATCCGTGGGTATGCCGGGGACGGCCATCATAAAGTCAGGCATTCTCGGATATGGAGCGGAGCTTAGCGCTAGACCAGTGTCGGCTTCTTCTCAGTCCAAGGTCGTGGAAGCCGAGCCTCTCTGCGATGAGAGGTCCGATGTTCAGCGGGACCTTTTGCTCCTTGCGGAGATATCCATGGGGAGACCATGAACGGCCATCGTAAGGTCAGGCAGTCTCGATCGAGAGACGGTGCTCGGTGCTGGTCCGGTGTTGGCTTCTCCTCAATCCAGGGCCCTGGTAGCCGTGCCTAGGTATGATCCTCCGTCAGATTCGGGACTCTTGCGGGTCCAATGCGGGGCTGTCCAGGAATCGCTTGGTGGGCTCCGCCGCGACGATCACCTCCGAGGGGGCGCTTGCTGTCCTGGAGGTATCGGGGCGTGGATCGTCGTTTCCTGGGGAGGATGCGACGCGATTCTGGCTCACCGCCGTTTGGTTCTGTTCCGGTGAGTCTCGCATCTCTTGGGGGTGTAGGTGGAGGGGGTCAGGCGGGATTTTCACTAAGTTTGTGATCCCGGTGCCGGGAGCCCCCTCTTAGTGCTCCTTCCCCGCGGCCATCTTAGCATCTTAGTGACAGTTATAGTTCAGTATGAGTTGAAAAAAGCAGATATTTGCATTAATTGAGATACATATCTGTAGGTACTCTTTTTTGTGGAATCTAATTATCTGTAGTGATATAAAGCAACCCAGAATACACTTGCTTCTTGGCTAAAAAGCAGAACTGGTCAAAAGTGCCAATCAAATAAGCTAAGGGGTCACTTGGTAGCTATGTCATGGGATTGCTCCTTGTCGCCATGAACACTAATAGGTACTGCTATTTCCATTACAATATAAATAAGCATTGCTTTTACTAACACAGAGTATTTTTTTAATGTTTTAAATTGTTCTAGTTAGTTGGTAATGCAATAGTTAAGATCAGTAAACATCAATTTATCATCAGTAAACCTCTGTTATCTGGTAACTTATTCACATTGATATGATTCCAAACTGCAACCCCCTGAACGTATTGTGTGAATAAATAAATGGTCAGTACTGACTCAACACATTACCAATGGCCCAGGTTCTATTGACCTGGGGGAAACGAAAAGCAGAGTTGGTACTACTGTTTGAACATCTCACCTCCATGTTTTGTACAGAGCTCTTTACAGTAGGGGATCAAGCTACTGAGTTACCTTTTTCTATATCATAAAATCAGGTCTCCATTGAAAGTGCTGTGCTCTGCTAAAGTATGGCTGAATGGGGTGGTCTTAATGTAGCCAGTTCAGAGGCTAAAATGCTGTGTGGCATTATTTTATTTACTTCTTTGAAGCAGGGTCAAAGTGGTGGTCAATGTCACAGCAGCGAATGATGCAGTGTGTCTGGGCTGTGGTTAGGTTCTGCTGCTGCATAGCAGTTGAAGGTGAACTCCTCTCAGGTTTCAGTCTCTTTCTTTTGGGTTCAACAAGGGCACTATGACTCAGGTGGGTGACTGATAGTCCCTTGGAATTGAATCTCCTTCAAGAGAACAGGTGAAGGGTGCATTAGGCTCTGAGCTGTACTCTGCTGACTTTGAGCATCGTGGGATCTGTTAGAATTGCTGTCGACTTCTCTAGTCCCTTGCTTTTTGAGTCATTCCACACTCGTACAGGGTCCAGTGAGTGTGGCAGGACTTGCTTAAGTGACTGAGCTCTCCCATGCTGCAGATCATGCACTACTTGCTAATGCTGAGATTGTTCGCAGCACTGGAACTGCAGTTTTCAGTTGAATTGTCCACAGTTCAGAAGCTGAGCTCATGGCCAGTCCTGTGATCAGGAGTTGGGTCTTATAGCACACACTAGACATAGCAGGAAACCTCGTGGATCTACAGCATAGCCAATCACACTGTAGACAGTAGCACCACTGACACAGAGCCTGTGTAACTATGGCAACTAACACTCCTAGAACCTAGGCCAGTGTTGCTGCAACAGCTAATGGATGACCAGCACTGGCTGTTACTCATGTCAATTTCTTATAACTAGCAAAAAAAATCATATATGCACACTGCACATTTGGTAACTAGCTTTTGTAGATTACATCTAAGGCAGCCAGATTGTGCGATACTAAGTTTCATTGTGGCAATGTGGGACCAAATGTCAATTTGCGGTGGTCTAATCCATCATGACTGACACTTGCCAGAGCTGCTAGTACACAAGGACGGGCAGAGGTTATCATACATGACATTGGGGCTAGTTGGCAATGAGATGATTTCCAATCACTTCTCATCTTTTAACTTCTGTAATTCATACAAAACAGGACTGAGTTCAAACAAGTCTGATGGCTGTACAAAAGGAAGAATTGCGTGTTTTCTCATCAATGACTTTTAAATATCAGTAAAAATACCCATGCATAAGGAGAAATATTTTCCTTTAAAACTGTGTCAACTTCACAATGTTTGGAAAATATTTTTCGATGTAAATGAATTGGTGGAGGCAAAAGTCCAAAGCATTGTAAACTCTAAGGCAACATGAACTTAACAGCAAGATAAATGTCATGGGCGCACCATTATTGAAAACATATCATGCTGTAATAAGAAGTAAAATGTCAAGGAAAAGTATAACAGCTTCTTTTTCCAAATAGATTTGCTTTTTCCATGGCCCTTAACCCAGTATTCTACCAAACTGGTCAATTATTAGCAGCAATTTAGCAATGAATTACTAATTGTGGGTTAGCCATCATTTTAACGGCTGAAAAACAAGTAAGAAAAATGTGCCACAATTGGAACTAGTAAAAAGCTATATATTGCACGACCTGAACAATGTTCCTTTTATCCACTTTTCCCTGAATACCATTGAAGACTTATCCATAAACCATTTGTGTCAGTCATTTCAACTCCAAAGAACATTATTTTTCCTATTAGGCAATGCCTCCTTAACCTTGTGAATTTTTTCCTGAGACTACAGTTTCATCTTTCTATCTCCAGGTCCCATGAGTTAACCACTGCAGTCTGTAGGGCTCTTTTTAATTATCTGTTCTAGTGCACTTTGAACACTGAAAGAATCCTGCTAGCAGGATACCACAAAATCCATAATCTTTGAATTATGCATTTTATCCCCTCCTGCAAACGGTTGATCTTGACACAAACTTGGTGGTGTCCAGAGAGCACTTTAGTATGCAAGCCTCTGCGGTTATCTTCAACACCTTCTGTCTGCATCTCCTCCCTCAAGGAAGCATGTTCACTCTAAGCGAGGCACGTGCCTCAGCGCTATCGGCGCATGCTTTTACTATTGTTATTAGCATTGTATATCTTTGTAACACCTACATATGCGATTTGTGATTGAAGTAGCAATGAACTGAGTTGGCCCCTGGATTAACTCTATGTTAATCTCTGGGATTTTGTTGCAGGTTTTCATCTCCCATAATGGTTTTTGTGAAGTATTAAGTACTCGTCAGAGGCCTTTGTACATTGATCTGGGCGAAACAATATGTAATGCAAAATTACATTAATATTTTCCAGAGTATATAGATTGCACTAATGCAGTTTTTCAGCAATATTTGTAAAACCTAACGAGTGCAAACAAAACATTTGCGCCAACTGATCAGAGCGTAAACAACATTTCAGTCCCTGGTCCCCTTATGACTGCTGCTGCAGCAATGGCCGGGAAGTAAAGGGATCACGTGAACGAGTTGTGTGTGCTTCTGGAGAAAAACAGATTTAAGGAAACCCATTCGGGAGCATTGTACTCCACGATCCTCATTTTTTTCAATTTCTAGGTCGTGAAATACATTCTTGTGAAAATCATAATGTAGAAAAAATGTTTTGCAGATTGTTTTGTTTCCCCCATTTCTCCTACACTAGGGGAAACCCCTCATACTTGTTTAGGTCGAGCCTATAGCGGCAGTGTGCATGCGCTGCTCGCTTTGCGAGGCATGCAGTTATCTAGTATGGAGTGGGAGATCCATGGAAGCTCCGCCCACTCCCTGCCCATGTTTTTAATTGCCTCGTGTCATTGTCTTTCGTAAATTCTGTCTTCTGATTGATTATGAGGCATGTTAGTCCAGCCTTATTATGCCATGTCGTCATTTGTATCCTTCCATGGCTACTGGCCCCTTTACTTCGAGTGTTAGACTGTAAGGTACGTGATATTTAGTGCACTATATTTTTCCCCCCTCCCCCGCCCGCACTCCCGCTGTGGGTGCCTTTTCGCCCCCCCGCCGCACTCCCTGTTTGCAATGCAATAGGTCTCGCGTAAATGCGAGTTCTATTGCATTGCAAATGCATGTTGCACATTCTATCACTGTCCTTAACTTGGAATGGCCTACTCTGCCTCGTCACACACTTTAATGGCCTTTGAGCGGCACATATATGTTGGGATAGTTGCCCACAGGCCGGTCCACCTCTGATCTAATAAGTCTAGAAATGTTCACGCGGACGTCGAGCAGGGCACTAAGCCTCGCCTGACACTACCGATTTTTTTAGTACTGATTGCCTGCAAAAAGAATATACCCCGTAAAAACGTAAACATGAGACGGCACACTTAGATAATGTTTAGTCGGGGATTGGGCAAGCAGAGAGTGTTGGTGTGCGCATTTTCAATAAAGAGTGTTCGCTCCTCTAAGTAAAAACCCATTAATGGCGTCTTTGTCAGCGGAAAGCAGACGTCGCTCAAATATGTTAAACAATAATAGACCTATTTTGTCCTGTCCGGAGTTCACCAATATGTGATGTTGTCCTACTTTGAGAATAAAACTGGCAAGGAGGGTTACTCCGAAACCAAGTTAATGCTATAGTGAGTGGGACAAATGGAAAACACCATATTTAATGTTCGGTAGAAAAGATGAATACCATAAGAATATTTACATACCCCATCACATTTCCCAACACACCCTCACGTCTCTTCCCCTATGCAACTATTTCATCGCAGACATTGTGGGTAAGCGCTTTTCACTCGGAAATGCTCACTTCCTAGCTCCAAGAATTCTAATCAAAATATTACACTCATATATTGATTTAAAGACATCGGAAATGTTAAATATGAAATTGGCTCTCAACAGCGTTTGACAATCGGGGCACGTTTTGCCGCAGGTTGGTTTTAAATACGTTTTATTAATCACGTAATGAGGTTGTGTGCTGCAGTGCACTGTTTTCAAATTCTTGTGCGAAATTCCAGCTAAAGCCGAAGACCTTTTACGCACTTTATTATAGTCGAAAATCAAATATTGAAATCTCGCAAGAGTTTTCTTTTGCTGCTACCATCACTAAAGCCCATTTCTTGACTTGTTTGAAAAGTCTCATGTGCATTTTCTGTTTATGCTGTCTTTTCTATTTGGTATGTTTTCTTATCTGGTGGTTTGCATAGTGCTTTATGCCATCCTAAAGACGCCTAGTGGAGAAAGGTGGGTGATGGCAGTGCCAAGAAGAAAGAGGTGAAATATTCACCAGGAGAGCAGCAAAAAGGAACAGAACGGGCAGGATTAAGGAGCCGTATAGCCATGTCTAGTCTAGAGCCCACTGGTAGGGCCTCTAGGCGCTTTTTGACAGTGCTCCAGACATTTTTGCCTTTGAATAGGAAGTGCCTAGAGGCTAGATCCATGTCACTCATTATCTAGATGGCAAACATTGAAATCAAGATAGTTACATCCATCCTAAGAATGGCAATCGTTCAGTATGAGGGCAGATATATAATAAATAACCACTCATGCTGTTTCTCAGAGCTGTAAAACATGCCAATATTGCCCAACACAGCAGTGCAAATTTCACAGAGTTCAAAAGGATAAAATGCTAAGTTGGTCATGCCCTCATTTGAACCTGTGAATTTTATATTACACACGGATCTCTGTAGCACTTCCAATTATCCCTATTAAGAATGTAAAAATCAAGAATTGTTACTTTCTTTAAAAGGCCACAGAGTCCCAGAGAAGGATTGGGCCACTGAGTACACCTCACCATTCCCAACCCCATAAAAAAGCCTTACACTACCAATCCCTGAACCCTAAAAACTACCCATCCTTCAACCCTAAAAACTACCCATCATTGTATCCTAAAAACTCCAAACACACCTAAAACTACTCATGCCTAAACCCTGAAAATTCCCTACCACCCTTAAAACCCAAACTTTATATAAAAAATTAACATTGTGCTAGCACATACCTATAAATTCATGTACATATTTAAAAATATATAACTATAATTTATACACAATGATAACAGATATTAGTTACCTAGCATTTAATTTAATAAACTACATACATTGTTTTTATTCATGTATTATTAATTAAATATATATGTCTCAAAATATAACGCTTACATTATTTAATTAATTAATAATAAATAATTTTAATTTATTAATTTTAAAATACGTTCATAGTCATCTTTCCTCATCATTATGTGTGTGTATATGTTCTGTAAATTTAGATATATATATATACTCATTTTGTATATTCACATACCTAAGTGCCTGTAAACATATAGACATATATAATGAAAAAACAGATGACGTTAATCGATTTCAAAAATATTAACAAAGTAAATGCCTGTTAAGTACTGAAAAACCTACCTGTGTTCTAAAGACTCCAATGTACTTACTTACAATATATATTTTTTATTTTTTATTTTATTTTAATGCAGATTTATATAGCGCGAACTCGACCCGAAGGTATTGGAGCGCTTTACATGAGCACCGGTTACGTTACACAAGGACACATTCAGGCACGGGGAGATTAAGGGGTATATTCACAAGATCGGGCGCTAAACATCTCCAAAAAATGTTAACGCAACTTCACACATCGCAGTCTATCGCGGGAAAATAACCCGTGTTAATGTGGAATTCACAACACGGCGGTACCATGCGATAGTCTCCCGAAAACGCGGACAATGTCCGCGATACAACAACCGGGACGGTGATAAAAAACCCAAACCCCAACGCGTAAAAAGACGCGATGGGCCCAAACGCGATAAGAAAACAGTGATAACAAGCGAGAGGCCAGCAATACCCACGCGTAATGCGGGAAAAAGCACAAGAACAGCATACGGAAAATGACACTAAAAAGGAAATGAACTGCGGAGTACCACGGATGCACCCTGACCGACTGCAGAGGACAACATGAACCCCACAATCCCCACGGAGGAACACCCAGGAATCCAGGGCTCGTGGAAGGGCAATGAGAAGAGGAAGAGGAAGACGGGGTACAGTCTGCAGGAAAACACGATTATCGTCACGGATGAGATAGAACACCACCACCAACTGTACGTCACCTCCAACGTGTCATTGGCAACGAAGAGGCAAAGATGGCACACCATCTCGGACCATGTGAATGCCGTCGCAGCGCCGAGGAGGACAATGGAAGAGGACAAGAGGCGCTGGATTGATGTGAATGGCAAAACCAAGCAGAAACTCGCTGCTAACATGAAAGCAGCAACACACATCGGAGGAGGGGGGCAAGCAGAACACCAGGAGCTGAATGACATGGAGAAGATGGTGGCCACAGTCATCAGTCGGGAGATGGTGACAGGAGTTGGGGATCCGGACACTGCCCAACATGACCCGACACTACATCAACAGGGTGCGCACCGACCAGGGAGTGGGGGGACGGGGGAGATGGGCACAATGGCACACATGCACAATTAAGCAGAGCACACTGCACACCCACAATGACTCAGGATCATGTCCCCGAAACCACTGGAACACTTCGGCACACACACAAACACCAAGTAGTCCCACGTACACCATGTGCCCAAAGGGGCACCCACCCAACACATCAACAATCACACAACCAACACATGCACACGTGCGAAACACAGCAAACATGCATATACGTCAGCCACACTGACAATGCAAGAGACACCACATGACGAGTAGCATGGCTGCAGTCCAATCATCATGACAATGTTCACGGCACGACACTGAGGTGGCCGAGTGCGGACCACAACCGGAAAGGAGCAGGTCACACTCTTACACAACCACCTGCACAAACAACCCCTGACATCAACGACACATCTGCGGACAAACCATGCCCAACAGTCACAACTCGACAAAGAGCACAAGTCACCCAAGTCTGCAACATCTCAGCACTGTGGAAGCACAGAACTGAAAGGCACACCGCATGAAAGGGATAAGGGGCAGCCAAATCCGAGCTGCAGGAACGACTCACCCACCGTGGAGCATATGCACATTAGAATAAGTGCACCTCGACATTGACAACATCGTGGTACAAACAGCAACACCTCCACAACAGAACACAGGACACAACAGGTGCTGCATATGTGCACAACATGGCCAATCACATCTGGCACAGCAGGAAACTGTGACATGACAATGTGCAAGTACAACCTGTAACCTGCAAATATTTTTTATTCACACATGCTGTGTCTGTGGACATTTTGTACTATCCCATGATTGCCAGGGACGGCCACAATGTGACGTGCTCATGTGAAGAAATTGGCAATGAGGGTGTTCCTACGGGCTATTCCTGCCGCAGCTGCAGTGGGATGTCGGCCACCTGCCCCATTGTCCTCATCATCGTCCGGTACTTCTGGAACTTGGATCCATGGGGCATTGGTGCGTACACAGATGTTGTGCAACACACAACATGCAACGATCATCTTGCACACGATGTCTGGCCTGTACAGGAGCCTTCCACCTGTGACATCCAGGCACCTGAAACGTGAATTCAACACGCCAAATGTGCGTTCCACAATGCCCCTGGTGCGTATGTGGGCCGCATTGTACTGCCTCTGGGCGGGTGTGTTCGGGTCTCGGAGGGGTGTCATCATCCAAGGGCAGAGTGCATAACCTTGATCACCTGTGACAGTGCAGAGAGAAAAGAGTCAATACTTGGTTCGGCATGATGTGTTGGCAGGCCCACTAGTCCAGTGACGCCTGGGCTGGCTGTGTGTGGGGTGAGTGTAAGCCAGCCCTCAGGGAGTAGCTGGTGCTGGCAACAACTTCAACAGTCATCAGGCACTCAGAAATGCAATGTTCGACCAGCAAGGGACCATGACTTGAGTTGCACAGAGTTAGTGGCCCCGGATGCACGGCGGCCGACACGGGCCTACCGCCACGGGACGCTGACTTGCGGGACACTGGGGCAGGGTCATGAGGGCAGAGCAGGGTCCCGTATGTATCAAAGGTGGTTTTCGCGGAGTGTCTCGGGGGAGAGTGGGAGGTGTACCCCCAGGGCATGATGCAGAGGGCACAGGCCAGCTGTGTCTGGCAACATGGCGGATATGAATGCCACAGACTCATGCCAAACACCAAGTCCGTACCTGCCAGTTGCTGATGACAACCCCCAGGCCACAGGCTCAGACACCAACGATGTTCTGCCGGAGGCTGACGGTGTCTCACGGCACACAAGGTTAGTGGCACCAGGTCAGTCCTTGCTAGTGGTCGACCTCCTCCGTAACGGTGATCCGTGTTTCCACCGGACTGAAACGCATCCTTCTCTCACTCCTCTCCCTGCATTCACTGGCATGAACTCTGCCATTGATTAATCAGGACTTAGTTCTAGATGTGGGACATACTGGACTGCAGTGTAGGCCGGCTGCAGGGGTGGAGTATGTCAACGAATGAGGACTCCTGGGGGCCTGTGTCACGGAGGACAGCGATGGTCTGAGGAGGCTGCCAAGGTCGCGGGCATGGGGCTTGGAGCTAGCACTGGCATGTGGTGGGCCCTCTTTGACACACGACAGTGTCGGCAGGTGAGCAGTGCGGCTTTGGTGCGCTGGGGCGGGCAAGCCGGGTCTGGGTATCAGCGGCCTGGGGTGCAGCAGGCGCACAGGCTCGCAGGCCCCGCTGCTCACGGCGTCGGCCTCGTGGTGGGCCGAGAGGCGCCGCCCTGGCAGTGACGTTGGCCATTCCGGGAGAGCACCACGCTCAGCGCCACAGTGTTTTTATCCACACCCCTGCGTAGGCCTGGCGTAAGCCGGGCCAACCCACTACGCTCATGCACACAGGGGGGGACGCAGCGAGTGACATTTCCGCGATCTACCCCACAGCCTGGGGTGGCATGGTTGCGTCCACTGTCCACTACTCTCCAGACACCAGCAGTTAATGTCTGCATGGAAATATCTGTGGTTTGCATACCCAGGTCTGTCCAGCACATTCACGCCACACTTGTCGCTGTGTACATTCCCATTCATGGGTCACTTGCCTCATTCGCACATGCCTGATTTCCGCCTCTCCACACGTTCAGCTGTTGTGTGGCTGTGGTGCTATGATGTAGCTGGCTTGTGTACATGGGAAGCCCAGGATCCCAATGGAGTTGTGTTGTCGTGTCTGGTAGGTGGGCATGTTGATTGACATGTTGTATGTGGTTTGGTCACGTGTGCATTCCCATAGTTGTGCGTTGTGTGATGGTGGCTTTGAGGTGTGTGGTGTGTTGATTTGGTACTTACCAACGAGCAGTGCATTTGCATAGGTGCCATCCTGGAAGCGCTGGTTGATGATGGACTGTCGGAAGATGTAGGAATCGTGCACACTGCCTGGGTAGTTTGCGACGACATTGGTGAACATTCCCCGGTGGTCCACTATTGCCTGCACATTGATGGAATGCGTGTGCTTTCTGTTGCGGTAGATGTGTGCAGTGTCCGCAGGGGGCACAAGTAGGACATGTGTGCAGTCAATGGCCTCCAAAACATGTGGGAATCCAGCAATGGCGTAGAAGCCTTGCTTGGTCTCCAGCTGTTCCCTGCACAGTGTGGGGGAAGTGAAGGAACTGGGGTATGAAGCTGATGATGGCATCCAGGACAGGTGTGATGGCCTCTGATAGGGCTGGCTGTGAGACTCCCCCGACTCTGGCCGTTGTTGGTTGGAAGGTACCAGAGGCCAACATGTGCAGCACAGCCAGCAGCTTTGTCTGCGGAGGGATGTTGGTTGTCCGCTGTGTTGGGACCGTCAGCCTGTGGCCGATGTGGGTCATGATGCGGAGGATGGTTGTCCTTTTGAGCCTGTAGTGGGCAATGACTTCCTCGGGCATTAGGTCTGTGAGACTAGTGCGTTTTCCGTAGGTCCGCTGTCTCTCTCTGCGCTGCCTCTGTGGTGGTCCGGGGGGTGGGTGCCGGTCCGGGTCCTGGGGGTGGTGGCGGTGGGTGTTGTGGCCCTGTTGGGGCTCCAAGCTGCATGATGAGTAGCTCCATGGCGTCGGTTGTTCTTCGGGTGTGGTTGTGTGCGGGGCTCCGTTACCTACTGCAGGTAGTCGTCCTGCTTAACACCAGCAAGAGGCAGGTGTTAAATACCTGCTGCTACCGCGGCTTATCGCGTGGTTTTGACTCGCATCGCAGATCTGGCAGTTCGTTGTGAAAGTGGTGTAGTGGTGTTTTTGTGTGTTTTTGCACGGGAACGCCTACTCTGCATCTCATTAGGGTTAGTTGGTGGTGTCACGCGTGGGGGTAACATTTGCGGCAGTTATCGCGGGTATACTGGCGATGTCTGCAGTTTGCACACGCTTGTGAATGGGGAGTTAAATCTATCTCCACTTTTGATGCGTTAAGGTGGCGATAAGTCCTTGTGAATATGCCCCTAAGTGATTTGCCCAGAATCACAGGATGTCGACGCGACCCAGAGGCTCAAACCTTGGTTTCCAGCACCAAAGTCGGCAAAAATAATAGGCATTGTCATTTACAATGGCAATAGCTTAAACTCGCGTAAAAGCGAGACCTATTGCATTGCAAATGCTTGTTTTTTTTAACTCCTCCATGAATTCCATTCTTCTGCTTTCCTGTCTCCTCGCCCTTTACTTTCTTCTGCTCTCCATCACCCCTCCTATATCTCGGCAGGTTTCCTTCATAGCTCTCAAAATCATGCTTTTTGCTGTATTCCTGTCATGTACCCCTACCACTACACCAGTGGCTCTGCCCCGAACTACTCCTTAGTACCTCTATTTATATCATAGTACTACTATCCCCACCAAGATCCTAATTACTTTCCCCTTCTCTATTCAACTGTGCTACTGCCTAAACCCTGATATTTCTACCCCCTACTTCTATCCCTACCCAAGCGCATCTGCCCCGTCTACACTCTTGTACCGGTCACCTACCTTTGTCGTAGTGCAGCCACTGCTGACTAAATCACAGTGCCCTTATTCAAACCTTTACCCGGGTACCTTTTCGCCCACCAATATGATAGTAGAGCCTGCGAAAGCTATGAGATGAACGTTTTACCCACATGTAGAAACTAGCACCACTCGCTGGAACAATTTGACTAATAGAACACGAGTGAAAGAGCTCTCCACGCATTTTAATTGAGAATTAATATTGTAAGAATATTGCAACATGTTTTAGTAACTAGTACCTCTTTGATTGCTTGATCGTTTGGCTTTAATCCCTCGTACTCGTGCCAGCAATAGACTCGAGTGCATGGCGCCATAGATTTGAGGCTTCCCACGGCTTGATTTATTTCTTTTTATTTCATATGCAGCACATCTGATGCCTACTTCTGAAAAGATGCGGGTGTAAAATGCCTCTCCTTTCCAGTGGGAGGGATGCTCAAAGCCGCCGCACTGCAATGGGTCTTTTCACAAATTGTTGCAATTCATCTGAGTCATGAATATTAATGAGTTTTTAAAGAACAGTGGTCAAGATGAGGCCAGAATGGTCCTCGGGTAGCCAGAGCTACTATTAGTCGAGATAAAGCTTTCGTCTGCCTGAATATTAATGAGGCTGGAATCGGATCGAGATGGCTTGAGAAAAAGTAGCAAATGCTGGCTTGGAGGTCTGCAAGGACAGTAGACCATCACGTCAGCATTCACATTAGGAATATACATTCAATGAGAACCCTGTTTCTTAAAGAGACAGGTGTCCGCCACAAACAGTAGCACATTGTCAGCCAGACACTGGAAAGTACTTGCATTTGTCCCTGTGGCCACTGCCAGTACCTTCCAATTTCTGCGTCTTGCAGAAGCAGGGTTTAAGCAGTTAAATTTTGATACTTTACACATTGGGAATGTTTACCACCTGCCTCTGAATGGCAGGAACCAATCCATGTCTTTTACAATAAAAACAGTTGGGAAGAATTTGTGCATTTCCGTATAGAGTGCACGTTGAGAAGAGTGCCATTTGGCACCCCTTTCCCCTTGCAATTCTCAAGGGATCAAAATACTTGTAACGGGTTGGAAAACGAAACTCTGGTACACCAAAAAGCGGCCTAGCCCTGGGATACCTTCAAAAGAGAAAAATGTTTTATGGATGGGTTTGTTCTAATCCCATCTATAGTGCAGTTCACAGCCCTCACAGTTCAAGAGTCCTTCCCCCTTTTTAGGTCTTGGCTAGGCAGCGCATGCGCTGTCTCGTCGAGAGATGCTGTATACAGTATTGTGGGGGAAGCTCCGCCCACTTTCTGCCCATGCTTTTCATTGGCTCAAATCTGAAATGCTGCGTTGTGATTGGTTATCAGCAAGTTAGTCCCACCTCTTGACGACCATGTCGTCATTTTTCTCCTTCCATAGCTTTCAGCCCCTTTACTTTAAAAAGTCTTTTCTTCCCCTGCCTCCCCCTGTTCCCTCCCAGAGTCCGTGCCTTCTCTGCCCCCCTCCCCCCCCACCCACTCCCGTTCCTGCCTTCTTGGACGCCTGCATTTTTGTTTACAAATGCAATAGATCTCGCGTAAATACGAGTCCTATTGCATTTGTAAATGCTTTTTTTCACTATGATTGGCTGCCTGCAATCGCACTCTATTTTGCCTGACCTGTCCCTCTCGCATGCGCACAATGCTTTACATCGTACGCATGCAAAAGTCTGCCTCTGCCTCTTGTGTTAGCCCTCTGCTCGCCGGCGCTGATTTCACTTCACTTACTCCCCATGCCTCCCACCCCTGGCAGCTTCCTCCAATTTAATTCAACAAATAAAAGCTCCCTGACACTCCCGCTGCTTTCACCTTAGCCGAGCTGCAAACAGAGGCGAGTATACTCGATGCACATTTAGTAAGTGGTTTCTAGAAAAAACGTCCACGTATTTTGGTTTCTTTTTCTTTTAGAAATACATTCTTGCTTTTGTTTCTCTTTCGCGCTCTGCTCTGTCACAAAACTGCCTCTGGCATCCATTTTCCATTTGTTGGAAAGCCGCGGACTACAAATCTAGTGGCTAAAGGTTGCCTACTCAAGTTTGTGTAACTATCAAATTAGTTTAGGTTTGTCGCGGATGGCCGTGCTTCAGATTTGGATGTTGGCAGTGTATTTCCTATGGCTTCCGACTGGAGGGTGACACTTGTGTTAACAGCAGTTCTCTGTCTGTCTGCGGGTCGAGGCAGGAAATCTACAAACCAGAGAGCACGTGTGTCAGTCGGTGAAAAGCTAAAATAATGCTAATATTTTCTTCTCTGGGAACCGCCGTTGTTTCGCTTTCATTTAATTGTACAGGAACCATATGGCTCGCTAAAAAAAGTTAGGTGTTTCTATGTTTTCTCACTCTGTTCTAACACAGTGCTCCAGACATTTTTGCCTTTGAATAGGAAGTGCCCAGAGGCTAGATCCATGTCACTCATTAGCTAGATGGCAAACATTGAAATCAAGATAGTTACATCCATCCTAAGAATGGCAATCGTTCAGTATGAGGATAGATATATAATAAATAACCACTCATGCTGTTTCTCAGAGCTGTAAAACATGCCAATATTGCCCAACACAGCAGTGCAAATTTCACAGAGTTCAAAAGGATAAAATGCTAAGTTGGTCATGCCCTCATTTGAACCTGTGAATTTTATATTACACACGGATCTCTGTAGCACTACCAATTATCCCTATTAAGAAAGTAAAAATCAAGAATTGTTACTTTCTTTAAAAGGCCACAGAGTCCCAGAGAAGGATTGGGCCACTGAGTACACCTCACCATTCCCAACCCCATAAAAAAGCCTTACACTACCAATCCCTGAACCCTAAAAACTACCCATCCTTCAACCCTAAAAACTACCCATCCTTGTATCCTCAAAACTCCAAACACACCTAAAACTACTCATGCCTGAACCCTGAAAATTCCCTACCACCCTTAAAACCCAAACTTTATATAAAAAATTAACATTGTGCTAGCACATACCTATAAATTCATGTACATATTTAAAAATATATAACTATAATTTATACACAATGATAACAGATATTAGTTACCTAGCATTTAATTTAATAAACTACATACATTGTTTTTATTCATGTATTATTAATTAAATATATATGTCTCAAAATATAACGCTTACATTATTTAATTAATTAATAATAAATAATTTTAATTTATTAATTTTAAAATACGTTCATAGTCATCTTTCCTCATCATTATGTGTGTGTATATGTTCTGTAAATTTAGATATATATATATACTCATTTTGTATATTCACATACCTAAGTGCCTGTAAACATATAGACATATATAATGAAAAAACAGATGACGTTAATCGATTTCAAAAATATTAACAAAGTAAATGCCTGTTAAGTACTGAAAAACCTACCTGTGTTCTAAAGACTCCAATGTACTTACTTACAATATATATTTTTTATTTTTTATTTTATCTTAATGCAGATTTATATAGCGCGAACTCGAACCGAAGGTATTGGAGCGCTTTACATGAGCACCGGTTACGTTACACAAGGACACATTCAGGCACGGGGAGATTAAGGGGTATATTCACAAGATCGGGCGCTAAACATCTCCAAAAAATGTTAACGCAACTTCACACATCGCAGTCTATCGCAGGAAAATAACCTGTGTTAACGTGGAATTCACAACACGGCGGTACCATGCGATAGTCTCCCGAAAAAGCGGACAATGTCCGCGATACAACAACCGGGACAGTGATAAAAAACCCAAACCCCAACGCGTAAAAAGACGCGATGGGCCCAAACGCGATAAGAAAACAGTGATAACAAGAGAGAGGCCAGCAATACCCACGCGTAATGCGGGAAAAAGCACAAGAACAGCATATGGAAAATGACACTAAAAAGGAAATGAACTGCGGAGTACCACGGATGCACCCTGACCGAGTGCAGAGGACAACATGAACCCCACAATCCCCACGGAGTAATACCCAGGAATCCAGGGCTCGTTGAAGGGCAATGAGAAGAGGAAGAGGAAGACGGGGTACAGTCTGCAGGAAAACACGATTATCGTCACGGATAAGATAGAACACCACCACCAACTGTACGTCACCTCCAACGTGTCATTGGCAACGAAGAGGCAAAAGATGGCACACCATCTCGGACCATGTGAATGCCGTCGCAGCGCCGAGGAGGACAATGGAAGAGGACAAGAGGCGCTGGATTGATGTGAATGGCAAAACCAAGCAGAAACTCACTGCTAACATGAAAGCAGCAACGCACATCGGAGGAGGGGGGCAAGCAGAACACCAGGAGCTGAATGACATGGAGAAGATGGTGGCCACAGTCATCAGTCGGGAGACGGTGACAGGAGTTGAGGATCCGGACACTGCCCAACATGACCCGACACTACATCAACAGGGTGCGCACCGACCAGGGAGTGGGGGGACGGGGGGGAGATGGGCACAATGGCACACATGCACAATTAAGCAGAGCACACTGCACACCCACAATGACTCAGGATCATGTCCCCGAACCCACGGGAACACTTCGGCACACACACAAACACCAAGTAGTCCCACGTACACCATGTGCCCAAAGCGGCACCCACCCAACACATCAACAATCATACAACCAACACATGCACACGTGCGAAACACAGCAAACATGCATATACGTCAGCCACACTGACAATGCAAGAGACACCACATGACGAGTAGCATGGCTGCAGTCCAATCATCATGACAATGTTCACGGCACAACACTGAGGTGGCTGAGTGCGGACCACAACCGGAAAGGAGCAGGTCCACTCTTACACAACCACCTGCACAAACAACCCCTGACATCAACGATACATCTGCGGACAAACCATGCCCAAGAGACACAACTCGACAAAGAGCACAAGTCACCCAAGTCTGCAACATCTCAGCACTGTGGAAGCACAGAACTGAAAGGCACACCGCATGAAAGGGATAAGGGGCAGCCAAATCCGAGCTGCAGGAGCGACTCACCCACCGTGGAGCATATGCACATTAGAATAAGTGCACCTCGACATTGACAACATTGTGGTACAAACAGCAACACCTCCACAACAGAACACAGGACACAACAGGTGCTGCATATGTGCACAACATGGCCAATCACATCTGGCACAGCAGGAAACTGTGACATGACAATGTGCAAGTACAACCTGTAACCTGCAAATATTTTTTATTCACACATGCTGTGTCTGTGGACATTTTGTACTATCCCATGATTGCAAGGGACGGCCACAATGTGACGTGCTCATGTGAAGAAATTGGCAATGAGGGTGTTCCTACGGGCTATTCCTGCCGCAGCTGCAGTGGGATGTCGGCCACCTGCCCCATCGTCCTCATCATCGTCCGGTACTTCTGGAACTTGGATCCGTGGGGCATTGGTGCGAACACAGATGTTGTGCAACACACAACATGCAATGATCATCTTGCACACGATGTCTGGCCTGTACAGGAGCCTTCCACCTGTGACATCCAGGCACCTGAAACGTGAATTCAACATGCCAAATGTGCGTTCCACGATGCCCCTGGTGCGTATGTGGGCCGCATTGTACTGCCTCTGGGCGGGTGTGTTCGGGTCTCGGAGGGGTGTCATCATCCAAGGGCAGAGTGCATAACCTTGATCACCTGTGACAGTGCAGAGAGAAAAGAGTCAATATTTGGTTCGGCATGATGTGTTTGCAGGCCCACTAGTCCAGTGACGCCTGTGCTGGCTGTGTGTGGGGTGAGTGTAAGCCAGCCCTCAGGGAGTAGCTGGTGCTGGCAACAACTTCAACAGTCATCAGGCACTCAGAAATGCAATGTTCGACCAGCAAGGGACCATGACTTGAGTTGCACAGAGTTAGTGGCCCCGGATGCACAGCGGCCGACACGGGCCTACCGCCACGGGACGCTGACTTGCGGGACACTGGGGCAGGGTCATGAGGGCAGAGCAGGGTCCCGTATGTATCAAAGGTGGTTTTCACGGAGTGTCTCAGGGGAGAGTGGGAGGTGTACCCCCAGGGCATGATGCAGAGGGCACAGGCCAGCTGTGTCCGGCAACATGGCGGATATGAATGCCACAGACTCATGCCAAACACCAAGTCCATACCTGCCAGTTGCTGATGACAACCACCAGGCCACAGGCTCAGACACCAACGATGTTCTGCCAGAGGCTGACGGTGTCTCACGGCACACAAGGTTAGTGGCACCAGGTCAGTCCTTGCTAGTGGTCGACCTCCTCCGTAACGGTGATCCGTGTTTCCACCGGACTGAAACGCATCCTTCTCTCACTCCTCTCCCTGCATTCACTGGCATGAACTCTGCCATTGATTAATCAGGACTTAGTTCTAGATGTGGGACTTACTGGACTGCAGTGTAGGCCGGCTGCAGGGGTGGAGTATGTCAACGAATGAGGACTCCTGGGGGCCTGTGTCACGGAGGACAGCGATGGTCTGAGGAGGCTGCCAAGGTCGCGGGCATGGGTCTTGGAGCTAGCACCGGCATGTGGTGGGCCCTCTTTGACACACGACAGTGTCGGCAGGTGAGCAGTGCGGCTTTGGTGCGCTGGGGCGGGCAAGCTGGGTCTGGGTATCAGCGGCCTGGGGTGCAGCAGGCGCACAGGCTCGCAGGCCCCGCTGCTCACGGCGTCGGCCTCGTGGCGGGCTGAGAGGCGCCGCCCTGGCAGTGACGTTGGCCATTCCGGGAGAGCACCACGCTCAGCGCCACAGTGTTTTTATCCACACCCCTGCGCAGGCCTGGCGTAAGCCGGGCCAACCCACTAAGCTCACGCACACAGGGGGGGACGCAGCGAGCGACATTTCCGCGATCTACCCCACAGCCTGGGGTGGCATGGTTGCGTCCACTGTCCACTACTCTCCAGACACCAGCAGTTAATGTCTGCATGGACATATCTGTGGTTTGCATACCCAGGTCTGTCCAGCACATTCACTCCACACTTGTCGCTGTGTACATTCCCATTCATGGGTCACTTGCCTCATTCGCACATGCCTGCTTTCCGCCTCTCCACAAGTTCAGCTGTTGTGTGGCTGTGGTGCCATGATGTAGCTGGCTTGTGTACATGGGAAGCCCAGGATCCCAATGGAGTTGTGTTGTCGTGTCTGGTAGGTGGGCATGTTGATTGACATGTTGTATGTGGTTTGGTCACGTGTGCATTCCCACAGTTGTGCGTTGTGTGATGGTGGCTTTGAGGTGTGTGGTGTGTTGATTTGGTACTTACCAACGAGCAGTGCATTTGCATAGGTGCCATCCTGGAAGCGCTGGTTGATGATGGACTGTCGGAAGATGTAGGAATCGTGCACACTGCCTGGGTAGTTTGCGACGACATTGGTGAACATTCCCCGGTGGTCCACTATTGCCTGCACATTGATGGAATGCGTGTGCTTTCTGTTGCGGTAGATGTGTGCAGTGTCCGCAGGGGGCACAAGTAGGACATGTGTGCAGTCAATGGCCTCCAAAACATGTGGGAATCCAGCAATGGCGTAGAAGCCTTGCTTGGTCTCCAGCTGTTCCTGCACAGTGTGGGGGAAGTGAAGGAACTGGGGTATGAAGCTGATGATGGCATCCAGGACAGGTGTGATGGCCTTTGATAGGGCTGGCTGTGAGACTCCTCCGACTCTGGCCGTTGTTGGTTGGAAGGTACCAGAGGCCAACATGTGCAGCACAGCCAGCAGCTTTGTCTGCGGAGGGATGTTGGTTGTCCGCTGTGTTGGGACCGTCAGCCTGTGGCCGATGTGGGTCATGATGCGGAGGATGGTTGTCCTTTTGAGCCTGTAGTGGGCAATGACTTCCTCGGACGTTAGGTCTGTGAGACTAGTGCGTTTTCCGTAGGTCCGATGTCTCTCTCTGCGCTGCCTCTGTGGTGGTCCGGGGGGTGGGTGCCGGTCCGGGTCCTGGGGGTGGTGGCGGTCCTGGGGGTGGTGGCGGTGGGTGTTGTGGCCCTGTTGGGGCTCCAAGCTGCATGATGAGTAGCTCCATGGCGTCGGTTGTTCTTCGGGTGTGGCTGTGTGCGGGGCTCCGTTACCTACTGCAGGTAGTCGTCCTGCTTAACACCAGCAAGAGGCAGGTGTTAAATACCTGCTGCTACCGCGGCTTATCGCGTGGTTTTGACTCGCATCGCAGATCTGGCAGTTCGTTGTGAAAGTGGTGTAGTGGTGTTTTTGTGTGTTTTTGCACGGGAACGCCTACTCTGCATCTCATTAGGGTTAGTTGGTGGTGTCACCCGTGGGGGTAACATTTGCGGCAGTTATCACGGGTATACTGGCGATGTCTGCAGTTTGCACACGCTTGTGAATGGGGCGTTAAATCTATCTCCACTTTTGATGCGTTAAGGTGGCGATAACTCGGCGATAAGTCCTTGTGAATATGCCCCTAAGTCATTTGCCCAGAATCACAGGATGTGGACGCGACCCAGAGGCTCAAACCTTGGTTTCCAGCACCAAAGTCGGCAAAAATAGTAGGCATTGTCATTTACAATGGAAATAGCTTAAACTCGCGTAAATGCGAGACCTATTGCTTTGCAAATGCTTGTTTTTTTTAACTCCTCCATGAATTCCATTCTTCTGCTTTCCTGTCTCCTCGCCCTTTACTTTCTTCTGCTCTCCATCACCCCCCTATATCTCGGCAGGTTTCCTTCATAGCTCTCAAAATCATGCTTTTTGCTGTATTCCTGTCATGTACCCCTACCACTACACCAGTGGCTCTGCCCCGAACTACTCCTTAGTACCTCTATTTATATCATAGTACTACTATCCCCACCAAGATCCTAATTACTTTCCCCTTCTCTATTCAACTGTGCTACTGCCTAAACCCTGATATTTCTACCCCCTACTTCTATCCCTACCCAAGCGCATCTGCCCCGTCTACACTCTTGTACCGGTCACCTACCTTTGTCGTAGTGCAGCCACTGCTGACAAAATCACAGTGCCCTTATTCAAACCTTTACCCAGGTACCTTTTCGCCCACCAATATGATAGTAGAGCCTGCGAAAGCTATGAGATGAACGTTTTACCCACATGTAGAAACTAGCACCACTCGCTGGAACAATTTGACTAATAGAACACGAGTGAAAGAGCTCTCCACGCATTTTAATTGAGAATTAATATTGTAAGAATATTGCAACATGTTTTAGTAACTAGTACCTCTTTGATTGCTTGGTCGTTTGGCTTTAATCCCTCGTACTCGAACCAGCAATAGACTCGAGTGCATGGCGCCATAGATTTGAGGCTTCCCACGGCTTGATTTATTTCTTTTTATTTCATATGCAGCACATCTGATGCCTACTTCTGAAAAGATGCGGGTGTAAAATGCCTCTCCTTTCCAGTGCGAGGGATGCTCAAAGCCGCCGCACTGCAATGGGTCTTTTCACAAATTGTTGCAATTCATCTGAGTCATAAATATTAATGAGTTTTTAAAGAACAGTGGTCAAGATGAGGCCAGAATGGTCCTCGGGTAGCCAGAGCTACTATTAGTCGAGATAAAGCTTTCGTCTGCCTAAATATTAATGAGGCCGGAATGGGATCGAGATGGCTTGAGAAAAAGTAGCAAATGCTGGCTTGGAGGTCTGCAAGGACAGTAGACCATCACGTCAGCATTCACATTAGGAATATACATTCAATGAGAACCCTGTTTCTTAAAGAGACAGGTGTCCGCCACAAACAGTAGCACATTGTCAGCCAGACACTGGAAAGTACTTGCATTTGTCCCTGTGGCCACTGCCAGTACCTTCCAATTTCTGCGTCTTGCAGAAGCAGGGTTTAAGCAGTTAAATTTTGATACTTTACACATTGGGAATGTTTACCACCTGCCTCTGAATGGCAGGAACCAATCCATGTCTTTTACAATAAAAAACAGTTGGGAAGAATTTGTGCATTTCCGTATAGAGTGCACGTTGAGAAGAGTGCCATTTGGCACCCCTTTCCCCTTGCAATTCTCAAGGGATCAAAATACTTGTAACGGGTTGGAAAACAAAACTCTGGTACACCAAAAAGCGGCCTAGCCCTGGGATACCTTCAAAAGAGAAAAATGTTTTATGGATGGGTTTGTTCTAATCCCATCTATAGTGCAGTTCACAGCCCTCACGGTTCAAGAGTCCTTCCCCCTTTTTAGGTCTCGGCTAGGCAGCGCATGCGCTGTCTCATCGAGAGATGCTGTATACAGTATTGTGGGGGAAGCTCCGCCCACTTTCTGCCCATGCTTTTCATTGGCTCAAATCTGAAATGCTGCGTTGTGATTGGTTATCAGCAAGTTAGTCCCACCTCTTGACGACCATGTCGTCATTTTTCTCCTTCCATAGCTATCAGCCCCTTTACTTTAAAAAGGCTTTTCTTCCCCTGCCTCCCCCTGTTCCCTCCCAGAGTCCGTGCCTTCTCTGCCCCCCTCCTCCCCCCCACTCCCGTTCCTGCCTTCTTGGACGCCCGCATTTTTGTTTACAAATGCAATAGGTCTCGCGTAAATACGAGTCCTATTGCATTTGTAAATGCTTTTTTTCACTATGATTGGCTGCCTGCAATCGCACTCTATTTTGCCTGAGCTGTCCCTCTCGCATGCGCGCGATGCTTTACATCGTACGCATGCAAAAGTCTGCCTCTGCCTCTTGTGTTAGCCCTCTGCTCGCCGGCGCTGATTTCACTTCACTTACTCCCCATGCCTCCCACCCCTGGCAGCTTCCTCCAATTTAATTCAACAAATAAAAGCTCCCTGACACTCCCGCTGCTTTCACCTTAGCCGAGCTGCAAACAGAGGCGAGTATACTCGATGCACATTTAGTAAGTGGTTTCTAGAAAAAACGTCCACGTATTTTGGTTTCTTTTTCTTTTAGAAATACATTCTTGCTTTTGTTTCTCTTTCACGCTCTGCTCTGTCACAAAACTGCCTCTGGCATCCATTTTCCATTTGTTGGATAGCCGCAGACTACAAATCTAGTGGCTAAAGGTTGCCTACTCAAGTTTGTGTAACAATCAAATTAGTTTAGGTTTGTCGCGGATGGCCGTGCTTCAGATTTGGAGGTTGGCAGGATATTTCCTATGGCTTCCGACCGGAGGGTGACACTTGTGTTAACAGCAGTTCTCTGTCTGTCTGCGGGTCGAGGCAGGAAATCTACAAACCAGAGAGCACGTGTGTCAGTCGGTGAAAAGCTAAAATAATGCTAATATTTTCTTCTCTGGGAACCGCCGTTGTTTCGCTTTCATTTAATTGTACAGGAATTCCATATGGCTCGCTAAAAAAAGTTAGGTGTTTCTATGTTTTCTCACTCTGTTCACTTCTAACACAGTGCTCCAGACATTTTTGCCTTTGAATAGGAAGTGCCCAGAGGCTAGATCCATGTCACTCATTATCTAGATGGCAAACATTGAAATCAAGATAGTTACATCCATCCTAAGAATGGCAATCGTTCAGTATGAGGGTAGATATATAATAAATAACCACTCATGCTGTTTCTCAGAGCTGTAAAACATGCCAATATTGCCCAACACAGCAGTGCAAATTTCACAGAGTTCAAAAGGATAAAATGCTAAGTTGGTCATGCCCTCATTTGAACCTGTAAATTTTATATTACCCACGGATCTCTGTAGCACTACCAATTATCCCTATTAAGAATGTAAAAATCAAGAATTGTTACTTTCTTTAAAAGGCCACAGAGTCCCAGAGAAGGATTGGGCCACTGAGTACACCTCACCATTCCCAACCCCATAAAAAAGCCTTACACTACCAATCCCTGAACCCTAAAAACTACCCATCCTTCAACCCTAAAAACTACCCATCCTTCAACCCTAAAAACTACCCATCCCTGTATCCTAAAAACTCCAAACACACCTAAAACTACTCATGCCTGAACCCTGAAAATTCCCTACCACCCTTAAAGCCCAAACTTTATATAAAAAATTAACATTGTGCTAGCACATACCTATAAATTCATGTACATATTTAAAAATATATAACTATAATTTATACACAATGATAACAGATATTAGTTACCTAGCATTTAATTTAATAAACTACATACATTGTTTTTATTCATGTATTATTAATTAAATATATATGTCTCAAAATATAACGCTTACATTATTTAATTAATTAATAATAAATAATTTTAATTTATTAATTTTAAAATACGTTCATAGTCATCTTTCCTCATCATTATGTGTGTGTATATGTTCTGTAAATTTAGATATATATATATACTCATTTTGTATATTCACATACCTAAGTGCCTGTAAACATATAGACATATATAATGAAAAACAGATGACGTTAATCGATTTCAAAAATATTAACAAAGTAAATGCCTGTTAAGTACTGAAAAACCTACCTGTGTTCTAAAGACTCCAATGTACTTACTTACAATATATATTTTTTATTTTTTATTTTATCTTAATGCAGATTTATATAGCGCGAACTCGAACCGAAGGTATTGGAGCGCTTTACATGAGCACCGGTTACGTTACACAAGGACACATTCAGGCACGGGGAGATTAAGGGGTATATTCACAAGATCGGGCGCTAAACATCTCCAAAAATGTTAACGCAACTTCACACATCGCAGTCTATCGCGGGAAAATAACATGTGTTAACGTGGAATTCACAACACGGCGGTACCATGCGATAGTCTCCCGAAAACGCGGACAATGTCCGCGATACAACAACCGGGACAGTGATAAAAAACCCAAACCCCAACGCGTAAAAAGACGCGATGGGCCCAAACGCGATAAGAAAACAGTGATAACAAGCGAGAGGCCAGCAATACCCACGCGTAATGCGGGAAAAAGCACAAGAACAGCATATGGAAAATGACACTAAAAAGGAAATGAACTGCGGAGTACCACGGATGCACCCTGACCGAGTGCAGAGGAGAACATGAACCCCACAATCCCCACGGAGGAACACCCAGGAATCCAGGGCTCGTGGAAGGGCAATGAGAAGAGGAAGAGGAAGACGGGGTACAGTCTGCAGGAAAACACGATTATCGTCATGGATGAGATAGAACACCACCACCAACTGTACGTCACCTCCAACGTGTCATTGGCAACAAAGAGGCAAAGATGGCACACCATCTCAGACCATGTGAATGCCGTCGCAGCGCCGAGGAGGACAATGGAAGAGGACAAGAGGCGCTGGATTGATGTGAATGGCAAAACCAAACAGAAACTCGCTGCTAACATGAAAGCAGCAACGCACATCGGAGGAGGGGGGCAAGCAGAACACCAGGAGCTGAATGACATGGAGAAGTTGGTGGCCACAGTCATCAGTCGGGAGACGGTGACAGGAGTTGGGGATCCGGACACTGCCCAACATGACCCGACACTACATCAACAGGGTGCGCACCGACCAGGGAGTGGGGGGATGGGGGGGAGATGGGCACAATGGCACACATGCACAATTAAGCAGAGCACACTGCACACCCACAATGACTCAGGATCATGTCCCCGAACCCACGGGAACACTTCGGCACACACACAAACACCAAGTAGTCCCACGTACACCATGTGCCCAAAGGGGCACCCACCCAACACATCAACAATCACACAACCAACACATGCACACGTGCGAAACACAGCACACATGCATATACGTCAGCCACACTGACAATGCAAGAGACACCACATGACGAGTAGCATGGCTGCAGTCCAATCATCATGACAATGTTCACGGCACGACACTGAGATGGCTGAGTGCGGACCACAACCGGAAAGGAGCAGGTCACACTCTTACACAACCACCTGCACAAACAACCCCTGACATCAACGACACATCTGCGGACAAACCATGGCCAAGAGTCACAACTCGACAAAGAGCACAAGTCACCCAAGTCTGCAACATCTCAGCACTGTGGATGCACAGAACTGAAAGGCACACCGCATGAAAAGGATAAGGGGCAGCCAAATCCGAGCTGCAGGAGCGACTCACCCACCGTGGAGCATATGCACATTAGAATAAGTGCACCTCGACATTGACAACATCGTGGTACAAACAGCAACACCTCCACAACAGAACACAGGACACAACAGGTGCTGCATATGTGCACAACATGGCCAATCACATTTGGCACAGCAGGAAACTGTGACATGACAATGTGCAAGTACAACCTGTAACCTGCAAATATTTTTTATTCACACATGCTGTGTCTGTGGACATTTTGTACTATCCCATGATTGCCATGGACGGCCACAATGTGACGTGCTCATGTGAAGAAATTGGCAATGAGGGTGTTCCTACGGGCTATTCCTGCCACAGCTGCAGTGGGATGTCGGCCACCTGCCCCATCGTCCTCATCATCGTCCGGTACATCTGGAACTTGGATCCATGGGGCATTGGTGCGAACACAGATGTTGTGCAACACACAACATGCAATGATCATCTTGCACACGATGTCTGGCCTGTACAGGAGCCTTCCACCTGTGACATCCAGGCACCTGAAACGTGAATTCAACACGCCAAATGTGCGTTCCCCGATGCCCCTGGTGCGTATGTGGGCCGCATTGTACTGCCTCTGGGCGGGTGTGTTCGGGTCTCGGAGGGGTGTCATCATCCAAGGGCAGAGTGCATAACCTTGATCACCTGTGACAGTGCAGAGAGAAAAGAGTCAATATTTGGTTCGGCATGATGTGTTGGCAGGCCCACTAGTCCAGTGACGCCTGTGATGGTGGGTGTGGGGTGAGTGTAAGCCAGCCCTCAGGGAGTAGCTGGTGCTGGCAACAACTTCAACAGTCATCAGGCACTCAGAAATGCAATGTTCGACCAGCAAGGGACCATGACTTGAGTTGCACAGAGTTAGTGGCCCCGGATGCACAGCGGCCGACATGGGCCTACCGCCACGGGACGCTGACTTGCGGGACACTGGGGCAGGGTCATGAGGGCAGAGCAGGATCCCGTATGTATCAAAGGTGGTTTTCGCGGAGTGTCTCGGGGGAGAGTGGGAGGTGTACCCCCAGGGCATGATGCAGAGGGCACAGGCCAGCTGTGTCCGGCAACATGGTGGATATGAATGCCACAGACTCATGCCAAACACCAAGTCCGTACCTGCCAGTTGCTGATGACAACCCCCAGGCCACAGGCTCAGACACCAACGATGTTCTGCCGGAGGCTGACGGTGTCTCACGGCACACAAGGTTAGTGGCACCAGGTCAGTCCTTGCTAGTGGTCGACCTCCTCCGTAATGGTGATCCGTGTTTCCACCGGACTGAAACGCATCCTTCTCTCACTCCTCTCCCTGCATTCACTGGCATGAACTCTGCCATTGATTAATCAGGACTTAGTTCTAGATGTGGGACATACTGGACTGCAGTGTAGGCCGGCTGCAGGGGTGGAGTATGTCAACGAATGAGGACTCCTGGGGGCCTGTGTCACGGAGGACAGCGATGGTCTGAGGAGGCTGCTAAGGTCGGGGGCATGGGTCTTGGAGCTAGCACCGGCATGTGGTGGGCCCTCTTTGACACACGACAGTGTCGGCAGGTGAGCAGTGCGGCTTTGGTGCGCTGGGGCGGGCAAGCCGGGTCTGGGTATCAGTGGCCTGGGGTGCAGCAGACGCACAGGCACGCAGACCCCGCTGCTCACGGCGTCGGCCTCATGGCGGGCTGAGAGGCGCCGCCCTGGCAGTGACGTTGGCCATTCCGGGAGAGCACCACGCTCAGCGCCACAGTGTTTTTATCCACACCCCTGCGCAGGCCTGGCGTAAGCCGGGCCAACCCACTACGCTCACGCACACAGGGGGGGACGCAGCGAGCGACATTTCCGCGATCTACCCCACAGCCTGGGGTGGCATGGTTGCGTCCACTGTCCACTACTCTCCAGACACCAGCAGTTAATGTCTGCATGGACATATCTGTGGTTTGCATACCCAGGTCTGTCCAGCACATTCACGCCACACTTGTCGCTGTGTACATTCCCATTCATGGGCCACTTGCCTCATTCGCACATGCCTGCTTTCCGCCTCTCCACACGTTCAGCTGTTGTGTGGCTGTGGTGCCATGATGTAGCTGGCTTGTGTACATGGGAAGCCCAGGATCCCAATGGAGTTGTGTTGTCGTGTCTGGTAGGTGGGCATGTTGATTGACATGTTGTATGTGGTTTGGTCACGTGTGCATTCCCACAGTTGTGCGTTGTGTGATGGTGGCTTTGAGGTGTGTGGTGTGTTGATTTGGTACTTACCAACGAGCAGTGCATTTGCATAGGTGCCATTCTGGAAGCGCTGGTTGATGATGGACTGTCGGAAGATGTAGGAATCGTGCACACTGCCTGAGTAGTTTCGACGACATTGGTGAACATTCCCCGGTGGTCCACTATTGCCTGCACATTGATGGAATGCGTGTGCTTTCTGTTGCGGTAGATGTGTGCAGTGTCCGCAGGGGGCACAAGTATGACATGTGTGCAGTCAATGGCCTCCAAAACATGTGGGAATCCAGCAATGGCGTAGAAGCCTTGCTTGGTCTCCAGCTGTTCCTGCACAGTGTGGGGGAAGTGAAGGAACTGGGGTATGAAGCTGATGATGGCATCCAGGACAGGTGTGATGGCCTTTGATAGGGCTGGCTGTGAGACTCCCCCGACTCTGGCCGTTGTTGGTTGGAAGGTACCAGAGGCCAACATGTGCAGCACAGCCAGCAGCTTTGTCTGCGGAGGGATGTTGGTTGTCCGCTGTGTTGGGACCGTCAGCCTGTGGCCGATGTGGGTCATGATGCGGAGGATGGTTGTCCTTTTGAGCCTGTAGTGGGCAATGACTTCCTCGGGCGTTAGGTCTGTGAGACTAGTGCGTTTTCCGTAGGTCCGATGTCTCTCTCTGCGCTGCCTCTGTGGTGGTCCGGGGGTGGGTGCCGGTCCGGGTCCTGGGGGTGGTGGCGGTCCTGGGGGTGGTGGGTGTTGTGGCCCTGTTGGGGCTCCAAGCTGCATGATGAGTAGCTGCATGGCGTCGGTTGTTCTTCGGGTGTGGCTGTGTGCGGGGCTCCGTTACCTACTGCAGGTAGTCGTCCTGCTTAACACCAGCAAGAGGCAGGTGTTAAATACCTGCTGCTACCGCGGCTTATCGTGTGGTTTTGACTCGCATCGCAGATCTGGCAGTTTGTTGTGAAAGTGGTGTAGTGGTGTTTTTGTGTGTTTTTGCATGGGAACGCCTACTCTGCATCTCATTAGGGTTAGTTGGTGGTGTCACCCGTGGGGGTAACATTTGCGGCAGTTATCGCGGGTATACTGGCGATGTCTGCAGTTTGCACGCTTGTGAATGGGGCGTTAAATCTATCTCCACTTTTGATGCGTTAAGGTGGCGATAACTCGGCGATAAGTCCTTGTGAATATGCCCCTAAGTGATTTGCCCAGAATCACAGGATGTCGACGCGACCCAGAGGCTCAAACCTTGGTTTCCAGCACCAAAGTCGGCAAAAATAATAGGCATTGTCATTTACAATGGCAATAGCTTAAACTCGCGTAAATGCGAGACCTATTGCATTGCAAATGCTTGTTTTTTTTAACTCCTCCATAAATTCCATTCTTCTGCTTTCCTGTCTCCGCGCCCTTTACTTTCTTCTGCTCTCCATCACCCCTCCTATATCTCGGCAGGTTTCCTTCATAGCTCTCAAAATCATGCTTTTTGCTGTATTCCTGTCATGTACCCCTACCACTACACCAGTGGCTCTGCCCCGAACTACTCCTTAGTACCTCTATTTATATCATAGTACTACTATCCTCACCAAGATCCTAATTACTTTCCCCTTCTCTATTCAACTGTGCTACTGCCTAAACCCTGATATTTCTACCCCCTACTTCTATCCCTACCCAAGCGCATCTGCCCCGTCTACACTCTTGTACCGGTCACCTACCTTTGTCGTAGTGCAGCCACTGCTGACTAAATCACAGTGCCCTTATTCAAACCTTTACCCGGGTACCTTTTCGCCCACCAATATGATAGTACAAAATACGGATTTACAAATACGGATTTAGATTTAGATAGTAGAGCCTGCGAAAGCTATGAGATGAACGTTTTACCCACATGTAGAAACTAGCACCACTCGCTGGAACAATTTGACTAATAGAACACGAGTGAAAGAGCTCTCCACGCATTTTAATTGAGAATTAATATTGTAAGAATATTGCAACATGTTTTAGTAACTAGTACCTCTTTGATTGCTTGGTCGTTTGGCTTTAATCCCTCGTACTCGTGCCAGCAATAGACTCGAGTGCATGGCGCCATAGATTTGAGGCTTCCCACGGCTTGATTTATTTCTTTTTATTTCATATGCAGCACATCTGATGCCTACTTCTGAAAAGATGCGGGTGTAAAATGCCTCTCCTTTCCAGTGCGAGGGATGCTCAAAGCCGCCGCACTGCAATGGGTCTTTTCACAAATTGTTGCAATTCATCTGAGTCATAAATATTAATGAGTTTTTAAGGAACAGTGGTCAAGATGAGGCCAGAATGGTCCTCGGGTAGCCAGAGCTACTATTAGTCGAGATAAAGCTTTCGTCTGCCTGAATATTAATGAGGCGGGAATGGGATCGAGATGGCTTGAGAAAAAGTAGCAAATGCTGGCTTGGAGGTCTGCAAGGACAGTAGACCATCACGTCAGCATTCACATTAGGAATATACATTCAATGAGAACCCTGTTTCTTAAAGAGACAGGTGTCCGCTACAAACAGTAGCACATTGTCAGCCAGACACTGGAAAGTACTTGCATTTGTCCCTGTGGCCACTGCCAGTACCTTCCAATTTCTGCGTCTTGCAGAAGCAGGGTTTAAGCAGTTAAATTTTGATACTTTACACATTGGGAATGTTTACCACCTGCCTCTGAATGGCAGGAACCAATCCATGTCTTTTACAATAAAAAACAGTTGGGAAGAATTTGTGCATTTCCGTATAGAGTGCACGTTGAGAAGAGTGCCATTTGGCACCCCTTTCCCCTTGCAATTCTCAAGGGATCAAAATACTTGTAACGGGTTGGAAAATGAAACTCTGGTACACCAAAAAGCGGCCTAGCCCTGGGATACCTTCAAAAGAGAAAAATGTTTTATGGATGGGTTTGTTCTAATCCCATGCGGCTCCATGGGTTACAGTACATGTTGACATTCTGCCTGCTTGGCAGAGGATTTCTCTATCACTGGGCATGAAAGAGATGAAAGAGCCTGCCAAAATGGCAGCCACACGAGCTCAACAAGTAATTGGTTTATTCATGGGAACTACACCTCACATCGACGCTGGCTTTGTTTGTGCCAGTAATAAATATACACCGCCCTGAAAGCCTCTAGCAGAAAAGGCATACTGAAGATTTCATTGCATGACTAATGCATTTCAATCAATAGCTGTGCGAAGAAGCACTTAAGTGCCTTAGTTTAACCCTTTTCATGTTTCATCATACTTACTGCATATCTCGAGGAAGGCCAAAGATCACAGCGCAGACAGAGGTTCCAGCCCAGATCAGCCCACTCCTCAGAACATGCACATCCCCTGCTGGGACCCCACCCCCACTGCATATAAACAAAGTTGTCCCCCTCCTGTAAATGCGCTGCATTAATGTGTCGTGTTTGGGGGCACCGTGTAAGGAGGGTGGCAGGACTGCTGCCCTGGCACTATTCTCACCTGCATTTATGTATTACAGATCCCTTGAAGCCCCAGCATAAACAAGTTTCCGCCTCCTGCGAACAGGCACTATTAACAGAGATGGGGCAGAGAGGAAAGATCTGTGGCAATGCTCTTTCCACCATCTCATCTCAGGCCTGAACGCCTCCCTGCCCCTGGGGAGCACGAGCCCTCTCTCTAGGGGTTCCCCACACCTCACAATGAAAGGCCTCTGCTTGTTTTTCCACATCCAGCTTTCGGGGTGTTCGACGCCTTTCGGCTCACCCACCTCTTTATTTCAAGCAGTGGCTCATCAGGGACCTTGACAGTTCACTAGTGCATGCACCAGGTAGCACCAGAACTAGTGCCGTGGGAAAAGCAGGTCTGCAAGATCCCCACGCGTCTGTGGCTAGTACAACTTTTCTTAACAGGTATGCTCCTTGTCCAGCGTGGTGTTTATCTTGTGTACTGGTCCAAATATACTGTTTTGCGTCATTATGTTTGTAAAATATGCACTAAAATACATTACTTTTCTGCCAACTCACTATGTGAATCGAGACTGTTTTCCCTTCCTTTAACTTGGGTGAAATAACACCTGCGTCCCGTCTCTGTCCTCATGTTTACATTTTCCCTGGCCTTTGGCAGATTTCAAAGTTTCCCCAGAGCTTGGGACGACCATTGTTTTACGGCTCCCACCCATCCTAGGAATTTCTTCTTCGGACTCACAAGGGCCTGTGCATTTGCTGAATCCTCTCCATCTTCTGCAGCCATCTGCTGTTGCTGTTTTAAAGGGGCAGCTTCTCCCTTACTGTTTTTGCTGCATCACGGAAGCAAACCACCCCTCTCTCTGTAAGCGCCCCAAAACCTTCATGTCTAGTTCGCACTATATAAAACTGTAAAGAAAAAAAAAACTTCCACGTTTAAAAACATTAGATGTTGTAGCAGCCAGGATAATGTACTGCATAGCTAAAAATGTATAAGGTCCCAAAGGCGAAACCGATTGCACTGGATCTTTTCCCATTCTTTATATTTATTTTACTTCTGTTCTTTGTTAAGCTCATGCTTTTATTTCATTAGATGGGCCAGGCGTGGATACATTTTTAACACTAAAAGGCGAGACCGATTGCATTGCAAATGCTTGTTCTCCTTTGCAGATGACATTGCCAAATGTCCGTTTTCTCCCTGGGTGCTTGGAGCCTGTACCTGGTCTGATTGCAACAGGGTTGGTGCCAGGCTCCTTCCCAGTTTGTTGTCCAGTGACCCTCGGAGAAGCAGCAATAAAGAAGTGATTAGAAAATATAATAAGAAATGGAAACAAACTCACTTTGGTAATCGCACATCTATTAGAACCTTTGTGTGAGTGTGGCTGCCATTGCCCCTTCTGGCCCTACCCCCCTCCCTGTTGGTACAAACTTGTAAGTACACCTTTCCACGAAGCAAAGAGAGTATTTCCTGATTTCCATCTCAAGTGCTCTCATTGCCCGTCCCCTCCCTCGCATTGGCCCCTGTCTGGAGGCCCACCTGGTTTTTCTACAACCCGTCCTCGACCTGTGACATGTCACACAGCGGCCTAGTTGTCATATTGTACAAACAAAAAAGTGTGGCAGTGGTATAGAAATCTATTTGCACATCCAAAATATCTGGTAAATAAATGCTATACACAGTAACGTCTGCTCAAAATGGGCAAAGAACACTATGCCACCTACCTAGTATAAAACATACATGAAAAAGAGAAACTCCTTCATATAATTCTGATAGATGAATGAGCCCATAGCACTACAAAATCTTTCCTTGGTGGTCTGCCGCCAATGTAGCAGGTCCAACCTTTATTGCTGATAGGTTCAAGGTGTGGCAGTAACAGTATTGAACAGTAACTCAGTTACTGTTACTGCCACACCTTGAGCCAATCAACAATAAAGGTTGGACCTGCTATATTGGCAGACCACCAAGGAAAGATTTTGTAGTGCTCTCAGCTCATTAATGTACTTTTCATATTGCTTATTGTTAGATTTGGGGGTCTCTAGTTGGCAGAGGTAGGTACCTTTGTCCAAATAGGGACCCTTGAGTCTAGTCAGGGAAAGTAGGTACACTCCTGAAATAACCCCTGCTCACCCTCTTGGTAGCTTGGCACGAGCAGACAGGCTTAGTTCAGAGGCAGTGTGTAAAGCATTTGTGAACACATACAGTAATCAAGTGACAACACTACAAATGGACACCACACAGTTTGTATATTTATAAAAATAAGAATACTTTATATAGATTTATCACAAGACCATAAACGACAAAAATAATCCACAATACTGTCAAGAATACTTAGTTCTGATCAAAAAGGCTTAATTCAAGGTTCTGTGCGAGTCGGTAGCCTCCTCCGGCTACGGCGGTGTCGAGAACAAACAGAGTCTAACAGATCCAGCTGACCGCGTCGAGACGGGCCAACACAGCGTAGACAGACTCGGTCACAGTACCTTTTACTTGAAGCGGCAGGCACGGGCGTGCGAGCCGGATGGCGGTTCGTCGCGGTCGCGATACAAAAATGGAAGCGTTGCAGGACGCGTTGTCCCTTGATGCGGTGCAGGCAGCGGCTCGTTGACGTCGTCGAGACGGAGTCGGTGAGACCAGGGCCGTGCGTTGCAGGGCAAGACGGTGCTTCGATGCGGTGCTGGCAGGTTGCGGTGCGGCGACGGAGCCGGATTCAAGAGCTGGCGTCGATCAGTCCGGACAGCGGTGCGAGTCGGGCGGTGCATCGCAAAGCGTGCGAGCGGTGCCCAACTCCGGTGCGGTCACAGGACTCGAACTCAGCAGCAGTGACCGTGTCGGTCGGACCAGTTCGATTCGGCGTAGCGAGCGTTGCGGGACGCGTTGTCCCTCGATGCGGTGCAGGCAGCGGCTCGTTGACGGAGTCGGTGAGACCAGGGCCGTGCGTTGCAGGGCGAGACGGTGCTTCGATGCGGTGCTTACAGGACACCGAGTCGGTCATGAGAGTCGGTCACAGCTCCCTACCTCTGTAGCCACTGAAACAGAGGTTCCAGCAGCAATTCACAAAGGGGTGAAGTCCAATGGTCCTGGGACTTCGGTCAGGGGCAAGCTCTCTTCCAAGCCCTTGGAGATCCTTCACAAGTTGAGGAAAGTTACAGCAAAGCAAAAGTTCCTTTCTCCTTTCTTTGGCAGTCAGGCAAACCACTGCAGGCCAATCCCCCAAGCAGCACTTCAGGCTTAGGGATAGTCTCTCCTCAGTTTCTTCTTGGTTCCGCTCCTCAGCAAAGGTTTCTTCTTGTTCCCAAAAGTGATCTAATTTTCCTGGGGTCTGGGTGCCCCTCTTATACCCTGATTCTCTTTGTTCTCTGGAGGCTGAGAGGCCTCTGCCTAGTCCAAAACCAGTTCTGGTCAGTTCTGGAGACCTTTGTTTTTCTGACTCCTTCTTTCCTTTCAGAATGTGGGGCAGAGTGCTCAGCCGCCCAGCAGGAGGTGGAGCCAGCATTGTGGAAGGCAGGCACAGCCCTATTCAGACCCAGGTGCAACTCCTCCCTCCACTCTGGATGCAGATCTTTCTATTCAGCCCTGCGCTGACTCACCCTGTCTCCTGTAGCCACCCCCAGCCCCTGTCACTCAATCTCCAGACAAGGAATACACAACCTAGCAGAGGCAGGCTTGGATAGTTAGGCAAGAAAATACCCACTTTCTAAAAGTGGTATTTTCGAACACAGAATGTTAAAACCAACTTCACTAAAAGATGTATTTTATCATCCTGAGTTCAGGCATACTAAATTCGTTTTTCTACCATGTTCCCTGGGTCAGTTCTGACTAGAAGGTGTAATAGTCAGTCTGCCCATTCTGGCCTATGGGGAGCAGGTAGCCTTGCAATAGTGAAAAACGAAAATGGCTGTAATTCACTATTAGGACATGCCACACACACCAGGGCATGTCCTACCTTATACTTACAATGCACCCTGCCCTAGGGCCTACTGTAGGGGTGACCAATATGCAGTAAAGGGAAGGTTTAGGGACTGGTAAGTGGGTGTACTCACCAAGTCGACATGGCAGCCCTAGGCTGCACACAGGCTCTGCGATGGCAGGCCTGAGACACACTTTACAAGCCGCTTCTGTGGGTGGCACAACCAGTGCTGCAAGCCCACCAGCGGCATTGGATTTACAAGCCCTGGGCACACTGAGTGCACTGTACTAGGGACTGACAAGTAAACCAATCATCCAATCATGGAGTCACTAATACATATATCAATTAACGATAGGGAGCACTTGCACTTTGGCACTGATTAGCAGCGGCAAAGTGCCCATGAGCATCTAGTCCAGCAAAAACATATCGGCAACAGTGGAGGCATTACGAAAAAATGGAAGGGAGACCCACGCCAAGGATGCCAGGTCTAACACGTGTCCCCTCCAACTGAAATGTGGGGAGAACTATCCTACCCCTAGGGAGTTCTCATCGCTAAGGCGGAAAAATCTGGACAGTCTATCAGCATTGGCGTGTTCTGTACCAGGGCGGTGTTCCACCGTAAAGTCCATCCCCTGTAGGGAAATGGACCACCTCAACAGCTTTGGATTCTCACCCCTCATCTGCATCAACCATCTGAGGGGCCTGTGGTCTGTCTGAACCCGGAAGTGAGTCCAAACAGGTATGGTCTCAGCTTCTTCAGTGCCCAGACCACAGCAAATGCCTCACGCTCGATAGCACTCCATCTCTGTTCCCGGGGAAGTAACCTCCTACTGATGAAGGCTACATGTTGGTCTAGGCCCTCCTCATTGATCTGTGATAGAACAGCCCCTACACCATGCTCTGAAGCGTCGGTCTGAACAATGAACTCATTGGAGAAGTTGGGTGCCTGGAGCACAGGCGCCGTGCACATGGCAGTCTTCAAGGTGTCAAAAGCTTTCTGACAGGCGTCAGTCCAAATCACTTTCCTGGGCTGCTTCTTGGAAGTCAGCTCGGTCAAGGGGGCAACAATGCTGCCATACCCCTTGACGAATCTCCGGTAATACCCGGTGAGTCCTAGGAAGGCTCTCACCTCTGTCTGGGTCTTGGGGGCTCCCAAGCCAGAATGGTATCAATTTTCGGTTGGAGGGGCGCCACCTGGCCGCTCCCAACCTGGTGTCCCAAGTACACCACAGAACCCTGCCCAATCTGGCACTTACTCGCCTTGATTGTGATGTTAAAGATTGCAGGAATCGCTGTTAGCATGAGCTGAAAGCCATTTTGTACTTGGCAGCCATTTTAGTTAGCCATGTGCTCGCCATGTGCTTTCTCCCTCTTCCAGAGTCTTGCACATGCTCAGAGAGGCCTAACTGGTAGAATGCACCTGCTCCTAGTATACAACTGTCAGGCTATTCTTACTCATGTAAGCAGTTTAGTCTCCCCTCCCACTTTGTGGAGCAAGCAAATTTTGTATGCCCATATTAGTCAATAAGCATGCTTGTATGTGCTAGGACCTCCCCTTGATTTTATGCTGACTATATAACAAATGCATATATAAGGACCCTGTTCTCTGCACTCATTAGAATGCCTCCTACAGTGGCCTGCGGGTACCGTAAGATGCAATCTCCCTCATCTGAGGTTAATAAAACATGTTTTTTGATATTACAGCTTCTGTGCCAATCTCTTCTTTGTTGGTCTTAAGGACCAGATGTATCAGTGAACCCTTAAGAGGATTTGTATTTCTACAAATGGCGCCCGAAAGTGGGACTCATCGGTGCAGCGGCTATTCAAGGGAGTGGTCTTGAAGGGAGACAGGAATCTACTGAGGAGTACAGGACAGGAATCTACTGAGGAGGTACCCAGCGCACGGAGATTGTTTGTCTTCCAGCCCAGTATATTTCTGGTCTTCCTGATCTGATCCTCCAAGTGTTTGCCGCTCCCGACTGAGAACTTCTTTGGCGTGAGTATTTTAAAATGACCGTTAGGTCACTCAGAACTTGGCAGTTGGAACCTGGACACCATTTGATTGGTAAGAGCCGTTTTGCGGCACTTGCTGTTGGTTTGATGCCTTTGATTGGTAAGGTAGTTTTAGTAACACTTACTGTGGCTTTGTTTGTATGATTGGCCAATTTTGGAATTTGTTTTGAAATAATATATGCATTGCAATTCATATAGGCAGGTAATGAGGAGATTTTTCTCTATCTTTGAAAATTTGAACGACACACATTGTGATAAGTGTCACTTGGAGTATAATATTATATATGTTATAATATTTTTGGCATGCCTGTTACCAGTACACTTTGTTGAAAGTGTTGCTGTCTTGGAGGTACCGATATGGATTTAGTAAGTACTCAGCTGACTCCCCTCAGAGGGGATACCTAAATAGGTTTAGGTATAGTAAAAATATATTTCTTCCTTGGTGACTAAGTACCCCATGGAACTAAATATGTACATAAAACGGATCCGGATCTGCGCACTTAGTAACATTCATAAGTGGTGATATGCAGAGCGCTTTTTGAGTGTTCTACCAGCCAAAACTGGCGAATTTGGAGTATTTCAGTTTCTTGACCATGGAACAGTTTTTTGGGCTACTTTTGAGAGCTCTTCTTGTAAATATGACTTACAATTAGTATTTACAAATAGGTTGGTCTTGCGTACACTTTGTAAGCAGTCCTAAGTGTTGAATTGTGGGTTCAATGTGTGTTTAAATGTCTATGTGGGGTTTTTGGTTTGACATTGGTAATACTTGTGTGAGTACTCTGTGTACGAATGGCTAGCTTTAAGCGCGCTCTGTTGTGTCCTTCTGTAACTTTCTGAATGAGCTCAATGAGTTTGTTTATGTTTTTTGCTGTCATCATTCTGTTATGCAAAATGTCATTTAGTTACTTACATATTAAATAAAAATCCAGAAATAAATTATGTAACATATGCTAAATAGCTGCATGTTACTATTAAATTGACAGAGTAAGACACTATACATGTGTGCAAATTGCCACAATGTTAAAGATAAAATTAGAATTCGTATTCAATAGGATTAAAATAGGCCTCATACAGAGGAATAAAAACGAAATTGTGTGTTTTGTAATCAATAGACTGAAATATACATGTTATAGCCTTTTCCTTAAATACATTGTATTAAGACGTTAAAAGGCATGCACATCATTTGAGTGAATTTGGTTGTTGCTGAACTAAATACACATTATAGAAAGATAGATTTGACTGCATTGAAATGCCTCAGTTTTTAAATAGACTGTGACATGCCTTTCTTTCAGCACCCGAGAAAAAAGCTTTCCGACAGCTGTGTTTAAACTAACTAACTAAAAAGCAACTGTTTGACACAGCAAATGGGGATTTAACTCTGTCAGGGTATTTCAAATAATAAAGGGTTTTTTTTTTTCCTGAGAAAGGCGTGCAAATTCGACGCCTGCTGACACACAACAGCTGCATAAATAGCATATGGCTATTCCTGCTCACGGCCACAGACAGGAATGTTGAATCAGCGGAATTTTAAGTCAGTGTAAAGGGCCTGCCCTATCTTAAAAGTTTCAAAAAAAACCAGTTTCATTATTTTGGATAACAGAGAACAAAATTGAAAGTAGGGATTTCCTTTCTTAATGCCTTTTTATAAGTATATCTATGGTTCCGATGTTAAATGATAATTGTCTTTTTAAAAAAAAGTGGCGCAGATTTTTCCTGTTTCAAGTAAAGGCTTCTGTGCTTAGGGTTATGAATGAATGTGTTTAAATATGATAGGCTACAATGAAGCTTGCTTTTCCAATGTGGAATCATTAAAATGGTTGGTTTTGATTAAAAAAATAAATAAAATTAATTATATGACAAAATATATTGTTAAAAACAAATGCTTTAAATTCGTTTTCTCATCTTTATAAAGCCTAATCATCATACTGTGAATTCCTAGCATCAAAGTTGAATTTAAGCAGTGCTGTAGCGCAATAAAAAGGGAACTTAAATGTGAAATGTCACTTTACCCAGCCGTACAAAACTTGTTTTTATAAGGGTATACCAAATACATTTCTGATTTCCCATTCCTGGGCTATCTAGAGAACACTTTGGGGGTTCCTATTATGCAAAAATATTGTAGGATATTCATTTTTAAGTGCCCCTACCACCAAAGTCGAAATTGAGCTAAATTCACAATTTTACAAGCAGTTCTATCACTCAAGGCAGTTTTAATGTGCTCTTAGGCTTCAATAAAAGTATACATATGCAAATATAGAACAAACAGCTGCCTCTGCATTACTAGAACACACACTATACACAAATGAAAATAAGTATACAGAAACCAGCAGACTTATTATCCTACCTTTCAATTGCTGGCAAACACATCGACCAGGACTGCTTTTTAGCTGTGCTTCTCCAGACTTCCTTTGCATTACAAAACCGCATGGCAAGCCTTGCACACAAAAATGAGCAGCTGCTGAACGGGTCAAAGGTCAGAGTTCTGCATTTAGCAACTTAGCAGGGTAATGTTTGCTGGAACACTTCAAAGTTTTTGAAAGACGAGATGATAGCGCAAAGAGAGAAAGAGAAGCTTTGCTTCCTATTTTTGGCAAACACACGTTTCACAGTCCTATGCCACGAAGAAAGACAACCCTCAGTTGAACACTGATCTGCCATTTATATAAAATAATGGTTTTAGTTTAAAGAATACTGTGTAGGGGCTATGATAAGGAGGAAATGGATTTTAGTTTGCATTCATGCGCCCTCATGTTAATCTAGTACAATTGCTGTAGAAATTGGTTTAAAATTACCTCAATTTGCATTGTGTTAGACTGCATCAGAGAATAGCCACTTTATAAGATATCTCCTACAAGTTTGTTTGTGCCCAGTTGCTACAAATAGGGGTTGAAAGTGTTGACAGAAGTAAAACCTGTTTCCGGTTTTCCTACTGTCAAAATGGGGAAGGAGGCTAGCTCCTCTACAAATTAAGGGTAGGCAAAATGATGTTTTCTCTCTTCTTTTTCTCACTTTTTTTTTGAGTCTGTCTAAAGCTGTCTAGGAAATGGCCATATGACAGTTAAGGCACTTTGCATTGTTCATAAGGCGGCACACAAAATGGGGCCTAAACCATTACAGAGAATGTTTACTTGGTACTCCCCAGCTAGAAGTCTTCGTTCCTTGGCAGCCCACCTAGTATGTACCCCACGAGTCAAGAAAACCTGACTAGGAGGTAGATCATTTGGCTATGCAGCCGCAAGGCTATGGAATGAACTACCAAGTGAACTCAGACAGACTGATGACTTACTGCAGTTTAGAAAAAAGCTAAAAACCAGGCTCTTTCCAAAAGAATAGCCTTGAGAGATTGGCGCATGATGATTCATAGTTTTATAGCTGCACAGTGATTTAGGTAATCCCAGCGCTAGGATGCCCGTTGGGTGACAGCTGCGCTATATAAATGCTACTTACAATTACAATTACAATTGACTATTCTGTAATACTGTTTTAAAATTGTTAGAAAGATGAAACACATAAGTTATGTTACTGCCCATCCTGTATGAAAGAATGAGTAGAACAGATTGATGTTCCCTTATTTGATCTTTAAGGAGAACTGTATAGTGGGGGTTTCTGTTCAAAAATCTCAGGTGGCAACACTATTGTTGTTTATGTTATTCTCATGTTCTATACAGTTTTGCAAGGGCATTGCTAGTCTTTTATTAGCTAGTCTGTGTAAATAAGCTGACAGCCCTTATTAGAGCTGGAGATAGGTTTTTTTCCTTTTGAAAATGATGTTGCATAGTCCAGATCGTGAAAAGTACAATGCAGGAAAGACGCTCATGTGATCCTTAGCGAACATTTTGAAGGAAAATATTGTTTTATAGGAGTTTGTTTGTCATAACATGTTCTGCTGAAGAAAAACGTACTCACTATGTTGAAGTTTAGTTCTTTTTGCAATAAGAATCCCTGTTAGATTAGCAGTTTTAGATTTTCCTGCTGCACCTATAACATGAGAGCATGGTCCTAAGCATAACATGTAAGAGAAATTATTTTACAAGTGTCTGCAGTCCTGTACAAGTAATGTAAAATCTATGAGTAAAAGTGTAGAACATTTCCTTTTCTGGAGGGTTCTTCAGATTAGTAATATAGGAATACACCAATGTAAGTATTTGGAGTATGTCTGTATTGTTTTTCTTTTTCCTCAGAATTTAGTAAATGAACACAGACTTCCTTGGCTGTTTGGGATTGGGTGATGTATTACTCTTGTCAGTTCACCAAAACGTTCCTTTTATACTTGCCAATAGGTCCAGGGTTTTCTACTCTCAGATAGATGAAGTGGTTCTTGGGTGCCTTGCTAATGTATGGGGTGCCCCAGGACTAAGAAAGTATTCTGAGACTATCCTTTCTGTTGTTAGATTATTTCTGTGCCTTGTCTAAAGACCTCTTGTTCTGTCCACCAATAGATATTTGCTGCCTTACAACCATTGCCAGAGGGGCCCGGACATCAGATCCAGCCTGGGAGTCAGCGTCACTCCAGTTTGAAGCCAAAGTGAAGGTAACCAGCATAGGCGTTGCTGGCAACTAGGACCTCAGTGAAGGCGGAAGCACTGGGACGTGAAGTGTGTACCCCTGCCACTGTCTTGGGCGAAAGACGGGGTTACAAATCAGGATGGAGAAATCTTTGTGTGGATCCAGTTTTTGATGCCCAGCTGAGAGAGTCACAGAACGACAAGGACGGCAAGGAGGCTTTTGCTTGAGGTGACCCCCTTTGAAACAAGGGTTGCTTCAGAGATCCTAGCATCAGGCCTTTGAGTCCTGGTCCCAAGTGAATGCAAGTCTACGCCTTTGTTTGTTGATCAAGAGATGCCCGAGTACACTGGGTACAATTTGTGCCCCAGCAAAAGAGCAGTGCGCCAGAGGTGCAAATACAGGAGTTAGGGAAGGACTTGAGTTTAGGGTACAGGTGCTATGCCCTTGGTGCCTGTTAGATTAAAGTGAAGAAAACTGGTGCACTGCCTGAGACACTGGACAGGATAATTGAGGGTATTTGCCCTGGGGGGTGATTGCCCTATCCTGAAAGAAAGACTTTTTCTTCTCCGTGATTCTTGAGTTGCGAGTTGTGCAGCTCCACCGTGGGAACAACAAGAGCCTGCCTGTGAGGCTCAAAACGGACACAGGGAGAAGACTCCCCTCTGGCTGGTGGTTGTACTAGAACTTTCCCAAGGACTCTTTTTTTTGTTAGTAATGTACCCCTTTGGTCGTCCCATTTTTGAGGAGGAGCAGCCCTTTGCGGCTCCTTGTCCTAATTCCTATGGCCCTGTGTGGTCCTCCTGGTCCCCCGGAGCCAGGATTGTTTTTGTAATAATATGTCTGATTGCTTTAATATTTTTTTAAGAGTAATGTTTATTCTGCACGAGAAAAGTTCATCTGAGCATGTTACTTTACTCTTTCCTTAAGTATATTAATTGATAATTTAGCCCTCATAAAAATACTGAGAAAGTCTATTGAAAATGTTTTTATTAGGTATGTGCTGTTGGCTATTTTGAAATTTACATAAATAGTCACTGAAATACATCAGAGCCCTGAAACTTAAAATTAGACTAGATGGTTTTGGTATTTGCTTTCTGCTTAGGATTGGAAAATATTGAGATTTCTGTTTGAGATAATAGTCATTATTCTCTCTTGCTACCTGTATGACCCAATGCTCTGTTCACTTTGTACTCCTGCTTATACCTTGTATATACCTGCTTAATGAAATGTTTAGAATGTAAATACCCACCTAGCATAGGATATTGATGAATTCATGAGAAGAAAATGTGCAAAATATAGTAATGTCTTTAGCTCATGCTAAAAGGATCGTCTGTTAAAGATTGCAGGAATCGCTGTTAGCATGAGCTGAAAGCCATTTTGTACTTGGCAGCCATTTTAGTTAGCCATGTGCTCGCCATGTGCTTTCTCCCTCTTCCAGAGTCTTGCACATGCTCAGAGAGGCCTAACTGGTAGAATGCACCTGCTCCTAGTATACAACTGTCAGGCTATTCTTACTCATGTAAGCAGTTTAGTCTCCCCTCCCACTTTGTGGAGCAAGCAAATTTTGTATGCCCATATTAGTCAATAAGCATGCTTGTATGTGCTAGGACCTCCCCTTGATTTTATGCTGACTATGTAACAAATACATATATAAGGACCCTGTTCTCTGCACTCATTAGAATGCCTCCTACAGTGGCCTGCGGGTACCGTAAGATGCAATCTCCCTCATCTGAGGTTAATAAAACATGTTTTTTTGATATTACAGCTTCTGTGCCAATCTCTTCTTTGTTGGTCTTAAGGACCAGATGTATCAGTGAACCCTTAAGAGGATTTGTATTTCTACAGTGAGGCCTGCCCTCCGCAGCGCCAACAACACTTCCCAGAGGTGACGCAGATGTTCTTCCCAACTGGAACTGAACACTGCGATGTCATCCAGGTAGGCGGCACTGAAATCCTCCAGTCCAACCAACACCTGGTTGACCAACCTCTGAAAGGTGGCAGGGGCATTCTTCATCCCAAAGGGCATCACCCGGAACTGGTAGTGCCCATCTGGTGTGGAGAATGCTGACCTCTCTTTTGCCCCATCAGTCAAGGCGATCTGCCAGTACCCAGACGTTAAGTCAAGCGTGCTGAGGTACCGCGCAGCCCCTAACCGATCTATGAGCTCATCAGCTCTGGGGATGGGGTGGGCGTCAGTCCTGGTGACGGAATTGAGTCCCCTGTAGTCCACACAGAACCGGAGTTCTGGTGTGGCACCAGGCGCTGCAGCCTTTGGAACCAAGACCACTGGGCTGGCCCAGGGGCTGTTAGAGGACTCAATTACCCCTAGCGCAAACATCTTGGAGACCTCCTCCTTGATGCAGGCTCTGACCCTGTCAGTCACCCTGTAAGCCTTGTGCTTCACAGGAAGACTGTCCCCAGTGTCCACATCAAGGACGCACCAATGAGTGACACTGGGAACCAGGGAGAACAGGTCAGGGAACTGTCCCAACAGTTGGCGACAGTCACCCTGCTGCTCAGGTGTCATGGAGGTAGAGAGGATTACTCCCTCCACTGATCCATCTTGCTCTCGGGCTGACAGGAGGTCAGGAAGAGGCTCGGTCTCCTCCTCCATTCCATCATCTGTAGCTAAGAGCATGCCCACTTGGGACCTCTCCAAGTGGGGCTTCAGGCGGTTCACATGCAGGACCCGCAAGGGGTTCCTGGGAGACTGCAAGTCCACCAAATAGGTAACTGGACTCTTGCGCTCCACCACCGTAAAAGGGCCGGTCCACCTGTCCTGGAGCGCACAAGGCTCCACAGGGGCCATGACCCACACTTTCTGACCAGGCTGAAGCTCTACCAGAGTGGCATTCTGGTCGTACCACCGCTTCATCTCCTCCTGGCTGGCTTCCAGATTTGCCTCAGCAAGTTCTCTGAAACGCCTAGTCTGGTTCCTGAAGGCCAGCATGTAACTGTATACATCCTGGGGAGGTTTCCTGGGAGATTGCTCCCAGCCTTCCTTGACCAAACTCAGAGGTCCTCGCACCGGGTGTCCATAGAGGAGCTCAAAGGGACTGAACCCTAGAGACTTCTGTGGCACCTCCCGGTATGCAAACAACAGGCATGGTAAGAGGACGTCCCATTTACGCCTCATGGGTTCTTCCAGACCCATAATCATGCCCTTGAGGGTCCGGTTGAATCTCTCAACCAGCCCATTTCCTTGAGGGTGGTAAGGAGTGGTGAACTTGTAAGTTACACCGCACTCCTGCCACAGGGACTTCATGTACTTGGACACGAAGTTGGTACCTCTGTCAGACACCACCTCTTGAGGGAATCCACACGTGAGAAAATTCCCATCAGTGCCCGTCCCACCACGGGGGCCGTCACTGTCCTCAGAGGGATGGCTTCAGGGTACCGGTTGGCATGGTCCACCAAGACCAGGATAAACCTGTTGCCCATGGCGGTCTTGGGGTCCAGTGGCCCCACAATGTCAATACCCACCCGTTCAAAGGGGGTGCGGACTACAGGGAATGGCTGGAGAGGAGCCTTGTGCTTCCTCCCACTCTTTCCACTTGCCTGGCAAGTCTGGCATGTCCTGCAGTGAGTGGCGGCACTCCTGCGCATCTGGGGCCAATAGAAATGGGTAACAAGCCTGTCAAAGGTCTTGTCCTGCCCAGATGTCCTGCTAACGGTACATCATGAGCCAACCCCAGTAGGAAGGCTCTGAAGCGCTGGGGTACCACCAGCACACGGGCTGACCCAGGCTCAGCAACCTTAGGCTCTGTATACAGGAGACCATTCTCCCAGTAAATCCAATGTGATCCAGACTGACCACCTGCTGCCTGGTCTGTGGCCTGTTGCCTCAGACCCACGAGAGAAGGGCAGGTGTTCTGCTCCTCGCAGAACTCTTCCCTGGAGGGTCCTCCTTCTTGCTGCCAATGGGTCAGCTCAGCTACCTGTTCCCCTGTAGGCTCCAGGGCATCCCCCTCAGGGTCTGCCTCCTCCTGGACCGTGGGAACCTCGGGGGCCGGTTTCCCGCGCCCCCTGCCTCCTCTCTCTCCGGCAGGCACCTGGGCCTCCCTCTCAGGCTCCAGGTCCTCTTGAACACCTTTAGCTGCCATTGACCGGGTGGTCACACATGCCCAATCAGGCAAGCCCAACATTTCTAAATGCGCACTCCGCTCCACCTTAGCCCAAGGTGAGCTCTCCAAATCGTTCCCTAACAAACAGTCAACAGGCATGGCTGGCCTCACAGCTACTTGAAGAGTACCCGAGACCCCCCACTCAAAGGGAACCTGAGCCACCTTGCAGTGACTCTCTGTGTTGTCAGCGGCAACAACCGGATAGAATGCATCAGGGACAACCTGCTCCTTAGACACCAGGTGACACTTGACAGCTGTCACACTGGCTCCTGTGTCTCTCAGAGCCTCCACCCTATGGCCATTGATGGTCACCCACTGCCTGTATTTCTTAGTGTTCTCAAGCAGCGGGGTTCTAGGGACCATCTCAGAGTCTCCCTAAGGAGACAAGGGAAAACACTGTGGGATCCCCCCACCTTGGGCACCCAACTCCTCCCCCAGGGCTACACTAGCCAACTGCCTGGGGACTGCACTGGTGGGTGCTGGTTTTCCATGCAAAGGGCAACGAGGATCGTTTGCCTTATGGCCAGGGGCGCCACACTTGTAACATACCAGTGGTCCCTGGTGAACAGGGGGCCTGTCAGGGCCACTGGCTTCTTCTCAGGGGAGGCTGGGAACCTTTCCCTTGGTTCCCTTGGGGTCTACTTTGGGGCCCTTTATGGAACTCCTTCTGTTTACCCTTGTCCCCCCACTCTTCTGCTGGGGACCCTGTCCACCCTTGGCGGAGTCTCCCACGTGACCCTTGTGGACCCGGGTACTCACCCAGCGGTCCGCCTCCTCAGCAAGCTGCCTAGGGTTAGTCAGCTTACTATCAATCAGGTGCTGGCGTAGCTCAGGAAAACAATTACCGGACAAGTGCTCCCAGGCAATCAAATCAAAGAGCGCCTGAAAATCAGTCGCTTTGCTACCCTTTACCCAACCATCCAAGGCTCTTCAAAAGAAGGTCACATATTCAACCCAGGTACTGCTTTCAATCTTACTACAGTTCCTGAACCTTTGCCTATAAAGCTCAGGGGTCAAACCATACCTAGTCATTAAGGCATCCTTCATGTGGCTGTACGAATTATAGACTTCAGAGGGCAAATCTAACAAAGTATCCCGCCCCTCACTGAGGAACCGTCCCCACAACCCCGCTCCCCAATCCTTCTCAGGGACCCGGTGGGAAGACATGGCTACCTCATAGGCTTTGAACCACTGCCCAATGTCATCATTTTTAAAAAACTCCTTCACCACATCTTTGGGAATATACACCCTAGCTTCAACAGGCACAGGCGGTACACTGCCACCAGAGGGAGTAATCTCTAAGCTTTTGGCCTTCAATTCCAAGTCCCTCAAAACTTTCTCATGTTCAAACTGCATTTTCTTTTCCTCTAGGGCTAATTTCCTAGTTTGCATTTCGAATTCTAACTGCCCATTCAGCTTGAGCTTGGTCAGCTGCATTTCGTGCATCCTACTCTCTTTCCTGCCCTCCAACTCCTCTGGAGACAGTCCTCTGGCAGAAACACTGCTACCTACTGGGGAAGGTGGTCTTCTAGCCCCTAGACCCAATAGCCCCTCCAGCTGCCCTTCTGCATTCTCAGCCCCCTCCACAGGGGCACTCCTTGATTCGACCCAGGCCCTAAGCGCCTTCTGGAGGTCCTCCTTCCTGGAGAGTCCGGTCATGGAAACTTTAAACTTTTTGCAGAATTGCCTGAGCTGCTTGAGGGTGTAGCATTCTAGCCTCTCTTCTTCCCAATCACACTCAACAGAGGCTACTGATGCTGGTTTCTCCATAGTGACTGAACTTGGCATTTGCAAAAATAGGAAATCCCAGAAAAAATGCTATAAAAGTATGTGGTTGCGTTTTGGTCTGCACTCACTAAGTAGTGTTCACCAATCACTGTACATGAGTCACAAATGCAAGTCCAGAATCCTCACCGCTGACCACCAATGTTAGATTTGGGGGTCTCTAGTTGGCAGAGGTAGGTACCTTTGTCCAAATAGGGACCCTTGAGTCTAGTCAGGGAAAGTAGGTACACTCCTGAAATAACCCCTGCTCACCCTCTTGGTAGCTTGGCACGAGCAGACAGGCTTAGTTCAGAGGCAGTGTGTAAAGCATTTGTGAACACATACAGTAATCAAGTGACAACACTACAAATGGACACCACACAGTTTGTATATTTATAAAAATAAGAATACTTTATATAGATTTATCACAAGACCATAAACGACAAAAATAATCCACAATACTGTCAAGAATACTTAGTTCTGATCAAAAAGGCTTAATTCAAGGTTCTGTGCGAGTCGGTAGCCTCCTCCGGCTACGGCGGTGTCGAGAACAGAGTCTACCAGATCCAGCTGACCGCGTCGAGACGGGCCAACACAGCGTAGACAGACTCGGTCACAGTACCTTTTACTTGAAGCGGCAGGCACGGGCGTGCGAGCCGGATGGTGGTTCGTCGCGGTCGCGATGCAAAAATGGAAGCGTTGCAGGACGCGTTGTCCCTCGATGCGGTGCAGGCAGCGGCTCGTTGACGTCGTCGAGACGGAGTCGGTGAGACCAGGGCCGTGCGTTGCAGGGCGAGACGGTGCTTCGATGCGGTGCTGGCAGGTTGCGGTGCGGCGACGGAGCCGGATTCAGGAGCTGGCGTCGATCAGTCGCAAAGCGTGCGAGCGGTGCCCAACTCCGGTGCGGTCACAAGACTCGAACTCAGCAGCAGTGACCGTGTCGGTCGGACCAGTTCGATTCGGCGTAGCGAAGCGTTGTCCCTCGATGCGGTGCAGGCAGCGGCTCGTTGACGGAGTCGGTGAGACCAGGGCTGTGCGTTGCAGGGCGAGACGGTGCTTCGATGCGGTGCTTACAGGACACCGAGTCGGTCGTGAGAGTCGGTCACAGCTCCCTACCTCTGTAGCCACTGAAACAGAGGTTCCAGCAGCAATTCACAAAGTGGGTGAAGTCCAATGGTCCTGGGACTTCGGTCAGGGGGCAAGCTCTCTTCCAAGCCCTTGGAGATCCTTCACAAGTTGAGGAAAGTTACAGCAAAGCAAAAGTTCCTTTCTCCTTTCTTTGGCAGTCAGGCAAACCACTGCAGGCCAATCCCCAAGCAGCACTTCAGGCTTAGGGATAGTCTCTCCTCAGTTTCTTCTTGGTTCCGCTCCTCAGCAAAGGTTTCTTCTTGTTCCCAAAAGTGATCTAATTTTCCTGGGGTCTGGGTGCCCCTCTTATACCCTGATTCTCTTTGTTCTCTGGAGGCAGAGAGGCCTCTGCCTAGTCCAAAACCAGTTCTGGTCAGTTCTGGAGCACTTTGTTTTTCTGACTCCTTCTTTCCTTTCAGAATGTGGGGCAGAGTGCTCAGCCGCCCAGCAGGAGGTGGAGCCAGCATTGTGGAAGGCAGGCACAGCCCTATTCAGACCCAGGTGCAACTCCTCCCTCCACTCTGGATGCAGATCTTTCTATTCAGCCCTGCGCTGACTCACCCTGTCTCCTGTAGCCACCCCCAGCCCCTGTCACTCAATCTCCAGACAAGGAATACACAACCTAGCAGAGGCAGGCTTGGATAGTTAGGCAAGAAAATACCCACTTTCTAAAAGTGGTATTTTCGAACACAGAATGTTAAAACCAACTTCACTAAAAGATATATTTTATCATCCTGAGTTCAGGCATACTAAATTCGTTTTTCTACCATGTTCCCTGGGTCAGTTCTGACTAGAAGGTGTAATAGTCAGTCTGCCCATTCTGGCCTATGGGGAGCAGGTAGCCTTGCAATAGTGAAAAACGAAAATGGCTGTAATTCACTATTAGGACATGCCACACACACCAGGGCATGTCCTACCTTATACTCACAATGCACCCTGCCCTAGGGCCTACTGTAGGGGTGACCAATATGCAGTAAAGGGAAGGTTTAGGGACTGGTAAGTGGGTGTACTCACCAAGTCGACATGGCAGCCCTAGGCTGCACACAGGCTCTGCGATGGCAGGCCTGAGACACACTTACAAGCCGCTTCTGTGGGTGGCACAACCAGTGCTGCAAGCCCACCAGCGGCATTGGATTTACAAGCCCTGGGCACACTGAGTGCACTGTACTAGGGACTGACAAGTAAACCAATCATCCAATCATGGAGTCACTAATACATATATCAATTAACGATAGGGAGCACTTGCACTTTGGCACTGATTAGCAGCGGCAAAGTGCCCATGAGCATCTAGTCCAGCAAAAACATATCGGCAACAGTGGAGGAATTACGAAAAAATGGAAGGGAGACCCACGCCAAGGATGCCAGGTCTAACACTTATGTTATGTTATGTTATGTTACAAGCATTTATAACGCGCACGGATACTCAGGAGTGTCCCGGCGCGGAAACCTTGCTAGTGAGGGTGAGTCAGATCGCAGAGTATTCTTAAGCAAAAAGCAGAGTTTTCAGCCGTCTTCTAAACGGCTTAGCGTCTTGAATGCACCGGAGTTCAAAAGGGAGTGCGTTCCAAGCCGCAGCAGCTCTATAGGCCAAAGAGCTACCGCCCATTCTCGCACGGCGGAAACGAGGAATCACTGCCAGGCACTGTGTCCTGGAACGCAGGTTTCTGGAGGGCATATAGAATTTAAAACGCTTCCTAAGATAACTCGGGCCGTACTGGTACAGAGCTGCATGTACCATGGTGAGGGCTTTAAATCTCACTCTTTCCGCGACCGGCAGCCAATGGAGATCACGCAGGTGCTGTTGTATGCTTGATCTACGAGGGATATTCAATAAAACCCTGGCTGCGGCATTTTGAATGGACTGGAGTTTTTTCAGCTGGTACCCAGGAACACCGACATAGATCGCGTTCGCGTAATCAATACGTGACAGTATCAGTGCACGAGTAACCATCTCTTTAGCAGGTCGAGAAAGAAGTGGCAGGAACTTTTTGAGGGATCTTAGTGTACCAAAACATTGTTCTGCTAGCTTTTTAATCTGAGTGGTAAACCTAAGATCCTCATTAAACCAAATCCCAAGGTTCTTAACCGGTTGACCATCAGAGTTGGGAAGAGGGTAATCAGCCGGCCAGAGAGATTCTTTGAACTGAGGGGAAAGGAGCCGTACAGGAGGATTTCGGATTTATCCTCGTTGCACTTGAGCTCCGCTATATGGAGCCATCTGAAGACGGCCGACAGGCAGGCCGTGGCCTGGGCAGGAGAGGAGCCATCTTTGCCCCATGTAAAGAGGAGCTGGGTGTCATCAGCATAAGCGATGATCTTAGCACCCAGCTCCTCTGCCAGATAGATCAGTGGGGTCATATATATGTTAAAGAGAAGTGGGCTTAAAGTAGAGCCCTGAGGGACTCCCGTGGACACAGCTTGTGGTGCGGAGGCAAGCGGGGGCATCCAAACTTGTTATGAGCGTTGGTCCAAGAATGAACTCGCCCAGCGCAACACCGCACCTGTCACCCCAATGTCAGATAGGCGGGCCAGAAGCAGTGAATGAGGGACGGTATCAAATGCCGCGGAGAGGTCTAATAAAATCAGAGCTGCTCTACCGCCAGCGTCCAAACATTCTCTGATGGTCTCCGTAACTTCCACCAAAGCTGACTCAGTGCTATAACTGGCCCTGAAACCAGATTGTGCTGGATGAAGCAAACCTGCACCCTCCACATAGGCGGTCAGTTGCTTGTTGACTGCCTTCTCACAAACTTTAGCCACAGCTGGAAGAAACGAGATTGGTCTGTAGCTTGTAGGGATCCGGGGATCAAGAGAAGGCTTTTTAAGCAGAGGCAAAAGTTTGGCTTGTTTCCAGGCCAAAGGCACAGTGGCTGTCCTTAAGGACAGATTAATCAGAGTGTTGACCTCCGGGTTAACAGTCTCTGCTACTGAGGCCAGCAGCCTGGCCACACAGGGATCCGACTGGGAGCCTGATTTGAGTGATTTTAAAATTGCCAAAGAATCTTGCATGGAAATGGATGAAAAGACAGAAATGGCCGAAGATGCATGTGGACCTCTTGATAAAGTTGGAGGGTCAGAACACTCACCTGATGGAGTAAGAGTTGGGGCCAGTTTGAAATTTTCCTTAATTGCCAGAATTTTGTCGATTAAAAAACGTGAAAGTTTCTCACACCATGCGGCGGAGGTGGGAAGGGGGGTACTTTCCGCCGTAGGTGCCAGAAAACTCTGAACAATAGAGAAAATTTCTTTGGTATTATTTCTTGAGAGAGCAATTCTCTCCGCATAGTGAAGGCCCTTAGCCCTTAGTGTGACATATCCATGGGTTCAGTGTGCATGTCAGTGACATTCTGTGGCAAATGTGTGACACTTCGAGTGAAACATTACGTGAGTTAACCAAGCTGTGAAGTCTATGCAAAAAGATAAATATCACAAAATCAGAGCTGCTAAGCTCTTACTTTGCCAGTGTGTTACATTTTCATGTTAGCATTGTGCATCCAATGCCTTACATGAGACACTGAGTGACACATGAGTGGAACAAGGCAGTGAACTCATTTCTGAAATGCAATGTGTATAAATGACCTTAAAATACCTGCAAATGTCCAAAGTACAAAATAGGCAAGGATGAGATAGAACACCCATCCCTTCAATGTAGCGCACAGTCCCAATTCACAAGTTGGGTGTAAAAATTTGGATACTTTCGGCCACAGTCGTGATGAGTATGCATACATTTACCACATTTGCTCGCTCTCTCGCACAGTCCCCTCCCTACACTTTCTTTCTTTTCCAATCCTAAACTATCTTGCAACTCCATTCCCTTCACTCTTTCATCCTCTTGTTTTTGCTCTCATTTTCCTTCATCTCGCCCTCATCTCTGTGCATTTGCTATCTCTTCCTCCCTTCTCTGCTCTTAAATGTCTCTCGCTCTCTCTTGCTCTCCCACCCAACACCTTTTGTATAGCTTCTCCTCTTTCCACCTCCACCTTTGTCCCCCTATTACCCACAGGTCCCACAGGTCCCCCTTGTCCTTGTGGCATTCGTCACTAATGAGGTGATCCAACCTCACAAGACAGAAAAAATGGACCCAAGAAGAAAGCTCAGTATAAGCCCCTCACTTAAGGCAGTAGCCTATAAATGCTAATCTCACCCAGCATTCCTCCTGTTTTTTGTGTCTCACAGCACAGGGACGAGGAGAAGGCAGACTCTGCTGGGCCTGGTCCGCTGACGCTTGGTGGATTCCTGGGCTCTGGGTCAGCATGGCGGGCTCGAGAGGTGTTGGTGTCTCTCCTGCACTGCTGGGCTTTGGCAGGAAAGGTACGAAGATTATTGGGGATTGGGGGAAGTCCGGCATCCTCCTGGTCGGCTTTTCTTGCCACAGTGTGTGACGCTTCTTGGTTACTGTGCTGTGCTTGCACGAGGACCGGGAGTTCGCACATGCATGATGAAGTGCTGATTTTGGCTCCGAGTTTCCTGCAAGGGGTTTTAAATCAGCGGATCCAGGTATATCCGCCTAGCGTTTTTTGAGGCCAGTGGGGATGAGTACTGTGCTGATTTTGGAGATTGTTTTCTCTTGCCTGTGATTATTTTGAGAAGATATAATGGGGAAGCACTCATACAGTAGGAAGTGGCCTGTGTCCTCTTCATCTTCTGATTCTTCTTCCTCTCCTGTGAGGGGGAGATCTGGAGGAACTGATGATTGGCTGAAGTGCTTAATCAGAGAGACATTGCTTGAGTTATCTCCTGCGAAGAAGGTGCAACAGGAGTCTTTCAGAACCCGCTCTCCTGGACCCTCGAGGTCAGACGAGGAGGTTCTTGGGCCAGAAGAACAAAAGGTAAAATATATAGGCAAGGAGGAGTTGCCTGAAGTATTAGCACACGTTAACGACAAATGGTTTTTCAGGAGGAGGTTGTGCCTGATACCTTGTCTTCTGGATTACTGCAGAAATTTCAGAGTGCCTCAGAGTTTTATATCCCAGTTCACCCTTTTCTTTTGGAGGTCCTTAAAAAAGAAGGTAAAGATCCAGACAACATTATGTTGCCCCGCTTAATGGTGAAATGATATCCCCTTAAAGACATAAATATAATTTACTGGATTCTGTGCCTATTGATTTTTTTGTGGCCAGCTTGGTGGGCAGGACCTCCCTGACGGATGATGCCATTATTAAAGACATGGCAGCTAAGAAGGTGGATTCTGCCCTCAGAAAGGTTTATTCTGGTTCTCACTTGGTGTTGAGAGCAGGAATTTATGGTTCCTGTGTTTCTCAATCCTTGCTGTCTGATATCAAGAAATTGTTCAATGCAGTAGATTACTCTTCTGACTGTTCCTCTTTACTGGATCATATTGAGGAACACGTTGAATTAAAGGCAGATATTAATTTTGATGTGGTGCATGCTTCTGCTCTAACTGGTGTGCTTGTACCACTCTATAAACAAAAAAGTATCGGCAGGCGTTTGGACGGGGTAGGTGCACAGGAGCTGGCACCTCATAGTAACTCCCGGTAAGGTGCGGGCATCCAACGCTTTGAACCATTGGAGCAACTCTCCTCACAGTGGGAGGTTTCTATCAGGAGCAGCGTAATGGCCCGCCCTGACATGTATTAAGGGTATTTATTACACAATAATTTTTAATGTTTGACTCACGTGCACTTCACCACAATTTTAATATTTTGGTCTTGAAGAAGCGCCAATGACCTTTGCGGCAACAAAGGCGTGAAACATGTTGACCTATCAGATTCGGGCACTGTGTGCCTTTTGGAATTACACTCTGATTATGGGCTTCCATTCTGTCAAGGGTGCCGCAATGTTTAAAGACCTTTCTTTTGGTTACCCCGTGCCAGTTTTAATCACTATGCACGCACTTTTTTCACCCTTTTTTAGGACCCACACCCCACACACCCGCATGCACCATCCGGCAATACAAAAAAGATCTCTGACAAAGTGACCCTTCGGGGGACCCGTAGGGCATTGCAGCCCCGGCCCGACAAGGAGCAAAATGCCCCATGATGAAGCATGACACCCCTCAGGGTGTGTGAGGGCAACAGGAGGCAAGACTTGTTCTTTCCCCTCACTGGTGGGTCCACTCTACCTAGGATTCTTTTTCATTCCTTCTCTTTTTCTTAAAAGGCGCACAGGTGACTTTTTGCACCCCGCCGTAGGAACAGTGTCCTCTTTTGCGTTTGGGTGCTTGTACCACTGCCAGGAGTAACCTGGTTCTGAAAGACCGGCGTACTGATGCTGCCCAAAAATACTCTGCTTTGATAATTCCTTTTCAGGGTTTGCAACTGTTTGAGCCATAATTGGAGGAAGCACTGCATAAGTTGTTCAAGGAGAAGAAACAATCCTTATAATTAAAGCTGTCTGGATTGGACAAGGTTAATACCCAGAAGTGCCGCTTCTTTCATCAACCCTCTTGCTGACAACAGCAGCAGCTACGTACCCTGCAGAGGCAGTTCTATCCTAAGAAGGGGGGACAGAAAGAACCACAGTCTCCCACCTAAGTGTTCCTAACTATATGAATGTTTTCTCTGGGTGTGTGGTTGGAGGCAGGCTTCTTCACTTCAGTGCGGGAGGCATCTACTTCTGATGGATAGGTTCTTCGCACCCTTAGGGAAGGTTGCAGGATCAAATTTGTAAATTCCCCCTGGGATTCTGGAGTGAGGCCAACCCGTGGCCCAGGATGAAGAAGAAACAACTAAATGGCTTTGTCTCAGGGAGTGGAGTCTCTGCTACAGCAACAAGCAATTGTGTGGGTGCCTCTTGCCGAAAGGGGTGACGGTTATTATTCTGTCATCTTTCTGTTGGAAACGTCATCGGGGGGGATTTTGGATGATCCTGAACCTGAAATCTCAGAACAAATTTGTGCAGACGCTTCGTTCAAGATGGAGACTTTACAGTGGGTGATTCCTCTAATCATCAAGGACCATTTCATGTGTACTCTGGAGCTCCAGGATACATACTACCATATGCCATTAGGCCTCAAGATGGTCCCACGTGTCTTCACCAAGATGGTGGCTCCCATTATTGCCTTGTTCCACCTTTAGGGGATCTGCATCTACCCATATCTGGACTATTGACTTCTCCCTGCTCCTTCCTAGTCTCAGTTATGTCAGGAGCTCGGGGGGGTGTTGCCAAGAAGTCCAGAGGCAGGAGTTTCCCTCAATCTGTAGAGGTGCAGGATGTTTTCTCACAGGATCTGATCTTCATTTGTGCCAGGTTTTGGACCAGTCTCAACAAAGTCTTCCTGCTGGACTCCAGGGTGTTGGTCTCACAGTCCCTGGTTCCCCAGGCCTCCAACAGGCAGTACTTTCTGTTGAGTGGGGCATATGGCGGCAGCAGTGTTCACGGTCCCATGGGCCAGATTCCACCTCCGGCCATTTTGGACTCATCTGCATGCCTGGTGGCACCCTGCTTCTGGGGTTTTCAAGATTCAGGTCCCGGTGACTCTGGGTATTCAGCAGGAGCTTCTTTGGTGGCTGCGTTCCTCCTTTCTTTAGAAGGGAGTTGTTAGATTTGGGGGTCTCTAGTTGGGAGAGGTAGGTACCTTTGACCAAATAGGGACCCTTGCGTCTAGTCAGGGTATGGGGCTACACTCCTAAAATAACCCCTGCTCACCCCCTTGGTAGCTTGGCACGAGCAGGCAGGCTTATCTCAGAGGCAGTGTGTAAAGCATTTGTGAACACATACAGTAATACAGTGACAACACTACAGATGGACACCACACAGGTTGTATTATAAAAATAAGTATTTTATATAGACTTAACACAAGACCAAACGACAAAAATCCGCAATACTATACTCAAGATATACTTAAAAATAGGTTGTTCACTTAAAATCAGTCTCTAGCAACCGATAACTCCAACGTGAGTTATCGCAACGTCGTGACAGGAGAAATCCCAAAGTACGGCGCCGACCGCGAGGTGCGCGGCGTCGGGCCCGGAGTCAAATAGACCCCCCAAAGAACAGTACCTTGGAAAAGCGATGAAGAACAAAGACAGCTCACAACGTCGGGGAGGTGCGGCTTCCTTGGCACTGCGCGGCGTAGGTTCCTTACGACCCCAGGGGAGGTGTAGACTCGGTTCCTTACTGCAGTGCAGGGGAGGTGAGATGACGGTTCCTTACTGCGTCGGGGAGGTGACGTCACGATGGCGCCGAAACCACAGTTCCTTACGATGTCGAGCTGTCGATGGATTCTCGGTCACCCACGTCGAGGATCGGCTCCGCGATGTCGATGTCAGCTTTGGAGTCGATGCGGCCCAGCAGCCGGCGTCGGGACCACGGCACAAGTCGGAGCAGCGCTCACGGCTTCGGGCAGGTTACGGCATCGCGCGCTGGCATCGATGTGGCACGGTGGCCGGCGTCGGGTCTACGGTGCAAGCCGGAGCAGCGCTCACGGCTTCGGTGCAGAAGACGTCATCGCTCGCCGGCGTCGGGGTTGCAATTTCCTTCTGCAGCAGCTAAAACTGCAGTCCTAGATGCAGGCAAGCAGAAGGGGTGAAGTCTTGTATCCCTGAGACTTCAGGCAGGAGGCAGGAGGCAAGCTCAAGTTCAAGCCCTTGGAGATCTTCCTCAAGATGATGAAAGTACACTCATTCCTTTTTCTCCTTTTTTTGGCAATGAAGCAACCACTGCAGGCCAACCCCAACAACACGCAGCATAGGGGTAGTCTCCTCCTTCAGCTTCCCGGTTCTTCTCCTCAGCAAAGGTTCGTCTTGATTCCCAGAAGTGATCTAAAGTTCTGGGGTCTGGGTCCCTCTTTTATACACCAAAATCCTTTGTCTCTGAAGGCAGAGAGTGTCTGTGCCTAGTCCAAACCAGTTCTGTGCAGTCCTGGAGCACTTTGTTTACAGGACTCCTTCTCTTCCTTTGACAGTGTAGGCCAGGGACATCAGACGCACCACAGGAGGTGGAGCCAGCATTGTGGAAGGCAGGCCCAGCCCTATTCAGGTCCCAGGTGCTCCCCTCCCACCACTCTTCATGCAGATGGGTCTATTCAGCCCTGTGCTGACTCACCCTCTCTCCTGGAATCCCCCAGCCCCTGTCACTCACAACCCAGACAAGGAATACACAACCTAGCAGAGGCAGGCTTGGACAGTTAGGCAAGAAAATACCTACTTTCTAAAAGTGGTATTTTCAAACACAGAATGTTAAAACCAACTTCACTAAAAGATTTATTTTATCATTCTGAGCTCAGGCATACTAAACTCGAATTTCTACCTGGTTCCCTGAGTCAGTTAGGATTTTAAGAGGTTGTAATCAAACTGCCCATTCTGGCCTATGGGGAACAGGTAGCCTTGCAATAGTGAAAAACGAAAATGGCTGTAATTCACTAGCAGGACATGCCACACCCATCAGGGCATGTCCTACCTTTTATCTACAATGCACCCTGCCCTTGGGCCTACCTTAGGGGTGACTAATATGTATAAAACGGAAGGTTTAGGGACTGGCAAGTGGGTGTACTTGCCCAGTCAACATGGCAGTACCAGACTGCACACAGGCTCTGCAATGGCAGGCCTGAGACACACTTTACAAGCTGCTCCGGTGGGTGGCACAATCAGTGCTGCAAGCCCACCAGCAGCATATGATTTACAAGCCCTGGGCACACGCAGTGCACTGTACTAGGGTCTGACAAGTAAACCAAACAAGCCAATCATGGAGTCACTAATCCATACATCAATTTACCACAAGGAGCACTTGCACTGTGGCACTGAACAGCAGTGGCACAGTGCCCAAAAGCATCTAAAACCAGCAAAAACATAAGAGGCAACAGCAAAAAATGGAAGGGAGACCCACGCCAATGGTGCCAGGTCTAACACGTGTCCCCTCCAGCTGAAATGTGGGGAGAACTACCCTACCTCCTGAGAGTTCCCATCACTAAGGCGGAAAAATCTGGACAGACCATCAGCATTGGCGTGTTCTGTACCAGGGCGGTGTTCCACCGTGAAGTCCATCCCCTGTAGGGAAATGGACCACCACAACAGCTTTGGATTCTCACCCTTCATCTGCATCAACCATCTGAGGGGCCTGTGGTCTGTCTGAACCCGTAAGTGAGTCCCAAACAAGTATGGTCTCAACTTCTTCAGTGCCCAGACCACAGCAAATGCCTCACGCTCAATTGCACTCCACCTCTGTTCCCGTGGAAGTAACCTCCTACTTATGAAGGCTACAGGTTGGTCTAGGCCCTCCTCATTAATCTGTGACAGAACAGCCCCACACCATGCTCTGTAGCGTCTGTTTGAACAATAAACTCTTCTGAGAAGTTGGGTGCCAGGAGCACGGGCACCGTGCACATGGCAGTGTTCAGGGCATCAAAAGCTCTCTGACAGGTGTCAGTCCAAATCACTCTCTTGGGCTGCTTCCTGGAAGTCAGCTCTGTCAAGGGGGCAACAATGCTGCCATACCCCTTGACAAACCTCCTGTAATACCCGGTGAGTCCTAAAAAGGCTCTCACCTCTGTCTGGGTCTTGGGGGGTTCCCAAGCCAGGATGGTCTCAATCTTGGGCTGTAGGGGTGCCACCTGGCCGCTCCCAACCTGGTGTCCCAAGTACACCACGGAACCCTGCCCGATCTGGCACTTACTCGCCTTGATCGTGAGGCCTGCTCTCCGCAGCACCATCAACACTTCTCAGAGGTGGCGCAGATGTTCTTCCCAACTGGCGCTGAACACTGCAATGTCATCCAGGTAGGCGGCACTGAACTCTTCCCATTCAGCCAACACCTGGTTGACCAACCTCTGAAAGGTGGCAGGGGCATTCTTCATCCCAAAGGGCATAACCCGGAATTGGTAGTGCCCATCTGGTGTGGAGAATGCTGACCTCTCTCTTGCCCCACCAGTCAAGGTGATCTGCCAGTACCCAGACGTTAAGTCAAACGTGCTGAGGTACCGGGCAGCCCCTAACCGATCAATGAGCTCATCAGCTCTGGGAATGGGGTGCGCGTCAGTCCTGGTGACTGAATTGAGCCCTCGGTAGTCCACACAGAACCGCAGTTCTGGCGTGACACCCGGTGCGGCAGCCTTTGGGACCAAGACCACTGGGCTGGCCCAAGGACTGTTAGAGGACTCAATCACCCCCAATGCAAGCATCTTGGAGACCTCCTCCTTGATGCAAGCTCTCACCCTGTCAGTCACCCTGTACGTTTTGTGCTTAACAGGAGGACTGTCCCCAGTGTCCACATCATGGAAGAACCAATCAGTGACACTGGGAATCAGGGAGAACAGGTCAGAAAACTGTCCCAGCAACTGGTGACAGTCATTCTGTTGCTCAGGGGTCAGAGTGGAAGAGAGGTTCACACCATCCACTGACCCATCTCGCTCTGTTGCAGACAGGAGGTCAGGAAGAGGCTCAGTCTCCTCCTCCATTCCAGCATCTGTTGCTAGGAGCATGCCCACTCCGGACCTCTCTAAGTGGGGCTTCAGGCGGTTGACATGCAGGACCCGCAAGGGGTTCCTGGGAGACCGCAAGTCCACCAAGTAGGTAACCAGACTTTTGCGCTCCACCACCTCAAATGGTCCGGTCCACTTATCCTGGAGCGCACAGGGCTCCACTGGGGCCATGACCCACACTTTCTGACCAGGCTGAAGCTCAACCAGAGTGGCATTCTGGTCGTACCACCGCTTCATCTCCTCCTGGCTGGCTTCCAGATTCGCCTCAGCGAGTTGTCTGAATCGCCTAGTCTGGTTCCTGAAGGCCAGCATGTAGCTATATACATCCTGGGGAGGTTTCCTGGGAGATTGCTCCCAGCCTTCCTTGACCAAACTCAAAGGTCCTCTCACTGGGTGACCATAGAGAAGTTCAAAGGGGCTGAACCCTAGGGACTTCTGTGGCACCTCACGGTATGCAAAGAGAAGGCATGGTAAGAGGACATCCCACTTACGCCTCATGGGTTCCTCAAGACCCATAATCATGCCTTTGAGGGTCCGGTTGAATCTCTCAACCAGCGCATACCTTGGGGGTTGTAAGGAGTGGTGAACTTGTATGTTACACCACACTCCTGCCACAGGGACTTCATATACTTGGAAATGAAGTTTGTAACTCGGTCTGACACCACCTCTCTGGGGAACCCCACGCGGGAGAAAATCCCCATCAGTGCACGTCCCACCACGGGGGCCGTCACTGTCCTGAGAGGAATGGCTTCCGGGTACTGGGTGGCATGGTCCACCAAGACCAGGATGAACCCGTTGCCCATGGCTGTCTTGGGATCCAGAGGCCCCACAATGTCAATGCCCACCCTTCAAAGGGGGTGCTGACCACAGGGAATGGCTGGAGAGGAGCCTTGTGCTTCCTCCCACTCTTTCCACTTGCCTGGCAAGTCTGACAGGTCCTGCAATGAGTGTCTGAACTCTTGCGCATTTGGAGACAATAAAAGTGGGTGACAAGCCTTTCAAAGGTCTTGTCCTGCCCCAAATGTCCTGCTAAAGGCACATCATGAGCCATCCCCAGTAGGAAGGCTCTGAAGCGCTGTGGTACCACCAGAACACGGGCTGACCCAGGCTCAGCAACCTTAGGCTCACTATACAGGAGACCATTCTCCCAGTAGAGCCAATGTGATCCAGACTGATCACTTGCTGCCTGGTTTGCAGCCTTCTGCCGCAAACCCACAAGAGAAGGGCACTTGTTCTGCTCCTCACAGAACTCTTCCCTGGAGGGACCTCCTTCTTGCTGCCAATAGGTCAGCTCAGGCAGGTCTCCCAGTTCAGCAATCTCTTCCCCTGTAGGCTCCAGGGCATCCCCCTCAGGGTCTGCCTCCTCCTGGACCGTGGGAATCTCAGGGGCCAGTTTCCGGTGCCCCCTACCTCTTCTCTTTAAGGCAGGCACCTGGGTCATTTTCTCAGGCTCCAGGTCCTCTTGAACACCCTTACTGGCTGCCATCGACCGAGTGGTCACGCAGGCCCACTCAGGCAAACCCAACATCTCTAAATGAGCTCTTCGCTCCACCTTAGCCCAAGGGGAGCTCTCCAAATCGTTACCCAACAGACAATCAACAGGCATGGCTGGCCTCACAGCTACTTGAAGAGTCCCTGAAACCCCCCCCACTCAAAGGGAACCTGTGCCACCTTGCAGTGGCTCTCTGTGTTGTCAGCAGCAACAACTGGGTAAAATGCATTTGGGACTACCTGCTCTTCAGACACCAGCCGACAACTGACAGCTGTCACACTGACTCCGGTGTCTCTAAGAGCTTCCACCCTCTTGCCATTGATGGTCACCCACTGCCTGTACTTTTTAGTGTTATCAGGCAGCTGGGTCCTAGGGACCACCTCACAGTCTCCTAACGAGACAAGGGACATCTCTGTGGGACCCCACCCACCTTGGGCACCCATCTCCTCCCCCAGGGCTACACTAGCCAACTGCCGGGGTGGTGCACCAGTGGGTGCTGTCTTCCCATACAAGGGACATCTAGCATCATAAGAACAGTGGCCTACTAGACCACACTTAAAACAGGTCTTGGGCCCCTTTTGAACAAGCTTATCTGTCGGGGCCACTGCCTTCTTTTCTCAGGGGAGGCTGGGAACCTTTCCCTTGGTTCCCTTGGGGATTACTTTGGGGACCTTTCTGGAACTCCCTCTGTTTACCCTTGTCCCCCCACTCTTCTGCTGGGGACCCTGCCCACCTTTGGCGAAGTCTCCCACATGACCCTTCTGGACCCGGGTACTCACCCAGCGGTCCGCCTCCTCAGCAAGCTTCCTAGGGTTAGTCAGCTTGCTATCAATAAGGTGCTGGCGTAGCTCTGGAAAACAATTATTTGACAAGTGCTCCCATGCAAACAAATCATAGAGCGCCTCAAAATTATCCACTTTGCTACCCTTCACCCAACCATCCAATGCTCTGAAAAAGAAAGACACATATTCCACCCATGTGGTAGACTCTAGTTTTCTGCAATTCCTAAACCTTTGTCTGTATAACTCAGGGGGCCAAACCAAATCTGGACATTAGGGCTCCCTTCATGTGGGTATAGGACATCTGCTCCTCTGTAGGTAAATCTAACAAAGTGTCCCGCCCATCACTAACAAAGTGGCCCCACAACCCCACTCCCCAATCCTTCTGAGGGACCCGGTGGGCCAACATTGCAGCTTCATAAGCCCTAAACCATTGACCAATAGCCTCATTTTTGTGGAAATCTTTAACTACTTCTTTGGGGATGTAGGCTCTTGCTTCTACAGGCACTGGCGGTGCGCTGCCACCAGAGGGAGGAACCTCTAAACTTCTCCCTCAATCCTCTCTCATGCTCAAAATGCATTCTCTTTTCCTCTAAGGCTAACTTCTTCATTTCTAATTCCATCCCAAGCTCTATTTTCTTGCTCTCTATGGGGCATATTACCAAGGGCCTTATCGCCGCTTTAGCGGCACTTTTTGCCGCTAAAGCGGCGATATTTTTAACGCCCTATCAGCAAGCTGTCGCTAACAGGTGTTAGCGACAGTTTTTCAGTGATAGCGACCGTTTTGGGTGCCCCTTTGCATGTCAGCGATATTTATCGCTAATGACATGCAAAGTAGGCGTTCCCAACATAAACACCACGAAAACAGCCGCTAACAGGCCTAACGCCTATTAGCAATGAGTCCCCGGCCCCGGTGAGTGATATGAAAAGTCGCGCTAACCGAGTTTAGCGCAGGATATTTAACACCTACTAAAATCCTGACTTAACAATGATATCCAATGGGAGGTGGATTCATAGGCTGAATCCTCACCTGCCTATTAGCAAGCTTTACGTCAGCGATAACATTTTTATCGCTGTTGTACCCGTGTTACTGGAGGATTTTGCCGCTATCGCTGGTTTTAATATCGCATTGGAGATAAGCGTTGATAATAACGCGTTATCTCCACGATTAAAACCAGCGATAGTCGGCAATAAAAAAAATCGTGCTAAGCGCGGTTTGCGATAATTATCGCACGCTGTTGGTAATAGGCCCCTATGTCTTTCTGACCATCCATTTTGAGCTTAGCTAGCTCCAACTTGTGCATCCTCTCCCTCGCTCTGTCCTCCAGCTCTCCTGGGGACAAACCCTTGGAAGAAACACTGCTGCCCGTCTTGGAAGGTGCTTTCTCCCCGGTTGGGCTCACTGCCCCTCAAGCTGCCCATCTAAATCCTCTGCCTCCACCACCGGCTCCTCAGGATGCTCACTGGCATTCCTAGATTCCAAAGGGGATGATGGACGGAGCGCTTGAGCAAATCAAACACTCACCCCCAGTCAACTGATCTGGGTTTAATCCTTCATCATTCTTTAGCTCACTCCACCACCCCAGTTCAGACATGGCCATATGCAAATCAGTCTGACCCTGTGCCTCATGGGAACAGTCCAGCCCGAACTGCCAAGCCATGTCTTCCCTGGACCGGAAACAAGCATCCTGGGACCGGTTGCTGGCTATTCAGCCGTCATCAGCCAGGCTAGCTTGAATCCAGTGGCAAAGTGAGCAAGGGACCCACGTCTGGGCATACACTGCCAACTTAGGGCGAACAAAGCGATACCAAAGGGGATGATGGACGGAGCGCTTAGAGCAAATCAAACACTCACCCCAGTCAACTGATCTGGGTTTAATCCTTCATCATTCTTTAGCTCACTCCACCACCCCAGTTCAGACATGGCCATATGCAAATCAGTCTGACCCTGTGCCTCATGGGAACAGTCCAGCCCGAACTGCCAAGCCATGTCTTCCCTGGACCGGAAACAAGCATCCTGGGACCGGTTTCTGGCTATTCAGCCGTCATCAGCCAGGCTAGCTTGAATCCAGTGGCAAAGTGAGCAAGGGACCCACGTCTGGGCATACCCTGCCAACTTAGGGCGAACAAAGCGATACCAAGGGGATGATGGACGGAGCGCTTGAGCAAATCAAACACTCACCCCCAGTCAACTGATCTGGGTTTAATCCTTCATCATTCTTTAGCTCACTCCACCACCACAGTTCAGACATGGTCATATGCAAATCAGTCTGACCCTGTGCCTCATGGGAACAGTCCAGCCCGAACTGCCAAGCCATGTCTTCCCTGGACCGGAAACAAGCATCCTGGGACCGGTTTCTGACTATTCAGCTGTCATCAGCCAGGCTAGCTTGAATCCAGTAGCAAAGTGAGCAAGGGACCCACGTCTGGGCATACCCTGCCAACTTAGGGCGAACAAAACGATACCAAAGGGGATGATGGACGGAGCGCTTGAGCAAATTAAACACACTATCCTGGCTGATGAAGGCTGATAGCCTGAAATCGGTCCTAGGATGCTTGATTCCGGTCCAGGGAAAACATGGCTTGGCAGTTCGGTCTGGACTGTTCCCATGAGGCACAGGGTCAAGACTGATTTGCATATGGCTATGTCTGAACTGAGGTGGCGTGGTGAAGCAAAATAACGATGGATTAAACCCAGATCTGTGACTGGGGGTGAATGTTTGCCAATGTGCAGCATTCCGTCCATCATCTTGTGTGTTTTTCATTTCGCCCTAAGTGGGAAGGGTATGCCCAGACGTGGGTCCCGTGCTCACTACGCCACTGGAGTCAAGCTATCCTGGCTGATGAAGGCTGATAGCCTGAAACCGGTCCTAGGATGCTTGATTCCGGTCCAGGGAAGACATGGCTTGGCAGTTCGGTCTGGACTGTTCCCATGAGGCACAGGGTCAACACTGATTTGCATATGGCTATGTCTGAACTGGGGTGGCGTGGTGAAGCAAAATAACGATGGATTAAACCCAGATCTGTGACTGGGGGTGAATGTTTGCCAATGTGCAGCATTCCGTCCATCATCTTGTGTGTTTTGCATTTCGCCCTAAGTGGGAAGGGTATGCCCAGACGTGGGTCCCGTGCTCACTACGCCACTGGAGTCAAGCTATCCTGGCTGATGAAGGCTGATAGCCTGAAACCGGTCCTAGGATGCTTGATTCCGGTCCAGGGAAGACATGGCTTGGCAGTTCGGTCTGGACTGTTCCCATGAGGCACAGGGTCAAGACTGATTTGCATATGGCTATGTCTGAACTGAGGTGGCGTGGTGAAGCAAAATAACGATGGATTAAACCCAGATCTGTGACTGGGGGTGAATGTTTGCCAATGTGCAGCATTCCGTCCATCATCTTGTGTGTTTTGCATTTCGCCCTAAGTGGGAAGGGTATGCCCAGACGTGGGTCCCGTGCTCACTACGCCACTGGAGTCAAGCTATCCTGGCTGATGAAGGCTGATATCCTGAAACCGATCCAGGGAAGACATGGCTTGGCAGTTCGGTCTGGACTGTTCCCATGAGGCACAGGGTCAAGACTGATTTGCATATGGCTATGTCTAAACTGGGGTGGCGTGGTGAAGCAAAATAATGATGGATTAAACCCAGATCTGTGACTGGGGGTGAATGTTTGCCAATGTGCAGCATTCCGTCCATCATCTTGTGTGTTTTGCATTCCTAGATTCCAACCAGGCCCTCAGCGCCTTTTGGTATTCCTCTTTCCTGGTGAGGCCTTTCACAGAGATTTTAAATTTCTTGCACAAAGCTTTGAGATTGGGCTCAGTGTAAGCATCAATTCTCTCTTCTTCCAATTCAATGTCTACAGATGCAATGGATGCTGGTTTACTCATGGTAGAAAAGACTGGCAGTTCTCAAGGATCAAAAATAGAAAAGAAGTTCCAAGGAAAAAACTCTACCAAAATGTATGTGGTTGCGTTATGGTCTGCACTCACTAGTAGTGTACACCAATCACTGTATATGAGTCACAAATGCAAGTCCAAATCCTCACCGCTGACCACCAATGTTAGATTTGGGGGTCTCTAGTTGGCAGAGGTAGGTACCTTTGACCAAATAGGGACCCTTGCGTCTAGTCAGGGTATGGGGCTACACTTCTAAAATAACCCCTGCTCACCCCCTTGGTACTTGGCACGAGCAGGCAGGCTTATCTCAGAGGCAGTGTGTAAAGCATTTGTGAACACATACAGTAATACAGTGACAACACTACAGATGGACACCACACAGGTTGTATTATAAAAATAAGTATTTTATATAGACTTAACACAAGACCAAACGACAAAAATCCACAATACTGTACTCAAGATATACTTAAAAATAGGTGTTTCACTTAAAATCAGTCTCTAGCAACCGATAACTCCAATGTGAGTTATCGCGACGTCGTGACAGGAGAAATCCCAAAGTACGGCGCCGACCGCGAGGTGCGCGGCGTCGGGCCGGAGTCAAACAGACCCCCAAAGAACAGTACCTTGGAAAGCGATGAAGAACAAAGACAGCTCACGGCGTCGGGGAGGAGCGGCTTCGTTGGCGCTGCGCGGCGTCGGTTCCTTACGACCCCAGGGGAGGTGTAGACTCAGTTCCTTACTGCAGCGCAGGGGAGGTGAGACGACGGTTCCTTACTGTGTCGGGGAGGTGACTTCACGATGGCGCCGAATCCACGGTTCCTTACGATGTCGAGCTGTCGATGGATTCTCGGTCACCCACGTCGAGGATCGGCTCCGCGATGTCGATGTCAGCTTTGGAGTCGATGCGGCCCAGCAGCCGGCGTCGGGACCACGGCACAAGTCGGAGCAGCACTCACGGCTTCGAGCAGGTTACGGCGTTTTTCGTTGGTGTCGATGTGGCACGGCGGCCGGCATTGGGTCTACAGTGCAAGCTAGAGCAGCGCTCACGGCTTCGGTGCAGAAGACGGCGTCGCTTGCCGGCGTCGGGGTTGCAATTTCCTTCTGCAGCAGCTAAAACCGCAGTCCTAGATGCAGGCAAGCAGAAGGGGTGAAGTCTTGTATCCCTGAGACTTCAGGCAGGAGGCAAGCTCAAGTTCAAGCCCTTGGAGATCTTCCGCAAGATAATGAAAGCACACTCAGTCCTTTTTCTCCTTTCTTTGGCAATGAAGCAACCACTGCAGGCCAACCCCAACAACACGCAGCATAGGGGTAGTCTCCTCCTTCAGTTTCCCGGTTCTTCTCCTCAGCAAAGGTTTGTCTTGATTCCCAGAAGTGATCTAAAGTTCTGGGGTCTGGATCCCCTCTTTTATACACCAAAATCCTTTGTCTTTGAAGGCAGAGAGTGTCTGTGCCTAGTCCAAACCAGTTCTGTGCAGTCCTGGAGCACTTTGTTTACAGGACTCTTTCTCTTCCTTTGACAGTGTAGGCCAGGGACATCAAACGCACCACAGGAGGTGGAGCCAGCATTGTGGAAGGCAGGCCCAGCCCTATTCAGGTCCCAGGTGCTCCCCTCCCACCACTCTTCATGCAGATGGGTCTATTCAGCCCTGTGCTGACTCACCCTGTCTCCTGGAATCCCCCAGCCCCTGTCACTCACAACCCAGACAAGGAATACACAACCTAGCAGAGGCAGGCTTGGACAGTTAGGCAAGAAAATACCTACTTTCTAAAAGTGGTATTTTCAAACACAGAATGTTAAAACCAACTTCACTAAAATATGTATTTTATCATTCGGAGATCAGGCATACTAAACTCGAATTTCTACCTGGTTCCCTGAGTCAGTTAGGATTATAAGAGGTTATAATCAAACTGCCCATTCTGGCCTATGGGGAACAGGTAGCCTTGCAATAGTGAAAAACGAAAATGGCTGTAATTCACTATCAGGACATGCCACACCCATCAGGGCATGTCCTACCTTTTATCTACAATGCACCCTGCCCTTGGGCCTACCTTAGGGGTGACTAATATGTATAAAACGGAAGGTTTAGGGACTGGCAAGTGGGTGCACTTGCCCAGTCAACATGGCAGTACCAGACGGCACACAGGCTCTGCAATGGCAGGCCTGAGACACACTTTACAAGCTGCTCCGGTGGGTGGCACAATCAGTGCTGCAAGCCCACCAGCAGCATATGATTTACAAGCCCTGGGCACACGCAGTGCACTGTACTAGGGTCTGACAAGTAAACCAAACAAGCCAATCATGGAGTCACTAATCCATACATCAATTTACTATAGGGAGCACTTGCACTGTGGCACTGAACAGCAGTGGCACAGTGCCCAAAAGCATCTAAAACCAGCAAAAACATAAGAGGCAACAGCAAAAAATGGAAGGGAGACCCACGCCAATGGTGCCAGGTCTAACAGGAGTTTGGCTGCAACCGGAATCCCAAAGAGTATTAACAACGGATGTCAGCGCATTTGGTTGGGTGGCTACCCTGGAGGGGAGGTCTCTTCAAGCCAAGTGGTCCCTCCAGAACAGCAGGCATTCTTCCAACTGGAGGGAGCTCATGGCTGTGTTTCGAGCTCTCTTGGGTTTCAACAGGTTCCAGAGGGTTGCAATCTGGTGGTCCAGATGGACAATATGGTGACTATGGCATACCTCAACAACCAAGCGGGATCTAGGTCCTGGTTCTTGAATCAGGTAGCAACCCATTTATTCCGATGGGTGGAGAGTCGCCTGGTGTCCCTTCGTACAGTTCACATCAGAAGGGTGGAGAAAGTGGTAGCAGATTCCCTCAGCAGGGTAGTTCCTTCCTCTCAGGGGTTGTCCCTAACCAAAGATGTCTTTCTCCAGATTTGTGCTAGGTTTGGGAAGCCCTCTCGCAACAATGATCAGATTCCCAGCTTTTGGGCCAGAGTTCCTCAGGAGGGGGCTTGAGGGGTGGATTCTTTATTGACTCCCTGGCCTCGGTCTCTTCTGTATGCCTTCTCCCCCATTCCTCTGATTCCTAAACTCCTGGCGAGGTTTTTAGGGGAGTCCAGAGAATTGATCTTGGTGGTCTCCTTTTGGCATTGTCAGTCATGGTTTCCCCTTCTCAAGTCCCTGGTGTTTCAGGGATCTTGGTTTTTGCCTCTTATCCCCTCTCCTCTGTGGGTGTCGTATGTTCTCTCACTCCAGGGGCTCCGCCTCTTGGCGTGGAGGTTAAAATGAGGTGGTTATAGAGCAAGGGCTTGCCTAGGCATTGAGCTATTGCAATTCAGCAGTCTAGGAAACATCTACCCTAAAATCTTATGGTCGTCACTGGGGTACTTTTCAGAGGTGGTGTTCCTCCTTGAACCTTTCTTCTTTAGACTGTCCTTTGTACTACATTCTTCAGATCTTTTGAGATGGGTTTGGGAAGAAGCTTTCTGTGTCCACTCTGTGGGCTCAGTGGGTGGCTATTCGGGCGTTCAGATCTCCCTAGGGCAATCTGGCAGACTCTGATGTTTTGGTTGCTCGTTTTTTGAAGAGTTTCTCCATATCCAGGCCTTCTGTACCTCCATTATACCCATTGTGGGACTTGTCATTGCTCCTTAGAGCGCTGGTTTCCCATCTATTTGAGGCTCTTGAAACTGTGGGTGTTAAGTTTCCGACAATGAAGGTGGTCTTTCTAGTTACCATCATGTCTGCTAGGCACCTAGGTCAATTGGGTGCATTGTTGGTGAAGGAGCCTTTTCTTTTCTTCTGTGAGGATAGTGTTGTGTTACATTTTGGCCCTTCTTTTTTGCTGAAGGTTTCATCCCAATTTCACAGGTCTCAAGAAATTATTTTGCCTGCTTTGATTTGGGAGGCTGAGTTTATGGGTGATTTTCAGTGGCAGCTCTTGGATGTGAGAAGCGCCATGTGGGTGTATGTGAATCAATCCATATTCTTTTGTGGTTCCGGCTCTTTTTGTTTCCTTTGGTCCCTCCAATTAGGGGTGAGAAGGCCTACTTGTTGTTCATTAGTCGCTGGATTAAGCAGGTGATCTCCCTGACTTACTCTTTTTCGGGTTCTCCACCTCCTGAAGGGGTTCAGGGACATTCCACTCATGGGATTATGCCCTCTTGGGCAGAAATCCATGGGGATTCCATTTCTGAAATTTGTTGTGCAGCAACCTGGGCTTCTCCAAATACTTTTGTCCATCATTATTGGTTGCATAATGTATTGTCGGATGGTACCAGTTTTGGTATGGGTGTGCTGCAATCTGCATTATCTTGAATTTGTCTCATATGTTATTCTGTAATAAATCACAATTGCATTTTGCAAGCAAAAGTGGTTTATGTTTTCTCTTACTTTTAATTTGGTGGCTGCACCTGATGTTTGGCCTGAGGTTGCTTTGATGTTCCTCATTAGTGCTAAATGGGGCGAGGACATGGGGGACCTGGGGGTAATGTCATATTACTTATTGGTAATCTTTATTAATCCTGGTCCTGTTGTCCTCGTTTCATTTATCATGCCCCTCCCTTCCTCCCGTCAAGCAGGCCTTCTGTTGGTGGAGGCTTGGGATTTCAAGAGGAATACTGGGTGAGTATAGACTTTATAGGCTACTGCCCTATAGGAGGAGCTTATACAGAGCATTTTTCTTGTTTATTTTGCTGTTTTGTGAGGTGGGATCACCTCCTTAGTGACGAATAGGACAAGGACAACAGGACGAGGAGTAATGAAGATTACAAGTAAGTAATATGACATTCGCCCGTTCTCTATTTGTTGTTCCCTCCCCTTTAATTCTTCACATCTTTCTTGTGTCCCTAGACCTTTCCTCTCCCTCATCATTCTCTCTCTCTCCCACTCTCATCACTATATACCCGTTTTTGCCCTCCGTTGTTTTCTTTTTTTTGTTCTACTATTCCCTGTGACTGCTATTTCTATTTCTAGTATAAAATGGTGTCAATTAAGTCAAGTGCGGAGAGGATGTGGCGTTACGGCCAGAGCTCCCCACTTTGGAACTGTGGAAACATGGTCGAGTCTCGGCCTCGGCTCAACATCCTGGCATTCTGGGCAAATCACTAAGGGGCATATTCACAAGGACTCATCGCCGATTTATCGCCATCTTAACTCAACAAAAGTAGAGATAGATTTAACGCCCCATTCACAAGCTTGTGCAACTGCAGACATCGCCAGTATTCCCGCGATAACTTCCCCCAAATTTATCTCCACGGGTGACACCACCAACTAACCCTAATGAGATGCAGAGTAGGCGTTCCCGTGCAAAAACATACGAAAACACCACTACACCACTTTCAGAACAAACTGCCAGATCTGCGATGCGAACCAAAAACAGGCGAAAAGCCGCGGTAGCACCAGGGAATTAACACCTGCCTTTTGCTGGTGTTAAGCAGGATGACTACCTGCTGCATGAAAGGGAGCCCAGCCAAGAGCCACATCTGAAGACCCACAGATGCCATGGAGACAATGATCATGCAGCTCGGACACCAATGAGGGCCACAACACCCACCCCCACCACCCCCAGGCCCGCCAACACCTCCAGGACCCGTCCCGCCCCCCCGGACCACCACAGAGGCAGCGTACACAAAGACAGCAGACCCACCTTAAACGCACCAGCCGCACAGACCGAACGCCAGAGGAGGACATTGCCCACTACAGGCCCAAAAGGACAACCATCCCCCGCATCCTGACCCACATCGCCCACCTGCTGACGGTACCAACACAGCGGACAACCAACATCCCTCCGCAGACAAAGCTGCCGGCTGTGCTGCACACGTTGGCCGCTGGTACCTTCCAACCCACAACTGCCAGAGTCGGAGGAGTCTCACAGCCAGCCCCATCCAAGTTCATCACACCTGTCCTGGATGCCAACATCAGCCCGGTACCGCAGCACCTCAACTCCACCCACACTGCGCAGGAGCAGCTGGAGACCAAACAAGGCTCCCACACCATAGCTGGATTCCCTCACGTGTCGGGGGCAATCAACTGCACACATGTACCCCTCGTGCCCCCTGCCGACACTGCACACAACAACCTCAACAGAAAGCACACGCATCCCATGAATGTGCAGGCAATAGTGGACCGCCCGGGACTCCTCAACAATGTCATGGCCAACTCCCCAGGCAGAGTGCATGATTCCTACATCACCCGACAGTCCATCATCAACCAGCGCTCCCAGGATGGCACCTATGGAAATGCAGTGCTCGTTGGTAAGTCCAAAATGAACACACCACACACCTCCAACCCACAGTCATGCAACTCACGACACTGGCAATGGGCACGCAGCACAACTACATTCAACATGCCACACAACATGCCAACCGACTAGACACGACAACACGACTCCATTGGGAACCTGGGCTTGCCATGCCCACAACCCAGCCAGGGCATGGCACCACAACCACACAATAGCAGGATGTGAGGAGAGGCTTGGAGCAGGCATGTGCGAGAGCGGCAAGTGACTAATGAATGTGAACCTACCCAATGCCAGGTGTGGCGTGGAGGTGCCGGACAGACTTCAGTGTACAAACCACGGAAATGGCCATGTGGAGATTAACTGCTGGTGCATGGAGTGTAGTGGCCAGTGGATGCTACCATGTCCCCACAGGCTGTGGGGCAGAACGCAGAAATGTCGCACGTTACGTCCCCCCCTGCATGCGCGGGCAGAGTGGGTTGGCCCTGCGTACGCCAGGCCTGCGTAGGGGTGTGAATAAAAAGCCTGTTGCACTGGACGTGGTTCTTTTTTGGAATGGCCAACGCATCCGCAAGGGCGGCGCCTCTCAGCCCACCATGAGGCCTGCGCCCCTGTGCGCCTGCTGCACCCCGGGCCGCTGGTCCCCAGACCCGTCATGCCTGCCCAGCGCACCAAGGAGGCTCCGCTCACCTGCCGACACCGGTGTGTGTCAAAGAGGGCCCACCACGTGCCGGTGCAAACTCCAAGCCCCAGTCCCGCGACCATTGCAGCCTCCACAGACCATCGCTGGCCTCCACGACGCTGGCCCACAGTACTCCTTTTTCATTGACATACTCCACCGGCGTCCTCTTTGGCCCAGTTGTGGGCACATGTTGAACTGAGTCGTGAGTTCTGAATGGCAGTGACCAAAGGTTTGTGGCAGCGTCCACATCACTATACTCCCTCCGATCAGTGAAGCCAAAGTCTGCATCGCAGGCCTGCGACACGTGGTGCCACTAACCCTGTTCAACGCAAGCCGGCGACACGTGGTCCCACAAACCCTGTTCAACGCAAGCCGGCGACACGTGGTGCCACTAACCCTGTTCAACGCAAGCCGGCGACACGTGTTTGTGGGCCCCTGCAGACTACTGGCTCTGGCGACACGTGGATGAGGGCTCAGGCCTACACTGTGGCCCAGTAGGTCCCACATGTGGAACTGTGTCCTGAGTCTTGAATGACAGTGACCCCAAGTCCGTGGCAGCGTCCACATCGTTGAACTCCCTCCGATCAGTGAAGCAAAAGTCTGCATCGCAAGCCTGCGACACATGGTGCCACTAACCCTGTTCAACGCAAGCTGGCGACACATGTTTGTGGGCCCCTGCAGACTACTGGCTCAGGCCTACACTGCGCTCCAGTAGGTCCCACATCCAGCACTTAGTCGTGATTCATGAATGGCAGAGTCCATACATGGACGGAGAGGAGTAAGAGGAAGATGCGGCTAAGTCCGGATGAAAGCCAGATCCTAGTCACGGAGGTGGCCGAACACTAGCAACAACTAACCTGGTGCCATCAACCCTGTTCACCGCAAGTCCGCGTCCCGTGGTGCCACTGAACCTGAACTACACAGGCTGGTGGGACCATCCAACATATGCCGGCGACACTCGGTGAATGGCCCCTGCCGACCGCTGCCTCAGGCCTACACTGCGGTCGAGTAGGTCACACATGTGGAACTGTGTCTTGGGTAAGATGTGGAGGAGTCCACACCATTGGACACGCCTCATCGCAGGCGGCATCCCCTATCAGCACTGGTGCCACTAACTCTGTGCGCAATGAGTCATGGGCACTTTCTGGTTGGACTTTGGTGGCGTCTGAGTCCATGGCCTGGGGGTTGTCTGCATCATCATCTGGCTGGACCGGACTTGGTGTCAGACATGTGTCTGTTCCATTCACCTCCACCATAGTGACTGTTTCAGCGTGGTTCTGTCCTCTGCATCATGCCCTGGGGGTACACCTTCCACTGTCCACGAGACACTCCGCGACAACCCCCTTTGCCATCTACGAAAACCTGCTCTGCTCTCGTGACCCTGCCCCAGTGCACCGCAAGTCAGCAGCCCATGGCGGTAGGCATGTGCAGGACGCTGTGCATCCGGGGCCACTAACTCTGTGCAGCTCAAGTCATGGGGCCTTTATGGTTGAATGGGTGTGTCCTTAACAATGCACCAGGCACTCCATGATGGCTGGTGTGCACACACCCCACACACATCCAACACAGGTGTCACTCGACATGTGAGCCTGCTAATAAAAGTGGCCGGGTGCACGTGCCCGTAGCCATTCCCACCATCTAAGCAAGTGTGTCTGTGTGGTCATTATGTCAGCATGATGTGCCCGAGCCCTGCAACATCACAGTGTGCTGTCTTCAGCGGACGATACCATGTCACCTCAGCAGTGGCTGAGACCTTGGACATGTAGCTTCACCCACCCCCCCCTGCATGCACATGCGGCGTGTGCTGGTCCGGCGTACGTCAGGTCAGCGCAGGGGTGTGCTGATTCGGTAGGGGGATCAGGACGTGGCTCTGGTCTGGCCTTGAGCAGGAAGTGCGGTAAGTGTGTCTCTGTGTTGGGGTATTGTCGCCACCAGGGCCACAGTAGTCGATGTTGCAATGTAGCATGCACCAGGAGGGCGGGCCCGCACGTACGGGGAAATGTAGGAGCGCAAGACCGCTCCGGGTCTTGGCACATGCATGCCAAGTGTTATGTGTATCAGTCCTGCGGCTGCATAAGTCAGTTGCCTAGCCTCAATCGCAGCGCGATCACAGCCAGCCATGGACTGTACACCTGTGTCCGCCCTGTCCGGACCATTGGCCTACACTCACGTGGCCGCACACCCTCAAAGGCCAGCTTCATGGTGTTGTTGGCATGCCGCTGGACATGCGCGGACAGGCATTACAATGGTGTGCCGTAGGAGTGCACGTGGTACAACCACGCAGCGCACACAAGTGTGGGGGCTCGTGGGAGGGAGGAGCAGCTGTGAGGCAACGTAACACACAGTGAGGCCGCTCATGTGCCACGTGCTGGGCATATCATCCATGATTCCCTTGGTCGCAGACATCCCACCACACCCACGACAGCCCTCTGTACATCTCCTGTATGCATGCAGATGGTGAAGTTACTGTAGGGATGAAAGGTCCTTTGTCTGAACTATCAGGCGGTAGCACATCTGCAGCTCCGAGCTGGAACTTGCATGTGGCCAGCACCCCCTGACAGATACGATAGCATTTGCTTGCGACTCCCACACTACGCACTGCCCGACGTGAGACCAAAGTGTACACATCCCACACGCAGAAGTCCTTTGTCGTAGTTAGCGTGCGTGATATGGCCTTCACACGTACTCCCACCCCACCCCAGGCCTGCACCCGTTGCACACAGACACTGCTCATTGCTCCGAGCTGTGCCATTTCATCCACAGGACTGGCACGGGTCAGCACAGTGCTGCTTCAAGCAGAGCCACTGACGCAATGGTAGACCATACCGGACACATGCTCAACTCCAGTCACGTGGACATGTACCGTGCATGTCTGCTACATGTACTGGGGGCACTGCCGTTGGCAGTGCTGCGGATCAGTTACCTGCTGGGCTTCTGCCTTGCGAACGTCACCTGCGTTCAGCCTGTGTTGCATTGTCGCTCGTGCATATTCGAGTGGACCATGGATGTCTGCCTCTCCAACGTAACAGTAGCTGACCTGGATTTTGACGTGTGTGTGCGCCCCCTGTTGGCCCACGACCAGGAGTGTCACTGTGATGCCCGTTTATGGCATGCCTGGATGTTTGGCATGCATGCTGGCAACTGGACCTGGGAGATTGCACGAGTCGTCGTGTGCAGTGACCACATTGAGCCGCTCCCCGATTGGGCTTTGGTGCAAATTGGGGCCAGGGGTTGGAGTCAGCACATCTGTCCGGGACAGCTGATGGATTATGTCACGACATGTTAGATGTGGTGGACAACGATCTCTCATTGGAAATGTTTGCCTACGCTGCTGCACTCGCGTTCATGGACGAGTGACAAGGTACCTGCAGCTACAACTGGATGTGACCCATTGCACGTGTCCCGACACCTGGTTGCATGTTGAGGATCAGGTCACATGTCCCAAGACGACAGTGGATATAGCTGCATTGGCCTGGACTCCTGATCCATGCGCGGACAACCAACACGGGTTGGCACTGACTTGTGTTGGTGATGGACTCCCCCGGGGTGGACATGGGCGCTTTCAAACGTTCCTCATTTAGACATGCTGCTGCATTGGTCTGCATGTCGTGACACTTCTCTTGGCCGTACTGACACGCACTTGTTGATAAAGTTTCCGCACTTTCACTTGTCTCCAACTGTGTTGAGTCTTGATTTGTATGCCAATGTGTGTGTCACGGCCTATCTGGGTCCCTGCCATACGTGCATTGCTACCCCATCAGGGCTGTGGGTTTGTACTTGTGCATTATCATGTCCCTGTTTTGTGCTTTGCCAGATGCGTATGGCCATTTACCGGCCACAAGCGGGTGCACTTGTGTCCTGTGTTTGGTTGTGCAAATGTTGCTGTTTGTACCACATTGTGTTCAATGTTGGGGTGCTCTGCTTCCTATGTGTGTGTGCTACATTGTGTGTGAGATGTCCCTTCAGCTCTGATTTGGCTCACCCTTCTTCCTTTCAGGCAGTGTGGTTTTCACTTCTGTGCTTGTTCAGTGGTGTGATACTGCCGGGTTGTGTGACTTGTGCTCTTGGTTGGTGTTGTTACTCTTGGGCATGGTTTTTCTGCAGTTGTGCTGTGCTTAATTGTGCATGTGTGCCATTGTGCCCATCTCCCCCCATCCCCCCAGTCCCTGGTCGTTCCTCTCCCTGTTCCTGTTGTGTCTGTTGATTTTGGGCAGTTTCCGGTCCCCGGGTCCTGCCACCATCTCCAGACTGATGTGGTGGACACCATTTCCTCCATGTCATCCAGCTCCTGGTGTGGCGCTGGGCTCCCACCTCCGGTGTGCATTGCTGCTTTTGGGTTGTTGGCGTGTTTCTGCTTGTTTGTGCATTTCGCATCATTCCAGCTGTTCTGGTTTTCTTCCATTGTCCTCCTCCGCTCTCCAGCTGCATTCACCTTGTCCACGATGGCCTGCCATGTACAATGTTTTGTTGCCAATGAGGCTTGTGGGGCTGTGTACTGGCTCCGGTTGCTCCAGGTCACAGTGAGGGACCATTTTTGTAAAAACAAGCACGGGACACATACAGAACATTTCTAACCGGACTGAGAAACAGGACAACTATTAAAAAAAAAAAGGGGAAAAAAAACACGGAGAAAAGTCCACAAGAAGTAAATCTGCCCAGAAGGGTATCAGTTACTGTATATCTTAACTACATGCGATGATTATTGAAAAGGTAGGGTACCTCACCTGTAAAACCCGTTGAGACCATTTCAGTGTCCTTTAATTTCGACCAGACTTGGACTGGTCAGCTACATAAGCGGTCAGAACCCAATCCATTTTGATTCTTCTGTGGGTCCACGTGAAGATACTCGACTACTTAGAATATCTTCAGTAGTATCCCCTGGGTGTGCTTGCAATATGTTGCTATCTGATATAGGTCCTGATGAAGGTGGTGTCTACGCTCTTTGATCCACCGAAACGCGCGTCGACCATTGACCACTGACCAACGATCACTGTAGTTTAGATCTGGCAGTTTACAGCTTAGATTTCCTGGTCATAGAGACTCCAAATATCTTTCAGTCTCCAGATAGTTGTTTTTTTGGATGGGGTATGTATGTGGTTGTAAGTGTATGAATGCAATCTAGTATGCATGACATTGGTATTCTTTTCTAATTTTCTGTTTTTCATTCAGGGGTACTGTCAAATATTTGTGTATGAGATTTGGTGTTGTAACTTTATTGTCCATATGTTCATTACATTTTTAAGATAATCGCTATAAAATAAGTTTTAAACAAAAACTGTATAAAATACATTAATACAAAAATAAGGATAAAAAAAAAAAGTTTTTGATAATGGAAAATAATAAATGCAATTAAAAGATGTATAAACAGATTTTTCATGTTTGTGTTTGTCATGTTTAGCAATCTTTGTATGAGCTCTTCTTTTCCATGACTTATGCATGTGTAATAGTAAGCATATAGGTCACGAGGGAGCATTTTTCACATTGTATTGCTGGCTCCGGTTGCCTCCATTGTGCTTCGCTGTTGTTTTCTGTTTGGTTTGTATTTCTTTTTCAGGCTTTTGTTGTGCTTATTCCCGCCTGCCGTGTGTGTGTCGCGGGCCTGGCGCTGCTTATCGCTGCTTTCCTCATCGCGAATGGGCTCATCGCACGTTTTTTGGTGTTGAGGTTTGTGTTTTTATCTCCGTCGAGGTGGTTATATTGCGGACATTGGCCGCGTTTTTGGCAGACTATCGCATGGTACCGCCGTGTTGTGAATTCCACGTTAACACGGGGTTATTTTCCCGTGATAGGCTGCGATGTGTAAAGTTGAGTTAACATTTTTTGGAGATGTTTAGTGCACGTTCTTGTGAATATACCCCTTAATCTCATCGTGCTTAAAAATAAAATAAAAACATAATCTAAGTTTGTATAACGGAACTGAAAACAAAGTCGACCTAAGAGAGTACTTTGTGTAGTTTGCAGGATCTCAAATATGGGAGTTAGAAATTAAAATAATGGCATGCTTTTGAAAACTCAAATGTTTGAAAGAGTGTGCGGTGGTGCCATGTTTTAAGAACTCTGTGCTCCGGCACCATGAGACACATAGTAGGTCTACCCTCTGGCCCTCCATTCCGAGTGACCGTCCCTGCATTCGGCAGCTTTAACACGTTGTTTTATAGAGGATGGTGGGACAGGAAACATCACACATGATCCGTCAGTGGCAGAGACTGTCTACCTTTCACAGTGATGTAGGCTGCTAAGGCAGCCAGGGCTGCAGAATCCATTCCACACTGTGAGTACAACCCACCCACCACCTCGATCAGGAATTCAGTAGTGTGCTTGGCTGGCTGTGGACTATTAAAGCGTCACTTTGGTGGGGGCGGTCGCAGCAAAGTAAAACAAAACCGCAGCCTATCGCCTGAGTGTGTATCTCTCTGACCAATCACCCTGCGTGGTCAGTGCAGTTGGGCATGCGCCTTGCCAGAAAAGAACAACAGGCAAGGTGCTGCCCCTGATCCACGCTAGGCACTCTGCCAGTCGGAATTGTTTCTCATCAATGGCACAGACACATGTATACACTCAGGCTCAGCTTCAGGGTGACATCACCATTCACCCTCACGGTGCCAGAGTTAATGTAATCATTTTAGGTATAGCAAATTTGAAGTAGAGTCAAGTGTCACTGCTAAGTATACAAGTGAGAAGGTCGCTCTCTGTACAGCGCACTCATTGCCAGTGCGATCACTGTTAAGATGCAGTACTCTCAGAGCACGTCTCATGGATAGTTAGGAGGCTAAAATTAATTGACTAACACACTTTAGTGCGTTGATGTAGACACTAGCACCAAAATGCGTTATCTTAGACATTCACTGAAAAAAACACAGGTTTCAGGGACGTTATAGTTAGGCTGACATTTAATTTGTGCAAAACCAGAGAAATTTCACCGTTATAGTTATCTGAGCTAACTATAACTCATGCCCCCGCAATGCACTGCTGTTGACGTCACATATTACATCACTGATGACATGGTCAGTGACATCACTAATGACATCCCTGGACCTTGCAGCTTAGCTTTAATGGACACAAAGAAGACACATTACAGAAGAGCTGCTGACCCGAGAACTGAAGCCCTGCTGCAGAATTTTAGCACCAAACCCTGCCTGCTGCCTGAAGGACTCGCCAATCATGAAGTGCTGTCTCGTACTGCAACTGTGAGGCCTCCATGATCCCCGGAGCCCCTCCAGCCTTTGACAAATTACCAAAGAACTCCCTTGGACTGGAGGTACCACTCCCCTACAGCCGCAGGCACCAAACTGCAGAATCTGGTTTTACAGACTTGCTGCTCCCCAGCGACTCAGACGCAGCACCCAAACAAAAAGTGGTACACCAGCTCCGGAGGACCAAATATGTCTCCACACCAAGTGCGAAGACACCAGGATCTACCGTAGCTGGGTCGCGCCAATACCCGGGATACAGGACCACCTACAGCATACAGCGATACGAAGGGTCCACTACAGATTTTAACTGCCCAGGAAGGAAGAACCCATCAAGCAAAGTTGATACCCCTGAGACCCACTTCGTGAGTGGCCTAGCTGTCCCAGAATCGCCTCTACAAGCTGCCTGCTCCTGACCGCAAGGACACCATGACACACGTCGCCCAGCTGACCTATCTGCTCTGGACCCGGCCCGACCGACTTCCTTAGTAATGATGATCTAGCTGAGCTCCTATGGTCCTCAGGCCCTTGTGACCTTTTCCCTTGAGTGGGACACCTTGGACTTACATTTAAGTCCCTTTGTGCAGTGTGTTTTCAAGTGACCCCCTTCCTCATAGTGCACCAGCAACCACCTACCTCAGCACCCTGCTCCAGGCCAAATCCGAGATGCTCCTGAGAATCCTCTGGTGGAACATTGGGCATAGCCTTGCTACTTGCGTAAATCCAGAAGGTGAACCTTGAGCTCCAACTGTGTGATTTTACATGTATTTTTCCATTTTCTCCTATTGACTTCAATGGTGCGTGTGTTATTTTTATAAATTGGTCTCAGATTTATTCTTGAGTTTGTGTCTCATTTATTGCCTCTGTGAGTACAATAAATGCTTAGCACTACCCTCTGATAAGCCTAACTCCTCACCCACACTACCACAAATAGAGCGTTTGTATTATCTACTTTTGCCTCTGTATACCATTGTGGGTCTCATTGGACTCTCTACACAGTGTACTTCGTTGTAGAGAGCCAACTTCCTATAGAGATGCTCCATTTCAGTTTATGGGGATGATGGCTATTTGCATGGACAATACTATTGCCAGCAGTGCTTTTGCGGTAAAGGCAGTGCTTAATTTGTAAAATAATAAGGGCCAGGGCCCTGACAGGCGGCCGCTGCAGCTTGCACCACCCATCTCCCCTGTCATCGCTACCAAAACAACTACTAACCATCTCTCTTGCCTACAAGTGCGACAGTTCAGATTATTCGTGGTCCCCAAAGCTAAAGGAATGGCTGGAAAGGCAGGTGTTAGTAATTTTTAATGTATATTGTATTTATAAACAACCGCTGTTCTGCTTATCTGCAAATTAGACTGTCATAAGTGTGCTGTTAACAATTAAGTACTGATGCCAAGCACCGGATACCAATTAAGTGCTGGTACTGAGCACCGGAAACCAACGGCTCAAATTAAGCACTGGGCAAGGGTTGGTGTGTATCTGGTCCTCCACTATTTTGACAGATACATCAAGAAAGTCCATTTCTGGGGCGTGGCCTGCAGCCGACGAAGATGGCCGCAGCCTAGAGGAGCTCCGATCCCCCGGTGGCTTAAAATCTTATCCGCACACTCATCCGTGCCTCATACCTGACATCTCTGCGTGTGAGGGCGCCTGGAACTCCCGTGGCCCCAATCGAGTGCTTCCCGAGGCGCACAACTGCCGTCTACGCGCTCTGACGGTGACGGAGCGCAGTGCGGCCTACCACCATGAGGCGACCAGGACCTCTATTGCTAACAGCACCCGGCGGCCGCTTCCAGCATCCGCGGTTCCAGGGAGCTGCGGGGCGCGGTGCACCGCAAACGATCAAAGGTGCTGCGAATCTTCTCCTGACATCAACGGAGAGGCTTCCTGGCCCTCCTCCTGCACAGTGAGGCTTCTGGCTTCGTGGCGCCGAAATCATACTGCGGAGGCCCCGACTTGTACTGCTTAACAGCCTGCGGCGAGAAGAACTGCGCTCCTTCCGACACCAAGTAGGCCGCGGGGCCGCACACACCCACAGGGTGACCACGATACTGACCTCCTCAAGGCCGTAGGAGGACTGTGGGGCCCTATGAGGCGACCCTCTCTGGCCTGCAACATACTTTGTGGATCTATCCGGAACTGGCAGGAGCGCTGACCCCAGTGATAGGCGAAAGGGCCCTAGATCAGCTGCAGACCCCGACAGTCTTACAGTGGACCACCCAGAAGCGCTCACTGTATCAGCTTCCCCACGATTAAAGGAGAGGCACACCCGAATGCAACCACCATTTCTAGATGACACAGATTCCAACAACTGAAAACGGTCCAGAGAGACGGCTCATAAACGAAGAAGATAAACTTCGCTCCTACTAACAGCGCAGTCGCAACGGCAGGTAGCGGTGGGAAACCCGACAGGCCGCGTACGTGGTACAACGATACGGGCAGGCGACGGTGAGTACCATCGGCTAGTAGCTCACAGTAGACAGTCCTGATCTCCACCGACGGAGCTAGGCGCAATGGGGGGCCATGGCCAGCGAGTGACCCAACAAAACAAGCTGGAAAAATACGCCTATTCCAAATCGGAGAACAAAAAACAAGGGAACCCTACTCACGGGGAGCCTGGGTAAGTAAGTTAATGGGGAAACAATGGCTCCTGTGGAATAATAATACAGTATTTCTGATGCAATTCTGCACAATGGCAATATACAGGGTTAGTAGGATGTCAAAAAGAAAGCTGGCCACTGACACTGAAGGAATAGTCAATGTGATTTTTTTTCGTTTATATAATAAATAAATGAAATAAACAATATATACATAGGGCTTGAGAATCACAATATGATTATACAACAAACAATGATTACAAATAGTGAACGGTGTCCCAGTGAAAAAAACATTGGAACCTAAACTAATAGTGACATAATACGTGACATATGTACAAGGTTTCACTTGAAAACATTTTGGCGACCATTAAATAATTCAAAATCAATTGGACAACACTTTATACAATCATAAGTGTTTGATAATAGTTCGCCTTTGTTAATTGTCGATGACATTTCGACCCTATCTGAAGTACAGGGTCTCTTCAGGACCTAAAGGATGTAGGGACACCTAAAAGAAATGGGAGGATACTGTCAGTGTGTGGCCAAGGCAGTGGCTTGCAAAATTGGAGGTAAAGGCTTCTGAAAAGGGAGGGAGCGTACCTGAGGGGAGGCCTGCACTGCCTAATGTGAAAAGCAGTGTCACCGTGAAATAAGTGAAGAAAAAACTCACAGGGACCCGGCCGGGCACTGTGAAAGGTAATAAATGCATAATAGTTAGATCAGTGTACAATGGCATGGCTAATGTTTAATAGTAGATTCAAGATGTGGTAGCATGGATAATGTTTATAACAAGAACAAGCCACAAGAACTTACTCCTTGTGAGGGTAGTGTTAGGCAGAAAGGATGGCAGGGCCTGGATATCTCAGCGTTACTCGGGGCACTTGATATTCACAAGGTACAAGAACTGTATGTGAAAAACGAAAATGTCAAAAGCAGAAAATGTAATTCCTAGCAAATGATTGTGGGGTATTGGCGGGTAGCTGCAATGTTGCATTTAAGAAAAAGCTTACCCATGTGGGTTTCTCTGGCTGATCAGCAGAATGGCCCATCTAAGCTGCAGGCGATTGCTTCGTATATGGGCAATGAACGCCAAGGAAATAACAAGTGGAGCTCTAAAATAAGAAAATAGTAATAATGAGGACGGGCGCTAGATAAATAACCAAGGTCTTAAATGTAGAACCAAGGTCATTGAGGTCAGGGCTGTTAGTACCTTGGATAAGCTGAAATAGCCGGTGTTTGTCCCCGAGTGCTGCTGGAACAGTGGAGCGTCCGTCTCCCTGTTTGGTGCGATAACAACAGGATAGTAGTTGTCTAGCAATGGATAAACAAAAGTTCCCGCCAAAAAATGGTGAGTCAGGCATGGCTACATGATCCAGAATACCTATCTGCTCTATGGATCTGTGTGCCAAAATAGAAATAAACAAAAGACTGGTGGATGTGGTGGGTCGAATTTAAAAATCAGAAAGTACGGAGGGAGGAGGGAAAATAGAAATAAAGAATAATAGTAAATAATAAATAATAAATAATAAATAATAAAAAATAAATAAAAATAAATAAATTGTGTGTTTGTTTGTGTGGACCCCTAAGAAATGCTGTGGCATTCTCTATGTGCAATAGGATAACAAGCCTAATAGCGGGGTTGCACAGAATGTGGTGGAAGTTACCAGTAACGGAAAATATAAAGGAGCATACAAGTGGTGATACAGTCAGTGAAGTGAAGGGCCGGGGATGGCTGATGACTCAGGGTGGAGTGGAATGGGTTTTGAGAAGAGAAAGAGTAGAAGTAAAAATTGAGAAATTGTTGGCCGGATAAACCATACATGTAGTAGTGTAGATAATGGAGGGAAGGGCAGGGGATGGCAAATAGCTACAAATGAAGTGAAACATTAGATAGAAAAACTAAATGCTGTGTTTACAGATCCCATCAATAAGGACTGAGACGGGTGCTGTTTCAGTAAGGGGTGTCAACGCGCTGCTGCACATGATGGAGGTTAGGCACTAAGTGTGGTGATAAAACCACGCCATTCTTCAGCAGAGTTTAACCCCTGAATGATAGAATTGGTGCGTTCAATCCAGCGACATTCTACTCGTTGAAGGATTTGAGCCAGGTCTCCTCCTCTGGGTGGGATGGATACTTTGTCTATTACTTGCCATGTAATATCATCTGCCGTATGATTTTTGTTAGAAAAATGGCTGACCAAGGGGGCATTAGGCACTGAATTTCTAATTCTGCTACGCTGTTGTCCTATTCGAGCCTTCACTGGTTGCTGTGTTTGCCCAATATAGGGCAAACCGCAAGGACATTTTATGCAGTACACAACATTTTTCGTGTTACAATTGGCAAAAAATTCCAGCGTGTGTTTCACGTTTCCATGTTCAAAAGTCTTAGTGTTCAATGTGAATGCGCATGCTACACAGTTCCCGCATTTGAAATGTCCTTTAACCTCGGGTAAGCCCCAGGTTGATTGCAATGATCGCGTGGTTTGTAGTGGGGTTTCTAAGGATGATCTAATCAGATGGTCTTTCAAATTTTTGCCCCGTTTGAATGCAAACATTGGAATTCCAATGTTGGGGTTTATGCTTTTGATAATATGCCAATTTTGAGTTACCAATTTGCGGATTCTGTTGGTATGTATTCCAAACGTGGTAACACAGATAAGTTCGTTTGTTTTCGACTTTTCTTTGGGGGTGAGTAGCGTATCTCTGTGACAAAACCAGGCTCTTTTCAATGAATTTTTGATTAGCCTATTTGGATACCCTCGTGCTATAAGTTTTTCTCTCAGTATGTCAGCTTCTTTCATATAATCTTCTTTTTTGGCGCAATTACGGCGCAACCGAAGGAATTGCCCATAAGGTAGTCCATCTCTTAGCGCGCGTGGATGGTGACTGTTATAGGCTAACAATGTATTGCGTTCAGTGGGTTTTCTATGTAGAGAGGTGAAAAGTCCTCCATCTTCATATTGTATGTTTAGATCCAGAAAGGTAATGCTGGATTTGTGTATGGTCGATGTAAAAGTCAAGTGTGGTTGTATAGAATTCAAATATAGAACAAAGTCATCGAAATCAGAATTATTACCTGACCAAATAAGAAAAATGTCATCTATATAGCGCTTCCAGCATCCAATCTTGGAGTGGTACATGTTAGTATTGTTGAGGACAAATTTATGTTCCACATGGTCCATGTATATATTCGCCAGATTTGGAGCAAAAATCGCTCCCATACTAGTACCAGAACATTGTTGGTAATGGGTACCTTCTGACACAAAATAATTGTGTGTGAGAGCAATCTGTAAGAGTGAGATAATAAAATTGGTAGGGACCTGAACGGGTCTTGGTCTGATATTTAATAAATCTTTGATTACCTCTATACTCTCCGCTTGGGGTATATTCGTATAGAGAGAAACAATGTCAAGGGTGGCAAGCCAATCTACCTCGATATTGTAGGGTCTTACTTCTAACAGATTGATCATGTGCATAGAATCTCTTACATATGTTTCCTGTTCAGGAACATAATCTTTAATGAAGAAATCTATGTATTTGCCAATAGGTTCAAGAATTGAACCGCATCCAGAAAGTATGGGTCGGCCTGGGGGATTGGTGATGTTTTTATGTATCTTGGGCAGAGTATAAAGGACCGGAGTTCTTGGGTTATCTGCATTGAGAAACGCAAATTATTTTTTATTGAGAAAGCCTAGGTCTAAGCCCTCTGTGGTTATTCTCAAGATCTCTTTTTAATTTCTATTAGTGGATTACTGTCTAGTTTTTTGTAATGTCTTACCTCTCCTATTTGTTTCCTGATTTCTAAGTCATAGTCATGTCTGTTTTGTACCACAATTCCGCCTCCTTTGTCAGCAGGTTTCAATATGATCGATTGGTCAGTCTTCAAACTTTCTAAGGCTTTACGTTCATCTAAGCTAATGTTGTATGGTATGTATGAATTACTGTTTTTCAGGTTGTCTATCCCTGCAAGTACTATCTTTTCAAATGTTAATAGTTCTGGTGGCATCATGCCATTGGTGGGGTAAAAGACGGAAGGTGGTTTAAGTCCTGTCACAGAGTCTTGTGTGTAGTCCGCCCTGTCCATAAAGAACAGTCTAAGGCGTATTTTACGGAAGAACTGGTACAGTTCTGTTTTTAGGTTAAAGAAATTGGTGCGTTCAGTAATAACAAATGATAATCCTTTACTTAACAGGGAGATCTCAGATGAGGATAGGACATGTTGTGATAGATTAAAAATGGGAATGCTCTCTGTTCTGGTATTGGCCAGATCTAGTATGGTTGAGGGCCCCACTGATAGTGTTTGTTCCGTGTCTGTCTCTCCCCGGGTATTGGTACCATGTATTGCCTTTTCTCTTCCCTCCTCGATCTAAAAAAGGCTGCCCTGGATGATTGTCAATGCGACTCGGTCCTGGTTGAGCGTCAGAGTCGCTTGAGCCTCCTGATGATTCTGAAAAAGTAACTGGCTGATTTCTCCTAAATCTACCCCAGATGTTCTGTCTGTTTTGTGTACCAAGAGTGTTATAATTGTCCTCTCTCAAGTAAGGGTAGGCCTTCTCTTTTGAGAAGTTTTTAATGTCCTTTGTTACCTTGTCTGCCTTTTTCTTTAATTCAAAAGAGTTGAAATCCTCTATGGTTTTGTTGAGTTTGTCTAGAAGTACTTTGGCCTCTGTTACTCCGTCCCCACTTAGAAGTTCTTTTTCTAATTCTTCTATTTCTTTCAATTCTGCTTTAGCATGATCCAGAGCTGTTTCTACCCCTAACACCATCCAGTGGCGTGAACAAGTAGTAGAGATGTGGCTAAACCCTCCCTTAAATTTTGGGTCGTCACGAAAAATCCCTGGAACGTTTCTAATCTGTAGTCCTTGTGGGATAATTCCTGCCTTCAAATATTCTGTTAACATTCGAGCATGAAGCTCAGTTCTAACATGTTTTTTCTTTGCTTTTTCTATTTTCTCAAGAAGTTGCTGCCGTGGGCTCACACTACTGATTGGTTGATTTGAAAATAAAGATGGGCCACTAGTAATTTTTGCAATATACTCCTCAGTATATAGGGAGCTTCTCTTTCTGACATCCTAACCCTGAGAGCAAAAAGTAAACCCTATGTATCATAGGGTATTTAGGAAAAATCCACAATAAGGATAAATCCCTTGCGGTGCAGCCACCGCTCTAAGTACTGAGAACAAAAAACAAGGGAACCCTACTCACGGGGAGCCTGGGTAAGTAAGTTAATGGGGAAACAATGGCTCCTGTGGAATAATAATACAGTATTTCTGATGCAATTCTGCACAATGGCAATATACAGAGTTATATTCCAAATCGGAGCAGAACCCGAGCGATCGCACTGAAACAGAGGCCGCGGCCGGCAAGGACCCCACCACAGAGAAAGAGATCACACTGACTGATATCATGTCCACACTAAACAAAGTCCACTCATCATTGGAATCCTGCATCGACGTTGTCACCACTGAACTCTCTCTAATACGTGCCGACCTCAGAAACCTAAGCTCCGGAGTGACTGAGGTAGAAACCACGACCACCGAACTACACTCTGACACGGCGGCTTTGAAGAAGCAAGTCAAACAGTTGGAGGCCGACAGTAAGATCATGGCGGCAAAACTTGACGATTATGAAGGCCGCTCCCGCCGCAACAACGTCCGTATCGTGGGTGTACCGGAAGGAGAAGGGGACCCTGCGATGGACCTCTTTGTAGAGGACCTGGTCAAAAATCATCTACAACCCAGAGGACTCTCTAACTATTTTTCAGTTGAACTGGCCCACCGGGTCCCTTGGGGCAAACCCAAGCCAAGCGCACCCCCTCGGCCCATACTGGCCCGTATCTTCAATTTTCGGGACCGCGACGTTATCCTTCAAACAGCCAGAGCAGCCCCCCGATTACCTACAAAGTACAATCTCCTTCTTTCCGGACTATACGGCAGCGGTGACAAAGCAGCGACGGACTTTCATCGCAGTAAAACAAGAACTCAGAAAATGTGAACTAAAATACTCTATGATGTTCCCCGCAAACCTCAGAGTAGTGGCGAATGGAAAGACATGGTTTTTCCCCACACCGGAAGAGGCGCAGGACTGGCTTGATGGCTGGCGACAGGCCCCAACTCGTGGAAAACCGGGACGAAACAACAACCGAAGAGCTGAAGGATCGCAATCACCGGAGACAACGGAACTGACGTCAGCGACGGAAAGACAGCGACAAGAGGACTAAATGAACCTTGCAGGCACCTTTCTTGTTTGGTGTGGCGTGACTTAAACCTGCTTGATTGCCGTGAGACATTGTGAAATGGCAGGTTCTCTGACTGAACTACTGGCGCCCGCATAGATGCAGATACAATCTGGTATGGTAACCTGCTGCCACAGTGGGTGGTATAGATCTATCCCTTCTCTGAAGACCCGCATGGGTGGTCGAACTTTATGCTGTTGTCAGAGCATGATTTGATTGCTCACCGGGTAGGCGATATCTCTCGGATAGCCCCCGGGGGAACCGCCACGAGAGCTCTCCTCTCACCCTACAAAGGTCCCGGGTGATTGGACTTAGGCACTCTGCAAAGTTGAGGTGGCGGGTAGTTCTGAATCCGTCTTGCAGGGAGGCAGGGAGGGGGGTGGGACTACAAATTTTTGGGGAATTTTTTTATTGTACTCTTTGTAATGTTTATTGTTGTTTGTTCACTGGCAGACTATATCCATACACACACGGTTCAGTACAAACTGTAGAAAACTCCGCCTTACACGGCACTCTTCTCTCATATTATCCATGACCAGACCGCTTGACTCCTCTACTGTGGCACCACAACGCCCACAGCAGTTGCCTATAATCTCCTGGAATATCAATGTTCTCCGAGACAAGCTTAAGCGGGGGCTGGTTCTACAATATTTAAAGCAGAAGGCACCAGCAATAGCCTTAATTCAAGAAACCCACCTGACAGGAACGACCTGTAAAGCTCTAGACAGATGGGGCTTTAGACTAGCGATACACTCAGAATTTACGTCAGGTTCCCGGGGGGTAGGAATCCTAGTCCGAAAACAACACCCGATTATTATACACAGCACTCACACCGACGATCAGGGCCGTTTTGTGGCCATTTCATGCCAATGGGAAGGTCGAGTTGTCAATATAGTCTCGGTGTATATCCCCCCTACGCTCCACTCACTCGCACTTCCAGCGCTCAGCACGTTTTTGCTTCAGCTCCCACAAGGTAATTTAATAATAGGTGGCGACCTCAATGCAACACTGGATGATACCCTAGATCGCACCCCTCCCGACCACAGCACCAGACACGCACTGGCTTGGCAGATTTCTTGGACACATTGGGCCTCATGGATGTTTGGCGACTACGCTATCCACAGGCACGTCAGTACACATACCACTCTGGAGCACATGACAGTCTATCCCGGATCGATCACATACTGATACCAGCGGGGGAACACGGAAATGTCCTTGATGTTACACACTTACCGAGAGGTATCTCTGACCATTCCCCTCTCAGCGTTCTCTACACTTGGCACACTGCCTCACAGCAACGCATATTCCCAATCTATCCGGGATATCTTAAAAATGCAAAAATTGGAAAGGGGCTAACAGACGCTACCAAATTATACTTTCATGACAACACGTATTCGGTCAGATCTCCGCTGGTCCAATGGGAAGCCTGTAAAACGGTGATCCGTGGACAAGCTAGCTCCCTAATTACACACCACAAAAAGGAAAAAGCCCAGACAGTGATGACACTAGAGAAGGAAATTGATGTTCGGGAAAAGGCCCATGGACAAGACCCCTCGGAAGAGGCTGCCCACAGGCTGCTCTCAAGAAACAAGAACTATTTATGGGAGGAGGCGCGGTCGCGACTCTACGGGACTCAGCACACTATCTATGAAGTCGGAGATAAAGCCGGTAAACTCCTGGCATGGGTTGACAAACGGGACAAGGCAGACAGATGGATTGCTGAACTGCAGCTCCCTACGGGACAAATGGTTACAAACCCACAGGAAGTGGTGGATCTTTTAGCACGCCACTATGAAGAGGTATATACCTCGGTGCTCACAATAACACAGGCAGACGCCGAGGCCTTCCTACATGATATCCAACTTCCCAAACCTACGGAAGTGGAGTCTCACTTATTAGAAGTGGCACTTTCCACGGAGGAGATAGCGATCGCCATCGGGAATCTCCAATCAGGGAAGGCCATGGGCCCAAACGGCATACCCATCGAGTGGTACAAAAGAAATGCGACAATACTCACACCCCACCTCGTAACCATGTATGAGGCTGCTCTGGACAGAGGAGAACTCCCTTGGGATCAACGGATAGCGACGATAGTGGCCATTAAAAAGCCCGGCAAACCGGCTCAAAAGTATACATCCTACAGACCTATATCTCTGATTAACGCTGAAGCCAAAATCCTGGACAAATCCCTGGCCAATAGACTCACACCACATCTAACCACACTGATACACCCAGAACAGTCAGGCTTCATGCCAAGTAGAAATACAGCCCTCAACCTTAGGCGTCTCCAAAGTGTGCTGGGTCGTAAACACACTATACAAGAGGACGCAATTATCGTCTCCCTAGACGCCCAAATGGCCTTTGACACGGTCGAATGGCCTTTCCTATTCGCAGTCCTAGTGAAGTTTGGATTCGGGCCTAAATTCATCGCCTGGGTGAAACTGCTTTATGCTGCCCCTCTCGCACATGTCGTAGCCAACGGACATAAATCCAACGAGTTCCCACTCCATCGCGGCACTAGGCAGGGCTGCCCGCTGTCCCCGCTCCTGTTTGCCCTTATCCTGGAGCCCCAAGCGGCCTGGGTGCGACAGGACCCCGTCATTCGCGGACTCCGCTGGACGAAGAGCTGCGAAGGCCGGATCTCCCTATACGCCGATGATGTCCTTCTTTACCTGGCCTCTCCTAAACGATCTCTCACGCGTTTATTGGACATCTGTGACTCGTATGGTAGGCACTCAGGATATACGATTAATTGGACCAAGTCTGTGATGTACGTACTAAGGGGATCTCCACCAACGCTCCCTGCCAGGTGCCCTATACCGTTGGCAGGAAACACCTTTAAATACTTGGGTATCCACATCACTCATGACCCGGGGACCTTCATGACTCTAAACCTTCAAGCTCCTCTCCACAGACTGCAGACGGACACGAAACATTGGCAAACACTCCCACTAACACTGTTAGGGAAAGCAGCCCTCTTCAAGATGATGGCACTACCGAGATTTTTATATGCCCTCCAAAACACCCCTTTCCAGGTCCCCCAGTCCTACTTCCGTACAATAGACGCAGAACTCACGAAACTCCTGTGGAATAATAAACCGCCACGCATAGCTATGGCAAAGTTGTTCCGCCCCTGGTATGATGGAGGTATAGCACTCCCAAGCATCCAAGTATACTACTGGGCGTCCAAATTAACTATTATTAATCACTGGCTCCATGTCCCACATACAGACTCGGCTTACGGCCTTGATAGATTAGAACTGGGTGAGGAGGGCCTGTACCGAGCACTCTATAACAAGACCCATGTCCTGGTAAACCCAACGAACCACGTGCTCCAAGTGTGGACCATCGTGTGTAAAAAATTAGGCTGGCATGGTAAGATAACACAGGCAACGCCCTTGTGGACTACGGACAAATTGGGCAGGTTGGGCAGGAGCAAAGGCTTCAAACGTTGGGATGACATAGGGATATCCAGGGTGGGGGACCTCTGGGTACGGGGTACAATGATCCCCTTTGAACAGCTTAAACAACAGTATGAGATGGCAACAATGGAGCTCTTCCGATACCATCAGATAAAACATGCTCTAGAGGCAGTGATCCCCCCTGGCACCACACCACCCGAGGCCTCACCATTGGAGGATAGACTGCTAACGGACCATATGACCACAAAGGCGATCTCCATGACATACCGTAAGATCATCAACAATATGCCCGATCCCCTGCAGCGGCTTAGGGACAAATGGGGGAGGTGGGTGAACTAGACGACACCGACTGGCAGGAAGCGCTAGCGTCCCCAGAGAGGTTGCGATCACTTCTAAGCTGTGGTTAATACAGCTTAAAATACTTCACAGAGTATACTATACAAGAACCACGCTTTATAAAATAGGAAAAGCTCCTACCCAGCTCTGCCTGCGACAATGTGGGGCGATTGGTACCTTCTTCCACACAATTTGGGAATGTCCCATAATACAGTCATACTGGAATTCCGTCATGAGCACTATCACTAGGGTTAGCGGAAAGCCGGTTCGCCCTAACCCCAAACGATGTCTCCTAAATATCTCTGTAGCGACAGATCTTAGTACTATGGAGCAGATATGGGTGACGCTGGGAATGATGCAGGCTAAGAGGGGTATCGCTCAGCAATGGGGAGGGTTGACGGCGCCGACGTGTGCAAGCTGGTGCAGAGATATGGACAAGGCTATGATGGCAGAAAGAACCGTATATATACGAAGGGGTTGCCCCAAAAAATGGATTAAACTGTGGGGTGGATGGAACACTTACAGAGGAGGAATCTGTGAAATACCAACGTTACCTCCGGAACCAGAACTGCCATAACGTTATCGGTGCTAATAGATGTAATGATGTGTATGTGAATGTAATATATATCTACAGCTGTACTGTTCAGAGGTCTCAATATCTAACATATGATGACCGTGTTTTGAACAATCTGCATGATGTAAATGTGCCTTTTATATTCAATAAAATGAATTTAAAAAAAAAAAGAAAGTCCATTTTTGTGGCATGGATCTTCTGTGTGAAAGCTAGGTTAAGATTTTTCCAGGCAATGTGTGTTAGAAAATCATGTTGTTCTTGTATTGGACCCTCCCAGATAATTAAAAGGTCGTCAATGTAGCTGGTCCAAAAAGTAATGTACTTGGTCATTCCCTTCAACCCACACATGTTTTGCCTCCCACCAACTCATAAAGATTCCCACATAACTTGGAGCAAAACAACTTGCCATCGCAGTCCCACTCAGTTGACAAAACCATTCATCATTAAATACAAAAAAATTGTTCTCCAAACAGAATCTCAAAATGTCTAGCAAGATCATGGAGTGGCCATACTTGTGTATAGCTCTTTCACAAGAGAAATATCTACACGCCTGGTCAATGCATGTATATAAGGACCCCACGTCCATCGTTACCAATATGTAATGAGGTTGACAAGGGATAGCACCTACCTAAGTGATAAAATCTGTACTGTCTCTACAATACAAGGGAAAAGCTAAAACATATGTTAATAGGAAGAAATCAAAATAAATTGAAGTGTTTTCAAGAAGGCTACTATTGGAAGAAGTGTTAGGTCTCCCAGGCAGGTCCTCCTTGTCTTTATAAACCTTAGGCAGCATGTAGAAACAAGGCACCACCAGTTTCTTTACAAAGAGGAATTGGTATTCCTCCATGCTGAGTAAACCTCTTTCTTTCCACTCCACTAGGGAAGAATGATGCCTGCCAGTGGCCAAAATGTAAGAATTAAGAGTGGTTCTCTCATAATGGCCAGTTGTGTCAAGCTTTCTATATGCCTCTTTGCAATATTTATTGACATACCGCAGGACCACATTACCTCCTTTATGATAACCTCGTGGTCCCTAGATAGAGTGCCTAAGGCAGCTCTCTGCCCTCTAGTCAAGTTAGAAGCATAATTATCCCTAGACTCTTGCCAAATCTTCATAAGGTTACAATTGATCACTTCATGGAAAGTGTCTACAGAGTCATGTGGAGTGGTCAGGTTACATGTAGATTAAAACTTGAAAGGGTTAGGGGCTAATCATATCCAATTATAGATTAAGAGAGCATACACAATCTCTCTCCAAAGCCTAATTTGTTTCCCCTCCCTCCAAATCTACCAGGGCGGACAAACCCTCAATATCTCCTAGGCATAAGTCATCATAAGTCATATCAGAAGCCGGGGCAATTGCAGAACCAGCTTTGGTACTACTTTTCTTACATTTTTGCAAAAACACCTTTTTAAGTTTCAAATTTCATGCAAAAAGAAATGTCAATTTGTGTTCTGCAATAGTCCAGGTTCGCTGTAGGGCAAAATGTGAGACCAAGTTCTAACAGAGATTGTTCCTCCTTAGTCAAGCTGTGGGATGAGAGGTTAATCACAGTTAAATGATCCTCACCCATTATTTCATCTTTGTCTGTCTCATTGATCTCCCATATGGCACTATGTCTTTGGATGTTTCCACACCCTCTTCTGGTCTTTATCCTCTTGAGTTGCTTCCTCCTTTTCCTCTTGGTGGCCTTCTCCATACAGTCTGATTCATTGGTAAAAAACAATATTCCTTATAAGGATATAAATAGGAGAGCACCTTTGTCAGATGTTGTAGGTTGCTCCTCGTAGTCTTAAGAATAACTGTCTGAGCCTGACTCAGAGGTGACAAGCTCTTGTTGCCCCCACCTGCTTAAATTTCCTGATTACGCCATCAAACCTTTTTCTATAGGTAAGTATTCTCTCTTTGGCATAATCCAGCTTGTCTCGCAGAAATTTGCGCTTTGTCTTGAGTTTGATTTCCTCTTCATATTTTTCCAATCTAGTTTCCATCTGGGGGAGAAAATTGCAAATGTCCTCTTTCTCTGGATGCTTGTCTAGTAGTTCCTTCAATTTGGCAGTTTCTTCAGTTACTTGCTCTAATTCAATGTTTGCAAACTTTGCAAGAAAACCCATCATGGTCTTGCAAGTATCTGTCATGAATCGCAACCATTCCTCCAGGAGTTTAGGATTAGGATTCTGATATGTGGGGGTGATTTATTATCCTCAACCCTCGTGGAATCCTCCCCGCTTCAATATAATTCTCTAGCGACATAACCTCCCGTCATCTATTGATCTCTTTTTTAAACAGTCTCTCATATAAAAACAAATGCTTTTTTACTCTCTTCGCTGTCTCCAGGCCACCAAGTGCCCCAGTCCTTGTACTCTCTGTTGTTCCATCATCCTGCTCATTCAAGGGGGGCGTGGCTAATCGCCAAGCATGGCGGACGGGAACTAGTGGAGCTCCGAGCCGGGCCCCGACACTTTGGCAATAATCCTGATGCTGTGCGACCATCTGCACACGAGACGAAGTGTACTGGTCTGCGGAAACACTGGAGAATGCAGCGACGCTGAAATAAGCGAGATTATGCGAGTAATCGACAGCGGAAAGGAGGCGACTCACCCGACTACGCAGCAACTAACGACGGGAGGGCCCGACAGCACCGGTGAAAACACACCGCAGCATCTGGTGGATGTGCAACGGTGATGGCAGCGAGGGACAGTGAACCCGGGTGTCTCCTGCACTGACCGCTGACGAGAAGGAGGCATCGCATGCCCAGAGAGAACGGGCTATAGGTACGGAGCGCTCCGAGATGAGTGATAAGATGGTGGGTGCTGGCTTATCGGGGCCAAGACACGAACGTAAATTCATCAGAGCCCATTGAATTGCAACAGGCCGTTGCTTAAGTGGCGCCCGCGACGACGATACTGACACCAGAAGGCCACAGGAATATATAGGTGGCCACAGATATAATAAAGTAAAGATTGGTCCCTCCCATCGCCATTGAACTGCGTCACATGGCAAAACGGGAATAGTTCCTAACCGAAGAAAACGGATGAGCGAACACTTAACACCTTGTTTTTTTTTCGTGCACAAGCTCATGTTGACGTCTTGTCTGCAGCGTACCCTTGCCAGATGCTTTACCCCATACAGTTGAGAGGCGCACTACGAATACAGTGAGGGCTGTATGGGCTGGAAGTAAGAGCGCATTAAATTGGGCATTGTGCTAAGTACCGAACTCCTGTAGTCCTGTTGGGTGCATTAGTATACTAAAGGGCATACAAGGGCAGCACAGAAGCAATCACATACCGCATTATTCCTTATAAATAATATTTTAGGCCCAGATGTTGCAGAGAGCGGTAGAGATGAAATAGCGCTAATACCTACATACCCTGATCTACAGGGGGATAACTAACCCACAGACCGCTGCAGAGCAGTGAGGGGCGGAGTGTACTAGCGGCAGTCGGTTTGCATTTCATAAGGGACAGAGAAAGCAGGGAAGAGAAGAGCACACCCTACTTAAGCGACTATGGGACAGCATATACGACTAACCAAATGAAGAATGGGGCGCACTAAAGCCAAGCAACAGGACCGCCCATCCTCTGAGGTGATGGAACCCACAGCCAATAACGATCAAACACAAACCTCTGATCAAGATGTGGTACCGCCTACGTAGCCCGGAAACCCTACTGATAAGCTAGATTTGATTTTAAAAGAAATTAGGGAATCGCGCACAGCTATCGAAACACAAATAGGTACATTGACCACTAGCTTTACTCTGTTAAAGGCGGACCAAACAAAACTGGCGGAAAAGGTAAAAACTAACAAAATGATGCTAGACGACCTGGCACCTGAACAACAAACCCACACTTCCCAAATAGAACAGTTACGGCGACAACTGGTGGGGTTACAAGACAGGGTGGCTGATGCGGAGGGAAGATCCCGCCGCAACAATGTCCGAATTTTGGGAATACCGGAACGAAGCGAAGGAACCAATCCCACTCAATTTATAGAGACATGGCTACGGGATCATGTTGCACCAACAGGACTTACAGACTTGTATAGTGTGGAGCGGGCTCACAGAGTTCCGCCAAGGCCCCCACCTTCTGGTGCGCCACCTAGACCGATCATAGCGCGCATATTGAATTATAAAGACCGGGATACGATCCTACGTGCTGCCAGGGAAAACGCTCCAATTCAATTAGGAAAATAAACGTATCTCACTATACCCAGACTTTACCATGGCAGTGCAGAAGGCTAGAGCCACATTCCAAGAGGTTAAAAAGACGCTTCAGACCCACAACCTAAAGTGTGCACTGCTCTTCCCTGCCCGCTTGAAAGTCATCTATGGACAGAAAGCCTTGTTCTTTGATAATCCAGATGAGGCGATGGACTGGGCAGAAATTACACTGTCACCAAATGCGACGCAGGAATCATCCCAAGCAAGTCGACAGCGAAAACCACTATCACAAAGAATAAAAAGCACAAAACTGAACAATAGCCAGAAAACCCGATCTGTCCCTGATCAGAACCCTACTCCGGAACAGATCTCAGTAAGCCAAAAGGATGCTTTGCAAAGAGCGGCGGCAATGCTGGAACAAGATACGACATCTATCGCTGAATATGCTGATTCCTCAGAAGACAACACTATCCACTCGAACTCTGAAAACAGTTTAGCGTTGTTCCCCCTGGTCCCCTGCACACTGCAAATGACTATCTGGGATAAGCGTTGCAAATATCCCAAGTTGACTACCTGCTTTAACAGATGAGTATACAGCACCCTGCAGTATGTTTACGGATGAGCCCAGTGTATTTTGTTTTCCTACTAAGATGGGGCCTGAGCTGGGGCACCGCATATGTAAATGTTGTGTGTAATATCATACACGCTAAAAGATTGGTGGTCACCACTTCCCCCGTGGAGACTGCACTATGTTACAGAGTTTACAAGATTCATGTTGAACTTGTTGTCATTGTTTGGTCCTCTAGTGTTTTGAGGGGGAACCTGGTATTGAGAGTTTTCATGGGTTCTATACGCACACACTCAGTTATGGTCCATCCTTTTTATAGTCAGCAAGGAGGGTCAAGGACCCGGTACACCACACCACACCAAGACAAATGGCTCAACCTGGTAAATATACATATATGTCCTGGAATGTAAGGGGTCTTGGCTCAGTGCACAAGAAACACTGAATACTTGCACAACTCAATCGTAGAAGGGTGCACATTGTTTTTCTTCAAGAATCCCATCTTACGCACACAGAGGCCATTAAATTACAAAAGAAATGGAGAGGGCAATTATTTTTTACCTCCTACTCGGCATTTGCTCGCGGGGCTGCGATATGGTTAAGAAGCTGTATCCCCTTTACACTGCTAGAACAAAGAATAGACTTGGATGGTAGGTATGTATTATTGCATGGCATCCTAGATGGGGAACATATAGTATTGGGCAGTGTATATGCACCGAACTCGGAGCAGGACAAATTTTTAGGCACACTTACCAATGCACTGACGGGATGGGACACTTACCCCTGGATTCTAGGGGGGGATTTCAATGCTGTATTGGATGTAGGACTAGACCGCTCACACCCTCCATTACAGGGTACTGGTTGCAAAAAACAGGCGGACGCACTCAAGGGATGGGCAAAAGGTTGGAACATTGACGATGTTTGGCGTAAGCGTAACCCCGATAGTAAAGAATATTCCTTCTTCTCACCACCACATGGGTTACACACACGTATAGACAGAATATTCTGCTCTACGCGTTTAGTTACCAATGTAACAGACACCACATACCTAGGGAAAACTTTATCGGATCACAACTCGCTTGAAGTCACGCTAACATGGGGGAAGATTCCCGCACCAATTCCTACCTGGAAGTTACAACCTTTGCTACTCGAAGATCCGGTGTTCCACAGCTCCCTCTCCACAGCAATCACTAATTACTTTGCAGAAAATACAGGCACTGCTAGTATACGCCACTGGAGTGGGACGCATTTAAAACTGTAATAAGGGGGACAGCTATCAGCACACGAGTAGGAACCCGGTCTTTTATTATCAAGGAACTAGCGACAGTTGAAAATAGCCTAGGTGAACTAGAACGAGAGGCAGCAACAAATGACACAAATAGAGATAAATTACAGGAAGCACAAATAAAGCATGCTGAACTTCTGGAAGAACTTCGCATTATAGATTACCACACATACACACAAAAGCAGCATGCAGAGGCGGACAGAGCGGGTTCGCTTCTCGCTAGGATTATTAAAGACAAGCCGGGGATAACACCTATTGCTGAAATTACTTCACAGGAGGGACCCCCTGCCCGCACTCAATTAGAGATAAATGCAGCCTTTAAAAACTACTATGAGACACTGTATGCAGCACCAGTAGAGCTGTGTGAAGCCGACTATGTGTCCTTTTTTGAGGACTTACGGTTTCCACAACTGACAGCAGATCAAAGAGAAGAACTAGAGAGACCAATAACTAAAGCGAAAATAAGGGCAGCAATCAAACAACTTCCCCGCAACAAATCCCCTGGTATGGCTGGACTACCAATAGAGTTTTACGCAAAGTATATAACGTTACTAGTTCCTTACCTACAGAGCCTATATCAAGTCTCGCTTGACACAGGCTTCCTCCCACCTACTACAATGCAGGCAGTAGTGGTTTCGCTGCTGAAACCGGGCAGGGACAGCAAAGATATGGCAGGATACCGCCCCCTATCACTGTTAAACACGTATTATAAGATATTAAGCAAATTATTAGCAAACAGAATCCTTCAATTTATACCTAAATTAATACACATGGATCAGTGCGGGTTTGTGCCTGGCAGATGCACGGCCCTTAATATTAGACGTCTACACCAGGTCATGACGAGAGCAGCGCTAACAGTCAACATGCAGGCATGTGTATCTCTAGATTTACGCCAGGCGTCTGACTCACTACACTGGAGCTACATGCTGCGTGCTCTCTCGAAGTTTGGAATACCGGATGCCTATGTTAGATGGGTTAGTCTCCTATATACGAACCCCACGGCACGTGCTTGTACGGGCGCTCATATTTCGCCACAATATATAGTGGAGAGAGGTACTCGGCAAGGGAGCCCGCTTTCACCTTTATTATTCATATTAGCCCTCGAACCGCTAGCTATTAAATTACGTACCATTGTGGAGCACAAAGGTATAAGAATAGGAAATGACACGCATCTTATCTATGCATATGCAGATGATTTAATACTATACTTCAATGATCTTAAAGCGGATCACGAACCGATCCCCACCATATTTCATAAATTCCAATTATTGTCTGGGCTAACACTAAATGAGAACAAATCATACGCATACTTCTTTACAGACACCACACAAGTAGACCCACTACGATTTGGCCACTGGACGTTTCAAACAGCGGCAGTCACCTTTAGATACCTAGGCATCCAGGTATATAGAGAATTTGAGAACATACTAGATGGCAATTTGAACCGGGCAATTACTGCTCTTAAAGCGCAAATACCATTCTGGATGTCAGTACCACTCTCAATAGCAGGGAGGGTAGCTATTACCAAAATGGTGATGCTCCCCAAACTGCTTTATTATTTTACGAATTTACCAATTGTGATTCCTGCCCATGTATTCAAGACGCTGGATACCCTACTGATTGAACTGATTTGGGGGAATGGACGCAGAAGAATAGGATTGTCAAAACTCCAACTAGATACAAAAAATGGGGGTTTGGGGGTCCCTGACCTGAAAGCATACTGCTACGCAAGCCAATTGCAATGGCTGGCGTACTGGATTGCAGGTCGTAATCTGCAAGAGATAGCCATGACTAAACGCGAATGGAAGAGGGGGAACTGCATAAGCTTCGGCTGCCAAACAGCAAAATCCCAACGAATGCGCCTCCATTATTAAACATTGCATTGAAGTACTGGAAGAAAGTACTTCGCTATACAAAGGTATTGGTCCCCTATGATTCCAAAATTCCATTAATGGGTCTTCCTATACCGTTAGGGACAGTAACATCGCAACATATAGCTAAATGGACGGAAGAGGGAGTAAGCACAGTGGGAATGTTATTCATGGATAATATATTAACCCCTTCGCTGCTAGGCCTTTTCCCCCCCTGTGCTAAGCCTTTTTTTGGCTATTTGGGGTAGTGCGGGCTTAGGCCCCTGTAACTTTTTGACCACATAAGGTATCCACGCCAAATTTGCGTCCTTTTTTCTAACATCATGGGGATTGTAAAGGTACCCAGGGTTTGTTGATTCCCCTGGAGGGGACCCAGAAATTAGCCAAAATACAGCAAAAGTTTTTTTTTTGGGAAAAAAATGCGAAAAAGGGCTACAGATGAAAGCGTCTTGTTTTTCCCTGCAAATGGAATCAAAAAGGGGTTGTGGTGCTGAAATCACCATCTTCCCAGCTTTCAGGAACAAGCAGACTTTTGTCAGAAAACCAACTTTTTTACACCGTTTTGGCATTTTTCTGGGACATACCTTTTTTTGCTATTTTTTGTGCTTTCAACCTCCTTCCAGTTAATGGTAGAAATGGGTATGAAACCAATAATGGATCCTGAAAAGCCATACATTTCTGAAAAGGAGACAAAATTCTGAATTCAGCAAGGGGTCATTTGTGTAGATCCTTAAAGTTTTCCTTATAGAAACTAACAGTTAAATGAAGGAAAAATTGAAAATTAGTTGAAAAAAACAGCCATTTGTGTCAACGTTTTCACCTGTAACTTCTTCTAATTATGACAGCTATTTGAAAGCAATATACCGTTATATCCGCTGGACCTTTCTGGTTGTGGGGATATATAGGACTTGTAGGTTCACCAAGAACCCGACGAACCCAGAGCCAATAACTGAGCAGCATCTTGCAATGGTTTTTTATTATGTGCCGGGTATATAGCAATTATTTTGGGAAAATGTATACATGGAAAAATTGTTATGAAAGACACCTATGTATTTCTGAAATGGGAACAAAATGTAGATTTTAGAAACAGTAGATATTTGCACATTTCCGAAATTGGGAGTACCCATACTAGCATGAGAATTATAGGTCATTTTTCAAAATGACTTATTTTTTACACATTGTCTTTCATTTGGAAGGCAGAAATGCATCGAAAGTCAATAGGTAATAACAGTTGCTCTACAATTCTGTGTTACCCTAAGTCTCCCGATAAAAATGGTACCTCACTTGTGTGGGTAGCCCTTGTGCCCACAACAGGAAATGGCTCAAAATGCAACGTGGACGTACCACATTTTCACAATGAAAAATTACCCTTTTTTTTGCAAAGTGCCTAGGTTTAGTTTTTGAACCCTAGCTCTGCCGGCACCTAGGGAAACCTAGCAAACCTATACATATTTGAAAACTAGACACCCAGGGGAATCCAGGATGGGGTGACTTGACTGCCTCCCACCAGGTTCTGTTACCCAGAATCCCTTGCAAACCTAAATAATTGTAAAAAAAACCACATTTTTCCCACATTTCTGTGGTGGAAAGTTCTGGAATCTGCGTGGATCCACAAATTTCTGCCCACCCCGCGTTCCCCAAAGTCTTACGAGAAAAATGGTACCTCACTTGTGTGGGTCGGCCTAGTGCCTGCGACAGGAAACGGCGCAAAACGCAACGTGGTCACACCTCAATTTCGCAGTGAAAAATGACCCTTTTTGGCAAAGTGCCTAGCTGTAGTTTTTGAACCCTAGCTCTGCCGGCACCTAGGGAAACCTAGCAAACCTATACATTTTTGAAAACTAGACACCCAGGGAAATCCAGGATGGGGTGACTTGACTGCCTCCCACCAGGTTCTGTTACCCAGAATCCCTTGCAAACCTAAAAAGTGTCAAAAAAACACATTTCCCCCACATTTCTGTGGTGGAAAGTTCTGGAATCTGTGTGGATGCACAAATTTCCACCCACCCCGCGTTCCCCAAAGTCTTACGAGAAAAATGGTACCTCACTTGTGTGGGTCGGCCTAGTGCCTGCGACAGGAAACGGCGCAAAACGCAACGTGGTCACACCTCAATTTCGCAGTGAAAAATGACCCTTTTTTGGCAAAGTGCCTAGCTGTAGTTTTTGAACCCTAGCTCTGCCGGCTCCTAGGGAAACCTAGCAAACCTATACATTTTTGAAAACTAGACACCTAGGGGAATCCAGGATGGGGTGACTTGACTGCCTCCCACCAGGTTCTGTTACCCAGAATCCCTTGCAAACATAAAAAATTGTCAAAAAAACCACATTTTCCCCACATTTCTGTGGTGGAAAGTTCTGGAATCTGTGTGGATCCACAAATTTCCACCCACCCCGCGTACCCAAAGTCTTACGAGAAAAATGGTACCTCACTTGTGTGGTTCGGCCTAGTGCCTGCAACAGGAAACGGCGCAAAACGCAACGTGGTCACACCTCAATTTCGCAGTGAAAAATGACCCTTTTTTGGCAAAGTGCCTAGCTGTAGTTTTTGAACCCTACCTCTGCCGGCACCTAGGGAAACCTAGCAAACCTATACATTTTTGAAAACTAGACACCCAGGGGAATCCAGGATGGGGTGACTTGACTGCCTCCCACCAGGTTCTGTTACCCAGAATCCCTTGCAAACCTAAAAATTGTCAAAAAAACACATTTTCCCCACATTTCTGTGGTGGAAAGTTCTGGAATCTGCGTGGATCCACAAATTTCCACCCACCCCGTGTTCCCCAAAGTCTTACGAGAAAAATGGTACCTCACTTGTGTGGGTCGGCCTAGTGCCTGCGACAGGAAACGGCGCAAAACGCAACGTGGTCACACCTCAATTTCGCAGTGAAAAATAACCCTTTTTTGGCAAAGTGCCTAGCTGCAGTTTTTGAACCCTAGCTCTGCCGGCACCTAGGGAAACCTAGCAAACCTATACATTTTTGAAAACTAGACACCCAGGGGAATCCAGGATGGGGTGACTTGACTGCCTCCCACCAGGTTCTGTTACCCAGAATCCCTTGCAAACCTAAAGAATTGTCAAAAAAACCACATTTTCCCCACATTTCTGTGGTGGAAAGTTCTGGAATCTGTGTGGATCCACAAATTTCCACCCACCCCGCGTTCCCCAAAGTCTTACGAGAAAAATGGTACCTCACTTGTGTGGGTCGGCCTAGTGCCTACGACAGGAAACGGCGCAAAACGCAACGTGGTCGCACCTCAATTTCGCAGTGAAAAATAACCCTTTTTTGGCAAAGTGCCTAGCTGTAGTTTTTGAACCCTAGCTCTGCAGGCACCTAGGGAAACCTAGCAAACCTATACATTTTTGAAAACTAGACACCCAGGGGAATTCAGGATGGGGTGACTTGACTGCCTCCCACCAGGTTCTGTTACCCAGAATCCCTTGCAAACATAAAAATTGTCAAAAAAACCACATTTTCCCCACATTTCTGTGGTGGAAAGTTCTGGAATCTGCGTGGATCCACAAATTTCCACCCACCCCGCGTTCCCCAAAGTCTTACGAGAAAAATGGTACCTCACTTGTGTGGGTCGACCTAGTGCCTGCGACAGGAAACGGCGCAAACGCAACGTGGTCACAGCTCAATTTCGCAGTGAAAAATGACCCTTTTTGGCAAAGTGCCTAGCTGTAGTTTTTGAACCCTAGCTCTGCCGGCACCTAGGGAAACCTAGAAAACCTATACATTTTTGAAAACTAGACACCCAGGGGAATCCAGGATGGGGTGACTGGACTGCCTCCCACCAGGTTCTGTTACCCAGAATCCCTTGCAAACCTAAAATATTGTCAAAAAAACCACATTTTCCCCACATTTCTGTGGTGGAAAGTTCTGGAATCTGCGTGGATCCACAAATTTCCACCCCCCCCGCGTTCCCCAAAGTCTTCTGAGAAAAATGGTACCTCACTTGTGTGGGTCGGCCTAGTGCCTGCGACAGGAAACGGCGCAAAACGCAACGTGGTCACACCTCAATTTTGCAGTGAAAAATGACCCTTTTTTGGCAAAGTGCCTAGCTGCAGTTTTTGAACCCTAGCTCTGCCGGCACCTAGGGAAACCTAGCAAACCTATACATTTTTGAAAACTAGACACCCAGGGGAATCCAGGATGGGGTGACTTGACTGCCTCCCACCAGGTTCTGTTACCCAGAATCCCTTGCAAACATAAAAAATTGTCAAAAAACCAAATTTTCCCCACATTTCTGTGGTGGAAAGTTCTGGAATCTGCGTGGATCCACAAATTTCCACCCACCCGCGTTCCCCAAAGTCTTACGAGAAAAATGGTACCTCACTTGTGTGGGTCGACCTAGTGCCTGCGACAGGAAACGGCGCAAACGCAACGTGGTCACACCTCAATTTCGCAGTGAAAAATGACCCTTTTTGGCAAAGTGCCTAGCTGTAGTTTTTGAACCCTAGCTCTGCCGGCACCTAGGGAAACCTAGCAAACCTATACATTTTTGAAAACTAGACACCCAGGGGAATCCAGGATGGGGTGACTGGACTGCCTCCCACCAGGTTCTGTTACCCAGAATCCTTTGCAAACCTAAAATATTGTCAAAAAACCACATTTTCCCCACATTTCTGTGGTGGAAAGTTCTGGAATCTGCGTGGATCCACAAATTTCCACCCACCCCGCGTTCCCCAAAGTCTTCTGAGAAAAATGGTACCTCACTTGTGTGGGTCGGCCTAGTGCCTGCGACAGGAAACGGCGCAAAACGCAACGTGGTCACACCTCAATTTCGCAGTGAAAAATAACCCTTTTTTGGCAAAGTGCCTAGCTGTAGTTTTTGAACCCTAGCTCTGCCGGCACCTAGGGAAACCTAGCAAACCTATACATTTTTGAAAACTAGGCACCCAGGGGAATCCAGGATGGGGTGACTTGACTGCCTCCCACCAGGTTCTGTTACCCAGAATCCCTTGCAAACATAACAAATTGTCAAAAAAACCACATTTTCCCCACATTTCTGTGGTGGAAAGTTCTGGAATCTGCGTGGATCCACAAATTTCCACCCACCCCGCGTTCCCCAAAGTCTTACGAGAAAAATGGTACCTCACTTGTGTGGGTCGGCCTAGTGCCTGCGACAGGAAACGGCGCAAAACGCAACGTGGTCACACCTCAATTTCGCAATGAAAAATGACCCTTTTTTGGCAAAGTGCCTAGCTGTAGTTTGTGAACCCTAGCTCTGCCGGCACCTAGGGAAACCTACCAAACACACACATTTCTGAAAAGTAGACACCCGGGGGCTTCCAGGGAGGTATGGCTTGCGTGGATCCCCCAACGTTTCCTTACCCAGAATCCCCTGCAAACCTCAATTTTAGCTGAAAAAATCACTTTTTTCACACATTTTTGTGTGGTAAAGTGTGGCATCATTGGCCTCACACAAATTTCCTACCACCCAGCGTTCCCCCAGGTCTCCCGAGAAAAATGGTGCCTCACTTGTGTGGGAGGGCCAAGTACCCGCGACAGGCAAGGGCCCAAAACGTAGTGAGGCGACATCAAAATTGCCTATCTCAAAACCACCTGGTTTTGCAAGGGGGGTCACCTGGGTCTTTGGCCCCGTGCTCGGCGGCCATCTAGGGAAACCTACCAAACCCACACATTTCTGAAAAGTAGACACCCGGGGCTTCCAGGGAGGTATGGCTTGTGTGGATCCCCCAACGTTTCCTTACCCAGAATCCCCTGCAAACCTCAATTTTAGCTGAGAAAATCACTTTTTTCACACATTTTTGTGTGGGAAAGTGTGGCATCATTGGCCTCACACAAATTTCTTACCACCCAGCGTTCCCCCAGGTCTCCCGATAAAAATGGTGCCTCACTTGTGTGGGAGGCCCAAGTACCCGCGACAGGCAAGGGCCCACAACGTAGTGAGGCGACCTCAAAATGGCCTTTCACAAAACGACCTGGTTTTGCAAGGGGGGTCACCTGGGTTTTTGGCCCTGTGCTCGGCGGCCATCTAGGGAAACCTACCAAACCCACACATTTCTGAAAAGTAGACACCCGGTGGCTTCCAGGGAGGTATGGCTTGCGTGGATCCCCCAACGTTTCCTTACCCAGAATCCCCTGCAAACCTCAATTTTAGCTGAAACAATCACTTTTTTCACACATTATTGTGTGGGAAAGTGTGGCATCACTGGCCTCACACAAATTTCCTACCACCCAGCGTTCCCCCAGGTCTCCCGATAAAAATGGTGCCTCACTTGTGTGGGAGGCCCAAGTACCCGCGACAGGCAAGGGCCCAAAACGTAGTGAGGCGACATCAAAATTGCCTATCTCAAAACCACCTGGTTTTGCAAGGGGGTCACCTGGGTCTTTGGACCCGTGCTCGGCGGCCATCTAGGGAAACCTACCAAACCCACACATTTCTGAAAAGTAGACACCCGGGGGCTTCCAGGGAGGTATGGCTTGCGTGGATCCCCCAACGTTTCCTTACCCAGAATTCCCTGCAAACCTCAATTTTAGCTGAAAAAAATCACTTTTTTCACACATTTTTGTGTGGGAAAGTGTGGCATCATTGGCCTCACACAAATTTCCTACCACCCAGCGTTCCCCCAGGTCTCCCGATAAAAATGGTGCCTCACTTGTGTGGGAGGCCCAAGTACCCGCGACAGGCAAGGGCCCACAACGTAGTGAGGTGACCTCAAAATGGCCTTTCACAAACGACCTGGTTTTGCAAGGGGGTCACCTGGGTTTTGGCCCTCTGCTCGGCGGCCATCTAGGAAACCTACCAAACCCACACATTTCTGAAAAGTAGACACCGGGGCTTCCAGGGAGGTATGGCTTGCGTGGATCCCCCAACGTTTCCTTACCCAGAATCCCCTGCAAACCTCAATTTTAGCTGAAAAATCACTTTTTCACACATTTTGTGTGGGAAGTGTGGCATCATTGGCCTCACACAAATTTCTTACCACCCAGCGTTCTCCCAGGTCTCCCGATAAAAATGGTGCCTCACTTGTGTGGGAGGCCCAAGTACCCGCGACAGGCAGGGCCCACAACGTAGTGAGGCAACCTCAAAATGGCCTTTCACAAAACGACCTGGTTTTGCAAGGGGTCACCTGGGTTTTGGCCCTGTGCTCAGCGGCCATCTAGGAAACCTACCAAACCCACACATTTCTGAAAAGTAGACACTCGGTGGCTTCCAGGGAGGTATGGCTTGCGTGGATCCCCAACGTTTCCTTCCAGAATCCCCTTCAAACCTCAATTTTAGCTGAAACAATCACTTTTTCACACATTTTTGTGTGGGAAAGTGTGGCATCACTGGCCTCACACAAATTTCCTACACCCAGCGTTCCTCCAGGTCTCCCGATAAAATGGTGCCTCACTTGTGTGGGAGGCCTAAGTACCTGCGACAGGCAAGGGCCCAAACGTAGTGAGGCTGACATCAAAATTGCCTATCTCAAAACCACCTGGTTTTGCAAGGGGTCACCTGGGTCTTTGGACTCGTGCTCGGCGGCCATCTAGGGAAACCTACCAAACTCACACATTTCTGAAAAGTAGACACCCGGGGCTTCCAGGGAGGTATGGCTTGCGTGGATCCCCCAACGTTTCCTACCAGAATTCCCTGCAAACCTCAATTTTAGCTGAAAAATCACTTTTTCACACATTTTGTGTGGGAAAGTGTGGCATCATTGTCCTCACACAAATTTCCTACACCCAGCGTTCCCCAGGTCTCCCGATAAAAATGGTGCCTCACTTGTGTGGGAGGCCCAGTACCCGCGACAGGCAAGGGCCCACAACGTAGTGAGGTGACCTCAAAATGGCCTTTACAAAACGACCTGGTTTTGCAGGAAGTCACCTGGGTTTTGGCCCTATGCTCGGCGGCCATCTAGGAAACCTACCAAACCCACACATTTCTGAAAAGTAGACACCCGGGGCTTCCAGGGAGGTATGGCTTGCCTGGATCCCCCAACGTTTCCTTACCCAGAATCCTCTGCAAACCTCAATTTTAGCTGAAAAATCACTTTTTCACACATTTTTGTGTGGGAAGTGTGGCATCACTGGCCTCACACAAATTTCCTACCACCCAGCGTTCCCCAGGTCTCCCGATAAAAATGGTGCTTCACTTGTGTGGGAGGCCCAAGTACCCGCGACATGCAAGGACACAAAACGTTTTGAGGCAACATCAACATTGCCTATCAAAAAATGGGCCTCCCACACAAGTGAGGCACCATTTTTATCGGGAGACCTGGGGGAACGCTGGGTGGTAGGAAATTTGTGTGAGGCCAGTGATGCCACACTTTCCCACACAAAAATGTGTGAAAAAAGTGATTTTTTCAGCTAAAATTGAGGTTTGCAGGGGATTCTGGGTAAGGATACGTTGGGGGATCCACGCAAGCCATACCTCCCTGGAAGCCCCCGGGTGTCTACTTTTCAGAAATGTGTGGGTTTGGTAGGTTTCCTAGATGGCCGCCGAACACAGGGCCAAAACCCAGGTGACCCCTTGCAAAACCAGGTCGTTTTGTGAAAGGCCATTTTGAGGTCGCCTCAATACGTTGTGGGCCCTTGCCTGTCGCGGGTACTTGGGCCTCCCACACAAGTGAGGCACCATTTTTATCGGGAGACCTGGGGAACGCTGGTGGTAGGAAATTTGTGTGAGGCCAGTGATGCCACACTTTCCCACACAAAAATGTGTGAAAAAGTATTTTTTCAGCTACAATTGAGGTTTGCAGGGATTCTGGATAAGGAAACGTTGGGGGATCCATGCAAGCCATACCTCCCTGGAAGCCCCGGGTGTCTACTTTTCAGAAATGTGTGGGTTTGGTAGGTTTCCTAGATGGCCGCCGAGCACAGGGCCAAAACCCAGGTGACCCCCTTGCAAAACCAGGTCGTTTTGTGAAAGGCCATTTTGAGGTCGCCTCAATACGTTGTGGGCCCTTGCCTGACGCGGGTACTTGGTCCTCCCACACAAGTGAGGCACCATTTTTATCGAGAGACCTGGGGGAACGCTGGGTGGTAGGAAATTTGTGTGAGGCCAGTGATGCCACACTTTCCCACACAAAATGTGTGAAAAAGTGATTTTTTCAGCTAAAATTGAGGTTTGCAGGGGATTCTGCAGGTGAAACGTTGGGGGATCCACGCAAGCCATACCTTCCTGGAAGCCCCGGGTGTCTACTTTTCAGAAATGTGTGGGTTTGGTAGGTTTCCCTAGGTGGCCGCTGAGCCCCGGGCCAAAACGTCATGGGACCCCCTTGCAAAACCAGGTCGTTTTGTGATAGGCCATTTTGAGGTCGCCTCAATACGTTGTGGGCCCTGCCTGTCGTGGGTACTTGGGCCTCCCACACAAGTGAGGCACCATTTGTATCGGGAGACCTGGGGGAACGCTGGGTGGTAGGAAATTTGTGTGAGCCCGGTGATGCCACACTTTCCCACACAAAAATGTCTGAAAAAGTGATTTTTTCAGCTAAAATTGAGGTTTGCAGGGGATTCTGGGTAAGGAAACGTTGGGGGATCCACGCAAGCCATACCTTCCTGGAAGCCCCGGGTGTCTACTTTTCAGAAATGTATGGGTTTGTAGGTTTCCTATGTGGCCGCCGAGCCCCGGGCCAAAACCCAGGTGACCCCCTTGCAAAACCAGGTCATTTTGAGATAATGTGTTGTTTATTTCTGCAGCGTGAAAATTTTGGCACAATATTGCAAGGAAAATGTGACAGACATTTTGAGGTTTGCAGGACATTGTGGGTACCATAACTTGTTGGGATCCACAAGAGAGATATCACCATGTACTCCCATGGGTGTTTCGTTTACGACAATATCTACAGTTGGTAGGTTATTCTTAGACGGAATGTACACCTTGGCAGACAGACTAAAAAGACAAAGATTACTGCACAGCCATCTATTCCTCAAGCACACACACATACTGGTTGGATTTGGCACGAGGGCAAGTGATGGTTCAGTATATACAATTTTATTAACAAGAGATTTCACAAAAATGAAATGCACTGTCAATAATTGAAAGGACAAAAAATCAGAACCAGTGACTCACAGCTCGTGAGCTGTAAAGCCACGTCAAGGCCCCAACCGCTTTACATGCCATTCACACACCTTTCATACATGATACACACAAGACCATTCACACCACCAGGCACGAAACAAACACATTACAACATTCACAAAAAGGGACAAGGTACACCCTGCTTGAGAAAGACAAAAAAAAAATATTACTGCACAGCCATCTAATCCTCAAGCACACACACACATACTGGTTGGATTTGGCACAAGGGTGAGTGATGGTTCAGTATATACAATTGTATTAACAAGTGATTTCACAAAAATGAAATGCACTGTTAATAATTGAAAGGACGAGAAACTGAACCATTGACTCACAGCTCGTGAGCTGTAAAGCCACGACAAGGCACCAACCTCTTTACAGGCCATTCATACACCTTTCATACGTGTGACAAATACAAAACCATTCACACCACCAGCCGCGGGCCCATCACATTACAACACTCACACCAGCAGACAGCGCCATTCAAGGGCCCATCACTTTCACACGCCCACATTCCTAACACAGCAACCACACAAGCTGATGGATTGCGTGGAGTGTCGCTCGGCTAGCAGTGTGTGTAGTGACCAGCAGCAAGTCACTACCCACACACTGCCAGCCGAGCGCCAGTCCACGCACACTGCCAGCCAAGCGCCACTCCACGCACACCGCCAGCCAAGCGCCACTCCACGCACACCGCCAGCCTAGCGCCACTCCACGCACACCGCCAGCCTAGCGCCACTCCACGCACACCGCCAGCCTAGCGCCACTCCACGCACACCGCCAGCCAAGCACCACTCCACGCACACCGCCAGCCAAGAGCCACTCCACGCACACCGCCAGCCAAGCACCAGCCTACACACACCACCATCACATTTAGGATTTTTTATACAAAAAAGAAAACACAAACAAATTGCAAATAGATACAAATCTACTAACACAAAATCAGAAACTAAATACATTGCACTAATGCCAACCTTGAAACAGAACAACAATTCTTAAACATTACAGACCAGGCAGTTCACTTTACCACTCATGGTTGCTCCCAATAATTCTTTTGCTTGTGGTATGCTCTATAACAAGCAGGCACACACAGCCCAGGGTTAGAAGGACACTCAGGGCAGTACATACGAGTCTCCTTCCGCGTACCTCTTCGCCAACAGACTCTACATCTCCTAGTGGGAAAGTCTTTTGAGGGTGTAGGAGGAATGTGATCAGGAAAGTGGCGATCTTTCAATCGAGCCACATCCTCCACCACTCCAACTCTAGGAACATTGCCTGTTCCACAACAACAAGGCTGCCTATGACAGACTGCTGAAACTGAACAAAAGTAAACTTTGACGCAGGAGAACACTCCTTGAACACAACAAAAGCATTGAAAGTTGCTAAATTGAAGAGATGGATGGCCAACTGCTTATACCAAATGTAAGACTTACGAATAGCAGTGTAAGGTTCCAACCTCTGATCTACTCTATCAACACCACCCATGTGCTTATTGTAGTCTAAAATGCACACAGGTTTGCGCACTTCAGCAATCTGACCCCAAACAGCCACAGGTGAAGTACTCTCATCATGGATGGTAGTCAGCATGTACACATCCCTCCTGTCCACAAATTTCACAGCTAGCAGTTCCTCACTACGCAAGGCACTGCACTGTCCCCTCTGAAGTTTTTTGCAAACAAGCTCTTTTGGATAACCTTTACGGGTAGAGCGGATTGTGCCACAAGCAAAAGTGTCCACTTTGAACAATTCCTTAAACAATTGCACAGCAGTGTAGAAGTTATCAAGGTACAAATGGTGGCCTCTGTTAAACAGTCCTCTAGCAAGATCCCACACAATTTTCTCTGAAACTCCAAAAGTGGACGGACAACCAGGGGGGTCAATAGTGGAATTCCTACCAGTGTACACATGCAAATTAAAAACATATCCTGTCCTACTCTCAGACAACATATACAGCTTAATTCCATAGCGTGCCCTCTTGCTAGGAATGTACTGCCTAAAAACCAAACGGCCCTTGAACAGGACCAAAGACTCATCAATAGATATTTCTTTCCCTGGAGTATAGATCTCTGAAAATCGATCTACAAAGTGATCAAGAACAGGCCGAATCTTAAAAAGACGGTCACATTCAGGGTGATCTCGTGGCAACGCCAAACCATTATCAACAAAATGCAGCATCCGAAGCAAAAGTAAATACCGATCACGAGTCATAACTGCAGGAAATATGGCCGTTGCCATCAAGGGACTGGTAGACCAATATGAACCCATGGACGGCTTCCTTATCAAACCCATCAAAAAAGTCAAACCCAAAAACTTCTTCATCTCTTCCAGATTTGTGGGACTCCACCGGGTAGCTCTAGAATGGGGCCTAAGTCTGGCACTGTTGTCCCTCAAAAACTGTTCAGCATACAAATTAGTCTGCTCAACAATCTCACCCAAAAATACATCATCCATAAACAACTGAAAATACTGTATAGGCAAATAATGTTCACAATCCACTCTACACCCTGCATAACCACTAAAGGCAGGCAACACCGGCTGCACCATGTTTGGATCAACCCAGAGTCCAGCACTTCCAGTAGGAAGCCTAGCAGCCCCAGGCTGCAATCCAGATGCCTCTTGCACCATCGGCACAGTAGTATCCTCCTCTAAATCAGGCACTTCATCTGCACTGAGAGTACCTTCATCATCCGATGATTCCATGTGAGAGAAAACTCACTGCCTGAATCTTCCCCTCCCTCCTCTCCCTCAGACGCACTGTCAGTCTCATAATCCTGCTCAGAGGAAGATTCAAGAAGCAAACCAACCACCTGCTGAGCAGTAATTCTACGGCTAGCCATAATGCTTACTAATAAAGGTTACTTGTCAAACAAGTCAACAACAACAAACCCTTTGTAAAAAAAGAAATAAACAAAATGTAGCTTTATCACAAAGACCTATATACTCCAACACTATACCACTCACGTGACAGAAGCAGCTAGACTCACCACCACCTACTCTGCACAGACACAGTAAGGATCAACAATATCCCACTAAAAAGAAGAAGAAAAAAAATTACACATAAGACAATGCAAAACATTGCAAAGAATTTCATGCTCTGAACACTAACAAATATGCTGCCATTATGACACCACTTACAAAAAAATTCATTCATGCATGACAATAATACTCATTTGGAGTACACACAACAAAAATATTTTTCTTACCAAATAAATGCAATTACGCAAAACTGCAGAACAACCACTGCCGAAACCGCAAACAGGAATCAAAAGCTTTACACTAGAATAAAAAGGAGAAAAAAACATTACAATCACATATGCAAATAATGCACCAGTCCACACACAATCCACCAGCCAAGCTAAGGGGTAGGTGGGCCAAAGAGTATAAATAAAATATTCACCCCCGTAAAAGGGAGCAACCCTTGCCCTTTTGGCCACTCCCCAACACAAAAATTAAAAAACCCTGGTGTCTAGTGGCTTCTGCCCTCCTTGGGGGCAGATGGGCCTAAAAACATACTGCTATTCTACCACCCAAGGGGTCACTCTCCACAAATAAATGCCTGGTGGACTAGTGGGAAGATACCTTTATCTTCCGCACACGATCTCTCACTACTCAACTCTACTCTCAACTCTATTCACAACTGGATGTTAGCTCACCAACTCATTCTGAATCCCGCCAAAACTGAATTCCTCCTCCTCTCTACCTCTCTCTCACCTCCTCCTGTTCAATCTTGGATGGATCAGCTGAACCTACTCAACAACAAACCCATCATTGTCGACAGCGCTAAATACCTAGGTGTCATTCTTGACAAAAGACTCAACCTAATCTCCCACATCAACTCTATTGCTAAGAACGCACGTTACCAGTTGCGCCTTCTATGGGGGATCCGTCGGTTCTTCCCGGAGAAAGACTTAAAAACCTTAGTACAATCTCTGGTTCTCTCAAGACTGGATTATTGCAATTCTCTTCTGAAGGGCCTACCCAAATCCCACCTCTCCCCTCTCAAATCCATCCTCCATTCAGCAGCTCGCTTCATTTCAGGGTCTAAACGAAGCGACCACGTCACTCCTATCCTGTCCTCTCTTCGATGGCTTCCGATCTAGGCAAGATCTATTTACAAAACTGCCTGCATCACACACAAAGCCTTACACAAGTCCTCCCCTCGTTACCTGGCGAAAAAATTGAAATTGTCCGGTGGCTCGCAATGCGGAAAAGCTTCTGCTTGCGCACCCCCCCCCTCTTCAAAAGGGAAAGATCGATGGCGCAATCCGGTGAGAATCGCTTCCCCCATTGCTCCGTGCCACCTCCTCTACCCGGATCTTCAAAGCTGACCTCAAATCTCTTCTCTTCCAAAGACACTATACTTTCACTCTCAGCCCCCTCTAGTTCGCTCTTCATTGTGTTCTGAGTGCCACTTATTGCAGTAAACCTCTACATCATGCACATGTGTGTGTGCCCGGAAGCTGTTTCAGCCCGGGCTGCCACACACGGGGGGGGTGTATGCACTGCCAGCAACCTGCCAGGCCAGTGCAGAACACTTGCCCGATTCAAGGCCCCATTCTCCCAATTTATTAAATAAAAAACTGCCCAAAAGCATATGGCCCCCAAAAGGGGAGCGACCCTTGCCCAAGGGGCCGCTCCCCAAAACAGTATTTAGACGTTTTTAACAGAAAATAAATAAATTCCCTGGTGTCTAGTGGGCATTCCTGCTGCACAATCGCATGATCGTGCAGCAGGAATGCACAAAAGAGGCATCGGGGGAAAGGAAAACCCTTTCCTTTCCCTCGATGCCTCTTTTGTTTCACACGGGGGGTGGTGTATGCACTGCCATTCTCCCGATGTATTTAAAAAAAACTGCCCCCCCAGGGGGGGCAGAGCACCAAATACATATGGCCCCCAAAGGGGGAGCGACCCTTGCCATAGGGGCCGCTCCCAGAAACAGTATTTATACGTTTAAAAAAAAAATTCCCTGGTGTCTAGTGGGCATTCCTGCTGCACGATCGCATGATCGTGCAGCAGGAATGCACAAAAGAGGCATCGAGGGAAAGGAAAGGGTTTTTCTTTCCCTCGGTGCCTCTTTTCTTTCAAACCCCCCCCTCCCCGAGCCAAAACTTACCTTATTCCCCGACCCGCTGGAAGCAAATGGCTTCCAGCGCATCGGGGAAACAAGGGGAAACCCCCAATGACGTCAGCGCGCCTCGCGCGCTGACGTCATTGAAGGGGGGTGCGGGGGAAGGCAGGGGAAGCCCTTCCCCTGCCTTCCCTGAAAAAAACCCAACGCTTCCCCTGTGGGTGGGTCTTATGACGAGCTGGACTCGTCATGAGCACACGACCACTGTGTGCCATGACGAGTCCAGCTCGTCATAAGCATCGAAGGGGTTAATGACTCATGACACATTTGTAAGGGAACAGGGTGTGCCTAACACATTATTTCTGCTATATGCAAATATTATCAGGTATGTTCGGACCACATGGGCACCAGATGGGACAGAACCCCCGATACACGAACTAGTACACATGCAATATCTAATGTGGAATGGTAGCCACCTGACCAGATGGTTATATCGGGGAATCCGAACACATGCTGCAATCTCACTACAGACACTTCGTGATAAATGGAATGTTGACATAGGCCGATAGATGACGGATAAAGAATGGGGATATATACTGGAATATCCGAAAAAGGTGTCACGCAACCCAAAGTTCAAATTTATACAGCTTATGATAACACACATAGCATACTTGACTCCCCGCCAACTAAGTTTGATGTTTCCAGATACAGTAGACACATGTCCTAGATGCCATGCCTCAAGTGCAAATTTGCTTCATATGTTATGGGCATGTCCAAAATTAACACATTACTGGACAACAGTACAAACCATATTAAATGCGGTTGCCCCAGGGGGCGGGGGGGACCCACTAGAATACTGCATACTGGGTCTGAACCCCAGATGTAAGAAAGGAGGCCCTACAAGTAAATTTGCAAACATGGCATTGTTACTAGCTAAACGAACAGTAACAATGCGTTGGAAAGCGGCGAAACCGCCCACAGTACTAGATTGGTATAATAAGGTGGTCAGGTGGGGTAAGGCTGAAAGTGCGGAGCTCATACGAGAGGAACAGAGAGGATTACGGAAAAAACCTGTCTCGTTAGAATGGAATGTAATGCTAGAGGAATTTATAGCGGCAGAGTCACAGACAATATAGAATAAATATTATTATACCCTTAACGCGATCAAGGAAATAACATAAGGGATGAGAACAGGATAATGTCTTATTGTACCATATTAAGGGAGCTTACTAATGGAAGTGTACTTAAAGCCTATAGCTGTACTGCATTGTAATGCTGTCTGAGACAGACAAATGCAAAAAGGAGCTGTGTCTGTGGGAATGGGGAGGGGTAGGGATATAGTTGGTTTGTTAAAGTTAAAGAGGGGGGGAACTGACTAGCTTATTATAATCATTATAATACATTATATATACTGAACTACTGGAACCCTAATGGACAATGTACGAAATTGAAAGTAAAAACACGAAACTCATTGAATGATACCACTGTTGAATCATATTTTTTATATAACTGTATGTGATTATCTTATTGGATTATTAGTACTGAATGGATATAATGTAAGCCAAAAGATGCTGAAAACGGTTGTATTAAGAAAATTGGTAAAATATGTTCAAAAAAAAATCCTGCTCATTCAAGAGGCTTCTTGCTGCCTCTGTTCTCTTCCTACGGGCTTCGCACATTTGTGCTGCACAGGGTAAGACCCCTCCCTTGTCTCTAATGCAATCCAAGAGTCAAACAAAGTTCTTTACATTGAAGCCTTGGAATAGTTTCTAAGCTGTATATGTAAAGGCATGGTGCCCCTGCCATTCAAAATACTATTGTTATCCGATTTTCTCAGAGTTCAGGATAATCGGCAGAGAAAGGGAGGGGGAAATAAGATGGATCTCGAGTGCCCTTCCTTACGAACGCGATACGCAGTTCACCCCTTATTTCCTACCAGATAATCCAGACTCTGGTGAGGGAATCCCAAGTGGCTGTCGTTGACCAACAAGGAAAAGAATGGCAGCGGGAGCTGGAACAGTCAATTCATACACAGAAGTTCTGCAACAAACCTGCCTCATCCACCAAAGTGGGGCTGGTGCGGGATGACAGGTGCAGGTGTCGTTGAAAATAAACCCAAGACTCCATGCCAAGTTCCTGACACAAGGAAAACCCCCACTCAATGTTCCATTAACTCCACCAATTTAATCAGCTCAGCTACACGTTTTAACTACACAGGGTATTTATCATGGCCTTGTACAAAATTAATCTGCAGCAAAATACTGTATGTCTGGCATAATATGATTTATGTGTTGTATTAGCAAAATTAGTTTTATGCATCTACCTATACCGTCTGAATAATTATGTTGGTATATCTTTTATGTCCATGATTTTGTTTAAATGGTGGTTGGGTGCATTAATTCTGTACAAGGCCGTGACGAAGACCTTGTGTAGTTGAAACACGTAGCTGAGACGAATAAATTGGTGGAGTTAATAGAACGTTGACTGCGGGTTTTCTTTGTGTCACACATCATCAAGTGAGAATACATTTTTTAAGAGTTTATGGGTGTTAACCATATATACTTACCTTCTACAAAAGTTAAATTAGTATACTAGGGGCATTACTACTGAGTGATACTACTTCTAACATATATTATGTGAGTGGCTGTGTGACTGTATATATCCTTATGTGTATGGGTGTGTAAGTGTCTGTATGGGTATATAAGTGGGTGTGTGAGTAGCTGTGTGGGTGAGTGAGATGCTGTGTGAGTGGCTGTATTGTTGAGTGAGTGGGTGTGTCAGTGGCTATATGGGTTAGTGAGTGGCAGTGTGAGTGGCTCTATGGGTGGGTAGGTGTGTGTAGTGACTGTATGGGTGAGTGAGTGGGTGTCTGAATGGCTGTATGAGTGAGTGACTGTGTGTAAGTGGCTGTACAGGTGAGTGAGTGGCTGTTTGAATTGGTGTTTGGTTAAGTGAGTTGGTGTGTGAAAGGCTGTATTGGAGAGAGTGTCTGTGTGAATGGCTGTATGGGTGAGTGAACAGATGTGTGAATGGGCATATAAGTGGTTGTGTGGGTATGTGAGTGAGTGTGTGAGTGCTTGTATGAATGAGTGAGATGCTGAGTTGAGAGGTTGTATGGGTGAGTGAGTGGGTGTGTGAGTGACTGTGTATTTAAATAAGTGGGTGGGTGTGTAGCTGTATGGGTGAGTCTGTGGCTATGTGAGTGGCTGTATGGGTGAGTGACTGGTTGTATGAGTAGCTATATGGTGAGTGAATGGTTGTGTGAGTGGCTGTGTAGAGGAGTGACTGGGTGTGTGAGTACTGGTATGGGTCTGTGAATCGGTATGTGAGTGGTTGTGTGGGTGTGTGAGTGGGTGTATGAGAGGTTGTATGGGGGTGTGAGTGAGTGTGTGAGTGGTTTTGTGGATGATGTCATCATCAGTGATGTTACTGACCATATCATGATTGATATAATATGGGAGGTCATAAGCAGTGCATTGCAGGTGAGTAAGTTATAGTTAGCTCAGGCAACTATAACTAATGAATTTCTATGGTTTTGTACGAGTGAAATCTGAGCCTATAACATGCCTGTAAACTTTGTTTTTTTTAGTGAATGTCTAAGGTTTTTTTTAATTCTATTTCTTAACTATAATATTCCTGTAACCTTTGGTTGTTTAAGTGAATTTCTAAGGTTTTTCAAATTCTATTTCCTAACTATAACGTCCCTGTAAGCTATATTTTTTAAGTGAAAGTCTATGTGTTTTTAACTAGTAGTCGTGTTTGCAGAGTAGTTGAGAAAGGAGGCAGGGCCTCCAATCAACTCTCAGGAATCTTGTTGTATGGGACTTACTTGAGGTAACATGCGTACTTCTTGACCCCCAAGGTCCCTCAGCATCCAAGAGGATGCACCATTAGTGCACCAGGAGGTGCGTTTGCAGAGTGGTGGTAAAACGGGGCGTGGCCTCCAAAGACCTCTCAGCAATCCCGCTGATTGGGACTTACTGGAGGTAGGAGGATGGGTAGTTGGCCCTCATGGACCCTCAGAATTCAAGGGGAATTCATCACCCAACTAGTAGTGCACAGGAGGCGTGTTTGCAGAGTAGTGGTGAATGGGAGTGGGACATCCGGTGACTTGCCGGCCAGCTTAAATTTTTTTTTTTGACATTTTATTAGGGGAGGGGGCTGCGAGGCCCCCCACCCTGGCCAATTTTGGTCCCAGGGATCCCATCCCCCAGGGCCCGGCCTTTCTGAAATGGTAGAAGGGGGCTATGAGGACTGCCTCCACTGGCTGATTTCAGCCCCAAGGACCCCATCCCCCAGGGCCCGGCCTCTATTGTAGGTGCCCTGGTCCCACCTAGGGCACCCACTCACATCTGTTGGGGACCAAGGTTGGAGCCTCAAGGCCCCCGCCTCCTACAGGAGCCGGCATTGATTTTAGACATAGGGAGCTGCTAAACATGCAGCTCCCTTTGTCTCAAAGCAATTCTGCTCTGCTTCCAGCAAGCAAGACCATTCTCAAGCAGAGCTTTTGCTGTGGCTTTGTGGGAGCTTTACCACCACAGTAAACAGCTATGTCCCAGGGGTGTTCACCCCAGGACATAGCAGGAGCCGGAACTGGGTGGTGGTGATCCCCAGGGCCATAAATGGCTCCAGGAGGAGGGCCCTCCTCCTTTTTTCAATTTTGACCCGGCGAGGTGTTGGTGCCCAGGGCTGTGGTGGGTCCGTGCAGCCCCCCACATTCAATTTAAGAAAATCCCCGGGGAGGTGGCAGTCGCGGGACTGCGAGGGGGTCTGCACGGGCCCCCTGCATTCATTCACATTAAAACCTGGGGGGAGGGGCGGCCCCGAGGTCTGCAGGGGGTCTGCACAGCCCCACTGATTTTTTTTAGATAAAGCCCCAGCACGTGCCCCCTCCAGAACATTTTTTAAAACTGCCATGGAGGATAGGTCCCCAGGGTCTTGCAAGGGCTGCGCTGCCCCCTACCCTTTATTTTTAATAGTGGCCCTGTGGTATGGGGTCCCCAGGGCCTAGTAAGGTTTTGGGAGGGGGCCACGCAGTTCCTTTCCTTTAATTTTGATAGTGGTCTTGGGAGATGGGGTCCCTAGGCCTAACAAGGCTCAGGGAGGGGGCCAAAGGCCGTGGGCATCATGGGGTTGGTTGCATGTGGGTCATTGGCAGCAGAGCCTGTCCAACCCCCCTATGTATGACTGAAAACACTGTGCAGCGTGGCGTTGGCTGCATGGAGGGGGTTGGCCGCAGGGCAGCGATGGGTTGGTTTAACGTATGCTAATTAAATAATAATTTACATTAAAAAAAACTAAAAATTCACTGAAAAAAACAAAAGTTAAAGTAACATTGTAGTTAGGTGAACTATTCAGTAACAACATAACATTTTAAACTCTAAAAACCACTGAGATTCACCAGTTATAGTTATAGCTATCTCAAGTAACTATAACTCGTGCCAAAAGGTAACTATAACTCATGCCCCCGACATGCACTGCTAATCACCCCACATATTTCATCACTCATGACAATGTCTATGGCATCATTGATAATATCACTGAGTTATAGTTACTCTTGGGCAGGAGTTATAGTTACTTGAGATAACTATAAATATAACTGATGAATGTCAGTGATTCTTAGAGTTTAAAAGTTACGTTGTTACTGAGCATTTCACCTAACTATAACGTTACTTCAACCTTTGTTTTTTTCAGTGAATATAGATATATATATATTACCCAATGGTGGTCCCACTGGGTAGTTTTAGTTAAGTCTGCCTTTCCATAGGTAGAGAGTTTTGTGGTTTGCTTATAACTTTAGTACAGTTTGTTGAATCTTCATAAAACGTTCACAAAAAATTGTTTCTCCATCAAAGTTTCAGGGTGATCCACGATCCATCAAGCACAGGCTGAGAAAAAAGGGGGTCACAAAACCAAATTTTCCCATGCATTTTCTATAGACTCTTTTAGGCAGCCCTATTGCAAAAGCTGATGAATGGAATTACATCAAATTTGGCAGGAAACTAGATCTTGGTCCAGAAAGCATGCTTTTTGTGATTTGGGGTAAACTTGTGCAGTAGTTTTTGATAAAATAAGGTTTGAAAATATTTGTATATCTGGATGGTTGGGTGCAAGGGACTCTCGTGAGACTCCCTCAAACCCAATTATAAAAAATAGAGCAGACTGATTGGCCCAGGGTTTTTTTTTCCCACGGCCAATTTACTTCCACAGGAGACAAGCTTCCGTGGGAGTGAGAGCTCTGATTGGCTGCCTAGAACATGAAGAAAGATGTTGCAGGCAGCCGTTACAGGACTCAGGGACTCAGTCCCCTCTCTGTCTTGAGTTTAAGAAAGAAAAAACATAAGGGGGTAGGGTAGGCATTCCCCATGGCCTAAATATTTTTTTTTAAAGGGTGGACTCCTGCGGGAACACAGCTTAAAAAAAATAATAATACTGAACTGTATTGTTGATTTATTATATTTCTATATTTGGGGAGGGGGCGTTAGTGGCATCCCACCAATTCATGCGGGGCCCTGGAAACCCCAAGGCCAAGTATAGTTTGAAGGGGAGGAGGGCATGTGCGCCCCCCCATCCGAGGCACAAATGGGTCCTGGGAACACCATCCCATGGGGCCAACAGACAACAAAAAGGGGAGGGGGGCCACGCACCCTCCTCCCCATGCTGTTATCAGCCCTGGGGACACCATTCTCCATGGCATGATAATGCACAGGAGCCCACCCGAGACACTGTGCTTCCCATATCCTGCCTGCACTGTCCTGGGCAGGGAGCTGCTTTTTGCTCCCACCCAGAAGAGCAGTAGGAAAATGCTGCTCCTGCCCAGCTGGGAGCAAAGGAAAGGTGGGGCTGCTGCCAGCACCCAGTATAGTGCTGGCTGGGGAGCCGGCTATGGGCGCAGGGGCCTTGGGGCTCCTCCCGTGGCCCCCTACATACTGTTTAGTGGGTGACTTGGCTGAACACCAAAACACCCACTCAGGACACATGAGGATCCTGGGGATGGGGTCCCAAGGACCACCATAGGCATGTGGAGGGGGCTACATGCCCCACACCCCTTTGTAAAAAAAGAAGGATGGGGTCCCTGGGGCCCATAGTGGCTTGGGTAGGGGGGCTGTGTGCCCCTTCCCCTTAATAAAAAAAGGAGGCCCGGGGGCTGGTGTCTCTGGGGTCCAGATAGGCTTGTGGAGGGGTCTGTATGCCCCTCCCCTCTAAATGTATGTTTTGGCCCTAGGGGATGTGCTCCCTGGAGTTGTAAAGGCCTGGGGAGGGAGCTTGTGTGCCCTCCTCCCTTTAAATAAAAGAAAGGCCCTGGGGAATGGGGTTCCCAGGGTATAAAGGCTTGGATAGGGGGGCTATATAGTTTTATAAGAATAGTAAGAATTTAAAGCATACAATGTTGAACCCACAGAGACAGGTGGTGAAATAATAAATGAATTAGTCCAGCTGGACCACTTTGGCGAGAATGTATTAGCTTTGTGAGGATGAACCAGCTCATTAGGGTGTTTATAATTCAATTTTACAAAATTAATTGATTGATTAACTAAAAGTAGGAATTTGATTATTAAATGAAAAGCAAGAATTTGAAATACACAATGTTGAACCCATGAAGAGATATGAGAAAATGATATATGAATTAATCCAGCAGGTGTGAGAAAAATAGACTACAGGATATTATGTAGTGATTTCAGTTTTTATATCTTCACTAGCGCCACATAGGGATTCAAAGGTGTTGGAAATAGCTGTAGGAAAGTAGGATCTGCTTCTTATGGTTACCCCCACTTTTTGCTTGATGTCTCACTGTTTTGACTAGTCTGACTGGGATCCTGCTAATCAGGACCTCAGTCTATCTGCTTTCTCCCTTAAATTTACATACATGTACTTGGTACACTCCAGATTGAATACTGGGGTACCCTTATAAGTCCCTATTATATGGTACCCATGTACCCAGGGCATAGGTACCCCAGAGGCCTCCCCTGGGCTGAAGCATGTATTATGCCACCCATGAGAGGCCATGCAAAATGGAACTCCAGGTCTGCTACAGCAGCCTGTGTAAGATGGTGCTTGCACCACTTACTTTAGATATAGGTTCACTATATCTATAGGTCACTACCCTTAAAACTTATATCACCCCTATAGCAGGCCTTATCAATCCTGAAGGCAGGGTGCTGGGTTTTTAGTGAGGGGGTGCCCCCGAATGAGCAGAGCCCCTCTGCAGCCTTTGGAGACCATTCTACCTAGTTGTCTGTGACTCAGCCGGACATATAGGTAGATGTGCTTTATAACCTCGCGGTAAATGCTATCTCGAAAACGGATGCATAGAAACATATCGTGTTTGGTATAAAACACCTTGGAATCATAGGGGAGGTATGATTCCACCCTTCAGAAGCGAGCTTCATGGGGTCACTGGTCTAACCGGTGCCAGGCTTCTTGACCGGGTCAGCACAAAATGGATGCTGCCGACCAGAGACCCATTTCTGCCCTCCTGCTGTTGAGCCAAGCTCGAGCAGAGGAAGGCAGCACAATAGGCATCCTGTCACAGGGAGGTGTGACTACCTCCCAGACAGGGTTTAGTGTATTGGGGATGGGTGGGTGCACTCTGAGAGTGCCTGAAAGTCTGCACCTGGGGCACATTTGGTGTCCCTATGCATAGTCCAGCTCAAACCAGTTCTGGGAGCCATTGGCTCCTGCTCTGGCGCGAAACTGGACAAAGGACATAGGTGTAGCCACCCCTCTGTCCTGACCACCCCTAGGAGGGTCCCCTGAATCTGTCCAACCCTCTCCCGTGGGTACAAAAGGGCTTACCTGGCTGTAAACTCTAGATTTTACATGGATAAGATTCTACAAGAAGAAACCACTGACCTTCGACCGTCTGGACACTCTGGACTTTGCTGGACCTCCACTGGGCTTGACTTCGTCCCCCTTTCTGTCCGAAGCTTGGCTCGTGCCCGTGCTCCATACAGGCTCCGTGCAGGACCTGTGGTGCACTAAAGACAACTGAAGAATGTCCCTTGGAGTGAAGGAGTCACTCCCCTGCTTCGCAGGCACCTAAGCACAACTGAATGGTCTGCTGCTCCTGAGCACCTGCGGACTCCAAAGATTTCAGCAACACAGGAGGTGGGTTTCCGAAGGTCCTTGAGGTCGATCTGCCCTCTCACCGAGTTTGAGGCCAGTATCCCTCATGGGGATTGCGTTACCCGAACCCCTGTGCACCCCGTCCATTTGCAAGTGCATATGCTTGTTGGCAATTCCCGAGCTTGTGCATTGTCTCCTTGTAGTCCTGACCCTGAGCAGTATTTGCACAAAAGAACTCCGGCCTCCTCGCACCGAGTGCTCCGTGGGCTGGTAATCTGCAATCTTGCTTGAGGTCCCCTTGCGACTCCGGGTCATTTGGCCTGTGGGTCCTCCTGAGGGTCATCTTGATTTCTGCTGGGCTCTCCTGGTTGCTCCAGATGTGCACTGACTTTCCATTGCTTGGTGAGTCCCCTGGACCTTGCTGGTCCACACCGTAACCTGCTTGACCTTCCTGTGTGGGTTGCTTTTGCCAAGGTTTGTTGGTGCTCCAGCCGGACACTGACCCCTCAGCACTCGACATCCTTCGTGGGACAGCTCACCTCTGGCTCCTGGTTGTCCTCGACGTCTCCTGATCCTCGTGGCTGCAGAGTCAAACATCCCTTCTTCGCACCTGAAGCACCCGACATCGGTGGGCATTCGTATACCGAGCACCTGGTCACTCTGAAGTGACCCAGACTCTGTCCCCTCTGCTTTCAGGTTCCATCTTCCTCGAATCCAGGCGTGGATTCCACCGGACCCTTTTCACCTTCACGGCAGCGGTACTTCTTTGCAGCTCTCCATTGAGAACGACAGCATTTTCCGACGCCACTTCAGACCTATGCACCCGGCTCCTCTGGGATAGGTAACTCGGGTACTACGGTATCCACGGGTGGGGTGACTCTTCAAACTCTTAAGTTCCAACAGGTTTGCTCGAAGTCCTCCTAGAAGGGTCCTTAAACTTTAAAAGTGTAACCGTGACTTCCCCATAGAATTGTACGGAGCCCGCGGTCGTGTTCCCACACTGCACCCGGCCTCCGTGGGGTCCCTGTCTACTCACCTTGGGTGGTTCCTTGGGGTCCCAACGCTTCTACGTGCTCCAGACCTTGTCTTGAACTCAGTCGTGACTATTGTACCACTATTTTAGTATATGGTTTGGTCTCCCCCTGGAGCCCACTGTGTATTTTGCTACTTACAACAGTTCTATTGATCTCGTATTGTGTGCTATGTGTTCTATCCTCGTGTAGAGGATAGTAGAGAGCGTTATATTAATAAATACATATTTTTATATAACTACTGCGTGGTTCTCCTTTATTTAGTCATTCAGGAGGTGATATTCTGGTAAAACAAGCTGCTTTATGTTCCTTCAAGAATAAGCCTGAAGGCTGCTCTCCACAGCTACCACTAGGATAGCTTTCTAAAGGTTATCTTTGACCTCATACACCATAAGGGTCATTTGGACTGCTGCAAGGTGCCCACTCTAATTAGTGGACAGCATATACCAGGCGAACTTCTCACATTGGTGTGCAGCGGTTGGGATTCAAGCTTGTTATTGTTTTACCAGATAAATCTCATTGAGTGATTAACTGAAAACCACTAAAGTATTAGGCACATATAATACTTCAAGATTAGAATAAGTAAGTTCTACTGAACTTGGGGTTGGGTAAGTCAAGGGTCTAGCACATCCTTTCTCCAACCTAAGAGAGTTTAGTTTCCACTAGGTTAGGTAGGTGCATACACCACACCACACTTAGTATGTCTTCTAAAGGAGAAGCTAGTGGCTCTCTGCCTTCTAGGTACAATGGTCTCACTTTTCAAGATTTGAAAGCCATGTGTGCTTCTAGGAAGCTGAAGACAGGGGGAAATGCAAACACCCAACGTCTCATTGAGGTGTTACTCTTGGATGACCTTAGGAAGACCCCAGGGTCAGATGAGGTAGAAAGAGCGGGTGGGGCAGGGAATGAGGACTGGCCAGGAAGTGAAACTTCCTTTGACCTAGAATCAAACCCTGACCAGGAGGATCAAAATGATTCCCACCTGGACAACTTAGATCTTCCAGGAGTGGGGGAGAAGGCCCCAGTGGCCCTCTCTTTACTCCTCCAGGAAGAGTGCAGAGTTTACCAAGGAGATCTAGATCTCCCTCTGCTGAATCTCACCATTCAGGAACTTCTATAGGGACCTCCATATCTCATAAGAGAGATAGCTCTTATGACAGAGAGTGCCAATTTCTAGAGCTTGAGAAAGTCAAGCTTAGGCTCAGGCAAGAGCAATTGGCACTAGATAGGGAATCCTTAGAGCTCCAGAAGGCTAAGAAGAGATTGGGACTAGAGTCCCATGGTGGCAGCAACAATGTCCCTAGGATTAAGGAGTATACTTATGATCATAGGAACCTGAGCAAGATAGTCCCTCCCTACCATGGTGGAGATGACATCCACAAATGGATAACTGCTTTAGAGAGGGCCTGTAAGGTACAGAAGGTCCCTCAAGAGCAGTGGGCAGCTATCTTGTGGCTCCTCTTTGCTGTCAAAGGTAGAGATAAGCTCCTCACTGTTAGAGAAGAGGATGCTGACAACTATTCAGTCCTAAAGAGTGCTCTCATTGATGGGTTTGGCTTAACCACTGAACAGTACAGGATTAAGTTCAGAGACACCCAGAAAGTACAGACTCAGGACTGGGTAGACTTTGTAGATTGTGCTACTAAGGCTATGGAAGGCTGGTTACTTGGCAGCAAAGTGAATGATTTCAAGGGATTTTACAATTTGATTATGAGGGAGCAGATCCTTAATAATTGCCAAAATCAGTTGTTGCCTCAATACCTGGTTGACTCTGATCTGACTTCTCCCCAAGAATTGGGAAAGAAGGCAGATAGGTGGGTCAAAACCAGGGTGAAGCAGAAAAACCAGACCACAGGTGGTGACCAAAAGAAGCAAGATGACCAGATAAAGGTGGGGAGAAGGGCAAAGACCAGAAGTCTTCTTCAGGGCCCCAAAAACCTGCATCTGGGGGTGAGTCACAATCTAACAAGGGAAAAGGCAGAAAGAAACCTTGGTGCTTCCTGTGTAAGGAGAAAACCCATTGGACAAGGGATGCCAATTGTTCAGAGCCAAGGATCCTCCTACCACCACCACTGCCCCTAAGGCAACTGTTCCCCCTAGTTCAGCTCCAAGCGGTGGTACAGGGAACAAGGGTGTAGTAGGGTTAACCCTGGGATCTGAGTTGGGTTCTGGCCTAGTCAGAACTCCAGCTCAGGCTGTATTAGTCTGTGATGGTGGCATGGATATTGCCTCCCTATTTGTCAGTCCCAGTAATCTGGGCAAATACAGACAACAGCCCTTAATCAATGGTAAGGAGGCCTTGGCATATAGGGACACAGGAGCCAGTGTCACAATGATGACTAAGGATCTTGTGAGCCCTAACCAGATCATACTTGGTGGGATGTACCAAGTGACCAATGCTAGCAATGTCAAGACAGATCATTCCTTGGCAGTTGTTAATTTCAGCTGGGGAGGGGTAACTGGCCCTAAGAAGGTTGTGGTTAGCTCAGACCTCCCTGTGGAATGCTTGTTGGGCAATGATTTGGAAACTTCAGCCTGGGCTGAAGTGAAACTCAGGGCACATGCAGAAATGTTGGGCATCTCTGCAGATGTGTTTGCTGTGACTAGGTCACAGGCAAAAATGTCTTCCACTGAACAGGCCCTGGATCCTGGAAGAATGGACCAGGGGCCTTCCAAGAGAAGGAGCAGTAGGGGTAAGGCAGTGTCTTCCCCCCAGACTCAGAGTGAGGATCAGTCTCCTGAGGAAGATGATTCCAGCCCCTGTAAAGGAACTGTCTCAGAGGAACTTGAACCTGATCAGGTTGAGTTCTTGGGGACAGGGAGTCCTTCCAGGGCAGAACTGAGTCAGGAGCAGCACAGCTGCCCCTCTCTTGAACCCCTCAGACAGCAAGCTGCTGCTGAGGCTGCTGGGAGTGCCAGTGGGTCCCACAGGATCTACTGGGATGAAGGACTCCTTTACTCAGAGGGTAGGGACCCCAAGCCTGGTGCTACCAGGAGGTTGGTTATACCTCTGAAGTTTAGGGGCTTCCTACTGACACTGGCACATGACATCCCTTTAGCAGGACATCTAGGCCAAAGCAAGACTTGGGACAGGCTTGTCCCTCACTTTCACTGGCCTCACATGTCAGAGGACACAAAGGAGTTTTGTCGCTCCTGTACCACCTGTCAAGCCAGTGGTAAGGCAGGTGGTACCACAAAGGCCTCCTGATACCACTACCTGTGGTTGGGGTTCCCTTTGAGAGGGTTGGGATTGACATAATTGGTCCCATGGATCCTCCAACTGCCTCTGGGCACAGATATATTCCAGTGGTGGTGGACCATGCCACTAGGTACCCAGAGGCCATACCCCTTAGAACCACCACAGCTCCTGTGGTGGCCAGGGCTCTCCTGGGAATTTTTTCCAGAGTGGGTTTCCCTAAGGAGGTCTTAACTGACAGGGGTGCAAACTTCAAGTCAAGTTAAATAACTGCTATTCGGAAGGAGTGTGGAGTCAATTACAAATTTACCACACCCTATCACCCACAATGCAATGGGTTAGTTGAGAGATTCAACAAAACCCTAAAGGGCATGATCATGGGCCTCCCAGAAAAGCTTAGGCGAAAATGGGATGTCCTGTTGCCCTGCCTTCTCTTTGCCTACAGAGAGGTTCCTCAGAAGGGGGTTGGCTACAGCCCTTTTGAACTTCTGTTTGGACATCCAGTTAGGTGTCCCTTATGTTTAGTGAAGGAGGGATGGGAGTTACCTCTCAAACCACCTAAACAAGACATAGTAGACTATGTACTTGGTCTCTGCTCCAGCATGGCTGAGTATATGAAGAAGGCAAGCAAAAAGCTTGAGGTTAGCCAAGAATTACAAAAAGCTTGGCATGACCAAAAGGCTGTGCTGACTGTGTACCAGCCAGGACAGAAGGTATAGGTGTTGGAGCCGGTGGCCCCAGCAGCCCTCCAGGACAAATAGAGTGGACCCCATACCATCCTTGAGCAGAAGGGAGAGGTCACCTACCGGGTGGACCTTGGAACTCCCAGGAGCCCCCACAGGGTGCTCCATGTGAACAGGCTCAAGCCATATGTTGACAGGGCAGACATGGGCTTGCTCATGGCTACTGATGAGGGACAGGAGGAAGAGAGTGACCCACTCCCTGACCTCCTCTCACAGAACCCTGATGATGGCTCAGTTGATGGTGTAGACTTGGCAGGCAGCCTCACTGAGCAGCAACAGACTGATTGCAGGAAGGTCCTCAATCAGTACAGACACATGTTCTCCCTGACTCCTAGTCAGACCACTTGGTGTACCCATGAAGTGGACACAGGAGAAAGTCTGCCTGTTAAAAATAAGATTTACAGGCAACCTGACCATGTCAGGGACTGCATCAGGACTGAGGTCCAAAAGATGCTGGAATTGGGAGTCATTGAACCCTCAGATAGCCCTTGGGCTAGTCCAGTTGTCCTAGTGCCCAAACCTCATACCCAGGGTGGTAAGAGAGAAATGAGGTTTTGTGTGGACTACAGGGGGCTCAATGCAGTCACTAGGACTGATGCTCACCCTATTCCTAGGGCAGATGAGCTCATTGATACCTTGGCCTCAGCCAAGTTCTTGAGTACATTTGACCTCACAGCTGGATATTGGCAAATCAGACTAGCTGAGGATGCCAAACCCAAAACAGCATTTTCAACCCCTAGTGGGCACTATCAATTTGTGGTAATGCCCTTTGGCTTGAAAAATGCACCTGCCACATTTCAAAGGTTGGTGAATAAAGTTCTCAGAGGCCTGGAAGACTATAGTGCAGCTTATCTTGATGATATTGCTGTCTTTAGTTCCACCTGGGAGGATCACCTGGTCCACCTGAGAAATGTTCTGGAGGCCCTGCAAAAAGTAGGCCTCACTATCAAGGCCACCAAGTTCCAGATAGGGCAGAGTAAGGTTGTGTACCTGGGCCACCTTGTGGGTGGAGGCCAGGTTCAACCATTGCAGAGCAAAATCCAGACCATCATGGACTGGGTTGCTCCAACTACCCAGACTCAGGTCAGAGCTTTCTTGGGCCTGACTGGGTACTACAGGAGGTTTGTTAAAGGTTATGGATCCATAGTGACCCCTTTAAATGATCTGACCTCTAAGAAAATGCCTAAGAAAGTTCAGTGGACAGTTAGCTGTCAAAAGGCATTTGATGACCTGAAGCAGGCCATGTGCACTGCTCCCATTCTGCTAAGTCCTGACTATTCCAAACAATTCATTGTTCAAACTGATGCATCTGAGTTGGGGGTAGGGGCTGTGTTATCACAACTGAATGAAGAGGGTCAGGATCAGCCAGTAGCTTTTATAAGCAGAAGGCTGACCCCCAGAGAGAAACGTTGGTCAGCTATTGAGAGGGAAGCCTTTGCTGTGGTTTGGGCTCTGAAGAAGTTGAGGCCATATTTGTTTGGCACTCACTTCATTGTTCAGACAGACCATAAGCCCCTCTTATGGCTAAAACAGATGAAGGGTGAAAACCCCAAACTTTTGAGGTGGTCCATTTCCCTACAGGGGATGGACTATTCAGTGGAACATAGACCTTGGAGTAACCATGCCAATGCAGATGGACTCTCCAGATATTTCCACTTAGAAAATGAAGACTCAACTGGTCTAGGTTAGTCTCATGTCCTTTCGTTTGGGGGGGGGGGTTGTGTAGGAAAGTAGGATCTGCTTCTTATGGTTACCCCCACATTTTGCTTGATGTCACACTGTTTTGACAAGTCTGACTGGGATCCTGCTAATCAGGACTGCAGTCTATCTGCTTTCTCCCTTAAATTGACATACATGTACTTGGTACACTCCAGATTGGATACTGCGGTACCGTTATAAGTCCCTAGTATATGGTACCCATGTACCCAGGGCATAGGTACCCCAGAGGCCTCCCCTGGGCTGAAGCATGTATTATGTCACCCATGAGAGGCCATGCAAAATGGAACTCCAGGTCTGCTACAGCAGCCTGTGTAAGATGGTGCTTGCACCACTTACTTTAGATATAGGTTCACTATATCTATAGGTCATTACACTTAAAACTTATAAGTCACCCCTATAGCAGGCCTTATCAATCCTGAAGCCGGGTGTTGGGTTTTTAGTGAGAGGGTGCCCCCGCATGAGCAGAGCCCCTCTGCAGCCTTCGGAGGCCATTCTCCCGGGTTGTCTGTGACTGAGCCGGACATATAGGTAGAGGTGCATTATAACCTCACGGTAAATGCTATCTCGAAAATGGCTGCATAGAAACATATTGTGTTTGGTATCAAACACCTTGGAATCATACCTCCACACCAGTGATTCCAACCTTCAGAAGCGAGCTTCGTGGGGTCACTGGTCTAACCGGTGCCAGCCTTCTCGACCCGGACAGCACAAAATGGATGCTGCTGAGACACATTTCTGCCCTCCTGCTGCTGAGCCAAGCTCGAGCAGAGGAAGGCAGCACAATAGGCATCCTGTCACAGGGAGGTGTGACCACCTCCCAGACAGTGTTTAGTGTATTGGGGCTGGGTGGGTGCACTCTGAGCATGCCTGAAAGTCTGCACCTGGGGCACATTTGGTGTCCCTGTGCATAGTCCAGGTCAAACCAGTTCTGTGAGCCATTGGCTCCTGCTCTGGCGTTAAACTGGACAAAGGACATGGGTGTAGCCACCCCTCTGTCCTGACCCTCCCCTAGGAGGGTCCCCTGAATCTGTCCAACCCTCTCCCGTGGGTACAAAAGGGCTTACCTGGCTGTAAGACTTTAGATTTTACGTGGACAAGAGTCTACAAGAAGAAACCACTGACCTTCGACCGTCTAGACACTCTGGACTTCGCTGGACCTTGACTGGGCTTGACTTTGTCCCCCTTTCCATCCGAAGCTTGGTTTGTGCCTGTGCTCCATACAGGCTCTGCGCAGGACCTGTGGTGCACTAAAGATAACTGAAGAATATCCATTGGAGTGAAGAGTCACTCCCCTGCTTTGCAGGCACCTAAGCGCAACTGACCGGTCTGCTGCTCCTGAGCTCCTGTGGACTCCGAAGATTTCAGCAACACAGGAGGTGGGTTTCCGAAGGTCTATGAGGTCCATCTGCCATCTCACCAAGTTTGAGGCTAGTATCCCTTGTGGGGACTGCGTGACCTCAACCCCTGTGCACTGTCTCCATTTGCAAGTGCATATGCTTGTTGGCAATTCCTGAGCTTGTGCATTGGACTCCATGTAGTCCTGACACTGAGCAGTATTTGCACCAAAGAACTCTGGCCTCCTCGCACCGAGTGCTCCATGGGATGGTACTTTGCAATCTTGCTTGAGGTCCCCTCGCGACTCCGGGGCATTCGGCCTGTGGGTCCTCCTGAGGGTCATCTTGATTTCTGCTGGGCTTTCCTGGTTGCTCCAGACGTGCCCTGACTCCCCATTGCTTGGTGAGTCCCCTGGACCTTGCTGGTCCACACCGTAACCTGCTTGACCTTCCTGCGTGGGTTGCTTTTGCCAAGGCTTGTTGGTGCTCCAGCCGGACACTGACCCCTCAGCACTTGACATCCTTCAAGGGACAGCTCACCTCCGGCTCCTGGTTGTCCTCAAGATCTCCTGGTCCTCGTGGCTGCAGAGTCAAGCATCCCTTCTTCGCACCTGAAGCACCCAACATCGGTGCGCATTCGTCTACCGATTCCCTGGTCACTCTGAAGTGACCTAGACACTGTCCCCTCTGCTTTCAGGTTCCATCATCCTCGAATCCATGCTTGGATTCCACCGGACCCTTTTCACCTTCACGGCGGCAGGACTTCTTTGTAGCTCTCCATTGAGAACGACAGCAGTTTCCGACGCCACTTCAGACCTATGCACCCGGCTCCTCTGGGATAGGTATCTCGGGTACTACGGTATCCACGGGTGGGGTTGCTCTTCAAACTCTTAAGTTACAAGAGGTTTGCTCGAAGTCCTCCTAGAAGGGTCCTTAAACTTTAAAAGTGTATCCACGACTTCCCCATAGAATTGTACGGAGCCCGAGGTCGTGTTCCCACACTGCACACGGCCTCCATGGGGTCCCTGTCTACTCACCTTGGGTGGTTCCTTGGGATCCCAACGATTCTACGTGCTCACGACCTTGTCTTGAACTCAGTCGTGAATGTTATACCACTATTTTAGTATATGGTTTGGTCTCCCCCTGGAGCCCACTGTGTATTGTGCTACTTACAACTGTTCTATTGATCTTGTATTGTGTGCTTTCTGTTCTATCCTCGTGTAGAGGATAGTAGAGCGTGTTATAGTAATAAATACATATTTTTATATAACTACTGTGTGGTTCTCCTTCATTTAGTCATTCAGGAGGTGATATTCTGGTAAAATAAGCTGCTTTACATTCCTTCAAGATTAATCCTGAAGGCTGCTCTCCACAGCTACTACTAGGATAGTTTTCTAAAGGTTATCTTTGACCTCATACACCATAAGGGTCGTTTGGACTGGTGCAAGGTGCCCACTTTAATTAGTGGACAGCATATACCAGGCCAACGTCTCACAATGGCCCTTTTTTGCAGGGCTACCACAAACGTTTTGCCTTCCACCTCCTCTTTTTCTAACCTTCTTTTTTTTTGGCTTTTAGACCGTGGGCACTTTACCACTGCTGACCAGTGCTAAAGTGCATGTGCTCTCTCCTCTAAACATAGTATAATTGGTTTACACCTGATTGGCATATTCAGTTTACTTATAAGTCCCTTGTAAAGTATTATACCATATACCCAAGTCCTTTAATCAAAATGCTACTAGTGGGCCTGCAGCACTGATTGTGCCACCCACACAACTAGCCTTTCAACCTGTCTCAGGCCTCTCATTGCAAGGCGTGTCTGTGCAGTATATTGCCACTTCGACTTGGCAATGAAAACCGCAGGCCATGCCTTAAACTCTCCTTTTAATACACACAGATCACCCTTAAGGTAGGCCCTAGATAGCCCTAAGGGCAGGGTGCTGTGTAAGTAAAAGATAGGACATGTATTTTTAAGTTTTACATGTCCTAATAGTGACAAACAGCTAAATTAGTTTTTCAATACTCTGAGGCCTACTCCTCTCATAGGCTAGCATTGGGAATTCCATAAAACACTTTTAAGCTGTAATTCCTGATTAGAAAAGGAGTAGTTAAATCATGTTTCATATGTTTGGAATGACAATGATAAATCCTCTTTAGTTGTAAAGTTGGATTTGACATTACTATTTTAGAAATACCACTTTTAGAAAGTGGATATTTCTCTGATCTCCCTTAGCTCTGTGTGCCTGCGGCCTGTCTCCAATGCACATCTGGCTTGTTTCCAGCTACGCTTTGTGCATTTCCTCTAGATAGCCACAAACACAGGAAGGGTGGGTGTGACAGAAGACTTGTCTGCATTCATCTGCATTCTGATAGCCTTCCTGGGCAGGAAGGGGGAGAGGGAGCTCACACATACATCTGAATAGGCAGTGTCCTGTCCTCACACAAAGGACTGATTACCCCCCCACAGATAGCCTGACAGACGGGCTGGGATAAAAGGGGACCTGTGCACTTCAAGGAGCTGCTTTGAAGTCACCCCCCACTTCAAAGGCACAAGTATAAGTACTGGTGCTCTGACCCCACCAAATTAATACAATACTGGACCTGGGAAGAACTCTGCTAGAGTAAAGTCTGCTGTGCTGTAAGGATTGCCATTTTGCTTTGTCTGACTGTTCTGATAAACAGCTTCTCTGCTTTGTTGAGCTTCCCTGCTGATCTCTGCCCTGCTGAGGACAAAGACTGGACCCATCTCACTTGAACCCAGAGAGACTCCAAGGGCTTGCTGGCTTGCCTCCTGTTTTCTAAAGTCTCAGGGATGCAAAAGACTTCCTACAATTTTTCTGGTGCTGCTGGACTCTGCCGTCTGTAAGTTCTACCCTTGTCTGAGGTGCCCACTCCTGTCTTGGGCCTCAGAAGTGTGTTCTGCAGCTGTTTTGCTACATAACTGATGCATCAGCACCTTTGCGCCGATCAGAACCAATGCATTGCCCTTCGGCGCCGACGCAGAGGCTGTTCGATGACAGCGGCTCTACTGCCTGCGCGGCCCATCAATGACGCTCTGCATGACATGACGATGACGCATTGCCTGTATCTTAATGGACCTCAATGCCGACACAGCGACCTGACTACATGAAAAATATTGGCACATCGTGCCCTCAGCGTCGACACTTTGCTCCATCCAAGGTACTTTTTAAGCAGGACCTGTGTGAGTCTCTAGCCACCCTGCTCTCTGTCACGGTTGGCCTGAACTTTGGACTTACCCCAGTCCCTCGCCTCCTCAAGTAACCTTTTAGCACTATTGACTTCTAAGCACTGTTTTTGCATTTATTCTTTAAAAAATCATATTGACTTCCACTGATTGGATTTTTGTAATTTTGGTCTTGTTTTCCTCAGTGTGTGGAGTTTTTATTTTGGTGTATTCATTGTGTTGCTGTGTGTGTGTATGTGTTGCACAAATACTTTATATATTGCCTCTTTAGCTAAGCCTGACTGCTCTGTGCAAAGCTGCCAGAGGGTAAGCACAAGTTATCTTTTAGTGTGTATCTAACTTACCCATACTAGGATTGTGGACCCTCCTTGGAAAATATGCCTACCTCTGCCAACTAGAGATCCAATTGATAACAAAAGGATAACGGGTAAATGGTGATCAAGGTCATTGAGGCCAAAATGTGTTGGTTTTGTTGCTGCAACTGGAATAAATTCACTGGCTTCATCACTTTTGGGATGCATGGTTATTTGCGTGTGGAGAAGCATTTTTGGGTATTTTCGGGCTGCCCACCCTGCATGCATCCCATCCTGTTTTATCTGTCTGCAAGTTCCCATGGAAATTGACCATGTTCACACTGACAATGCAGGCGCTCCAGATGGGCCATGGGTCCCATATACATATAGCAGTAACCCAATAAAAACAGCACTCCCCTGTCAGTTGCCACTATCTTTTTATTTGTTGCTGCAAACACAACGTGTTTCAGGAAAAAAGTCTTCTCAAGTGATGGATGCCCATTTCCCACAGATACAAATGCATAAGCCTCAATAGACATAAAAGAAATACTACATGTGTGAACATAAATTGCAGAGAATAATCTAGTTAAAACCAAATTCATGTTACGAATCAACATCACAGTTGTGTGTATCAATCACGTACTTATGACCCTGAAATATGAAACATCTACAAAGCAAAACAAAACTGGGTCATGGAGCTAATCTCTCAGCATCCAGCATCAGTGGTGATGAGAACTATGGAGACCAGCAAGCTATGTAAAACAACAGACATAATGCATCCTAAATTCAAATTTTAGTAGAATAAATGATGACCCATGGCTGACAACAAAATTATCAAAACTTAATTGTATGACTGCAGTGTCCTGGATAAATCCGCACCATCAATGTAAAAAACAATGTGCAATGCCCGCCTCCCCCTCCAAATATCAATTTCCGTCTGAATAAAATCTAATCTGGTTAACATTTCATAACATATTGGAACCCAGCCGATAGTTCATTAGGTGGCCAGGAGCCTGCCAGCTTCATTAGACATGCAAGAAACAGGGTACCTGTGCATAAGCCTGGCGAAGTCTTCTTATTAAAGAGATGTTGAACATGGGCTTGAAATTCTTTAAAATGTTGATTGCAAGACGGCCAAATGTGATGATCCTTGTGAATTTCCACCACACAACCCAGGCTTCAAGCCTATCAATCAAAAAACACAAGTTGTTTCCATGTAGCACCGAAATAATTAACCGTGCATTCCATAGAAAATTGTGATAATTCCCAATAGGTCAGCGAACTGCCAATGCTTCCTTCTGTGTTATGGAGTAATTATATTCTGAACAGCGTAAGGCACAGAATACTAAGCATGTCTGTTCCTCTCAACTTTCACTAACAGAACATCACCAAGCCCTTTGAACTCGATACGTAACTACTATTGTTCCTAAACATGGAACAAAGGCTTGAAGACGTGGGGCTTTGCTGTGCTCAAATGGGTTTCTGTCAGGTGTTGGTAACCTTTCAATGATTTGAGACTGCAATTGTGCTCACAAAACATTTATACATACCATAGGAAGTGAATGCTCCTTTAATGCCCCTTGCTATATGCAAGTTGGAATGGCTGACAAAAGACAATTTGCAAGTCAGAAAGGCTTTTCTGACTTGAAAAATGGCTTTGGTACATTGTGACTTTTGTTCTACAGTCACAAACCTGCAATTGTGTGAATTGCAGGTTTTGTGACCACCTTAGTACTTTATGAACCACCCTGATAGTTCTTAAAAGAGACACACCCACAACAGTGTATGCAGCCATCAGCAATTAGAGCAAAAGCACAATGGTCTATAATTCTTCTGCAACATCCAAATAGATAAATATAGACTGAAAAACGTCATTGGTAAATTGATACATCTTTGGCCACTTGTTTAAGTTGCATAAATTTGCTTTTGCGTAATTATGTGAAATTCCACAAAAATTATGTGACTTTATGCGAAATCCAAAACTGATAAGTGGCGCTATATTGTAGCATGAAATGTGGCCTCATTTCCATTTTGTCTGAGAATACATTTTGAGCTAAAAAATAGTGCGAAAAACACAAGCACCGTGAACAATAATTCGCTCCTATTATGGTCATGTGTGTTGTTCCTCGGCTCCTCTACTAACATTTTGCCTTGTGGCATCAGGCATAATATAGGTGTAATCCATTCAATGTTACCTTCAAATAACCTACCACCACTGCAGAGTATTTATACCATAGAGTGATGCTTACCTTTTGGAAAACACACCAGATTTCTTCAATAGTCACTCAGTACTCCAGTTTTGAACTAAATTAATGATTAATGATTATGTAAGGTTTCATTTTTTTCTGCTAATTTGAATTCAGTTAGACAAATAAGTCAAGACTTAACTGAAATATTTTGCATTGCGTTTTTGGCATGAATTTCATTGTATTATGTTTCTAAATTTAATGGCTTCTTGACTGCTACCCATTCACTTTGATTACATTTTTTGTGTTCCAGAAATATAAAAAACATACACATCTGAAGAAATTCAGCATTCCGAAGGTTTATGGCTAATCATGTTACCCTTAAAGACGTATGTAAGGTGCATTTAAATTAGGCAATAAGGGGGAAATCCAAAATGTAAAATTTACATGTGAGTAAATTTTAACATATAAGTTTACTCTTACACTTTTTAGTAACTTTACTACTTTTGGCTATACACCATTTATTAGCAAGTTAATCAAAACTACTACTGATAATGACATTCTGCACATTTGGTGGAGACCTGCGCAATCAGAGGGGAGCCCTTGCTATAGTGAAGAATGGAGACATTTTGAAAAGTTAATTAAAGTTGAAAAAAATTAAAATATATTTACGTTAAAAGTTAATGTAAAGTAATGTATATATGCATTTTAAAAGTACAGTTTTTAAAAATGTTTCAGCACTATTAACTACATTTTAAAATACAAATGTAATTAATGTAACTATATTAAATTAAATGAAAAGTATTAATTTTAAAGATATATTTAAAAAATAACACCCACCTAAAGTAAAATGTTTATTTCTTGTTATGTATTAAATGTTGCAAAATGTTATACATAGAATTATTTTAAATAATTTTAATGTATTTTGTTAAAAAATGCATTTATGTTTAAGTTGAAAAAATAAAATGTTATAAAACATTTTATTACAATAAACTAATAGTTATTTCTAATTAAACATTTATTTTGTGACATTAAAATAATTGTTTATTTTTTTTAAAAAGTATACATGAATTCATTTATTTTAACTATTTCCTGTGGTGTTTCATTGTGAGTCCCTAACTCCATCATTTTCTATGGGAGGGTGTTTGAGTGGTAGGTTTCAGGGGTAGGTGGAGCTGGGTTATTCTAGCTGTGAGCTCCTGTGTGGGGTACTTTTGGAACTTCTACATTTAGGAGTGCAGTTTTAGAATAGGAAGGGGCTTAGTTATTTGTGGGCTGGCGCATGTCCCTCTCTAAACCCTCCTTAGACCTCCTCAACCCCTACACTTTAGTAGTAAGTATTCCCCATTTTCTTTCCACCCTCACCTGTCCTTCCCATATATACTGCTAAAAAGTATGCTTAAATGTGTTGTTGGGGTAGAGTTCGTGAATAGGTCCCTAACAAAAATTAGGAAAATCACCTAAAACCGGTATTTTTTCCCCTTATTAGTCCATACTTTAAATAGTAAATATAAGAAGAAAACACTTTAAATGTGCTATGCAGCTGCCTTAATGACACCAGACTGATAACTAAAGTAAACAAAGACAGAAAAGCTAGGGCTTTAAGTGGGCCGGGTCCTGTCGGCGCTGAGACTGGTCATGTCAGGCTCTCCATTTTTGCTCTCACCCTCAGGACGAAAAAACAAATCTTGACTCTGCAGCAGTACCACCCTTCACTGCCTCTGATGTAACTTCAAAGAGGCTCGTTATAGCTCTTTTATAGTCTCATCATTTCAGAACTGTAGCATTTTCAATATTATATACAACAAAGCAATAGTTGCTGCTTTTTTATCTTATGCAGCTAACAGCCATTGACAAAGCCATTAGTCCTGGCTTGTTGTAGGTGTAATGTTACTTGATGTATTATATCTCTGGATGCAATGACAGAAGCAGCAAAATAACAGTCAGAGGGCACACTATGCTAAGTGCAGATTTTTAGCTTAGGTGTTTTAAGCCACGCCCTTAATTACATCAGACACGCCCCTTGGAGAGACCCCTCAGTTTTTTCATCCCACTTAAAGCCCTGAGAAAAGCCATGTTAATAATGAATGCAGAGGATTTCAAATAAAGGTCTACTTGCCAGAATGTTAACACGTGGCCAGATGGCCGATCTTTTAATCTGGGAAAGGTAACGACCCCATCCCAACGTGTCTTGGGAAAGAGAATGACAAATACTAATCTCCCAGCAGTGAGACATGTAAATACTGTGCAGGACAGAATATTAGCAGATGAAGATTCATTTTAGTATAGGAACTTTTGTCTCGGTTATTCTCATCTCCACTTTTCCGGCATCAAGGTAGCATGAAATAGTATGGCTGAGTGAGAAACTGGCTCCGCTCTACAGTTCCTTCCTTTTCCGGTCCCCTGGTACGCGAGAAGCAGATGGCCTGCAGTGCTGGAAAGCTCTCAATGGGCCTGGGGGTGTCAGTTATGTATAATGTTACACGCAGCTGGGAACACGCAGCTTTGTTTGGCAAATGTGTGGAAGGTCTTTAACTGCACAATACTTATATATTTTTAAGAGGCGCTTTGTGACATTTCTTCTTGAGGTAATTTCTGTCCTCCATTTCTGCTGCGTTTGTTGATAGCAGAAAGTGAAACATAGTTGTCTAGGTTCATTTCAGTAAAGAAAGCGGACACAATAACGTCAGAAGACCGTAGGCAAACGTTTCGAGGAAAATGTTCATTTTTTTGCAAAGGCATACTTCTTGGAAGCAGTAATATATAAGGCAGGGAACAACAAAACACCAGGCTTTTGCAATTTCAGCATGATTATGCATTATGCACGGAGAAGTCTTTCATTCATGTCATTTATTCTAACAGGCAGATCACCTTGTAGCGAAGCATTCACCTTCTGAACATTATGTAGACAGTCGTAAATGGTGCTTGGTCAGAGGTAAACTCGTTGTTTAGATGGAAGCATACAGCTTTTATTTTTTAAATTCTTTTTATTCTGCGCCTTTAACCCCTTCGCTGCTAGGCCTCCGCCCCTTGTGCTAAGCCTTTTTTTGGCTATTTGGGGTAGTTTGCGCTTAGGCCCCTGTAACTTTTTGACCACATAAGGTATCCACGCCAAATTTGCGTCCTTTTCTTCCAACATCATGGGGATTCTAAAGGTACCCAGGGTTTGTGGAGTCCCCTGGAGGGTACCCAGAAATTAGCCAAAATACAGTTAAAATTTGTTTTTTTGGGGGAAAATGGGAAAAAAGTGCTGCAAATGAAAGCGTCTGGTTTGTTCCCTGCAAATGGTGTCAACAAAGGGTTTGTGGGGCTGAAATCACAATTTTCCCAGCTTTTAGGGAATGACAGACTTTTGCCAGAAAACCAAAATTTTTTACACAGTTTTGGCATTTACTGGGATATAGCCTATTTTTGCTATTTTTTGTGCTTTCAACCTTCTTCCAGTTAATGGTAGAAATGGGTATGAAAGCAATAATGGATCCTGGAAAGCTATATATTTTAGAAACGTAGACAAAATTCTGAATTCAGCAAGGGGTCATTTGTGTAGATCCTTCAAGGTTTCTTTATAGAAACTAACAGTTAAATATAGGAAAAATTGAAAATTAGTTGAAAAAACCAGCCATTTTTGCCAACGTTTTCACCTGTAACTTCTTCTAATTGTGACAGCTGTTTGAAAGAAATATACCGTTACATTTGCTGGACCTTTCTGGTTGTGGGGATATATAGGACTTGTAAATTCACCAAGAACCCGACGAACCGAGAGCCAATAACTGAGCAGCGTCTTGCAATGGTTTTTCATTATGTACGGGGTATATAGCAATTAATTTGGGAAAATATATACATGGAAAAATCAGTATGAAAGACACCTATGTATTTCTGAAATTGGAACAAAATATAGAGTTTAGAAACAGTAGATATTTGCACATTTCCGAAATTGTGAGTACCCATACTAGCATGAGAATTATAGGTCATTTTTAAAAATGACTTCTTTTTTACACATTGTCTTTCATTTGAAAGGCAGAAATGCATCGAAAGTCAATAGGTAATAACAGTTGCTTTACAATTCTGTGTTACCCTAGGTCTCTCGATAAAAATGGTACCTCACTTGTGTGGGTAGACCTAGTGCCCGCGCCAGGAAACGGCCCAAAACGCAACATGGACACACTTTATTTTTACAGTGAAAACTGACCCTTTTTTTGCAAAGTGCCTAGCTGTAGATTTTAAACCCTAGCTCTGCCGGCACCTAAGGAAACCTAGCATACATTTTTTAAATTTAGATACCCAGGGGAATCCAGGATGGGGTGACTTGACTGGCTCTCACCAGGTTCTGTTACCCAGAATCCCTTGCAAACCTAAAAACTTGTAAAAAAAAAAAACACATTTTCCTCATATTTCTGTGGTGGAAAGTTCTGGAATCTGCGTGGATCCACAAAATTCCACCCACCCCGCGTTTCCCAAAGTCTTCCGAGAAAAATGGTACCTCACTTGTGTGGGTAGGCCTAGTGCCCGCGACAGTAAACGGCCCAAAACGCAACGTGGACACACCACATTTTCACAGTGAAAATGGACCCTTTTTTTGCAAAGTGCCTAGCTGTAGATTTTGAACCCTAGCTCTGTCGGCACCTAGGGAAACCTAGCAAACCTATACATTTTTGAAAACTAGACACCCAGGGAAATCCAGGATGGGGGGACTTGACTGGCTCTCACCAGGTTCTGTTACCCAGAATCCCTTGCAAACCTAAAAATTTGTCAAACAAAACACATTTTCCTCATATTTCTGTGGTGGAAAGTTCTAGAATCTGCGTGGATCCACATAATCCCACCCACCCTGCGATCCCCAAAGTCTTCTGAGAAAAATAGTACCTCGCTTGTGTGGGTAGGCCTAGTGCGCGCGACAGGAAACGGCTCAAAACACAACGTGGACACACCACATTTTCACAGTGAAAACGAACCCTTTTTTTGCAAAGTGCCTAGCTGTAGATTTTGAACCCTAGCTCTGCCGGCACCTAAGGAAACCTAGCAAACCTATACATTTTTGAAAACTAGACACCCAGGGGAATCCAGGATGGGGTGACTTGACTGGCTCCCACCAGGTTCTGTTACCCAGAATCCCTTGCAAACCTAAACATTTGTAAAAAAAAAACACATTTTCCTCACATGTCTGTGGTGGAAAGTTCTGGAATCTGCGTGGATCCACAAAATTCTACCCATCCCGCGTTCTCCAAAGTCTTCCGAGAAAAATGGTACCTCACTTGTGTGGGTGGGTCAAGTGCCCGCGACAGGAAACAGCCCAAAACGCAACGTGGACACACCACATTTTCACAGTGAAAACGGACCCTTTTTTTGCAAAGTGCCTAGCTGTAGATTTTGAACCCCAGCTCTGCCGGCACCTAGGGAAACCTAGCAAACCTATACATTTTTGAAAACTAGACACCGAGAGGAATCCAGGATGGGGTGATTTGACTGGCTCCCACCAGGTTCTGTTACCCAGAATCCCTTGCAAACCTAAAAATTTGTCGAAGAAAAAAACACATTTTCCTCACATTTCTGAGGTGGAAAGTTCTGGAATCTGTGTGGATCCACAAAATTCCACCCACTCCGCGTTCCCCAAAGTCTTCCGAGAAAAATGGTACCTCACTTGTGTGGATAGGCATAGTGCCCGCGACAGGAAACGGCCCAAAACGCAACGTGGACACACCACATTTTCACAGTAAAAACTGACCCTTTTTTTTTGCAAAGTGCCAAGCTGTAGATATTGAACCCTAGCTCTGCCGGCACCTAGGGAAACCTAGCAAACCTATACATTTTTGAAAAATAGACACCCAGGGGAATCCAGGATGGGGTCACTTGACTGGCTCTCACCAGGTTCTGTTACCCAGAATCACTTGCAAACCTAAAAATTTGTCCAAAAAAACACATTTTCCTCACATTTCTGTGGTGGAAAGTTCTGGAATCTGCGTGGATCCACAAAATTCCACCCACCCCGCGTTCCCCAAAGTCTTCCCAGAAAAATGGTACCTCACTTGTCACTTGTGTGGGTAGGCCTAGTGCCTGCGTCAGAAAACGGCCCAAAACGCAACGTGGACACACCACATTTTCACAGTGAAAACAGACCCTTTTTCTGCTAAGTGCCAAGCTGTAGGTTTTGAACCCTAGCTCTGCCGGCACCTAGGGAAACTTATCAAACCTATACATTTCTGAAAACTAGACACCCAGGGGAATCCAGGATGGGGTGACTTGACTGGCTCCCACCAGGTTCTGTTACCCAGAATCCCTTGCAAACCTAAAAATGTGTCAAAAGAAACGCATTTTCCTCACATTTCTGTGGTGGAAAGCTCTGGAATCTGTGTGAATCCACAAAATTCTACCCACCCCGAGTTCCCCAAAGTCTTATGAGAAAAATGGTACCTCACTTGTGTGGGTAGGCCTAGTGCCTGTGACAGAAAATGGCCCAAAACACAATGTGGACACACCACATTTTCACAGTGAAAACGGACCCTTTTTTTGCTAAGTGCCAAGCTGTAGGTTTTGAACCCTAGCTCTGCCGGCACCTAGAGAAACCTAGCAAACCTATACATTTTTGAAAACTAGACACCCAGGGGAATCCAGTATTGGGTGACTTGACTGGCTCCCACCAGGTTCTGTTACCCAGAATCCCTTGCAAACCTAAACATTTGCAAAAAAACCACATTTTCCTCATATTTCTGTGGTGGAAAGTTCTGGAATCTGCATGGATCCACAAAATTCCACCCACCCCGCATTCCCCAAAGTCTTCCGAGAACAATGGTACCTCACTTGTGTGGGAGGGTCAAGTACCTGCGACAGGCAAGGGCCTAAAACCTATTGAGGCGACATCAAAATTACCTATCACCAATCAACCTGGTTTTGCAAGGGGGTCCCATGAGTTTTTGGCCCGGGGCTCGGCGGCCATCTAGGGAAACCTACCAAACCCACACATTTCTGAAAACTAGACACCCGGGGGAGTCCAGCGAGGTATGGCTTGCGCGGGCCCCCCAACATTTTCCTTCCCAGAATGCCCTACAAACCTCAAATTTAGCTGAAAAATTCACTTTTTTCTCAAATTTCCGAGTGGGAAAGTTCTGGAATCTGCATGGATCCACAAATTTCCTCCCACCCAGCGTTCCTCCAGGTCTCCCGATAAAAATGGTACCTCACTTGTGTGGGTGGGTCAAGTACCCATGACAGGCAAGGGCCCAAAATCTATCGAGGCGACATCAAAATTACCTTTTGCAAAACAACCTGGTTTTGCAAGGGGGGGTCCCATGAGTTTTTGGCCCCCGGCTCGGCGGCCATTTAGGGAAACCTACCAAACCCACACATTTCTGAAAACTAGACATCCGGGGGAGTAGAGCGAGGTATGGCTTGCATGGGTCCCCCAACATTTTCTTACCCAGAATCCCCTGCAAACCTCAAATGTAACTGAAAAATTAACTTTTTTCTCAAATTTCTGTGTGGGAAAGTTCTGGAATCTGCGTGGATCCACAAATTTCCTCCAACCCAGCGTTCCCCCAGGTCTCCCGATAAAAATGGTACCTCACTTGTGTGGGTAGGCATAGTGGCAGCAACAGGAAATGGCCCAAATCGTACTGTGGAGACCAAAATTACCTATAACAAAACTACCTGGTTTTGGGGGAGGGGCACCCGGGGTTTTGGCCCCGGGCTCGCCGCCATCTAGGGAAACCTACCAAACCCACACATTTCTGAAAACTAGACACCCTGGGGAGTCCAATGAGGTATGGCTTGTGGGATCCCCCAACGTTTCCCTACCCAGAATGCCCTGCAAACCTCAAATGTAGCTGAAAAAAACACATTTTCCACATATTTTTGGGTGGAATCACCGTGCCGGCACAAATGTCCTACCCCACAGCGTTCCCCTCAGTCTCCTGTGTAAAATGATACCTCACTTGTGTGGGTGGGGCAAGGGCCTGCGACTGGGAAGAGCCCAAAACATAGGGATTAAGGGTATAGCACCAAGAATTCTAAGCGCTATATTTAAAAAAAAAAAAGTTTTTAGTTAATTCTGCATTGAACACCCACGCAAGTGAGGTATCATTTTACTCGGGACACTAAGGAGAACGCTGTGGGGTAGGATATTTGTGCCAGCTCGGTGATTCCACCCAAAAATATGTGGAAAATGTGTTTTTTTTCAGCTAAATGTGAGGTTTGCAGGGCATTCTGGGTAGGGTAACGTTGGGGAATCCATGCAAGCCATACCTCATTGGACACCCCAGGGTGTCTAGTTTTCAGAAATGTGTGGGTTTGGTAGGTTTCCCTAGATGGCGGAGAGCCCGGGGCCAATACCCCAGGTGCCCCCCTCCCCAAAACCAGATAGTTTTGTTATAGGTAATTTTGAAGTCTCCACAGTACGATTTGGGCCATTTCCTGTTGCAGCCACTATGCCTACCCTCACAAGTGAGGTACCATTTTTATCGGGAGACCTTGGGGAACGATGGGTGGGAGGAAATTTGTGGATCCACGCAGATTCCAGAACTTTCCCACACAGAAATTTGAGAAAAAAGTAAATTTTTCAGCTAAATTGAGGTTTGCAGGGGATTCTGGGTAGGAAATTGTTGGGGTGCCCACGCAAGCCATACCTCTCTGGACTCCCCAGGGTGTCTAGTTTTCAGAAATGTGTGGGTTTGGTAGGTTTCCCTAGATGGCCGCTGAGCCCGGGGCCAAAAACTCATGGGACCCCCCCTTGCAAAACCAGGTTGTTTTGCGATAGGTAATTTTGATGTCGCCTCGATAGATTTTGGGCCGTTGCCTGTCGCGGGTATTTGACCCACCCACGCGAGTGAGATACCATTTTTATCAGGAGACCTGGGGGAACGCTGGGTGGGAGGAAATTTGTGGATCCACGCAGATTCCAGAACTTTCCCACACAGAAATTTGAGAAAAAAGTGAATTTTTCAGCTAAATTTTAGGTTTGCAGGGGATTCTGGATAGGAAAATGTTGGGGGACCCACGCAAGCCATACCTCACTTGACTCCCCAGGGTGTCTAGTTTTCAGAAATGTGTGGGTTTGGTAGGTTTCCCTAGATGGCCGCCTAGCCCGGGGCCAAAAACTCATGGGAACCCCCCTTGCAAAACCAGGTTGTTTTGCGATAGGTAATTTTGATGTCGCCTCAATAGGTTTTGGGCCCTTGCCTGTTGCGGGTACTTGACCTACCCACGCGAGTGAGGTACCATTTTTATCGGGAGACCTGGGGGGAATGCAGGGTGGTTGGAAAATTGTGGTTTTTCTGAAAACAGAATATAATGACACAGTAATGCAAGGAAAATGAGTGACTATAGTCACATTTTGAGGTTTGCATGGCGTGAGTAAAAAAACATGTTGGAATCCATGAGAGGCACACCACCCAGCACTCCCCATTTTTTTTTTTACTTTACAGAAGTATCTAAAGTTGGTAAATTTTCCCTAGAGACAGACTACACCTTAGCACAGAAAGACAAATGAGACAAATATGGCTGCCTATCCATCTGTTCCTCAAGTACACACACATACTGGTTGGATTTGGCACAAGGGTGAGTGAAAGGTTCAAAATGTATATTTTATTAACAAGAGATTTCACATAAAGGAAATGCACTGTTAATAATGAAAGGGTTAAAAACCAGAACCAATGACTCACAGCTCATGAGCTGTAAAGCCACGGCAAGGCACCAACCTCTTTACAGGCCATTCACACACCTTTCATACTTGTAACACACTTTCACACCACCAGCTGCGGCCCCAGCACATTACAACCCTCACATTCACAGACAATGTGGAGACAATGTACACCCTGGCAGAGAGAGACAGAAAAGACAAATATTCCTTCAAAATGAACAATTCCTTAAGTACTCACACATACTGGTTGGATTTGGCACAAGGGTGAGTGAAGGTTCAGAGCGTAAAATCCTATTAACAAGAGATTTCACAAAAAGGAAATTCACTGTTAATATTTAAAAGGTGAAAAACCTGAACCAATGACTCACAGCTTGTGAGCTGTAAAGCCACGGCAAGGCACCAACCTCTTTACAGGCTATTCACACACCTTTCATACATGACACACAAGACCATTCACACCACCAGCCGCGGGCCCAGCACATTACTACATTCACATCAACAGACAGCACCATTCAAGGGCCCATCACTTTCATACGCCCACATGACTGCCACAGCAATCACACCGGCTGGTGGTTGACATAGTGTCTGCAGTGGCGTTTGACTAGCAGAGTGTGTAATGACCAGCAGCAAGTCACTACTCACACACTGCCAGCCAAATGCCAGCCCACGCACATCGCCAGCCAAGCACCATCCCACCCACACTGCCAGCCAAGCGCCAACCCACGCACACTGCCAGCCAAGCACCAGCCCACACACACCGCCAGCCAAGCGCCAGTCCACGCACACCGCCAGCCAAGCGCCAGTCCATGCACACCGCCAACCAAACGCCAGTCCACGCACACCACCATCCAAGCGCCAGTCCACGCACACTGCCAGCCAAGCATCAGTCCACGCACACTGCCAGCCAAGCGCCAGCCCGCGCACACTGCCAGCCAAGCGCCAGTCCACGCACACTGCCAGCCAAGCGCCAGTCCACGCACACTGCCAGCCAAGCGCCAGTCCACGCACACCGCCAGCCAAGCGCCAGTCCACGCACACCATCAGCCAAGCACCAGTCCACGCACACCGCCAGCCAAGCACCAGTCCACCGCACACTGCCAGCCAAGCGCCAATCCACGCACACCGCCAGCCAAGCACCAGTCCACGCACACTGCCAGCCAAGCGCCAGTCCATGCACACTGCCAGCCAAGGGCCAGTCCACGCACACAGTCATTACATTTTTTTTAACAAAAAAGAAAACACAAACCAGTTGCAACTAGATACAAAACTATAACTACAAAAACAACAGCAGTAACTAAAGACATCATTCTATTGCCAAACGTGAAACTGAACAACAACTATATAAAACCAGACAGACCAGGCAGTATACTATTAAACTCACGATTGCTCCCAAAAACTCTTTTGAGTGTGATACAATCTGAAACATGCGGGCACACACAGCCCAGGATTAGAAGGACAATCGGCACAGTGCATACGACTCTCCTTCCGCATACCTCTTCGCAAGCAGACTCTACATCTCTTACAGGGATTGTTTTTTGTGGGCGTGGGAGGAATTAAATCAGGAAAGTGGCGATCTTTCAATCTAGCCACATCCTCCACCACTCCAACTCTAGAACACTTGCCTGTTCCACAACAACAAGGCTGCCTATCACAGGCTCCTGAAACTGAACAAAAGTCATCTTTGACGCAGGAGAACACTCCTTGAACACAACAAAAGCATTGAAAGTTGCTAAATTGAAGAGATGGATGGCCAACTTCTTATACCAAATGTAAGCCTTACGAACAGCAGTGTAAGGTTCCAACCTCTGATCTACTCTATCGACACCACCCATGTGCTTATTGTAGTCTACAATGCACACAGGTTTGCACACTTCAGCAACCTGACCCCAAACAGTCACAGCTGAAGTACTCTCATCATGAATGGTAGTCAGCATGTACACATCCCTCCTGTCCATAAATTTCACAGCTAGCAGTTCCTCACTACGCAAGGCACTGCACTGTCCCCTCTGAAGCTTTTTGCAAACAAGTTCTTTTGGGTAACCTTTACGGTTAGAGCGGATTGTGCCACAAGCAAAAGTGTCCACTTTGAACAATTCCTTAAACAATTGCACAACAGTGTAGAAGTTATCAAGGTACAAATGGTGGCCTCTGTTAAACAGTCCTCTAGCAAGATCCCACACAATTTTCTCTGAAACTCCAAAAGTGGACGGACAACCAGGGGGTCAATAGTGGAATCCCTACCAGTGTACACCCGGAAATTATAGCCATATCCTGTCCTACTCTCAGACAACATATACATCTTAATTCCATAACGTGCCCTCTTGCTAGGAATGTACTGCCTAAAAACCAAACGGCCCTTGAACAGGACCAAAGACTCATCAACAGCTATTTCTTTCCCTGGAGTATAGATCTCTGAAAATCGATCTACAAAGTGATCAAGAACAGGCCGAATCTTAAAAAGACGGTCACAGTCAGGGTGATCTCGTGGCAACACCAAAGCATTATCAACAAAATGCAGCATCCAAAGCAAAAGTAAATACCGATCACGACTCATAATTGCAGGAAATATGGCCGTTGCCATCAAAGGACTGGTAGACCAATATGAAGCCATGGACGGCTTCCTTATCAAGCCCATCAAAAGAGTCAAACCCAAAAACTTCTTCATCTCATCCAGATTTGTGGGAGTCCACCGGGTAGCTCTAGAGCAGTCTGGCACTGTTGTCCCTCAAAAACTGTTCAGCATACAAATTAGTCTGCTCAACAATCTCAGCCAAAAATACATCATCCATCAACAACTGAAAAAACTGTATAGGCAAAAAAAAAATCTCAATTCACTCTACACCCTGCATCCCCACTAAAGGCAGGCAACACCGGCTGCACCATGTTTGAATCAACCCAGAGTCAAGCACTTCCAGTAGGAAGCCTTGCAGCCTCAGGCTGCAATACCGATGTCTCTTGCTGCACCATCGGCACATCAGTGTCCTCCTCTAAAACAGGCACTTCATCCGCACTGAGAGTAGCTTCATCCGCACTGAGAGTAGCTTCACCATCAGATGATTCCTCGTGGACAGAAAATTCGCTGCCAGAATCTTGCGCTCCCTCCTCTCCCTCAGACGCACTGTCAGTCTCATAATCCTGCTCAGAGGAAGATTCAAAAAGCATACCAACCACCTGCTGAGCAGTAATTCTACGGCTAGCCATAATGCTTACTAATAAAGGTAACTTGTCAAAAAAAGTCAACAACAATAAATCCTTTGTAAAATAAGTAATAAACAAATTGTGGCTTTATCACAAAGACCTATATACTCAAACACTATATCACTCACTTACCAGAAGCAGCTAGACTCACCACCACCTACTCTGCACAGACACAGTAAGGAGTGGACCAACAGTATCCCACTAAAAAAGAAAAAGAAAAGAAAATTACACATAAGACAACGCAAAACACATCGCAAAGAATTTCATGCACAAAACACTAACTAAATATGCTGGTATTATGACACCACTTACAAAAATTCATTCATGCATGACATTAATACTCATTGGAGTAAACACAACAAAAATGTTTTTCTTACCAAAAAAATGCAACTACGCAAAACTGCAGATCAGCCACTGCCGAAACGGCAAACAAGAATCAAAAACTTTGCACTAGAATAAAAAGGAGAAATAAAACATTACAATCAAATATGCAAATAATGCACTAGTCCACACACTATCCACCAACCAAGCAAAGGTGGTAGGTGGGCCTAAAAGCATAAGGCCGATCTGCCCCCACAGGGAGGAGAAACAGTCAAAAGAGGTCACTCCCCAACACCAACACTTAAAAAGCCCTGGTGTCTAGTGGCTCCTGCCCCCTAGGGGACAGATGTGCCTGAAAACATATGGCCAATCTGCCCCCAAAGGGGGCAGAAATGGCCACAATAAATACCCCATAAAGGGGAGCACCCCTTGCCCAAGGGGCCGCTTCCAACAACACTAAGACAGTCTGGTGGCCTAGTGGGCATACAATACAATTAATTGTTTACTTGGGCCGATCTGCCCTCCCAGGGGGGCAGAAACGGCCCAAATGAATGCTACCCAAAAGGGCGCGACCCTTGCCTAAGGGGCCACTCCCCAATAACATATTGCTCCCCCAAGGGGAGTGACCCTTGCCCAAGGGGCCGCTCCCCAACAACACTAAAACCCATCCCTGGTGTCTAATGGCTTCTGCCCCGGCCTAGAATAACAAGGCCTATCTGCCCCCAAGGGGGGCAGAAATGGACAAAATAAATGGTCCCCAAAGGGGAGCGACCCTTGCCCAAGGGGCCGCTCCCCAACAACACAAAAAATCCCTGGTGTCTAATGTCTTCTGCCCCCCTTGGGGGCAGATGGGCCTAGAGTAACAAGGCCGATCTGCCCCCAAGGGGGCAGGAACAGCCAAAATAAATGATTCCCAAAGGGGAGCGTCCCTTGCCTAAGGGGCCGCTCCCCAAAAACATATTTAAAAAAAATAATAATCCCTGGTGGCCTAGTGGGCTCACAGTGACTTAATTTTAATTTATATAAATTCGATCTGTCCCCTCAAGGGGGGCAGACCCATACAAAAAAAATTGATCCCCCAAGGAGAGCTCCCCGACACAAAGGCCCTTTAAAGAAAAAAAAAAAAAATCCCTGGTGGCCTAGTGGTCACATATGCCCATTTAAAAAAAAAAATAGATCTGCCCCCCTTCCACAAACATTGCTCCCCCAAGGGGAGCGACCCTTGCCCAAGGGGCCGCTCCCCATCACAAAGGCCCTTTAAAAAAAATTCCCTGGTGGCCTAGTGGTCACATATGGCCATATATTTATATATTTTTATTAGATCTGCCCCCCCCCAAGGGGGGCAGACCCATCCACAAAAATTGCTCCCCCAAGGGGAGCGACCCTTGCCCAAGGGGCCGCTCCCCATCACAAAGGCCCTTTAAAAAAAATTCCCTGGTGGCCTAGTGGTCACATATGGCCCATATATTTATATATTTTTATTAGATCTGCCCCCCCCCAAGGGGGGCAGACCCATCCACAAAAATTGCTCCCCCAAGGGGAGCGACCCTTGCCCAAGGGGCCGCTCCCCGAGACAAAGGCCCTTTTAAAAAAAAAAACCAAGCATTCCTGCTGCCCGATCGTGCCCCATGCGCGATCGTGCAGCAGGAATGCTTAAAAAGACATCGGAGGAAAGGAAAACACTTTCCTTTCCTCCGATGCCTTTTTTAAATCCCGCCCCACCCTCCCCGAGGACAAACTTACCTTTTCCTCGCCGGACGCACTGGAAGCAAATGGCTTCTAGCGCGTCCGGTATCATGTAATGACATCAGCGCGCGAGGCGCGCTGACGTCATTATATGATGAGGTGGGGGAGCGGGGGGGGAAAGCGGAAGGGCTTCCCCTGTCGTCGCGGGTGGGGGCAGCTTTGAGGGCGGCCCATGGGGGAGCCCCAGCGCTTCCCCCGTGGGTGGGTGCTAGGACGGCCGGGAGCCGTCCCACGCACACGCACACGCCCACCGTGACGTTGGACGGCTCCCGGCCGTCCGATGCACGCAAGGGGTTAATACAAAGGCATAACGTAAAAACATCGGTGAAGCCGTTGGATCAGGCTTTTTATGAATACATTGGGGGATATTCTCAATGACTGGCGATAACGATCGCCAACGCAAGTTATCGGCAGTTATGTTATCACCGCCTAACCCTGAAATCTATCGCCATTTTAGCGCTGTATTAACAAGCCGACGCTACATGGCGATAGTACCAGGGTTAGGCGGTGAAAACTGCCGATAACATATGCGCGATGGTGATAGGGAAACCAGCGTTAGAGGGCGTTAACCACCATGAATTACATTTACCAGGAATATTTCCATGCTCTGGACATAAACCTTTCCCTTGTTCATCAATTGGGGCATTAATACTGCCTGGGTTAAAGTCTCACCACATCAGTAACTCAATAGCACAATGCAGTTATGGATGAAGGATGACCAGTTAACCATTGCAGAGTGCCTGCATTGCTTTGCGCCCCACCTGGCATGTGTCTGTTACTAACTATTCATATATTTAAGATAGAATTTTTTTTTCCTCAAATATGCAATTATCCAGCAGATCCAGCCATATGTGGATATTGCCGTAAATCAACAATGAAATGGAAACACCTTCACTGCGGAAGAATTGCACCGCTCCACTGTGCCCGCCTGTTGACAGTCTAATGTCTTTAAAGTCCTGATTCTGCATGCTAAATGGTTTTTAAAAAATGCCTTTTCCGTTTTCTTCAGCTCTTGCAAAGGCAGGATAAACTGTGCCAGCCCTCATCTGTGTTTGCACTGTCCCGGATCCCCGGGTCCCAGCCTGCCCTGATATCAAGGCTCATGCTGAATAAACTGTATTGTAGCTTATGCAAAGAAGCTCTAAGTACATTATTCCATGCAGTGCATCCCTCGCCCATGGACCAGGCACGCACTGCTAGCATAGACGCCGGTTCACTTTCCCGGAGGTGCAGAGCTGTGGAACAATGGCCTTGACCACTACTCTAAGAACACACAGTGACTGTGCCAAACCAATAGAGGGAGGATTGCAGTCACTGATGGCGAAGATTCTGGGAGTCTCAGGCAAAATGACATGTTGCCATTTAAGTGCTCCCGTTCCCTAGAAACAAAGCTATTTTGAGGACATTGCTAGCACAAAGGCACCATGTTAAGCCTTACGTGGGAGCAATGCTGGCCCGGATTCACAGCTTGGCGCTCTAACTATCTTGCAACTTGGACCACCATGGCATTTTAAATGTGTTGGCAGCCACAGTGAAGCTTGTGATCATGAAGACAGCGTCTCCCCTAGAAGAATGAACTCTGTAGTTAGCCAAAAGCGAGAACATTGTGATATGGTGTTTTTGATATTTTTATATATTGGCATGAAAAGGGAAGCACAAAACGTTAGCAACACTGGATTTGTACTTTCTGCAATGGCATCCCTATTACGCACACACACACATCCCCGCGTCCAGGCACCATCCAGTATTCTTCCAGCATTTACCACCTCACAGCTGTCCAGCCCCCCCCCAGCACTTCTCAATGGCGGACGCTATGCGCACATGCACAGTGGGACTAACACTCGTTCGCCAAAGGCACATACATAGTTACGACGCATTACATGACATTGCATTCCATTACAATGCATACGAATACTAGGCACATTGCAAGAGTAGGATAGGTGTTGCATAGCGGAGTCATAAACATCACTATTCCCACTCCAGTGTGTGAAACCCTAAACTAACCGTTGCACCCCAATCCCAACTGTGAACCCAGGAATTCCTTTTTGAGGCCCCAATACACACCCAAAAATCAAAATCAACCCAAATGCACACCCCAAATTTCATAATTTACCCCAAATGCACACAACAAATTTCATAATTTACCCCAAATGCACACCACAAATTTAATAATTTACCCCAAATGCACACCACAAATTTAAGATCCAACATCCTAAACCCATACCGACACGAAAAAAATTTAAATTACACCATTACTGACCTCACAATGTGTTGTACTCAAATGCGATGTAAAGGCACATGCGTTGTCAGAGTTGTGTAGTTAATGATGTTCTGCCTGCGTTGTACTGGACGTCTCCCATGCCAAAGGCAAACCATAGGCTAGCCCGTCTGCGTCCATCTGCCTCTGGACCGCGCTCAGCACCAAGGAGCCTTCCTCTTGGACACTCCACCGCTACTACGCCAGCACCCTCCTCGCCATCAACCCTGGACGCCACCTCGCCTGCCAGGACCAACCTCTGCTCTGGACCGGACATCGCCATCGCCATCATTGACAGCTGCATTATCACCCACAAGGAGCAGCCTGACCTTCAAGGACAAGGCATTGCCATCACCTACAGAGGCACACTCCGACTGACCACGCACTCTAATTACCCAATGGTGACCATGGACCACCTCAACTCCCAGATCCGGACCAAGCCCAAGCACATCCACTGCGGCACCCTCATGTGCAGGCCCCACAGCCCTTGGACCCCCATTCTCAAATACCATTGTTGAGCTCATTGCACCCCAGGGTCTCCCATCCACCGACGACATCCTACTCGGTTATCTCAAGTTCCACCTGGACAACCCCAGTGAGCAGAACACCACCGCCTTCTGGGGAAGGTCCCCAACATCAGACGCAAGCAGCAACTCACCTCAACAGGCCACATAGCAGGACACATGGTCAAGCACGTCACCTCCGCCAGCGGGAGCTTCGACTTCAGCCACAACACCGGACTCTCCTGGACCGACCATCATTGGATACATCACGTCTTCACCGCCATCATCGCAACCCCTCGCAGCTGGATCGAGGCCACCGAAGGACGTCTCGCCAACCCTCTCTGCACCAACACTCCGCCACTGCTTCCAACCAATGACACCGTTCCGCGCAACCGCCACCAATGGTTCTCCAACAGCGCCGACATTCGGGCACCCCTCATGTACAGCACTGCGTCAGTACCTTCCGCCTGCCTGATGGCAGGCATGAGGGTGACACAGTGCCACAGGTATAGGCTGGCCCCATGCATTGTTGGTGTTGTGTCATGGTTGTGACACGACTGCAGCAATGTGTGACTTTAGTGAAGACAGATACGTTAGGATTTCAGATGTATCTGTCATTACTTACATCATGGAGCGCTGTTCAGTGGATACAGCACATCCGTGGTGTTGCAAGAAGGGGGCAGTGAAAAGTGTTGCAACGCTGTCTTGTTGCAGCGCTGCAACACTTTTCATGAGTAAGGACCAGGAATGCGCACTATCTTATGGATGGTGCGCAGTCCTGCCCTGTATTTTTGTAGCAGGGCAGTGCAGCAACATTGCTTGCAGTGCGGTCCAGCAACAAAACATGCTGAAATGAGGCACCAAAGGTTATCTCGATTTTAAGACCAGGTATGTTCTGGTCTTAAAAACTGCCTCTAGTTGCAGTTAGAGCCATTTTTGGTGTCCTCTGGACTTCAGGAATCCCCTTGAGAATATGGAGATGTTGTGTTAACATCGGATTTTGCATGGGAACGCCTCCCTTGCATGTCATTAGCGTAAATATCGCTAAAATAAATCGCGAACTTTGTAATGGTAGTTTTCGCCTGAAAGCTGTCACTAACGGCTGTTAGCGACAGCTTGATAATACTGCGATAAAAGTATCACTGCATTACCGGCAGCAAAGTGCTGCTAACGCGGCGATAAATGCTTGAGAATATGCCCCATTGTTTCTCCATAGATTGCAGAGTTTGTGTATAGGGTTAAAAGGTGAATGTGAAAATGAGTCAGTAGTTGATGAGATAGTGAATGGATTGATACATGGGTGGCTGGCTGAGTGCATTGATGGATGAGTGAGTGAGAGGGCACATAGAAAGGAGAGTTATTTAGTGCATGGATAGATGGATGAATGAATGGGTGAGTGCATGGATGGAGGAAGAGCATAGAACATTGTGTAGGGGTAAGGGCAGTGTATTGTGGTAAGGGTAGAGGAGTGTGGGACAATGGAAATGTGTGTAGAGAAAGAGCATGTGGGAGGTTGTGTGTAGGGAAGGAGCAGTGTATTGGCATAAGTGAAATGTGGATACAGGTGCAATGTACACAGATCTGGGACAGTATGTAAAGCATTGTGGCATTGTGTGCTGGTCATGAATGGTGTATATAGGCCCGAGCCTGTGTGGTAGGTAGGGGAAATGTAGCAGCAGTGCATGTGTTAAGCAGTGTGAGAGTGGTAATGTGTGGAGGCGTGGCTTTCTGTGGGTTGTAGGATTTAGGATGTAAAATGAGGCAGAGGCATGGTGTGAGGAACAATCGTTATGTGTGGATTTGAGGCATTGTGGGGTGACAATGTGTGGTACAAGCCTATGGAGTCCGAGGTATTTTTTGAAAAGCATTAGTGACAATGACTGTCTGGGCAGTGTGTGCATGCTTCCAGCTGTTAAGTTATCGACTGGTTGGTCAGTACTAATAATGCAGTATAATAAAATATCTCTCTTTTAGTCAAAGCAAAATTGCGATACGATTTAATTAAAGGTTTATGAGAATCAGTGGTTTATTTCCTAAATGTTTCACTCTCTAAAACTGAAAGTAATTAGAACATAATTAATAATTATTGTGGTAATTTTGTTGTGTGAACATACATTGAAGGTAAAAGTTGTTAAGTTATTTGCCTACCTAGTCCTTAGGGTCACCCCCAATGCCTTGGTTAAGGCCTGAGTTTTAACATGTTTAAAGATGACTGCATAGCCTATTTTACACTTTTCAAGCCCTGGACCACGTTAACATTTCCTCACAACTCCTTAAGGAAATATATTCGAATTTACAGGAATTGTAAAACATGGAACAACATGTCACCTCATTAATTGAAGCCTTCTCAACTGGTTGGCCTTATGATGAGACCAAGGTTGGTGAAGTGAAGTTAAGTTAGAAATGTAAATAAAGTCACTATACAGCAGACTGGGAGTGAGACCCACAGGCTTGTCTACTTAACTCAAGCAAAGGATTTTGGAGTCATAATTATAACTTTACAAGCTTCCTACCCCATCAACGCTGCAGCGTCCTTCTCCAGTGAGAGCACCGAAAGTCTTAGCACTTTAGTGTGAAAATGTTTTCCATAAGCCTAGTTGTGCTTGGAGGAAGTTTTTTTGCTGTAGGAATGGCTCATAGACATGATACCAGAGAGTGGTCACCTGTCACTGATTTAACTTATTGACAGTGACTGAAAAAATCAGGGCTTGAGACAAATGTTTTTTTAAGTGCCAGTTTTACTGACACATCTATAGACTACAACTAATCACAATACAGTTGTGAAAATAAAAATATAGCACAAATATGTTCTAAATATGAGCTCCATGTTGGAGCTTTATATGTCCCTCTAGCATAAGAAAGGAGATAATGAGTGTACCGTTGGGAGATCACTATCAGATAGCATGGGCCTACCTACTTTTCGTAATGGGATGAGAGGTAGTCGGATAGACTACTTTCTCATCAACTTGGAGCTATGGCCGAGTCTAATTGATATGATGATCCAGAGGAGAATCGAGAGTGACCATGACCCACTAATGTTATCCTTGAAGCTAAGGGGGCCAGAAACCCAGTCCCAAGCAATTGAGATTATAACTGCCGATGTATTCACCACAAACGATATGAGAAGGGTAAAGTGGTCAAATCTAGTAGAAAAGGAAAGTGTCCTAGCAGAGATGAAACATGCAGTGGAAGACACCATAATAGTTATTTCCTCCCTAGAAAATACGGATGATAACAAGGGAGCAATCATTCAGGCGCATGAAGAGCTTTTTGCCAAACTCAAAACTCCTTTGTTAAGACAAAAAAACTTGCAATCGAGGAATTGCCCAACATGCTAATTGGTACAACAAAAGCTGCAGAGATGCTTATAAAAATTTGTCAAAAGCCATAAGATTCAAAACGAGGGATGAGATTAAAACTGCACGAAAATTGTACAAAAATTCCCAAACTGCAGCTAAAAGGGAGTTCGACGAAAAGAGGTGGAATGATCTTCTGGATGCATGTAATTGCAACAACATGCAGAAATTTTGGCAAATACTAAAATGGGGCAGTGGTGAAATCAGACAAACCCCGGATAATAATGTTGGCCCCGAGCAGTGGGTTTCTTTTTTTCAGGCTCAGTTTTCTACCACTAAAGCCAGCTCTGATTTTCGTTCCACTCTAGTCGTTGAAACTACCTTAATCTTTGGGACAGGGGAGGTTGAATCTGCTATGGATGCGATCCCCAGGGGCCGTGCTCCTGGTCCCGACTGCATTCCAGCTGATTTATTTAAGTTTGACAGAGCAAATTGGATTAAGTATATTCAAATACTCGCCAACGCAATTGCCAGTGGAGCCCCAGTCCCAGAATCATGGCGCGGTGCGGAAATCATTCCGATTTATAAAAAGGGGGACCGCTCAAGACCGAGCAATTATAGGCCTATAAGCTTAATAGGTTCCATCCAAAAAATCATGGCCCGGCTCCTATTGAGCAGAATCCACATTTGGATAGACGAATTTGAAATCTTGTCTTCCCTACAAGCTGGCTTCCGCCCACACGTTAGCACCATAGATCAAGTTTTTAGATTTATGCTGATCTACTGGCACACCGTAACTATTGCGGGGGGAACCTTGTACGCGGCTTTTGTAGATCTTAGGTCCGCGTTCGACTTGGTCCCCCGTAATAAGTTGTGGCAAGTTTTGAAAGAATCGGGAATGCCAGTGGCACTCCTTGATCTGATTATTAAACTGCATGAACACAATTTTGCACAAGTTCGTTGGGGAACACAGGGGAAGGTAACAGAAAGGTTCCCCGTAACCAAAGGGGTTAGACAAGGGTGTGTATTGGCCCCTACCCTTTTCTCACTATTTATTAACAGGGTTGTTAGTTATTTTACAATCTACCCTACTGACGCCCCCTCACTTGCTGGCGCAAAGTTGCCATTGCTAATGTTTGCAGATGATACCCTGATTCTGTCTAAGACCCAAAAGGGATTACAACAAGCCTTTGACAGATTCGAGGTCTTCTGCAAAGAGCATGAGCTGGTAGTAAACGTTGACAAAACCAAGTTCATGGTCTTGAACAAACACAAAGTGGTGAAAGGGAGGGTGTGGATGAACAATGCCCAGTTGGAACAAACGGATGTTTTCACTTATTTGGGTGTCACATTAGGAAAGAGGTTAAATTGGAAACCTCAGATTGATATTCTAGCTCTCAGGCATGCCCAATTAGCAGGGGTCCTCTTAAAAGAGCACAAGCTCTCGCAAACCAAGCCAGTTGGCCCCGTTTTATCTAATTATAATGCTAAAATCAGGGCTTCGGTTTTATATGGTGCGGAGCTTTGGGGTTTCGAAAAAATCACACCTCTAACCATTGCACAAAATAAGTTTCTACGCAACATGGTAGGATTACCCCAATCCACCCCCTCAAACCTCTTTACCTGGATCTGGGCTGTTATGGAATCGAAGAAATGGCTCGGTTCAGACCCCTAGCACATTGGAGAAGGATTTGGTCTACCCCGGAGCTGTTACCCTACGCCAGTGCACTAAAATTTGTAAGAGAAGCAGATTTGTCCTGTAAAATCAAATGGTTACAAAATATTAAAGGTGCACTAGTAGATATGGGGCTTCGTCATCTGTGGGAGGATCCAGAGGGCAATCGGTTTCCATCTAAAACTGAGTACAAGGTGGCGTATTGGAATAAGGTCAAACAAAAAAGTTTGTCAAATTGTGACCATTCCTCCCTTACCGGAGCCTTTCTGGAACACAAATATGAACCACAGTTTGAGCCCTACTGGAATTTTATCAGAAAGTCATGCGTTAGGAAACTGTTCCACCAATTTAGAGTAGGCTCATTCCCGATAAATGCATTTAGGATGAAATGGCAGAATGCGAATGATATCATATGTCCCTCCTGTCAATTGATGGACGAGACCATCCTGCATATTTTGTTTGTGTGTCCGGCCTACAAAAATCCCAGAGCGAAATGGCTTAAACCTATCTGTTCAAACCTGGGCACAAGATCAAGCACTATAGCCTATCGCATTTTGAAGACTAACTTACAAGAAACTTTGGTAATAGCTCTGTCAAAGTTTTTAAGTTGGATGTGGGGCATACGTAGAAATAATATGAAGAAGTTAAATACCAAAAGTGCTAATGCTGTCGTTCAGGACACATAAAGTTCGATTCTAGATTAATATTAGGAAGAATAGATTGAACAGGGCAGTCCAACATTCACATGCGCGTGCTTCACAGTTTATGAGATATGTGCAATAGATTGTTAAATGATTTTAAGTTTTTTTAAACTGATTGCTCTTATATTGGCATTTTAATGAACTATTTATGTGTTTGCTATTTGTGCTTTTATATTGTAATGTGTTATATGTGTCTTTAATGATTTCTTACGATCGAAATAAAGACTAACTTGAAACTTGAGTGTACCGTTTTGACATTTCTTACTCGCCTCCATTATACTAATGACCAGATAAGAGCAAGAATGTACTCCCTTTAATTGCACACATGATTTTGTCTTCTTGGTACTGTTAATTTAACGTTTTGTTACAAATATTCCTACACTTTAGCCCTGATTCCGAGTTTGTTGGAGTAGTAAGTGTTATTTATCTCACCAGGAAAATAATTATATCTCAGAGTTCGTTATTTAGTGGGTTCGACAAATAGGGTCTTTTTTGAGGATTTTAGTGTTTAGCACTCCAAAATCTGCATGGTACTTAAATACTGTGTGATTAACAACTGTTACATTTGATCAGGTTTGATCTGCCGAAATTTAACAGAGTTTGAGATATTTAACGTAACTAGGCCCTCATTTACAGGGATTTCTTGTAGGGCTGCCCAGCAGGTCTCCTTGCTGCGTTGCCCTACACCAATGTAAAGGGCAGGAATTTATGCAATACAGTGCATTCCTGTCCTTTACCCTTGCTCTGGTGCCATTTCTGCAGCCTAGCACCAATGCAGGCACCCTTGCACCATGGTGCAAAGGTGCCAGTGTTTTCGGCAGGATTGTTTTTGTGCAGGAAGGGGCACCTTCCTGCACAAAAACAATATTAAGAGGCATTTTCCTCTTTCTATGTGTGCTGCAAAATGCAGCACTCATAGAAAGCGGCAAAAAGGAGAAATAAAGATATTGTCATAGGGTTTCTGCACATACAGAGCTATGCACAGGATAATAGGACCTCGGAATATAGTGGTGAGCCAACCATAAACCTTAGCACCCAAAACCCCAACCCAACTAGCCTTAGCGTCCCATTAGCACCAATGTACCAATGCTTAGACAACCCAGAACACGGTATCTCTCTCTCAGGACTCGCAGAGGCAAGAACACTCTTTCGTCACATTCGTACCTGTCCACAACATGCGTATGAAGAGACACTGTATAGGTTAAAATGTTTATTTCAACTTATGTGCTCTGAGGTACAGTACACGTGTCAGTACTAGTAGCATAATACATAAGAACAATATAATCAGCATAGTTACTACTCCATAAAATACGAACGGGGAAAGCATCTCATAAAGCAGTGGATATATGTCTAACTAACATTACCACCCTCCCCGTGCTGGAAGCCAGTTTATTATAATAATAGAAGACCTTTGGGCTTTGACTAGCGAACCCCCATACCTCAGTCTCTAGATGCAAACTACATCAGCAAACAATCACAGCTCTTCTCTCTGGAAAGGTCGTCTCCAAGTGCTATCTTAGAGCAAGCAAACGCATTATTAAAAGCACACTAATTTCTTGATGGCAGCTGTACAAGTGTTATGTCTAGGTGCGAGGGACGGGCCAAATCAGCATAAACCAGGGGGTTGTTATTCGACCTTGTAACTGTTGTTCAGACCGAGCCCAAAAGGGAACAGGAGAAAAGGTGAGCAACAGAATATGCAGACTGTTGCAGAATCACTTGGCAATAACAAAGGGCGAAAGAACAACATCCAATAATAACGTGCGCAATAGTCATCATGGCATCCAGGCCTGCGGAACATGGTCAGACCATCCAGTAGGCCATGATCCACAAGACACCCTCCCCTGGACAGTCCATCGGCCGAAACAAAAACGAAGACAGAGTTCCAAACACTTGAGCAGAATTGAGGCTGTCTACTGAGAACTAACGGCAAGTCAATCAATCCAAAAATGTGAATGAGCAGAAAAACGCTATACCGTCCAACAGGACATCATTGGAATCGTCAAAAAATGTAGACGCCATCCAGTCCAACAGGTCAAAGCTGCAGGAATGTTCTTCAGAGTATGGAGCATCCAAAAGCAATGCGGGACAGCTTGCGTGATATTCAATGTAACTTTGTTGTAGGAGGTCCTGAGCAGCCGCCCAGATATCCCATTGTGCCAAAATCCCCAGTGCAGCCGCACGCATCATAAAACCAGCAGCGGAACAGTCCCGTTCATGGGCCTCTAAGGGACCCACCAACCGAACAAAATCCGGTACCGACAATGACGAATTGGAGAGGCAATAATCCATGGTCCATGTAAACGGACATCGGATGCAAGACATCACAGGTTGCACGCAAGTGAAATACGCAAAGCGAAAGGAAAGGGTGTAGGACACACTGATAGTTGCCAAGGGCAGAACATCGAAGCCAACCAGGAGTCGCTCACGGAGCAGCTGGAGGCGTTCGGGATCGAGAAGGGCCCAGTGGAGTGCAGCCATTGCGCAGAAAACAGACCAACAGCAAGACACCGGCCGCCAAAGCGAGGATTAATGGAAATCCACCAAAGACGCTAGAAAAAATGGAATGAATGAATGCCGGTATCACACCGAAAATAGTTTGAAAGGTGGTCACAAGGCCAGACCCCACAACCTTAAAAAGTGCACCAGACCCTCAGTGTTTGATGCGTTAAAAATACGATGAATTAACTCCCCAAAATGCTGGGGGAGGTCAGTGTTCAAAAGGGCCTGTATTTCACTGTGGGTGCTCGCCACCTGGAGAATGAATGTCTCCCGGGCGGATGTGAGCATAACCTCCTCATTCAATAATAGGGCCTTTATTCTGTTCAACTTATTGAAATCTGCCTCCATGGTAGGAATGGAAGGCCAAATAGAGCTATCAACGATGTCGTGAGGGGGAGGAAAAAGCACATTCTTGCAGCAGACAACTCTGTGCGAGACTGTAACAATATACGGAATGCCGGCCCGCAGGCCACAACAATTTTCGTTATTTAAAAGCAAATAGCTACCGTTGGTAAGCAAAGTAAAAGTAGGAGAAATAGCAGGAGCAGGAATACCCTTCAGGACACATGCAAGATTTGGAACTGAAACGCTACAAGCCCCGTGCAATTTAATATGTTTACAAATAAGCGAATGACCCACAGTTGAATCACAAGACTCCCCGTGAGAAATACTTCCTTGCCATCTCTAAGGCATTTATACATGAAAGGCAAGGACCAAAGTTCATGCAGGAAAGCACCACCCAAAGGCTGGAAACGGCCCACAGGATAATGCTTCATGCACGAACTGAACTCAAATAGGGAAAAAGGTAAAGCTATAACCCCATGAACTAGCCACACCGCCGAATCTAGTTCTGCTACAGAGAACGGCAAAGGATCCACTTTTTCAATATGTAACAAAGTGTAAGACGCATCTTTCATGGACATGAACTGCTGTTTGTCAGTCAAATTAATAGGCAGAAAGAGGGCAGTGGTGTTTAACAAATTCCAAGGAACTTTACCCAACTTAAGAGTTTGCAAAGTCCATGCAAACTGCATCACTGAGCGCAACTGATTCTGACCATGATACAACATAGAGACATCATCTTGTACAATATCAACAACAGAGGATACAATATTGTCTAATGTGTAAATGCGGGAAGACAGGGTATTTATACTATTGTCAACAACAGCAAGCACCTTTTCCAAATTTGCTTGGTCTATTTCTCTAAGACGGGAAGCAGCTTCCATTTGTGACAGCTTCCAGAGCTCATTATACGCTTCATAAATGAATCTCTTCGGTCGGGGACCACGAGGTCCCAAGATAAAGTCAGATAGGTCAACAGTGCCTGATAGGAGGGATAAATGGTTCTTAACAGAGTCTAAGGACGAATGTTGTAACCATTGTTTACATAATTTACCAACTGAATACGTGGTCACAGTACGAGTTTCAGTAAATCTTGGATCAGGCTTGTCCTGTATGTAACCAGGACTCGTGTCATGAAAGCGAAGTTGGCATGCATTAGATGATATGGGCCATGCCAACCAGGGTGACTGTATCAGTGCAGAAACGTTAAAGGAATTATTCTGAAACTGAGCCTGTAACGCCATAAGGGACATATTAAAATGCAAACTATCATTTGGCAGACTCGACAAGGATGGGATGGTAGGCGCATTTAGTTGTTTAACGGTGGCCAACCCCCAACACGTGGTCTGATAAATGGAAGCATTTAGAAATATAATTTGGGCTGGGATAAGGCAAGCACGGTGAAAGGCCTCAGTGCCTTGCACCTGCCATGGCTTCGAACCCCAAATTGATTTTAAATCCACTGTTTCTTTCCAATATTCATAGCCACCCACCGCCAAGGCGCTCAAAAAGGAACCCGAATATAACAATTTAGTGTGGGTCAACATTATTTTCTTAGTCAATGTAGTTTTTAATTTAAAATAATATGACCCAGGGTTCGATCGATTAAAATCAGTAAAATAGGTGAATTTATTTCGAAGAGTTTGGGAACTACCTGGTACGGGGTTTGGGCAGTGTTCCCATTGGGTGTAAGTAACAGGGCTGCGTAGTGCACTTGGCTTGTGGAGAAAATGATTTCCCCAATGTTGGTAACAATACAAATCGGCATAATTCGCAGAATTCATATACAAGTCTTCAGCATTAAAAGAGGCATAATATTTTAAATCAGCAAACAATGCTTCAACTGCATGCACATCCCAATCATCAGAATGAATATTACTTTTTACTACATCACCCATCGAAACTCGAAGGACATTTGGTACATTAATAATTTCTGTCGGGCCATGTATTTGAAAGTTTACCGCATCCCATACTATGCCATCAGCAACTGGAAACGCTGAAATGTTCACAAATGTGTGGTCACGCTTCATGATGTGTGAAGAGGAATGTGGAGCCAAAGTTCCAGCAACACTGTTCACAGCAGAGCGTTCAGGTAAATAGTGACCATTGATGAGTAGAAAGAACACTGTGACAAAGCCAATGGACATGAACAAAAAAACCAAGAAAAGTACCATCCAAATGTATGTCCAAGGTGGAATCAAAAAATTGTCTCTAAACCACGATACAAAAAGACTAAACTTGGACGGGACTTGTGATGAATTGGATTCTGAGTCAAAAGAATAACGTGTCGGGCTCAGTGGCGTTGTTGATTGGTGTGCCACCGACTCCGTGGCGGGATAAGTATATTCGTCCTCGGCTATGCAGGGTGATGCAGGGGGTTCAAATATATTTTCAGGCAAATCAACCATCTCCATGGTAACATCAGTGACTGTTCGTGCAGGCGTACCTCGAACGCTTGTCCGATAAATGGCAGGACAAGAGACCGCTGGTGTGACACTATTTAGGATCGGCCAGATGTTGTAGCTTGACATTTTCCACTGAGATGTATCTGTTTTCCTTGCGACCGGGAAGCGGTGGTAGGATGACTGTACGTGTTCCCTTCAAGCCCAGTACTGGAACCGGTGCACGAAAAGAGGGGCCGAATTCTTTCTTGTTCTCCACCTTCTCTCGAACCAGGTCTCCAATCTTCGGAAGCCAGCCGGCAACCGGAATCTGCAAAGCAGGGTCTGTGGCTGAAGGCAAATGTGCAATTGCTAGTTTGTCTCGGGCTTCTTGTAAGTCCTGTAACATAGTAGAATGATTATCTACATCAAACTTGGCGGATTGCGCCGCCATGTCTAGACCATCAAGGTCAGGCACAAACATTCGTATGCCAAAGAGCATTTCGTAAGGGGTCCGCCCACCCAGAGGCCTTCTAGGGAGATTATTAAGTGCACGTTGAACAGTATACAAGTGGGCCAGCCAGTTCCTGCCAGTACCTATAACTCTAGCTGTCAAGGATTGCTTTAAGTCACGGTTCATTCGTTCAACGATAGAGTTGCCCTCAGGCCTATACGGAGACGAAAATTTCACCCGCACCCCTAAGGAGCCCATTGCGTCCTTGTAAGCCTTAGAGGCAAACGCCGGACCTTGGTCAGAATGGAAGGTGCCGCATGCAAAAATTCCCACAAAGACACGCAAATCCCTAATGACATTTCGTGCGTCAGCACTCCGTTGTGGCCAGACCCAGATGAACCGTGTGCACGAGTCCACTGCCACTAAGATATATTTATAGGCAGTGTCTGAAGAAAATGGACCGCAGTGATCCAAGTAAACACACCCAAAGGGTCTGTTCGAAATTGCAAGCGAGGTCTGCGGTGGTCTTGTGACTGTTGAAGGCTTGATCTGTTGACAAACGTCACAGGAAAGCACATAAGTACGTGTATCTTTGTATAAACCACGCCACCAGTAACGCTGCTGCAAAATGGAAATTGTCGCAGACACACCAGCATGCGCCGAAGCCATGCCTTCGTGTGCCGCTGCCATCAAGGAAAGTCTGCGGTCCGCGTTGGGGATCAGCCGAACCCCAACGTTAGGTATTGTTACATAAGGAGCCTGATCGGGACCTATCTGGTAAGAATATTTAGAAGGGAAACCTCTAGGGTAATTAATTCCTTCTTTTGTTGCAGCAATAGCTGCCAAGATATCAGTGTCTATTCTAGACATGGATCTAGTAACTGCTGCTACTGAACACGTGAGTACTGCTGATCTGGCAGCTTCATCTGCCAGACTGTTACCAACAGCGTGTGCGCCCACTCGCTGATGGCCTAGGGTGTGAACCACCTGTGTGAGTGGCAGACGTCTTTGTAATTCTGCCACCCTAACCCAAAGCATTTTATGCTTGATTGTGTTGCCTTTAGCGTCTCTATAGTCATTTTGCGACCAAAAGAACAGATTGTCATTGTATGATTGAACACAGTAGTAAGAATCGCACACGATTAAAGTGGTCACATCAGGATTTACGAACTCAAGCGCAAGCACCAAGGCACGCAACTCGGCCAATTGTGCGGTACTGTCCCCGAGTGCCTGTGTATGCACCACAGTGGATTTGAACTTTCCGTTCACAAACGTACCTGCAACAATAGCACATGCGGCTGAATAAGCATGCTTGGAACCCGTGGCCGGTTGTGCCGAACCATCGGTGTAGATCACACAGTCGTAATCCTCAAGCGGCAATAAGGACAAAGGAGGAGGATGAATGAATTCATACTGTAAAAACTCCTGAGTCTGAAGAGAAGAGTCGAAAATGAAAGTGACATCCGGAGACGTCAAAGATGTTGCCCATTGAATCCAACGGGGGTGCAAAGCTTTAGAGTTCGGAACACTTGCTTTAGTCACTGCCTCTAGGGCAGGATAGGGTGTCACCACCAGAATGCGTTTTCCCTGTGCCAGTGCGCGCTCCTTCAGGATCGCCATTTGCACTGCTGTTAGCACTTTCTCCACAGATGAGAACCGCATTTCTGCAGAGGTGTATAGATGTGACTTGTATGCGATAGGTACTGTGTCACCTTCATTAAAGGTTAAATACGTGAAACCCACTGCCCCTGGAATGATTCTAATCACCAAGTTTGTGTGGTTATCACGTGTCAAAAGGTATTTAGACTCAAGAAGGTCTGTCTGCAGTGATTGCAGAATGGAGGTATGCTCCGGAAGCCAAGCAAGACTTCGAAAAGGTAGGCTGTATCAAGGCATACAGTGGCTTGATACGCTGGGCATATTCGGGAATGTATGTACGTCCGAAATTCAGAAAACCCAGCAAAGACTGAAGCTTCTTCAGATTTGTAGGAGGGCACAGAAGTGCACATTTCTCCAGAAAATGGGGGGCTAAACCCTTACCTTCATTGTTGAGCTCATAGCCCAAGAACAAAACGGTAAATTCAGCAATATGGGATTTGGCAAAGTTAATTTTGTATCCCTGAACCGCAAATTCAAGAATAATGCGGTCCACTCGCGTCAGATGCGGAAACAATTAATCGTCTGTCAGATAAATGTCATCCACATACGAACAGGCGTCTGGATCTATGCCGTCTAATAAAGAGACAACACGAGCGGCAAACACTCCTGGACTATTTTTGTACCCCATAGGAAGACGCCTGAATTTGAACATTTTACCACCGGAAGTAAAAGCACACCATTGGCCACTCTCCGGGCTAAGTTGTGCGTGTAGAATCCATTTGAAAGGTCAAGAGTCGTTTTGTATTTTTTACGAACAAGACTGTCTACAAGCGCAGAACTATGGGTATTTTGCACCGCAAAGGTCCGACAATGAGAGTTCAAATGCCGGTAATCCAATACTAAACGGTACGATCCATCGGGTTTAGAAACCGCGAAAAGGGGATTGTTCATAGGTGATACACAGGGTTCAATCACTCCCTGATATTCCAACTGTGTCAGAATTTCGGAAACAGGGCCTTTTGCTTCACGTTTTATGGGATATTGGGGTTGTGGCTGCGGCAACGATCGCAAAGGTATTTCATGGGGGAGATTCCTCATCCCAACCCACGTGATTGCGGAATAACGCTGGAGCCAGGGACACAGCCCATTCTGCTGCAAGAGCCTTTGCTTTGTCCTTTGGGACATGTCTAGAAAAGCTCGGAAGGATTACCTCCTCCCCTTTACGCGCTGTAAGTACGAATGGGGGTGGCCAGTCCGCCTCTGCCAATAAAATATCATATGAAGAGGTCAGATTTTCCCAAAAAATCCCTTTAATTACAAGCTGTATATCACCTTCAATTTGGAGGACTATATTAAATAGTCTGTCAGGAGGTGCCACTCTGGTGTCTGCTGTTTCAACAGTAATGAATGTTTCAGTTGCTGTCGCCTCCATATGAGGACGTAGCGCCTCCCGCACTATGGTTACTTCCGCGGCGCTGTCTAGGAGGGTTACTGCCCACGTCCAATTCAGGAGTCTCGTTCTCACCGTTTGTGGCATATTTCGCTGTTACAGCGGCAACTTTCTTCTTCTGAAATTGGGGTCGAAAACGTTGAGCGTCTTCTTCTTTTCCTCTGACTTGTTGTCAAGGCTGGTCTCGTCCCTGTGGGGCCTCACGGGCCCTTCCTCTATCCTGGCGGTCTCCTCCACCGGCCTGTGACGAAGTCTGTGCCTGTAAAGAACGAGGAGAACGCGTATCAGGGATCTGAAACCTATCCGGAGACTTAATTCTCGCTCTATCGCGTAAATCATAAGTGCGTTCAGAAGAAACTGAAACCGGGGATGCGCCTCGCGATCCCGGCTTTGTCTGTTGCTTACCCTGTTTTTTCAGCCTCCAGCTCTTTTTAGTGAAGACTGGTTTCTCATCCTTCTCAGATTGAGATTTGGTTTGTTGCTGTTGTGGTTGCGATTGTGTTTGCTGTTTTGCAAAAGGCTTGTTACCCAGGCTGTTTCTACCAATAGTTTTGTAAGCCTGGGTAATAATTTTCGGTAATTCGCGAGGCTTGTCCAATTCTGGGACCAAAGCCAAAGCGTTCGCTACTTGAAAGTTCACTGCATCGCCCTTGACATTCGCAAGGATCAGTTCAGCTACTACTTCAAACACTCCCACTAGTCTCATCCCTAATTCCACCGCCGCTTCAGGGCCGTGTTCATCCTGTACTTTTTTAATTACAGAGGGGAGAACTGTCATGGAAGGCGTACCAAAACATTTAGAATATACTGCTGCGAATACTCTACCCCAGTTGTCACATGCTGTCAACTCGGGAATTAAGTCTTTTGGCAAACTAATCATCAAAATACGATGTTTATCCACTGGAGATGTATGTGGAAAAACTGCCTCCAACTGATCAAATTTTTCTGCAAGCCAATAAGGAAAATCATCCTTATGTTGTGGACGTTTGCCCATCACAGAATTCACCATGACAGGACTTATGGTTACTCCGGCTGCACCAGCTGGATGGCCGGCAACACCAGGAGGGGCTCCTGGATGTTGCCAGTAACATATTGCACTAAGGCTCGATGCACTCGTACTAAAGCCGAATACATGTTGCGCAATTCCGCGACTGGTATCGTCATATATCGCGGATGTGGGGTGTACCCGGCCAAAACAGGCCAAGTGGCCCCATCAATAGATAAGGGGCCTAAACGAACCGTGGTAGTCGGTTGTGGAAGGGCGCCATTAAACCAAACACGGTGTTGCCAAGCCGTGAGCGGTACCTCAAGACAAGAATAAGGTATATAATTATTAGGAACTGCGGTGGCTGTATATTCATGGAACAAATCGTCAGTCCCATCCACTGCAGGAAAAGTTACCCATGAGTAGAACACCTCAAAGTGGTAAGCCGGATCGGCTTGTACCACAAAGATCAGTTCGACTCCAGCATCTGGCACTCCATACGCCCGTAAGTGTGTCCGGAGTGCTCCGCGGCTATGCGCCGCAATTTGAACAGCCATTTACGGCTAAAATACTTCGACAAACTAACAGGAGGCAGCACAAGTAGGGTTTTAATCAAGAAAAACCTTTTCTAATAACATCAAGCTTGAAAGAACCTACAATAACTGTAATATAGGAGGTATCACCATCACACACGCTTCCGGAAGCGTACGTGAGGGTTGTGTGGACAAGCACAAGTACTACTCAAGCGTCTCGCAAGTAAGCTGCCCCACTTGTTGGTCGCGCCATGTCATAGGGTTTCTGCACATACAGAGCTATGCACAGGATAATAGGACCTCGGAATATAGTGGTGAGCCAACCATAAACCTTAGCACCCAAAACCCCAACCCAACTAGCCTTAGCGTCCCATTAGCACCAATGTACCAATGCTTAGACAACCCAGAACACGGTATCTCTCTCTCAGGATTCGCAGAGGCAAGAACACTCTTTCGTCACATTCGTACCTGTCCACAACATGCGTATGAAGAGACACTGTATAGGTTAAAATGTTTATTTCAACTTATGTGCTCTGAGGTACAGTACACGTGTCAGTACTAGTAGCATAATACATAAGAACAATATAATCAGCATAGTTACTACTCCATAAAATACGAACGGGGAAAGCATCTCATAAAGCAGTGGATATATGTCTAACTAACATTACCACCCTCCCCGTGCTGGAAGCCAGTTTATTATAATAATAGAAGACCTTTGGGCTTTGACTAGCGAACCCCCATACCTCAGTCTCTAGATGCAAACTACATCAGCAAACAATCACAGCTCTTCTCTCTGGAAAGGTCGTCTCCAAGTGCTATCTTAGAGCAAGCAAACGCATTATTAAAAGCACACTAATTTCTTGATGGCAGCTGTACAAGTGTTATGTCTAGGTGCGAGGGACGGGCCAAATCAGCATAAACCAGGGGGTTGTTATTCGACCTTGTAACTGTTGTTCAGACCGAGCCCAAAAGGGAACAGGAGAAAAGGTGAGCAACAGAATATGCAGACTGTTGCAGAATCACTTGGCAATAACAAAGGGCGAAAGAACAACATCCAATAATAACGTGCGCAATAGTCATCATGGCATCCAGGCCTGCGGAACATGGTCAGACCATCCAGTAGGCCATGATCCACAAGACAATATTTCTCCTTGCTACACCTCACCTCAGGAGGCATAAGGATTTGGGTCCGTCCCAGGTTTACATGATCTCGTAAATCTGGGGCAGCGTCAAAATCCATGGGAGTTGCGGTGGAAAACCCACTGCAACACCCATGGAACACCTCCTGAGTGCAGATAGATAGATAAATAGATCATTTTTTATTGCACAATTAATTAAAATCATTGCAATCAAACTTGGTTAGAATCAGGTTAAAGTGTGTGAATTCCAATGTTAAAAGAAAAGTAACAGTATAGCATCCTGTTAGTCTAAAAATTAAAAAAATGTAGACATCACATTGTCGGCGATAGGAACATGAAGATTAAAACAATTAACATAGCATTGAACGTTGTAGTTCTATATAATTGTCGGAGCCCAGCATGGCTTTTACATCAGTAAAGAATTTCATGAAACGTGCTGCCAGCTGCGCTGAGTCGCCTTTCATGCATTCAACCAGGGCTGCCTGACATGTCCGAATGTTTAAAATACACCGATGGGGCGAAGCCAATAGAATCTCATAGGGTGCAGTTTCTCACAGATGCACAGTACATGAATTAATGATTCCTCTTCTCCCCCACATAGTCGGCGCTGTGTGGCTACGATATCTTTGTACCCTTGGGCATACTTGTATGCCAATAGTGGAATCAAGCCGAACCGTAGCCTCATTAGTTGACACTTCATTATGGCTTTAAGGGAGAGGACAGGTAATATGGCTGGCCCCCGCTGTTATATAATTTTGATGCCCAGCTTCCATGCCTTACATTTTTCAAGGTTATTGCTTCACTGTCAGCTGACATTATTTTTGCTTGTCTTGTTAAGAGTTTTGCTGATACAGGTATGGGTATGGGGGCAGACCATATTTCATGAGCTTCCAATACTCCAACAGAGTGTGTTAAAAAGTCATGCCAGGTTGACCCAGGGTTGTTTATCATCAACCAGATGTGCTTCTGTAGCGAGTTGTCCCTTGCTTGTTTGGCTTTTAGGCAATAAGCTATAAACCTGGCTTTTAGTATCCACTTTTGGGATGACAAATTGAATTCCATGCCAATTAGCGCATGGGAGGTAGAGGAAGGTAGGAAAAATACTTTACGAAAGCAGGCTGACTGAGCTCTGGCCAGCCACGGTGACATCTTGTCTTTGAAGGCTATAGTGCCATGGGCCACTGATGGTATAAATTTAGCGCCCATTGCTTGAATTAGGGGAATTAGATCAGGTGAGCTCATGGCTTCTCTTGCTCTACAGAAGGCCCCCTCCAGCGATTGTGCCAAACCTTGCATCGCGGTGATATGAGTGGACTGCCATCCTTTGTGATCGATCCATACTCCCAGGTACTTGTATGCTGTGACTATCTCAATGAGTTTACCATCAACATTAGTATTCACACTGGGGATCACAGGATCGGCCTAACCAGCTACGTACTAATCCCACCATTAGATAAATTCACACTTAAGTACGTCCAGTGTAGTGATATTCAGAGGGCTGGAGGCTGGTACACTGCCTAGAGATATGCCCTGTCAGAAATGATAAATTAGTGTGTGATGTGATGAAATTGTTTCCCTTGAAGGAATCCTTGTTAAGGATGAGAACCCTCACTCACCCAAGGGTGACATGCTTCATCGTTGGGTCCCCTCCTCACACCCGGACTGCAAGGTCCGTGGGGTGGGCTACAACTCCCAAAGCGGGAGGAGCAGAGGTGTTTTGATGCGCGATGGAGATAGGGTCAGTGAGGGACAGAGTGCAAAATAAATTATAATATGTTGTGTGAGTTAAAACTACATCCAGAGGGCCAAAATCTCTTTATTCTGTAGGTCCAAAGGAGTGGGGTTAATAAGAAGACTGGGTTTTTTAACAAATATTCCCCTCTTGGTGGTCAACATGTTTCTGCCCATCAGCGGGCCCCAGAAGGGGTCCCAGGGCATTCATCAGGACCTTTAATGATTAGTCACTATGTTCAATGTGCTCATACAAAGCAAAAAACGTTTTATTTATACTGGCCCGTCAAGGATCGAAATAGCCAGGAAGGTGGCCCAAATATGTGGAGGGTCCACCGTCATTCTAAGGAAAGAAAAAGAAAAAGGAGAGAAAACAACAAGTAAACATTTCATGCTCACACAATGTTTGTTCAGGTTAGAAAGGCTGCACAATTATGTATATAGTGATCTAGACTACTGTCAGTTCCATGTGTTCGAGACTTCATAATGTTTCATTTATCATATAGCTATTCAAAAACAATGATTCAATCTAGCAAAACATCTCCTATATTTTGTGGTGGATGCCTTACCTCCTCAAGGAGTCAGCGGTATCCACCCTCAAGCCACTGGGTACATCCAGGAGCGCCCCACTGAAAAGGAAACCATAAAAAACAGTAGGACCTGGCAGGTTTTCTGTCAAGTCATTCATGGCGGGAAGCAGCCTTTACAACGCAAACCGTTACAAGGCATGAAGTTTCATCGCATGCCGTTGCAACGAAAAAGGTGTGCAGCAATGGGTAGAAGGTGTTGGATTTAACTCCAACACCTTCCCTACTGTTGCACACACTGTTGTTGGAATAGAAAATTAATCTATTCCAACTTCCAGCGCTCCCCCGACAGAAAGTCGGGGTAAAGTTTGGCGTTGCAATGGCATGCGATGTAATGGCATGCGTTGTAACGTCACATATTCTTCATGGCATAGGTTTACCATCACTAGTATGTGCAATGCTTCATGACTATCTGCATAGTGGTCAGATGCTTCACCTTGTTTGTATTAAAAAAAGCTGCTTAACCGTGGCGAGGTTGATGCGTTTCTATCTGCCAGGCAGAAAAGCGCTGTGCCTGTCTGTCAAATACTGTGGTTACTCAAAAAGGCTTTTGGATATCGCATGCAAGAGAAATGCCAAATGTAAACCACGAATCACTATGGGGATGCTCTCATAGTGGCCACAGCAAGTGTGGTCAGCCGTCTGGTCTAGCGTCTAAATAAAGGTAGTGTGGCATTTAGAGGACCGCGGGACAATATACTTGATGTCCCTCAACTAAAAGCCTTAGTTGTGTCCCCGATGAACATCGGGAGATGAGAGAGGTGGGTGTGGAAAGCGATTGACCTGTGTGCAGCGTATCATCCATTCACTTGACTCGAGAAATGGGCTTTAACTCTCCGCGTAGGGAGCGGGAGCAGAAAAGTTCAGAGTAGCCCACTGTGACGTCCAGCACCTAGTGGAAGGTTACTAAAAAACAGAAAAAACCCGAACGATGTCAGTGCACCACTGAGGGCGGGTAGAAACCTGTATACCATGCCAGTAATATACTAGTTTCACAGAAACATACTATTCTTCCATGCTTGTCTTACCAGTCACGGGGTGCTGAGGTCCTCTCTTGAGTCCCGGCGAGGGTAAAGACGACCAGTGCCGACCGCCATAAATCCAAGTAATGGGCGGAGTTTGCCCCCAACACGTGGTATGCGTGATGGGCATCCGCGTGTAGGTCACGTGGTGCGTGGGTCCATGGGAAATGTAGTTGTTAGGAGATTTCCCTATTTATACTCGATACACCAGTGTGTCAAAATGTACCATTCCGGCACTGTCTCATTCAGAGACAGAGTACCGAAGCGTGATGATGTATTCATATAAGGAAAAGCAAGAAACCAAACAACAAAAGATATAATATACTGAAGCCAATAATAAAGCCTTAGTAGCCCCTACACTGCATTTGCGATCCCTCACAGGCAAGGGAAATCGTATTTTCCAAGAGCAGAACAAAAGGGTCGTGAGGTCTTAGCGGGTGCACATAGCCTTAAATGTCACATTCTGGAATTAAGTGCCAAGGCGAGAGAAAATGTTGTAATATAACCCAGAAGCGAAAGGTAAAAATCCTGTGTGTGTACTCACAGCTTCTATGATCATATTCAGTACCGGTGTTCCGAGGTGGGGGAGTGTGCTACTGCTAAAAAAGCAAAAAATCAAAAAGTCAAACACAAGCACAAGAGGGAATTTAGTTTCTATAGGTATGATTGCCCCTGTTTAAAAGGCAGATACTCTCTCCCGATAAATATACACAAAGGAAGTGTTTACAATAAGGAGCAGTATCAAAGGGCTGATTTGGTGCCTAAACGTTTGCATGTTAAATAAGGGTCGTCATGGAAGCATGTCTATTGCAAAGTAATAGGAGACCAATAGATTTGGGGCAGATAAGCCTGTGAAGTTCATTATGTAATATTGGTGTTAATAGGGAGACTTTCCGTGCCAAACACTGGGTATTGGCATCAAAGAGGCCGCACTTAATCCTACCCTCAGTTGTTCTTTGAAACTTCACTGTGTCAAACGCCTCTATGGGGTAGTCTGAAGAGCAAATAAAAAGGCAAGATAGTTCATAGCGTCCCAGACTCGTTCAGGGTATATCGTCATTTAACCCTTGACTATCACTCTTCAGCCGCGAGACCCAGCGTTGTTCTCTATAGAAGAGAACTGACTCCAAAGTTCCCATAGTCGGTGTGTAGTTGGGCTTGTCCAATATTAGCCAGGTAATGTCATTCTCAGTGTGGGCATGCTCCAGAAAATGCCTAGTCAATTTTGCGTTATTTTTTTTACACCACAAGGAGCTGCGATGTTTAACGATCCTAGTTCGAACCTTTCGTGTTTTCATCCCAATTTAGTTTAATCTGCATGTACATCTCAACAAGTATATTACCCCTTCTGTGTTGTAGTTTGTGTGTTTGGAAAGTTCCCATGGTGTCCGTAGGCCCAGATCAATCTGTGTTGTCGTTATTGTGTATGGGCATACTGAACATGAACCACATGGGAAATGTTCCCTCACAGGTGGTATGGACCACAGTGTGTTCTGTCTCAAATGGATCTGTTCCGTACGTGGTCTTGCAAAGACTACTATGTCTTTAATGTTCTTACTGCGTTTGTGTGCAAAAAATGGTTTGTTCAGATTAATTTCTCCTGTATTCAGGATTAGCCAGTTTTTTGCAACAATTCTCTTGACTGTATTTGTCAGGTGGCTATAGGTACCTACACATACTAGTCTATCGTCACAGTGTTTGGCGTGTGTCTCTAGGAGGGCATCTCCTAGTTATTTCTAGCCCACTTAGCCGCTCCATTGATTAGATCATCAGGATATGCTCTTCGAAATAAATTAGCTTTGAGTGTGGTTGCGTGTTCTTTGAATTTAGTTATTTCAGTGCAGTTCCTGCTCAGTCTTAAGAATTGCCCTACTGGCAAATTATCCCTTAGTGCATGTGGATGGAAGCTGTTATAGCTCAGGAGGGAGTTTCTAGCCATGGGCTTCGTGTAGAGTTCTGAGTGGATTCCGCCATCCTTAGGATATAGCAAAAGTTCCATGAAGGGCAGGGACTTGTTACTGTATTCACAGGTAAATCTTAGATTGGGATTCCTGGTGTTCAGCCAGTCTGAGAAAGTGTGGAGTGTCTCTGTATTACCTTCCCAGATCACCAAAATGTCATCTATATACCTCTTCCAAATTTGTATGTTTTCAGTGTATGGATTATTTGGAGGGTAGATGCATGTTGTTTCAAAATCGTGCATATACAGATTCGCCATGCTCGGGGCAACAGTGCTCCCCATCGAAGTGCCGTTAATTTGCCAGAACAGGTGGTCTTGATACTGGAATATTTTTTCTTTCATTGCGATGATTGCGCACTCTAATATTTACGAGGTTGGTGTCATATCCTCTCGTGTTCTGGAGTCAAGTAGATCTCTGATGGTCTTAAATGTGTCGTCCTGCGGGATATTAGTGTACAGGGATTCTACATCATAAGATACAATGAAGTGTCTTGTGGGACCGAAAGTTATGTCTGTTAATGCATTCAGAATATGCTTGGTATCCTGAAGATAGGATGGCATCTGTGACACCAAAGGTCGTAGGAACCAATACACAAATTGTGACAAAGGCTCCAGGAGTGAGCCAATACCAGAGACTATCGGTCTTCCAGGTGGTGGTCTTGTAGGTTTGTGAATCTTCTGTAATATATAGAAATACGGAACTCTGTGGTGGGTTGGTTGTAAAAACTCTGATTCACCCCTGGTGATCCAGCCCGCTTCAATCCCTCTTTCCACTGGAGTCTTGATGGTTTTCTGTAGTCTCTGAGTGGGGTCATTTTGTATTTGTTGGTAGTATCGGTGATCACTTAGTTGGTGGAGGCATTCCTGATGGTTGTCTGTGCTGTAGGCCTGGGCGGTGAATTGCGCTCCGTTCGCGGAGTTTGCGGAGCTTTCTGCACTCCGCACTCCGCGGAGCTCGCGGAGTGCAGAAATCTCCGCTTCGCGATGTGCAGCGGAGTTTTTTCCCCACTCGCAATCGCGAACGGTAACTTCGCGATCGCGAACAGTAAGTTCGCTAGCGCGAGCTGCCGCTCGGATAGAATTTTTACCCGAGCGGCAGGAATACCAACACAGTTTGCACTACACTCCGCCACACGCAGAACTTCGCTGAGTTTTTTTGTAACTTCGCGGGGTTTCGCATAGCGAAACTCTGCGAACTACGCCCAGGCCTGCTGTGCTGAAAATATTCACTATGGCTCCGCCTTTGTCTGCTGGTTTAATGGTTATTGTCTGATTTGATCCCAAGTCTTGGTGACAATCTCTTTCAGCTTTTGTAATATTACAAAAGGGATGTTTCACCTTTGGTTTCTGTTGTTCAAGATCCTTGATTACAGCTTTCTCGAAAGTGGCCACCTCTGGTGGGACTAAATGCAATAGTGGATTGAAGGTGGATTTGTTCCTTAGTCCAATGTTGACATTGAGGTCAATGTGGTCATCGTCTTTCTTGTCAAAAAAGAATGACAGTCGGATTTTTCTTTAGAATTGAGTTAATTCAATATGTGTGGTGAAGTCATCGCCCAGGAGCGTGGGCACAAATCCCAAGCCCTTATTGAGGACTTCAGTCTCAAGAGGGGTGAAGGTTTGCTGGCTGAGATTCACTATTAGGTTAGTGTCTGGCTCATCGTGGGCGGCGGGTCTTTAGACATGCTCCTCGTCACCCGTTGTTAGATTGCTGGGTCCCACTGTACATGTGGTCTCTGTTGATCTAGTCAGTCTGCTTGTGTTGCCCTGGCCCCTCGTCTTCTCCTTCCACTTCTCCCATGGCCCTTTTGGTCTGCTCTTGGTAAATACGATTTCTCTTGCCCAGAAACGCTACTCCTGCAAGGGACCGTAAATGCAGTGTAGGGGCTACCGAGGCTTTATTATTGCCTTCGGTTTATTATATTTTTTGTTGTTTGGTTTCTTGCTTTTCCTTATTTGAATACATCATCACATTTCGGTACTCTGTCTCTGAATGAGACAGTGCCGGAATAGTACATTTTGACACACTGGTCTATCGAGTATAAATAGGGAAATCTCCTAACTACATTTCCCATGGACCCGCGTACCATGTGATCTACTTGCGGACGCCCGTGGATTTATGGCGGTCGGCACTGGTCGTATTAACGCTCGCCGGGACTCCAGAGAGGACCTCAGCACCCCGTGACCAGAAAGACAAGGATGGCGGGATAGTATGTTTCTGTAAAATTAGCATAGTACTGGCATGGTATACAGGTTTCTACCTGCCCTCAGTGGAGCACTGACATTGCTCGGGTTTTTCCTGTTTTTTAGTGACCTTCCACTAGGCACTGGACGTCATGGTGGGCTACTCTGAACTCTTCTGCTCCCGCTCCCTACGCAGAGAGTTAACGCCCATTTCGCGAGTGAAGTGAATGGATGATACGCTGCACACAATCGCTTTCCATACCCCCCCCCTCTCTCGTCTCCCGATGTTCATTGGGGACACAACTAGGGCTTTTAGTTGAGGGACATCAAGTATGAAGTCCCGCGGTCCTCTAAACGCCACACTACCTTTATTTAGACGATAGACCAGACGGCTGACCGCACTTGCTGTGGCCACTATGAGAGCATCCCCATAGTGATTCGTTGTTTACATTTGGCATTTCTCTTGCATGCGATATCCAAAAGCCTTATTGAGTAACCACAGTATTTGACAGACAGGCACAGCGTTTTTCTGCCTGGCAGATAGAAACGCATCATTCACGCCACGGTTAAGCAGCTTTTTTGAATACACACAAGGTGAAGCATCTGACCACTATGCAGATAGCCATGAAGCATTGCACATACTAGTGATGGTAAACATATGCCATGAATGACTTGACAGAAAACCTGCCAGGTCCTACTATTTTTTATGGTTTCCTTTTCAGTGGGGCGCTCCTGGATGTACCTAGTGGCTTGAGGGTGGATACCGCTGACTCCTTGAGGAGGTAAGGCATCCACCACAAGATATAGGAGATATTTTGCTGGGTTGAATCATTGTTTTTGAACAGCTATATGATAAACTAAACATTATGAAGTCTCGAACACGTGGAATTGACAATAGTCTAGATCACTATATACATAATTGTGCACCCTTTCTAAACTGAACAAACATTGTGTGAGCATGAAATGTTTACTTGTTGTTTTCTCTCCTTTTTCTTTTTATTTCCTAGGAACGACGGTGGACCCCCCACATATTTGGGACACCTTCCTGGCTATTTCGATCATTGACGGGCCAGTATAAATAATAATTGTTTGCTTTGTATGAGCACATTGAACAGATAGCTAATCATTAAAGGTCCTGATGAATGCACTGGGGCCCCTTCTGGGGCCTGCTGATGGGCAGAAACATGTTGACCACCAAGAGGGGAATATTTGTTAAAAAACCCCAGTCCTCTTTTTAACTCTACTCCTTTGGACCTACAGAATAAAGAGAGTTTGGCCCTCTGGAAGTAGTTTTAACTCACACAACATATTAAAATTTGTTTTGCACTCTGACCCTCACTGACCGCATCTCCATCGCTCATCAAAGCACCTCTGCCTCTCCCACTTTGGGAGTTGTAGCCCACACCACGGACCTTGCAGTCCGGGTGTGAGGAGGGGACCCAATGATGATGCATGTCACCCTTGGGTGAGTGAGGGTTCTCGTCCTTAAAATGGATTCCTTCAAGGGAAACAATTTCATCACATCACACACTAATTTATCATTTCTGACAGTGCATATCTCTAGGCAGTGTACCAGCCTCCAGCCCTCCGAATATCACTACACCGGACGCTCTTGAGTGTGAATTTATTTACCATCAACATGCCATGAGCCTCTCCTCTTTATTTGTCTGGAGATTATCATCGCCTTTGTTTTTGCCGATTTTATTTTCAGGTTGTTTGCTTTACATTATAATGACAATGCAATTAAGAGCGCTGCAGCCCGATCAGAGTTTGGTCTAGCAATATTTTATCATCCGCATATTGCAGCGATTGGATGCTAGTTCTGGCGAGTTTGGGGGGAAAAGCTCGGGCATCAGCCAGATAATGTGGTAAATCCGCCAAGTGCAGGTTAAAGAGCATTGGGGCCAGTATGCATCCTTGCTCTAATCCTTTGTTGGTTTTTATTTTTTTGATCATGGACCAGCCAGTAGACACTCTGATCTTTACCCAGGTTTCCGAGTATGGGGCGACCAGTGTGTTTAATAGTGTGTTGTCGATGCCCCAGTTTTTAAATTGCATCCACAATCTCGGAAGGGCCACGCTATCGAAAGCTGTTTGAAAATCAATATATGCTAGATACAGAGCCCTCCCTTTTCTTGAGAGCGTAGTTCAAATCAAATGGGACACACAGACCTAATTATCTTCAATATTGGATCCCTTTTGGAAGCCTGTTTGCGTGTACGGGATCAGATTACACACTTCAGCCCATTCCGTCAGTTCTTTTAGTAGTGTGCTGGCGTAGTACTTCCCGTCTACGTCTAGGATGGCTGGGTTAGATCGCAAGCCTTTTTTGTATAATGGGACTAAGAGGGAGCCCCTCCATGACTCAGGGATGTTTCTTCCCGACCTGTTCTCCCAAAATAAGGGCGTCATAATTGCGTCCCATTTCCGAGCCGTCACTTTATACACCATGGGCGGAATACCATTTGGGCCAGGTGCCGCTCAGGGTCGCATTTTATTAATGAGGTGCATAGCCATGTGGGGAGTTATTTCTTTTTGGTCATGCGATCGATTTTTTGACTCCATGCTCTTTGGTACGTTGTTGATAGCCCTCATATTCGGGATTGTGCTATTTTCACTAGATGACTCCACGTAGAGGGCTTCTATGTGGTTTTCCCACGCTGTGGGAGAGATATTTGTGGTTGTGGGTCGCTGATTTGATTTGAAGCAATTATTCATCCACTTCCAAAATCGCTTCTGATCTCGTGACTTTATTATTTCATATGCTTTATTCCAGTGACTTTCTTCAATCATTCTCCGGAGGGAGACTCTTGCTTTCCTGTAGTTCTGGCGAATTGCAACAACCTTTGCCTGAACTGATCTATGTTCAGACGTGTCATTAGTGGTTTTTCGCATGGTGTTGTTTAATTTGCGCTTTAATATCACTATTAATTGTTTTTGTTTTATGAGGCGATCAACTTTTGAAGTTGATTCATTAGATCTTGGCTTCATCCCGGTGGTTATTTTTTCCCTTATCTCTTCCAAAAGGTGTTCCCAAGATTTTGTCAAGGTTAAATCGCCATTATCTTGAATTGTTCTGTTCAGAAGTGATTCCACTTCTTTGTTGATTTTTTCTTTATGTTCTATCGGCCACCTTATTTTTTTTTATTGTTCCAGATTTTCCTCCTCACCGATCAGTTTGATTTTTGGCCAGTGACATTGCAGTGATAGTATGTCGTAGGCGATAATTGCGTGGTCGCTTGCCATTGAGGGAATTACAACAAAATCTTGTGTTGCGTAAAAGTGGGCAATCGAAATCCAGATGTAATCCAGTGTGGCCAGTCTAGAGTGGGAGGAGTGAGTGTAAACTGCTGGCGAGTCAGTAGTTGATCTTCCGTTTATGATTTGAAGGCCCCGGTGGTTTAAATAGGCTGACAGTTTGAGTCCATGATTGTCTTTTCGTTTGTCCTGACTGCTTATTTCTGGAATAGACCAGGTGGAGTCGTCCAAAGCTACCAGGGAGGAGTTTAGGTCTGATTCCATTAGAATGGCATTGAAATCTCCCATTATTATCCATAGATCATTTGGGCGTTCAGAGTGAAGATCGCTGATTGCTGGAAGCATTCTACTTAGCGTTGTTTCTCTTTTGAGCTTAGATGGATGAAGATAAATGCAGCCTAGGATCACAGAGTGCTGGTCATGGCTCGGTATGTCAGGTTTTAAGAGCCTTGCCTTAAGAAATATGTAGTCACCATTTCCCTCACAAAGGTGGGATACCTGAACCGCCATGTTGTTTTTGACATAGATTGCCACCCCTCCCAAGGCGTGGCCCCCTGCTTGTGAGGGTTGCGATTGATTCGTAGGCGGTATAGTCTGGCTATGGGGTTGAACGAAGGGCCCAAGTTTCTTGCACTGCTATGATGTTGTATCTCTTCAAAAATTGTATTGCGCCCATTTTGTCTTCATCGTCGGTTATACCCCGGATGTTCCAAGAGCAGATTTTTAGCTTGGAAGCGGGATTATTCTTGTTGAATATGTGTCCCAGATTGTTAGGGATGAGATTTTAGGGCACGCGATACCCAGGACCAGTCTTTGGTGTTCTTCCCCTTAGCCAGGCATGTGCGTTTTCCCCCTTCTGGGTCCGTTGTGATTTGTATTAGACCTTCACTCCACAGCCTAGTTCTCGGTCCACCTTTGGTGCCGTGCAGGATGGAGTCAGTTGCAGGATTTGTCACGTTCTTACTATTCTCTCTGTCTTGTAATTTTCTTTCTTGTTTTGAAGGCTGTGATGTAACAGCTTCTTTTCTCAGGATCACTAGGTATTTTGTTATTACTTGGTTTCTAACCTGGATCCCCCAGTCATCCAAACGATTTCTGATTTCCCTTAGGGCACTTGCCTAGCCTGATTCGAGAACATTACTTCTGTTATCTCATTTGTGTCGCCGGGCTCTGGGGCAAGGAAAGCCACACTATCAATGTCTGTGGTTTTTATTTTCTCTAAACCCGTCATGTTTGAACAGAGCCTCAGGATGTTTCCTCTGTTAAGGATGTCCAACTTCCCTTGCGAAGTGTATTCAGGATATAACCTCAACTTTAGATTTTCTGGGTTTTTGAGTTGATCCGAGATGGATGGTTTTTAAGGAGGACTTATATCTGAGTCATCCGGGTCCTTCGTTGCATTTGGGATTCGGCTCTTCCAGATGTTCACTTCTTCCAGAGAGTAAATTGTCTGTGCTTCATGTTCGGGTTCGTCACTCCTTGTTCTGTGATACGGGGATGACGGCTCTCATTCTAGAGGCATTTATTTCCTTGTCATCTGAGTTTGTGGTCATCAAACATCTTTGTTTTACTTGGATTGAATTGTCTTTAGTGTCTAATTTTGGTTTATGGTTATATCCTTATATTATACTCACTTTGTATTTTCCTTGGTAGGTGTTATTTTTATTTGGCTTGCCCACTTCAATCTCTAATTGCCGATGGTACTGGCTTACCGGGTCACCTTTTGACTTTTCGGGGCTCTTTTCTAATTTGGATGTTTTTTTCTTGGAAACCCTGGTTTGAAAGTGATCAACTATGTGGGGTTTAAGGGGTTCTTTGCTCTTGTGCCATTCATCTCTAAGTGATAGTCCTTGTACATATTCCTCCGTGATTGGCCGTGACTCTTTATATCCTGCTTTGCGGTTAAGTGTCCTGTGGTTCCCTTAGGATCATGTGCGTTTGTTGTTTCACTTACTATTCTGCTCTGTTGCCCTGCCCCCGGTGCTCTATGATTAAGATTTGGAAGGGAGACAGCATACCCAGTGTTTTCCTTCATTTCACTCTGAAGCAATAAAGGCCCCTCCTTATTGCGTTTGCCCTTGTTCAATTTGTTTAATTTTCTTGATTTTTTCTTATTTTTACTGGTTAAATGCTGAGATTCCACAGATGGTTTTTTTGGGCTGGCTGTTGTTTCGAGGCTTCATGTTTGATAAAGGGGGGTTCTTCTTTCAGGTTTTTGTCATTTTTACTTCCAGTGTATTGTTTCTAGATGTTTGTTTAGTGTCACTCTCCTCATTCTGGTCAGTTTCCTGCGGTCTCTCTGGCTCATCTTGTTTGCCATCGGCCCTCTTCTCTGGATTTGTGTGAGTTGTTAGTTTTTCTATTCCTCTAGTTCTATTTGTGTATAATCCTGTTATGCCCGGGAGCTCGTTGTTCCTGTCATTTATGGTTGGTTGTGGTGGTTGATTTAAGTTTGAATTTTTGTCTTCTTTGTCTTGCAGGAGAGAGGAGTTTGTTTTCTTAGTGGCCATCTTTCTGGGAAACATCCATCACAACGCGGGCATTACATCGCAATTCCTTTACATCGCGGTCATTACAACGCAAGTCGTTACAACGACTTGCGCTGGATGGCGCTCTAACCCAAGGAATAGTATGATTTACTATTCCAACACCTTCCCTACTGTACGTAGACTGGAGTTGGAATAGTAAATCATACTATTCCTAAGTCCAGCGCCATCCAGCGCAAGTCGTTGTAACGACTTGCGTTGTAACGAACGCGATGTAAAATACTGCGTTGTAAATGTATGCGTAGTAACGTCATACATTCATCTTGCTGCCTCTATCTTGAGGTCGTTTACTAGGGTGCTCATTATTTCGGGAAGCTTTTGCAATTTCTGTAATATGGGGCTACATCCGCATCTCTCCTATTTGATATTTAGTTCTGCGCTTCTCTGAGCTCCATTGATCAGGGAGGTCAGTTGTTCAAGCTTGGCATCAAGGCCCGATATTAGACCAGCTACTGTCTGTAGTATATTTATTTGGGTGTCAAGCTTGTCTGCATGCATAAGGGTCGCATTTGCCATTGAGATCAAAGCGTTATTGATTATTGTGAGGTGATTCTCAATTTTGAGGATCGGTGCTGGGAGGTCCTCTGTATTTGACGGTGATCCAGATTTTGAATACTCATTATCATGAGTGAAGGAATATAACTTCGAAAGGTTTGAACACCAGCTAGCTGGTGAAGTCGTTTTTCAGGCTCAGTGGCTAGTGCCTCGAGTTGGAGCTTTGGGAGATTACTGTTTTCTCCAGTGCTGTTTTCTTCAGAGCTGTTTTCCGAACGGAATGCATGCTCGGATTGTTAACTGCAGAGGTGCAATTCATCCCTGCACCCTGTGGCAGGCACCTCACGGTACCTGCCAAGGGGTGCAGGGATCAACAGGGGGGCACCATAGGTGCCCCCTAGGCCACCATTTGGCGGCCTCGCACCCATGGGGGCCCTACTGGGGCCCCCAAAGATAGTTTCCCACTGCCTTTTTGTGCCGGAAAGACCGGCACAAAAAGGCAGTGGGAAACTGCCATTGTACTACCTCGGCCGGAAAGAGGCGGCCAGGGGGAGTACTGAAGGGTTTCCGGATGGCGGACGGGCTCTCCGAGCCCGTCGTAAGCCATCCGGAAAACCGAGTCAGATTCCTTTCCGATCGAGCCCATCAGAATGGCTCGGTCGGGAAGGAATCCGAACGGCACATTCCTGCCCGCATCGGAATCGGGCCCTTAGAGTTTATTGCCTTTACTACCTTTTTATTAGTCTGCAGGCGCGATGCCTTGAATATTGTATTGGAGGGGCTCTTTAGGTTGGGCGGAGAGACCCAAGAGGGCGTTAATTGGGTTACCTGTTGGTATAATTGATTGTGCCACCATTCCGGGGCTATAGGAGAATCTAAGTGTTGCCACGTCTGATCAGTTTTCGCTTCTGTTTCGTCCTTGGTTGGAGAACTGTTCTCCTCTTTGAGTTGTTCCACCTTTAAGGAGACAGCGGGTCGGTTTTCAGGGCTTTTAACCTCTTGGGAGCCTTGGTCGTCAGTTATGGCATTCACTCCTTTCTTTACGATGATTATTTCTGGAGATAATGGAATTTTTGGGAGTGTTTTTTTCTTGGGGTTCATCATCTTTATTGTCAACTCTGTCCACCCTGTCTCCTCGAGGTTCATTTGCCTTTTGCCCTTTCTGAGTAGTTGGGCACAGGTGGACTTTTATGTCTCCGCTACAATTAGCTGTTTTCTTTTTTTCATTGTTGTTTTCATTATTAATACTTAGATTCCTGGTCGCGATGGGTGACGGTCAGTCTTGCTGCCCCTCCGTAAGGGCCGATATGGTGTTCCCTGCCCTCCCCCTTGAGTGTATAGCATTTTTGATTTTTGCCTCTTTGCTGTTTTGTGTGGACGATAATGAACTTGATGCTGTGCCTGGATGAAACTTCTTGTCCGCATTGTTTTCTACACTCAATTATATGAATTTTGTTAGTTGATTTATTAATATTGTGAGATTTATTTTCCCTTTCTTGCTTTGTTGATCTGAGCCACTAAACTCTGAGATAATTCGAAATAATTTAGTGTTGTTCTTTTATTTTGATTTCAGCCGAGGGAGGGGATGCAGGGAGGTGGTGCAGGGACCCTCTAGGATCTGGGTGTCTGACTGCCTATTTCAATATTCACACCAATCAGCCTGTAGCTTTTTATTTTTGAAATGAGCTGTAGAGTTTCCAGTGACGATAGACCATTCCTTGGGAAGGGGGCTCTGGTAGCCTCTTCGTGCGGGGTACAAATTGGTGTTGGCCCCCTCAGCTAGAACAGCAGGTTTTAGAGAAGCAGTAGAAAAGGCAATAGTTCGTAGTCCATATAGCGTGCTGCTCAAGGACAAAAATGTTCAGAGGTAGTCTGATTTGGTCTGATTTGGACTGAATTAGCAGCAGTCAAACTTTGGCTGGGGCTAGGGCCAAGGCTGAGGCAAAATCCACTGGGAGGACAGTAGGAGGGGAGAGAAAAAGAAGGATGGGAGGGCATAAAACGTGACCACTGGAACACCCGGGGCCAAGACCGTCTCAAAACAGCAGGGAGGGCCAGAGTGTGCTTTTTGGCAACTGCACTTACCCCAGTCCTGGCTCTACCTGCTTATTCCCTGCCGGAGGTGATGAGGGCTGGAAGCTAACCAGCAACCTTTGGTGCCACTGAGGTGTTGATTGGCGTTGGGTGCTCGTTGATCCTCGACAATCCAGGAGGTTGATGTGTCCTGCCCAACACTAGGACCCAGTGACTGGTGGCACAGTCAAGGGAGGCGATGAGGCAATGAAGCGAACAATGAATGAATGAATGAATATGCATTTCTAGAGCGCATGGCTACCATAAGGCCTCCCAGCCCTAAAAAAGGCAGTAACATCACCGTGCAGTGGTCAGGAATCATGGAAACAGAAAAGTTTTCAGAAATTTACGAAAGGCCAAATAGTTGTCCTCCAGACGTATGTAATTAGGAAGTTGGTTCCAGCACTTTGCCGCGGTATATGCAAACATACGTCCACCGCTCCGTGATCTATATATCCTGGGAACTACTGCTAGATGTTTATTCTCAGAGCGGAGAGATCTCTTAGGAAGGTAAGGGGATATGATGGATCGAAGGATCGGTGGGCCCTCAGTCGAGAAAGTTCTATGGACAATGCATAGTGCCTTGAACTGAATTCGTTCCGCAACTGGGAGCCAGTGAAGAGAGGCAATGTGTGGTCTTGCGGATACCCAGTTAGGGACCCGCATAAGTAGGCGGGCTGCGCAATTTTGTACCGTTTGTAAAATTTTGATGGTTGAGCATGGGGAGCCTAAGTACAGCACATTAGCGTAATCCAGTCTGGAGAGGATTAGTGCTTGTACCAGCAGTTTTCTTGCAATGAAAGGCAGCAGAGGGAGAATTTTTCTAATCATCCTCAGGATCCCATAACAGGTACCTGCCACCTTCCGCGCCTGCTCCTTGAAATTAAGATTATGGTCCAGCCATACACCAAGACTTTTAATCTGATCCTTAGGAGGTGGCATTGGACCTAAGCATCTCGGCCAGAATAGATTGCCATCTTTGGGTGAGGTATTACCCAAAAACATCCACTCCGTTTTTGCCCCATTAAGTTTTAAAAAGAGCCATCCATCCATGCGGAGACCTTCTCCAAACAGTTGGCCAGATTGATTTTCACATTATCAGATTGGTTCAATGACACAATCAGCTGGGTGTCGTCTGCGTAAGTGACAATCTGGATGCCAAAAGGTTCTACAATCTTGGCAAGGGGGCTCATGTAGACATTAAAAAGCGTGGGGCTCAGGGAGGAGCCCTGAGGCACCCCGCATCTCAGAGGCATACTTTCAGAAATAGAGTTATCCTCGAATACTTGGAAAGATCTATTGTCCAAGAAGGACTCAAGCCACTTTAGTGCAGTTCCGGTCACTCCAACCTCTCTGAGTCTCACAATCAATAGTTGATGGTTAACCGTGTCGAAGGCCGCGCTAAGATCAAGCAGAACAATCGCCACGGAGCCACCAACATCTAGAATTTTTCTGGTTTCTTCAACCACAGCCAGCAGGGCAGTCTCCGTGCCCTGTTTAGGTCTGAAACCAGTTTGAGAGGCGTGAAGGCATTCGTTCTTCTCAAGAAAGGCGGAGAGTACGCAATTAACATACTTTTCACCTATTTTTGAGATCCCTGGCAGAAGTGAAATTGGTCGATAATTTGCGAATACTTCTGGGTCCAGACTCGTTTTTTTAAAAGGGCTTTAACCCTAGCCCGTTTCCAGAGAGAGGGAACAGATCCAGAGGAGAGTGATAAATTAACAAGGTCCAATATGGTTATAGCCACCGAGTCAGTGACCTGACAGAGGATAGTGGGGGAGCCACATCACTGGGAGAGCCAGATTTCAGTTGGATCAAATAGTTTTTTAGGGATTTTAGATCCAAGGGAGGAATTATTTCAAGGCGAGGAACTGTGATTAGTATTTGATCGTCCGAATGCGGAATGTTTAAAAATGCTGAAATAGGGGGAAAAGTAGAGTAAATATCCTCAATTTAAAAAAAAAAGTACTTTGCCAAATTATTACATCGTCCCAGAGTATCATCAGACGGCAAAGGGGGAACGGGGGGATTGGCGAGAGATTTCGCAATCTGAAAGATTTCGCGAGGGAGTTGGATGCTAAAGTAATCTTTTTTCATAGTACAGTGACTGTGCAGTTCTAATTTCTAGTTTATAAGCTTTGATGGCCTCTCTATAGTTGATTTTCTTAGCATGAGAGAAGTCTTCCCTCCAGCTTCTTTCCAGACGTTTGCATTTTTGCTTCAGCTCTCTAAGCTGGGGGAGTACCATGCAATACTTTTAAGGCCCTTTTTTTTGTCATCCACTTTTTTGGGATCAACTGATCTAAGGAGGAGTCAATCCAGTTGTTAAACTTGCTGTTTGCAATTTCCGGGTCGCCCTCCAACACGGGTCTAGTGTTATCAAGGATTGATGCCCAAGACTCCAAGGAGAGTTTGGACCAGTTCCGACTCCAGTTTTTTATCGTTGGGGGTAAACCTACCCAAGGGCTCCCTCTTCCGCCCGGGACCGGGCTGCTTTGGGGCGAGTGGGTCCTACTAGGTGGTCGCAGGCTGCACTCGGAACTAACCGGGCCGCCTCCGTGAACCACCTGTGGCACACTCTCGGCAGCCGCCGACTGTCGGCGGCCGCACTCGCCAAGAGGCAAACACTTGTCTCGGTTACAAGGATTCCGGTCCCAATCCCGGTCCCGGCCCTGGTCTGGATCACTGGGGTCGGCTCGGGGTGCTCGGGAGAGCTGAGGAGAGTAAGGACGCTCCCTCTCAGCTTGCTGCTTGCTGCTGCTGCTGCCTCAACTTCTTCAGCGTCCATCTACTATGGGAGCTCTCAGTTATACTACTGCAAAGGCAATATTCTGTCGCAGACAATCAGGTTAAAGATTGTAACAGGTTCAGTCATGAAGCAAACACGTTAGGGCATCTCTGTAACTCGCATCCTGGGTCTGAGCTGTTCCTGCCTTCTTGAAACAATAGGAAGTTGACTGCACAGTCAAGCAGAGCGAGTTTGTCTTTGGCACACCTTTCTGCCCGTGGTATGCTGCAACACACCTTTCTGCAAAGATACCTGAGCGCAGAGTAATGCAATGCAGCGATTTGCACTGTCTTGTCTTACTCTATATCTATGAGGCCATCCAAAGCCACGCATTGTGGATTTGCGTGGCCTCATAGATATTAATTTGTAATTTGCGCCACTGGAGCATCACAAAAATTATGCTCCAGTGGCACAAGAGGTTCATAAATAAGTCCCCTAGTATTTACTGGGTGTGCTAAATACCACCCAACTCGGAATTCTGACTCCAGATAGAAGTTTGCACAGGGGCCGAAAAAATAAATCCACAAATAATCAGGACTTTATCAGGTCACATAAAAGACTGATTTCTCTAGTCGATAAAACCTCTCGATCTTATCTGAAAAATGTTGAAATGGAGGCTGAGTACTTGTCTGGACATCACAGTGTTGGGTTGGATTTCTGATAAGTACACTTGAGTTTAGTTCTTTGAAAATTATTGCTAAACTTTATTAAGAAATATCTTTTATACCATTTCTGTAACACATCATTCATAATCAATCATTTCCTTTCCTTCTTATGTTTGAACACAAGAGTCATGATTTTGATCAACTTAATTATCCGTGGATTGTAATATATTTTCATTTAGAGCCCTCGTGCATATTGTGACTCAGCCGATGATCGAGGTGGGGGGTAAAGTTGTCCTGCTCTCACGGCATTCGCCGTTTTTACCGTTTTACCTTCAGATTGCATGTAAGCAGGAGCCACACAAGACACTGACAGGAGACTTATTTGAGGAGAACATTTTTTCAAAAGCTGTAGTTTGTATTCCTGAGAGAAATTTTGAGGTCAAACTAGGTTTCTGTGAAACAAAGTGAAGTAAATATTTTGATACATTTGTAGAACATGAAATATGCACATTTCACTTTTATTGGCATACAGAATGAAAATGTATAAATGCCTACCTTGTTTGTGAGTAAATGGAAAGGCGTAATTAATGGTCATAATCTTGAACATTTATAGACTAAAAGGTGCTACAATTGAATATCTTTTTCCTGTGTGGCTCATTTAATGTGATCTACCTGATCAAACCTCCAGTAAAATTAAAACCAGATAAATTAACATAAATCTACGATCCAAAAGAGGCAAATTAAGTCCACCTTATTGCGTCATTTCATTGTGGACAATCATATAGCAGTACTACTGAGATTTCAAATGTGTGACGTACTTTCAAAACCCATTATAGTTGGTAACAAATTGCTATTGTTATTTAGAAGAGAATATTGGTGAACAGAATTCCTTTGGTCCAGGAGTCCATTCGAACACAAGAAACAATATTTTTCATGTTTTTATGAAATCACAGTATGCAGCAAGTTGTGCCTTAGACGATAGATTTAGAACTGATGGACTATAGAAAACAGGCATGCGGGAACATGCAATTTCCAGTTCTTGATGGGAAAAGAAGTGCAAAAAAGAAAAGTCACAAGTGTTGTGAATGAATATAGCATGTTACTACGCATGCTATTACATCGCGTTCTATTACAACACGGTCGTTAAAACGACCGCGTTGTTGGAACGCAATACCTTTACCTCGCAAGTCATTGGATCGACTTGCTGTAGGGGGCGCGCTGGATTTAGGAATAGTATAATTTACTATTCCAACACCAGCGTGCGCAACAGTAGGGAAGGTGTTGGAATAGTAAATTATACTATTCCTTAGGTTAGAGCGCCCCCTACAGCAAGTCGATCTAATGACTTGCGATGTAAAGGTATCGCGTTCTAACAACGCGGTCGTTGTAACGACTGCACTGTAAAAGGAACGCGATGTAATGGCAGCGTTGTAAACGCTGTTTCCTGTTGTGAATGGTGGTGGACTACAATGCATATAACAACCTCAGGGGTAACGTTTATCCTATTGAACGAAGGCATTTATGTATTTATTGAGGTATTTTAATAGCAATCTTTAGTGTTAAAAATGAATTTTTGATTGTTTGTTTGATACTAGATGTTTTATTTTGTTTCATTTAACAGACAAAAAAAGTGAAGTTCTCCTTGCATATGGATACTACACTAACCTTAAAATGCTTATCGAAATGAAGACATATTTGTGCTGAAATATGAAACAGAAGCAATTATATACTCTATTGTGACGAACTGTAATGTTGGTTGACTGTGGGTATGAGCCCTGGTCAAGCAGCAACCACAATCCTTGTCAGGGTGAAGCAATATTCAACCCTAAATTAACCTGTGCTCAACCCTCTGGTAGCTTGGCACAGAGCAGCTAGGCATAAATTAGAGGCAATGTGTGAAGTATTTGTGCAACACTTCAAACAGTAGTGATGTGAGAACAACACACAATAAAGATCTCACACCAAATTAGAAATAACTAGAGGAATTCCAAAAAATAAAACAAGACCAAAATGACAAAAGTCAAATCAGTAGAACCGGAGATAAGCAATTTTTAAGATTGCGCAGTAAGGGTGAAGCGACGGTTTGTTGGAGCTGTGAGGCTGCGATGTGAAGTCCATCATGGAAGCTGCTGTTGGCAAGGGATGGGAGGGTATGTGCTGAGAATGTGTCACGCAGTGTCAGTTCCGGTGAGGCTTACGATGCAATGCCGGTCTATGTGATGAGGAAAACCCATGCATAGGTGGCGTTGCATCAGTTCAGCTCGGGGTTGAGTTAGTCCTAAACCTCCAAGTAATGTCCCACCAGTCCTGGACCCTGGGTTGTGGTGCTAAAAGCACCCTGCTAGCTAAAATCCAGAACTTAATTTTTGGCAAAAAACTGCTCTGAGAATCGAGGGAAGACTGGGACGAACCTGGTCGTCCATCCTCCTAAGGTGCATCGCCGGTTGGCCTGACGTCGCGCCTGCTTCCGCACGTTCTTCTCCACAGCAGCTAATCCTGTTCAGCGGTCCTTCGCCAAAGGGATATCAGACATCCTGGCACTGTCTTCGGCTACAGCCTCTGCCCTCATTCTGCTGGAGATTTTTGACTTCCAAAAAGTTACTACATCTGGACGTAGCAATCTCCACTGAACCTTTGTCCAGAGGCTCCCCGATGATGACGCTCCCTCCCCGGACACTGCCTGCAGCCTTGCTGCACTGATTTTTACCTTCTCAGTACATTTTTCTTGGAAATTGTTCTAAGTCTGAAGGTAAGCGCTGGACCCAGTCTCATGCTACCAGATGTCTGGGGTTGGCACTTTGATCTTTTAGGCGCTAGTTTTTACTAAAAACTTTAAAAATTAATAACTCCAGGTCTGCTGATTGGATTTTTGTCATTTTGGTGTCATATCATTTATTAAAATTCACTCTATTTTCCTAAATTGGTGTGGGATTTTTCTCGTGTTCTGCTTTCACTCTATTACTGTTTGTGTGCTGCATAAATACTTTACACATTGCCTCTAAATTAAGCCTGTCTGCTTTTTGTACGAAGCTACCAAGGGTTAAGCACAGGTTAATTTTGTGACTGTTTGTTGTTGACAAGAATTGTGGCTGTTGCTTGACCAGGTATTAAATCCCAGTCAACTAACAACCCCAATTTCTCATAATAATAGCAATAATAATAATAATGATAATAATTTTTTTTTATATTTATTGTGTCTAGCTACTGTAAATAACAGATGTTGCCATTAGTCAATTTAACAGTACGCAAATTGCTGAGCTGGAAGAATGGCAAGCTGAGTCAGCTGTTCTGGAGTTCAAATTCCTGGCTCCAGATCACAGCATATCTTAAAGGTGATTCTTTTCCTCACTGAGTCATGCTGCCAGTAAATAATCTAATGCCATTCTCATTTTCACATGTTTCTCTTCTGCTGCTTGCTTTATTTTTAACTCTGGCCCTAGTAAAAGAGAAGAGGACTGGCTAGGAAAGCTTTGGTTTTACATCTGAGTGATTGGAAGCTCTCACAGCTGAATGAGTAAATGCTCTTTTACCATATGGACAGCATGAAGGTATTTCAGCATTCCCTCAAAGATTGATTCCATTCACTAAATTGGGAAATTATGGCTTCATAACAGAGGACAGTGCACAACAGCCAACAGAGAACCAACTCCTATGGCAAAATCCTATTTCACAAGTAGTTTGAATTTAAAAAGCAGATGAACTGGTAAATTGGGTGTACCAATTACAGGTCTGATTGATACTCATCTGATTGATACTCTTCCCCTTGCATTAATCTGCTCCACCACCGACATTGTTGCCCACAATGTCAGCCTCAATACTAACCCCAGTTTAAGGGCCTTATTGCGGGTATGGCGGTCCATAGGATTGCCGTACTCGTGGTGGCGGTCTGACCACCACCACACTGCAGGCCCACCCGCAGTATTATGAGCGTGTCAGTCAGACCACCACAGGACCCATGGTGGTGGTGCAGCAGTCAGGAGCACTAATATGCTGGCGGTGCCGCTGCGGAACTGCCAAGCATATTAGGAGTTGCCCTTTCACTGCCCTTTTCATGGAAGTGAGCCAGCCATGAAAAGGGTGGTGGAGAGGCAACTAAGGGGCCCCCTGCCACTCCTGGGCCTGGGGGTTTATGCGGGGGCACATGTTGTTCCCCCTTGGATTTGCACCCCCAGTTCCTGCACAGTGTAGCATATAGGCCTCACCATGCAGGAAGGTGCAGTTGGCTCTCTTACAGCGGCGGTCTGCATGTCAAGCTCTTCAATGAGCCTGACAGACCGCCACTTAGACCACCACAGCACTGGCCACCAGACCAGGATTTAACTCCTAATCTGGTGGGCTGCAGCACAACGGCGTTGGCGGTCCTACAGCTGACAGCATGTTGCACCGTCCCCTGTAGGACCACCAAAGTCGTAATAATGCCCTTATTCCAAACCTGGAATTCACGTTGCTCATGCGTATGCATATTTTAGGCCTCCTTCACCGACTACACTTTGTAGTGTGTTTTCTAATACTACAGTAGAACTACAAAACGTACTAAAAACTGCTATTCACAAACTGCACTTTTGTAGAAACTTACACTTTTCTAGTAAGGCCCTACCTTCATTATTTTGTATGGGAGAATGTTGCTGTACAATTGATTGGGTATGTGTAGTCCTGGACATGCTACAAAATTGTAAATTACTACAAGAGTGTAAGTTACTACAAAAGTGCAGTTTATGAATACCAAAAGTTTGTAACTTCCTCAAAAGTGTAAACTTACCCAAAATGTAAGTTACCTTTGTTAATCAGGCCCATAATGTCTTCATCTTCAGTAGAAAAATGTCAACGAGATGCATGGAACACATATTTACCTTACCCACTTGCCACAGAGCAACATTCCATAAAGCGAATGGGCTGTATACATTCATCTACTCAAATTTGAGTGACAATGTAGTGAATTAGGTGATCCCATTTGTATCGCACAACAGACTTTCTTTAAACAGCATTCTGGGGAATAGTAATACATTTGCAGTGAGCTTCTGGACATTTAGCTGTGAGGCCAAGACTTAGGGCCTGTTTTAGAGTCTGGTGGAAGAATACTCTGTTATGAATGTGACGGATAACTCACCGACTGTACTAGAAACATATTATGACATAATACACTGGTAGTACGGTGGATGGGATATCCATCACATTTGTGATGGAGTACCAATCTGCCAAACTCTAAAGTAGGCCCTAATTTTCTTACCTACACATTTCAATAACCTGAAAGGTGAAGCACAATGGCCAGAAGAAACCTTAACAGATGAGTTCTACCATGGTCATAGTGATGACCTCAAATATAGTCTTGTAAAGATACATAATAAATCACCTAACTATTCGAGTTGATAAAAGCTAGTTGTAAGAAATTTGGTTACTGGTTGAGGGGGGTGAAACGCTTCTCAACAATCCAGGGTGAAGTCACAAGCAAACCCCAAATTAACTTGTGCTCAATCCTTTGGTAGCTTGGCACAGAGCTGTCAGGCTTAACTGAGAGGCAGTGTGTAAAGTGTTTTAAAGGTGAAAACTCAACGCAAGAAAAATCCCAAACTAGTAAGACTTTATAAATAAAAAAAGACCTAAACAACAAAACTCCAATCAGTATAACCAGAGATATACAATTTTTAAGATTTCAGTTAATAAAGCACCAAAACCACAAAGTGCCAACTGCAGATATCTGGTTGTTCCGACACAAGTTCATTGGGTAGCTTGGGTAAATACATGTACAAGAAACACTGGTCTCACAGTTGATAACAATACAATCAGTACAAATGAACCAAATGGTTATTTTAATCATTAGTTATAATTAATCATACATAAAGAATTTTATGAGAAAAACATTTACTTTGTGGACTAATGATTGGTGGCCGGCTACCCTGGGTCCCAGTCCAATACCCAAACAATCGGTTCGAAATCTAGGGGTCCAAATCGATAATAATTTATCGATGAAAAACCAGGTGAACCACATAATTAGGTCCTGTTTTGGTACTATGCGCAATTTGCGTAAAGTTTTTAAATGGATCCCCATGGAAGCAAGGAAACCATTGGTCCAGGGATTGATCATCAATCGCATGGACTATGGTAATGCCCTACTGTCAGCTATAAATGAGGAACTTTTATCTAGGCTGCAGGTTTTGCAAAACACTGCAGCTAGGTTGGTCTTAAATCTTCCGTCAGGTTCTCCCTCGGCCCCAAACCTGAGACGGCTTCACTGGCTGCCTGTGAGAAAGAGAACGCATTTTAAGATTCTCTGTTTGGCACACAAAAATATGTATGGCAGTAGCCCTTGCTACTGGAAAAAGAAGTTGAACTGGCATCAACCAAGCCGGCCCCTCAGATCCAGCAATCAGCACATTCTTGCCTCCATCAGAATTCGCACAACTCGTAATGGAGGAAGATCTTTTTCATTCTTAGCCCCCACTCTTTGGAATAAATTGCCACTACACCTCCGCGCTACGGTTGATTACCACCGTTTTCGTAGGGAACTAAAAACATGGTCTTTTGACAACTGACCACCCTGTTTTCCTCTATCAGCTGTTTTAGTTGGAGATGCCTGTAAGCGCCATGAGACCTTCGGGTGATATGAGCGCTTTACAAGTGTCCCATGATTTGATTTGATTTGATTTGATTTGACAGCGCAGTAGGTGTGTAGTGAGAAATCTGCTTGGTGCGCTCATCAAAGTTATAGACATATGAAAAAATTCAGTGATCTAAGTTGTGCATCTTAAAATCAAGAACAACACTGCCCATTCATATATAATACAATCTATCTAGGGTCTGTGGAGGTGGACCCCTATGTACCCTAGATAGAGTATAAAGTTCTTTATATATGATTAGTTATAACTAATGAATAAAATAACCAATTGGTTCATTTGCATTGATTGTATTATTTTCAACTGTGTATCCTTTGTGTGAAGGCAGGACACAGTCCATTCAGGTGTAAATTGGGGCAGTGCTTAGCTCCGTTTACCCATCCTGCCAGTGATGGCCCATCCAGGCACACCTAAGCTCTATGTTGTGTGTGGCTGTCTGGGACGAATACACAAAGACCAACTACCAACTACATCTAGTCACGCGACCCAGAGACAGGCTGCAGGCACTAAATGGCTAAGGCGGAAAATGCCAATTTTCTAAATGTGACATTATCAAAATTGTAATATATAGAAAGAGCAAATCGCCATCAGTGATTGTCCATATGCAGGAAGGTATCCCACCATTAGATAATGACGAGTTGCAACTTCTATTTGTGCTGCATTCTGAAATTACAATTCACCATTAGTGATTGTTCATAAACCAACTAGGAAAGCAAAAAATCTGGGGGTTATAGTTGACAACAAACTCAACTTCGGGGACCAGATAAATGTGGTTGCATCTGCTAGCTTCCACCTCTTTAGAATGAGTAAGAAAATAATGCCATTCCTGCTGGAGGACTGTCAACGTGTAGTCATAACATCTCTCATTCTATCGAGGGCGGATTATTGCAACAGCCTCTACCTGAATATTCAAAGGCGACGTTTAAACAAACTTCAACTTTTGCAAAATGCGGCAGCCAGACTGCTTACCGGCACACCAAAATTTGTATTTGTTATCAAGGAAATTAAAAGGTTGCACTGGCTTCCAGTTAGACAACGGGTGTATTTTAAATCCTTGTGCACCGTATTTAAAGCCCTTAAAGGAACAGGGCCAGAATACTGGAAACGTTGATTTCAATGGTATGTCCCTAAAAGAGCCCTCCGCTCACTAGGAGCTAAGAGTGTGTTGGTACCCTCCGACAAAAAAGTCAACTGGGGAGGGAGAAGTTTTACCACCTGTGCCGCAATGGCCTCGAACGAACTCCCTCTCCATATTAGGAATGCCACTGATCTAATGGCGTTTAGTAAAAGATTGAAAACCTGGCTCTTCAGTGTATAGGTTCCCATGTCTACCTCTGTTCAGAGGGCAGTAGCCAGCGCCAGGACACCCTCGGGTAACCGTTGCGCTTAAGAAATACAATTAACATAACATGTGCAGTAAGGGATACCTTCCTGCACATAAACAATCATTCCCTGTAAAGCAGGGACCCTTGCAATTTGGTGCACTATGGTGCAAGGGTGCCTGCGTTGGTGCTAGGCAGCTAAATTTAGCGCCAGTGCTAGGGGAAACGCAGGGGTGCACCGTATTATTGTGGATATGGCGCATCCCTGCGTTTTCAGAATGTCGAAGAACGGTGTTTCCAATTATGGCGTAAAACGTGCTCCGCCATTCTGTTGTAAATATGCCCCAAAGTTTTGTAGCATTCATTCTTCTCCCTGAACAGTACATTTAATATTCATCAAGCGAAGTTGAAATGGACATTGTACCTCCTAACAAGGAGGTTGACTCCAAAATAATACATGAATATAATACAGCCATTCTCTGCAGACAAACATATGCCCTCAATGAGGATGAACTTTGAAAACTAAGCATTCTCAGTCTATAGCATTCTCACAACTGTGAAAGAGCATTAAGAAAAGAGAGTTGAAAATATGCATAGAGTACAGAACTATCAATATAAACACCATTGGCATCAGGTATGGAATGTTGGGAGTTGGCCAGCCAATCAAAATATTCACTTTGTGGGTTAAAGCCATTTTGTAGGTCCAATAAGAGAATTTTCCTTGGCTGTCAAGTCCCTATCCCACCAATTTAAGTTTGTATCTCTGGGAGTAGAGAAACAGGTCCTGTCCAGCTGTACAGTAGATTAATTATTAATAAGCCTATCTCTCTGTTGCACAGTACCCCTTCCTTCTCTAAAGGGGATGCAAGTTCTAACAACAATTGTAAAGCAGAAAACATTAACAAACTGACACATTTATTTTTTCTACTAGATATTTAGGCTTACATTTTCTAGGAGACACATCATGCATATTAGCTGACGTGGATGTTTAGGAAATATGAAGAAAACAACAATTAGCATCTAAGGGCCTGATTCACAAAGGTAAACTTAGACCAAAAGTCTCAGTTTATGACTTTCGGTATTCACAAAGGTAAGTTACGAGTAGTATCTTTATGTCCTCACTCGGGGCAGAATCTCTGCACTTGCGGAGAATCTACTCTGTACACAGAGTGGAATCTCTGAACTCGGAGTGGAATCTCCACACTTGGGGTGGATATCTGCCTCAAGTGCAGAGATTCCACCCCGAGTGTGGACTTAAAGATACTGCTCCTAACTTACTATTGTGAATACCGACAAGTAGTATTTTAGACTTTTAGTCTAAACTTAGACCAAAAGTCTAACTTTACCTTTGTGAGTTGGGCCCTAAGTTGGACAATACCAATTTGAGGTCATCTAAGTTTGTCTCTTTAATGTGCATACACACATCTAACGTTTCATAAACAAAGTACTGTGTGAGATCATTGACCAACTAATTATAGTGAAAATCGCTATGTTTTAAAATTGTTCCTCGTTCTTTAGTCAAATATGAAAATATATTTATAGGAGCCCTATCAAAGCTAAGAAACTGCAGGTTAGTTACCAAAGCAGAAAACATACATTAACCTTCAAAATGTGGGAAGAAACTAGTTGAAACACATTTCTGAGAGTCAAAATAATCATGCATCCACTTACAAATTAGCAGACATACATTCTGGTCGAAAATTAGAGAAAAAAAACGGGGAAAAGTTAGGAAATTCAAATGAAGAGTACATTTTTCTGCATTTCATGCAAATTTAGGAGGTTCTCTTCAGAGAGCTACTTAAATTCATATAATTGTCACCCTTCACTCAAATCGATTAAAATATGCTATATGTTGTGATAAATCTGAGGATTTTAGAGTCGGGCAAGTTATATGCTAATGAAGTCCGTTAAATATGCATAAAGAGACAAAACAAAGAAACAAATGGAATGAGACAATAATTTCAGCATGGTAAGTTATCAATAAAAGGTTATTCACAAACGTTAGCAAGTTGTGAACAAAAACTAAGGAAATTCCTTGGAAAACTGTTTTTTTGCTTGTCATGAGCTATGAATTTAAATCTGTCCATACACCATTAGTTCATCCAGTTTATTGACCTAATAATTACAGTGTGCAGATGAAAAAAGGATCTCACTGTTGTTTTTTTTAGGTGCAAAGATTGAAACTCTTATACATCATGAATTGTATAGAAAGGTTAAAAGATCACTGAAAAAAATGCATGCTGATAGTGAGTCCAAAAATGCTTTGCGTTTAGTTCTATATACGTGTGACCAGTGATCTAGGATGATAAGTAAATACGAGGACTGAATCTCAAATTATGAGTCTCTTTGTGCACATAGGGCACACACATGAATTTAGATAAAAGCACTTACTAGGCATGAAGGCAAACCTATGCCTTCTAATAATGTGCTCATGATACAGAGTTTAGGAATAGTGATTCATTGTACAACTTTGAATTTGGGGTTACGCATAATATAATCTGATTCGGAGAGGAATTTTTCTCAGTGTGTTGTTTCTTCCACACTTGCTTAAATTTGGAAGCCAAAACTGGAGAGAAATTCAACTGATAATAACAAATGTTTTACTTTTTCTGTGTATCCGCAGTTCTCCAAACCAAAACAGCACCTCACTTGCTTGGATGGGCCCATTACCTGCAACAGTCATTCTGGAGAGGTGGGAAGCTGCCGGATTTGGGCCTGGGCTCAGTCGGCACCCATTGAAACCTACCACACCAAGACATTACTGAAATCCAGATGTCATGGGGAGTTCCAGGTGCTGTTGGTTATATGGATATAGTTAGTGGCCACTAAACAGATTGTCAGCAAATGTGTATGAGGTAAAGTATCTTGCTCCAACTCTTGATTCATTTTGTGGTTTGATGAAGATCTATGCTTTGCTTTTCACAAAAAACCCCAAAAACTATTGATAAAATTAATTCCCAAAATGCATAATTTCCTGGAATTTGGGACACTACTTTGGATTTACCATATTTGGCAATCAAAAATTATAAATCAAAAAAATCGGATTGGATGAGGGAACATTTTTCCTCTTGGTTCAACATTGTTGTGAGGACCAAAGTAGTGCTGAATAACTCAAGCAATCTGATTGACTGACCGCAAGTGAAGGTTTTTGCTTCAGCAGCCATTATAGGATGCCAACCCCAGTTATAAAAGGTCTTGTTGTTTTGAGATTTAGGGAACTAGATATGGATTCATGAATCCCCCAAACTGCCATTTTGTATTTGATTTACGCTTGTGTATCTAGGGCCTGGTCTGCAGACACATGGGTTCGCAAATTTTTCAAAAGTGTAAAAAATAGTTTTGCTTTTTACTTTGTTTATCCTGAAAAAAAGAAACAAACCACAGTATAACTGCATTATCATGAACAAATTATTCTAGTTTATTGGCCGTTCATTCCATGCCAGTTACCTCGAATGGAACCCAATAAATCATGTTCATGCTAAAAATTGGACTGGTAAATGTACATTCACATCTTTAGTACTATAGTATAAAGTTCAAATTCCATTTTAATTGTTTTTCAAGCCGAAATAACTTGAGAAACCACTGTTTCCTTCCTCAAAGTTTCCAAGTTACAATCAGTGTATTGAAGAAAACAGCTAGGCTTATGTTCACATTATCAATTTAATGAGATATTTCCATGCTGCGCTTATATGACCCCTGTTTATCTAGTTCAGGTTATATACATATATTTGTAACTTCTGCACATGAAATTAAGTTGGCATACCTATAGATGATAATAAACAAAGATCACAAATAATTTGTGACTGGTGAGGAAATGGGCATCATGAACCACTCAAACTAGCGCCTCTATGAAGTCATGGACACTCAGCAACGACTATAAAAAACAAATGTTAGACTAAGCTCATCTGCCTAACCCGGTCACTCAACTTGAACATATTGTCAACCTCTCCCTGTTTCGTTTTTCTCTTTCTCTCTAGACACTAAATCCTACATTTCCTCAAGTGTAGGAAACCAGAAAAAGAAAATAACCAACCTGTTTTTCTTGGAAAATTCAGTTTTTTAAGCTGGCCCGATGATTATGTTGAACGACGTGACAATATAACAATCGGGTGCAGTGAAGGCTTACCTTCTTTTTATACAAGCAGGAACTAATTGTAGTTGTTTACTGGAACATACTTCATTCTAGCTGCAGGTAGCAAAGTTAAATCTTTGCAGAATCTTTAAAAAAAAGATTTTGAATTAAACTCTATCATCTTTTGTGAGTGTTGTTCTTTGTTAACACACATCAGCACTGGGGCTGACTGATGGCTCACGAGCTCAGCGCCTATTAGTGGAGTACATCCACAAAACGCTTTTTAGCATATTAATAAGTTCCTAAAAGCTGAGGCGGTCATTTTCCCATCAAATGTTAAACTCACCATCAGTTATTTTAAAAGCTATGACAGCATACGTCATTCGTAAATTTTAAAAACATGAGAGACACCTATGTATATCCGAAGTGGGCAACTGTTTTGAAACGATCTGAAAAGCTAATGCAGTTAATTCTATTGTCGGTGTATTTATTGCATAGTAAACTGTCTGTGGTAAATGTACATAGAATGATACTGAGCATAAACGTCTGCCCATTGTGTCTGGTGAAGGAGGGATGGGAGTTACCTCTCAAACCCCCTAAACAGGACATAGTGGACTATGTACTTGGTCTCCGCTCCAGGATGGCAGAGTATATGAAACACCACAGGGCTTGGTCGCCCCACTCACTGCTGCCGCTCCTGCCTGCCTTGCCGCCTCCTGCCTGGAGATTCCTTCGCTCGCTGCCCGCTGCTCCTGGGACTTTCCCGCTGCTCCTGGGACTTTCCCGCTGCTCCTGGGACTTTCCCGCTGCCCGCTGCTCCTGGGACTTCCCGCCACTGCCTCCCTGCGGCCCCGCCCCCCGTGATTCCATTCGCCGCCCCGCTCCCGCCACCCAGCTGCTCCTCCCTCCAGGCTCCTTACTTATGACGCCCCTGAGCGACCGCGCAGCGGCCGCGCGCAGCGGGAGCACCAACGGAGCGCCGAAGGTGCGCCAAAGGTAAGCCCGTCTGCGCCCGTCCGCGCCTGGCCCGCGCCCAGCGCCAGGACCCCTGGATCCCACCGATGCAACACTACTCGACGGACCTACGACGCCGCCACCCTCACCGCACTCAATGCCGGCCGGAACCCTGCCTGCTACCGAGCCTCACCGAGACGCACCCACGGACCCTTCACCTGCCAAGCCTGCCGATTCACCTGCCCCCGGACGTGCACCACCTCCGCCAAGTCGAGCACCAGCAGCAACCACCTGAAATGCATCCTGTTGAACACCCGCTCCGTCCACAGGCACGCCGTGGAACTCTGGGACCTGCTCGACGCAACAGTACCGGACGTCGCCTTCCTCACCGAAACCTGGATGAACGCCTCCTCAGCGCCCGACATCGCCATAGCCATCCCGGACGGATACAAGATCACCCGGAAGGACCGCGTCAACCAGACGGGAGGAGGCATCGCCATCGTACACAAGAACACCATCCGCATCTCGACTAACTCCGACGAGACCTTCACCGCCGCCGAACACCTACACTTCCAGATACACACTGACCCCAAGACCACCCTCCGAGGCACCCTCATCTACAGACCCCCGGGACCACGCACACTATTCAGCGAAGACATCGCAGACTTCATCAGCCCGCACGCCATGCCCTCCGCCGACTACATCCTCCTAGGGGACCTCAACTTCCACCTGGAGAACAACAACGACAGAAACACCACCGCCCTGCTAGACAACCTCGCCAACCTCGGACTCAAGCAACTGGTGAACACGCCCACCCACTACGCCGGCCACACGCTTGACCCCGTCTTCTCTTCCAGCAAGCACATCTCCTTCAGCCACGCCACCGGACTCCACTGGACCGACCACAGCTGCGTCCACTTCAGCTTCAGAAAGACTGCGACCCACCACCCGCAACAGGCTCCCCGCCGGAGCTGGAGCAAGATCACCGCCGAGCAGCTCACCGCCTCCCTCAGCCAGAACACACCCACCAACACAACGGACCCAAACGAAGCAGCCAGCAACCTCGCCAAGTGGCTGACCGCCTGCGCCGACGACCTCGCACCACTAAAAACCCTCCCAGCAGACCCGGAAGCAAGAAAACCCCTTGGTTCACCAACGAACTCAAGGAATCCAAGAAGAACTGCCGCACTCTCGAGAAAGCCTGGCGACTCGACCAGACCACAGACAACAGGACCGCCCTCAAGCACGCCACCCGCAAACACCACCAGCTGATCCGTGCCACCAAGAAGTCGGCACTCAAAGAACGACTGGACAACAACGCCCACGACAGCAAGGAACTTTTCAGCATCGTCAAAGAGTTCTCCAACCCCAGCGCCGGAAACAACGACATCACCCCCTCGCAAGACCTCTGCAACTCACTCGCCGCGTTCTTCCACCGCAAGATCACCGACATACATAACAGCTTCGACGCACAGACCACGCACCCTACCGCCGAACCAACGCCCGCCACCACCACCCTCTGCAACTGGACCCCGATCAGCACCGAAGACACCACCCGCACGATGAACTCCATCCACTCCGGATCACCAACCGACCCCTGCCCACACCACGTCTTCAACAAAGCCGACGCCACCATCGCACCCCATCTCCGGGACATCATCAACTCCTCCTTCCACACCGCCACCTTCCCGGAGAGCTGGAAGCACGCCGAGCTTACCGCCCTCCTGAAGAAACCAACGGCGGACCCCACCGACCTCAAGAACTACCGTCCCATCTCGCTCCTTCCGTTTCCGGCCAAAGTCATCGAGAAGACCGTCAACAGACAGCTTGCCGCCTTCCTCGAGACGAATGGATCCCTCGACCCCTCGCAGTCCGGGTTTCGGGCCAACCACAGCACCGAGACCGCCCTTATCGCAGCCACCGACGACATCAGAACCCTAACCGACAACGGGGAAACAGCAGCCCTCATCCTCTTGGACCTCTCCGCGGCGTTCGACACCGTCTGCCACCGCACCCTAGTGAAGCGCCTCAGCAACATCGGAATCCGAGAGAAAGCACTGGAATGGATCATCTCGTTCCTCGCCGGAAGAACCCAGAGAGTCCGCCTCCCCCGTTCAGATCCGAGGCCACCAAAGTCATCTGCGGCGTTCCACAAGGATCTTCACTCAGTCCAACCCTCTTCAACGTCTACATGAGCCCCCTCGCAGCCATCGCACGCCAACACAACCTCAACATCATCTCCTACGCCGACGACACCCAGCTGATCCTCTCCCTCACCAACGACCCCACCACCGCCAGAGCCAACCTACACGACGGGATGAGAGACGTCGCCGACTGGATGAGGAACAGCCGCCTTAAACTGAACTCAGACAAGACGGAAGTCCTCATCCTGGGCTCATCACCCTCCGCCTGGGATGACTCTTGGTGGCCCCCGGCCCTGGGCACCGCGCCCAAGCCAACGGACCACGCACGCAACCTGGGCTTCATCCTGGACTCCTCCCTGTCGATGACCAGACAAGTCAACGCCGTCTCATCTTCGTGCTTCAACACCCTGCGCATGCTCCGCAAGATCTTCAGATGGATCCCCACTGAAACCAGGAAGACCGTCACCCAGGCACTCGTCACCAGCCGACTGGACTATGGGAACACCCTCTACGCCGGAACCACAGCCAAACTTCAAAAAAGACTCCAGCGCATCCAGAACGCCTCCGCACGACTCATCCTGGACATCCCCCGACACAGCCACATCACCGGACACCTGAAAGACCTGCACTGGCTCCCCGTCAGCAAGAGAATCACGTTCAGACTCCTCACCCACGCACACAAGGCCCTCCACGACCTGGGCCCCAAGTACCTCAACGACCGCATGACCTTCTACACGCCCACCCGCCAGCTACGATCAACCAGCCACGCCCTCGCCACCGTACCACGCATCCGCAGAGCCACCGCCGGAGGAAGATCCTTCTCCTACCTGGCAGCCAAGACCTGGAACTCCCTCCCCACTCACCTTCGGCGAACCCAGGACCATCTCTCCTTCAGGAAGCAGCTCAAGACCTGGCTGTTCGAGCAGTAACTTACCCCCTCCCCCAGCGCCTTGAGACCCTCCCGGGTGAGTAGCGCGCTCTATAAATGCCGTGATTGATTGATTGATTGATTGATTGCTAATTTATGCCGTGCTTCATTTGTATGCATTTAAACTGAACTATCTTCAACTGTTAGACCTGTCAGCCTTAGGGTGGTCTTACACCCAAACTTTTTGCCTTACTTCTCGTGCTTTTGCTGAATTCATTTTGTAGGCCTTAGAACCAGTGGCGGCTGGCATCAACGGGAAGAAGGGGGCAGGCACGTGCTCAAATAAAACAAAGAAATTAAAAATAAACAGGTGCTTGTAAATATAAACTTAAAATATATATACTTACCTATCAACAGGACCACCTACTGGGGAACTCATTGCAGTGTAGCCCGGCCACCAGGAAACTCCATTGACCAACCATGGCACTGCTCTCACCAGCATGAGCGCAGCACCCTGATTGGAGGCATAGGCCAGTCTTGGCACTCCACAATGCTATGGAGGCCTGCAGTTGCTCTAACCCAGCTGTCTTAAGACAGCTGGGTTAGAGGTTTCAAACTGTGCATGTCTGGCTGGCCATTGCAAGATAAGTGCACATACAACTGACCCTCCTCCCAGGCCCTGCTGCTGTCATTCACAGCAGTGGCCCCACCCCGTCCTGACGCTCGTTCAGGACGGGAGGATGTCAGGATAAAAAATAAAATGGTAATAATGAGTTACCATTTTATTTTTCATCTCGGGGCATTTGAGTGGGGCAACGCTCCTCTGCTCCAACGGAGAAGCCGCCCCTGCTTATGACTCTGCACACTTTACCACTGCTAACCATTATTAAAGTGCTTGTGCTTTCTCCCTTAAACATGGTGAAATTGGCTTACACCCAATTAGCATATTTAATTTACTTGTAAATCCTAAGAAAAGTGGTACTACATGTACCCAGAGCCTGTAAAATAAATGCTACTAGTGGCCCAGCAGTACTGATTGTACCACCCACTTAAGTAGCCCTTTAAACATGTCTCACGCCGACCTTTGCAGCATGTGTGTGCAGTTTTATACTGCCATTTAGACCTGGCCAAATAAACCTTTTCAAAGCAAACACAAGGAGATGATGACGGAGTGCTGAAACTTTGCAAACACTCACCCCCAGTCACAGATCTGGGTTGAATCCATCATCATTCTTTAGCTCACTCTGCCACCCCAGTTCAGACACAGCTATATGCAAATCAGTCTTGACCCTGTGCCTCATGGGAACAGTCCAGCCCGCACTGCTAAGCCATGTCTTCCCAGGACCGGAAACAAGCATCCTGGGACCGATCTGTGACTGGGGGTGAGTTTTTGAAAGGTTTCAGCACTCCGTCCATCATCTCCTTGTGTTTGCTTTGTTTGCCCTAAGTTGGCAGGGTATGCCCAGACGTGGGTCCCTTGCCCACTTTGCCACTGGATTCAAGCTAGCCTGGTTGATGAGGGCTGTTAGCCCGAATCCGGTCCCAGGATGCTTGATTCCGGTCCAGGGAAGACATGGCTTGGCAGTTCGGTCTGGACTGTTCCCATGAGGCACAGGGTCAAGACTGATTTGCATATAGCTGTGTCTGAACTGGGGTGGCAAAGTGAGCTAAAGAATGATGATGGATTCAACCCAGATCTGTGACTGGGAGTGAGTGTTTGAAAATTTTCAGCACTCCGTCCATCATCTCCTTGTGTTTGCTTTGTTTTCCCTAAGGTGGCAGGGTATGCCCAGACGTGGGTCCCTTGCTCACTTTGCCACTGGATTCAAGCTAGCTTGGGTGATGAGGGCTGTTAGTCCGAAACCAGTCCCAGGATGCTTGATTCCGGTCCAGGGAAGACATGGCTTGGCAGTTCGGTCTGGACTGTTCCCATGAGGCACAGGGTCAAGACTGATTTGCATATAGCTGTGTCTGAACTGGGGTGGCAACGTGAGCTAAAGAATGATGATGGATTCAACCCAGATCTGTGACTGGGGGTGAGTGTTTGAAAAGTTTCAGCACTCCGTCCATCATCTCCTTGTGTTTGCTTTGTTTGCCCTAAGTTGGCAGGGTATGCCCAGACGTAGGTCCCTTGCTCACTTTGCCACTGGATTCAAGCTAGCCTGGCTGATGAGGGCCGTTAGCCCGAAACCGGTCCCAGGATGCTTGATTCCGGTCCAGGGAAGACATGGCTTGGCAGTTCGGTCTGGACTGTTCCCATGAGGCACAGGGTCAAGACTGATTTGCATATCGCTGTGACTGAACTGGGGTGGCAAAGTGAGCTAAAGAATGATGATGGATTCAACCCAGATCTGTGACTGGGGGTGAGTGTTTGAAAAGTTTCAGCACTCTGTCCATCATCTCCTTGTGTTTGCCAAATAATCCTTTTACCAGACCTAAACCTTCCTGTTTAATACATGTAAGTCAACTCTAGGGTGGTTCCTAAAACAGACCAGAGGGCAGCGTGCAGTCTATTTAAAAGGTTGGAGATGTACTTTTAACTTTTACATGTCCTGGTAGTGAGACTACTACCATGGGAGGCTGAGGGGATCACACCAGTAGTAGATTTATTTGCTGATGGAGCACTGATGACCCACCATGACTTTACACAGCTTCATGGGCTTCTTAATTACCTTTTACTGACACACGCCAACATACTGCTCTATGTCCGTTCACACTGGTCACCGACGGGGTCTGAACCTGGCCCACATACACTGATTCAAGTAGTTTATGAAATTGGAACTAGTAGACACTTAGTCATGTGGCTCTACAAAAGGCTATGTGGTCTTCTACATATCTCTTTAAACCCCTTATGAGTGCAATGGGAGGTGGACCTGATCTGTGTTTTCCATGATAAAGAATGGCATTTTCTCATAGAGTACCCAAGTGTGGTGTCCCGTGATGCCCTCTTCAAATTTATACAGTTCTCACTCTTGCACAGGGCATATTTGATACCATCAAAACTTCATAGGATATTCCTGACAGCCTCATCTGCCTGCCCTAGATGCAAGGCAGACACAGCGGATTTGCTGCATATGTTATGGGCATGCCCTTTACTGACATCTTATTGGGGGGATATAAAAGACTCACTGACAACACTTACAGGGCTTTCACAGTGGGACACTGTTGAACATTGCCTATCTATTGGGCCTATATATTAGGCTCAAAAAATGTTAAACTATGGCTCGCTTTGCTGACCTGGCCCTTCTTCTGGCTAAACGTCAGATTACACGGCGCTGGAAATCCCATACAGCCACCGCTGTCTCGGGCAGGCGTAAAGAAATGATACACTGAGGCATGGCTGAAGGTTATGCCCTGGGCAGGAAGGAGTATTGTGGTTTACACAAGCAACTTATTGCAGTGGTGTGGGATTATTTACTAGAACAATTTAAGTCCCAGGATGTTTATACAAACTGAGCAATGCCTGAGGGCAGCATTGGTTTCTCCATGTCTCTGCCACCTGACATACTCCACAGATATGTAAGCAGACCATGTGGTATTATATTAAACCCTTTATTGTACAGATGACCCCATCCATTAGTCCTTGACTTTGTTATTCCTTTTTGTTCTTTTGTCTTTCTGTTGATCTATTTACTTAGTTTTTTTACAAGCAAACATTATGTAAGTTACTTTACATATTGCGAGTCAAATATCATTGTTTTTTTATACTTTTTAATAATCCTACTTTTTTGTAATCAGATCACATCGTACGACTTGATCCTTTGTACAGGTTTTTCTTTGTTGACGAAAAAACAATCAAATATGTTTAAAAAAACAAATACTTGCCCTGGTAGTGAAAATCTCTTAATTACATTTTTCCTTACTGCAAGGCCTGCCTCTCCCATAGAATAACAGTGGGTTACCTTCTAACAATTATTAAGTGATAGCTTTCAATTCAGAGCAGGTATTAAAGTAGAGCTTGGTCTCTAAAGAATTTTAATATAAAAACCTCGTTAATGGTAACGTTGGATTTTAAGTCACAATTCTGAAAATGCTACTTTTAGATAGTTGGCAATCAATCCCCTGTCCTAACCATTTGGTGCCTGCAGCTTGTATGCTGGGTCATACAAAACTAGGTGTAGCTGGCAATTGGTGTTTGTGTCAAGGGTGAGCAGTAGACTCCACACCGTGGGCTGAGTTCATGGAGTTTTGCAGACTCCATGCTCCACTTGGAGCACGGAGTTCAGCAAAAACTCTGCTGACCTCCGCGCAGCGGAGTTCTCTGGCACCCACCCCAAGAAATGTGCTTTGCTGCATGTCTGCACAGTGTGCAGACACATATCTGCAGAGTACAAATAGTTGTACACAGGAGGATGCTTCTCGGCTGCCTACCTCCTGCTGAGCTGACACCGTTGCAGCACCTGCTGTAACCCGTGGCCCGTTACCTCTGCTGTGTGGCACACACGGCCAGCAATTCAACTTTACATCAGTTGCTCGAGTAGCAGGCTAACTCAAGGGCAATGCCACAATGCGGTAATTACATACCTGCATTTAGAGTGCACATAATAGATAGTTTCCCACAGGCAGCAGATGTTGACATTTTCTGCGCACAATGACGTGCTTGAGTTTTTTTTTTCCAATTAATTATGGAGACTGGGCTTTCAGGGGGTTCTATCCAGTTTGTTTTCAGCTACGTTTTAAAGTGGATTGTGTTTGCTTTGTAGTTTGTATGTCCGCCCTGGCAAAAGTGCGCACACCCGTCTCCGCTCTGAAGCAGACAGCTCTTTCGAGCCTGCACATGCTCCCCAGACCCTGTCTCCCGATCCCTGGATGTCCACCAGTAGCTAGGATATTCTTCTCTTTCCAGAACTGGTTCCAGAAATTCCGTGCAAGGTCGAGCTACCAGGGTCAGGTGCTGGTGACTCTTCACACCTCTACTCCAGGGCCCAAGGGGGTGTCCCTCCTGCCAGGCTGCGCTGGGATCTCGAGTTGCCACAGTGGCTGTACTCACAAGGTGAATCATGTCACAGGTGGTGGGGGTTGAGTGTGGGTAATACGCGATGGGGTAGTTCTGCATATATTTATATCATGTTTATACTTGGCAGAACTGGCCACTTCACAGTAGAGGTCATTTACTTCTGCATGATGTGGTTAAGATTGGAAGGACTACTCCGCCACCACGTGGAACTCCGTGGAAATCCGTGGAATTCCGCTGAGTTTTTTTGTAACTCCACGGAATTCCAGGTAGTGAAACTCTGCAAGCTCCACCCAGGCCTTTACTACTAGACAGTGAGACAAAAGGGGAACAGGAGTTGTCAGGATGGGCCATCTCTTTGAAGATGAGGAAGAGGAGCTGTCACCTAGCACACTTGCACATCACAAAGCAGGGCCGGCTTTCAGGCAGTGTGTTTGTAGCCACTGCATCGGTTGCCAAGCTTAGGGGGTGCTCGATTTTGAAATATCTTATAAGTTTAAAAGCACTTGCCACAGAGTTCCTTGTGTGTCCAACAATTTTGAAGCAGCAAGAAACTGTCAATATAATTGGCTATTAATGAAACTGCAGGAGAGAGATTGGAGTTTCTTTTAGTGACAGTTTTGACCCATCATATAGTAGTGAAGAGGGTTAATATGCCAGCTGCAAAGCACTTCTACCATGTAGATCACAGATTTATATTTTATGTAGATGGCTCAGTGGGTTACTGCTTTTGTCTGTTGTTACTTACAGTTCATAATTTACAATCCTAATATGGCACAGCGAGCTGTGAACTGTCATCAAAGTGCTGCATTCAAACTGCAAGGTGTAGGTTAGAATGTTACGCTTTTTAGCAACATTAACCCAATGTTGCTGAAAGGGTTTGTTTGGGTGGAAATACATTATTATTAGTAAATCCAACCCCCAGCCACTGTGGTATGTTTTAAATCTAAAGGTTGTGCTTTTCAAGACAAAACACTCTTGAAATATACTGCCTACCAGTACGGATGACATGTGACTCCTACACCTTGTAGTCTTCATTGCGTTATGAAACATTTCTTATACACTGATTTACACACAACTGATTCATTGTCTCCATATAACATGTGTGTGTGTGTGTGTGATGTAAAGTTCTCTGACACACTACACTGGTATGAGTAGTGATATAAAACAAATTAAATAAATGTGAGAGAGGGGCTATGGAGAGATCAAGGGCACTTTTGGAAGGTGGTGGTGAGGGAATCCATGGAGTTGGAGGCCATTGGGAGTGCCAACAAAGATTGTAAAGACTCTGCCTCAGCACACACAAAAAGGGTTTCACACCAGTCGTTTGTGTGATGGCCCTCAGGCAAGCTGGGGCCATCACACAAATGAAGTAAGTTCCAGACACCTCTGTAGTGGAAGGATTCTAGAAGCTTCTCCCAGTTGTAAGTGGGTAACATGTATAAATATTGAACCCTCAGATCCAACTCTTCAGATCACTTCTAGATCTGTGAACTCTGCCAGAAAGAAGCACTGCCCAGCTGTGAAGTCTGCCCTGCGGCCTGGTTGCTGAAAAAGGACTGCTTTGCTGCCCAAGACCTGCTGTTGCTGCACCAGGACTCTTCTGCTGCTGTGGGCTGTCTGCTGAATCCAGCCTGCCTATGGGGACCCAGGACTCTAAGGAGTCTCCAGGAGTCAGATGGCTGGCCCCCTGTTCAAGCTACAGAGTCATGATATGCTTCTTCCATGTCCATGCAACTCCACGCTTCTTTACGCAGTACGACGCAGCCTGCCATCGACTCTGGTGAAGCACAGCACAGCTCAATGCTGACACATCACAGTGCAAGTCCACGCAAGCCCCGGTGGCTTCTTCGAAGCAGGCCAGCACTGACACCGGCCCAGCACAATACATCTTGTCCTCTGCACCGATGAATTGCAGCATAAGTCTCCGCAAGCCCCACTGGCTTTCTCGACAAAGACACAGGACCTCACATCATAGCTCTTCAGTGATAATCATCAACTCTGTCACTACAGGACACATCTTGATACTTGACATCACATCGCAGCTCCCCATCCATGGTCCTCGATGGCGGCCCATCCAGCTTGATGGAAGGACTTCGCATCTCGACGCCCAGGCCACAAGATACTTTAAAGCAGACTGAACTCAGTCCTGTATCCGGCCCATGCTCCATCATGGTCAGCCTTAACTTAGGACTTGGACCAGGTCTACTGCTTGCAGATAACCAGGGCTGGCGCTTTTTGCTTCGTAGCGCTTGATTTCTACAAAACCTTTAACATTTCATATCTGCAGTTCTACTAATTGGATTTTTGTCAATTTGGTGACAAATACTTTATTATATTTCATTCTATTTTTCTAAATTAGTGTGGGATTTGTCTTGTAATGTGTTTTCACTTCATTACTGTTTAATTGCTGCACAAATACTTTACACATTGCCTCTAAGTTAAGGCTGACTGCTTCGTGCCGAGCTACCACAAGGTTGAGCACAGGTTAATTTGGAGTTTCCTTGTTTTTTCACCCTGACAAGGATTATGGTTGCTGCTTGGATAGGGTTTCACCCCCCTCAACCAGTAACTCAATTCCCTACACCAACAATGAAATGGTCAAATGCATTTAAGTTCAGTGTTAAATGTTGCTTCTTCTGCAATTTGTCACTTTGACTAAGAACGTCATCAGGAAGGACAGCATCAATATTAAAGTTTATTTTTAAGTTTGCCTCTGCTTCATATCGGAATAGCAAGCTTGAGACTCCCCTCCAGTCTTCTCTGTGAGGACTGTGCATTGGTATTGCAGAAGGGGCATATGGAGCCCCTAGAGTAACACATTCCTGACCCCTTTGTAGCAGGCATACATTTACATGTGGGTATTAACTCATTTGAAAGGGGAGAAGCCACCATGATGACAAGGCACAGCCCTTAGACCATATGCATGCTCATATTAAAAAAGTTATTGCAGAAAGCCCAAACAGTGCAGTGGCAAAGAGACCACAGTGGGTTGCAGGTAGTAGGAAGGGTAGTGAGAGCAAGTGAAGTGTTGTGCGGTATATCTGGCACCCTAAATAGGGCTGTCATTTCTAACATCTATATGGTGTCCTCTGGGAGGATGAATGTAAATCTATGGGCCAGGAACAGCAGCTGAACTTTCAAACTAGTAGAACATAAACACTTCCCATGAATTCAATCGATTGAGCTTGACTTCTTTTAGCAGACGTGAGTGGTGGTTCTTCCATGTATATTCTCAGGCATCTATTATGCGTGATAGTTAGAAATGGGGGTCTCTGGTTGGCAGAGGTATGCACCTTTTTCCAAGTAGGGACTCTTGCTTCTAGTCTAAGGGAAGTACACACTTTAGATAACCCCTGCTCATCCCCTTGGTAGCTTGGCACAAGTAGACAGGCTTATCCCAAAGTCAATGTGTAAAGTAGTTGTACCCAACAGTAACACAGTGAAAACACCACAAATGGACACCACACCAGTTTAGAAAAATAAAGTAGCTTTATCTATACCAAACAAGACCAAAACAACAAAAATCCAACATACATGCATCAAGAATATGACTTTTAGAACAGTTACTTCAAAAATAGCACTTGTAGAAACAAATAGCTTCACCTGGGGCTATTACAACATAGTGACAGGCATAAATCCAAAGTAAGGTGCCGACCGTGAAGTGCGCGGGCCGACACGGAGTCACACGGACCCCCAAACAACAGTACCTTGGAAACTAAGTCGACAGACGATGCACGGCGTCGTGGGGGTGAGGCACCGGGGTAGAGACGAGGCCGGTTCCTTTCTGCCACAGGGGAGGCAAGGCATCGAGTCTGTGAGGAGGCGAGACATTGAATCTAGGACAGGGAAGTTAGGTGGCGTCAGCAGTGAGGTGTTGGTTCCGGTGAGGCGATGCGACGTCGAAGAGTTTGTGAAGCCACCCTCATCAGTTATCGACTCCGCAATAACAGGATGCAGGCGTTGGCGGTGACGGCATCAGGAGGGCCGATAACTGCAGGCATCGAAGGGTGTTGGTGCTGCAGTGCAGGCGGGCGGTGCATTGTGCACTTCACGAGCGGTGCCCCCAGCTTCGGTGCAGGTCACGGCATCACTGGTGGCGGCGCTGAAGGCACCAGGAGTTGTTTTTCTTGCTTTGCAGCACCAACCACACAATTCTCAGGGCCCTGGAACTGGAATGTGGACCCTTTTGAATACAAAAGTCCACAGAGGATTCCGGGTGCTGGTCAGTGGGCTGCAGGTGAAGTCTTTGCTTGCCTGAGAATTCAGAACAGTAGGCCATCACTTACAGGCACTAGGAGATTCTCCTTCCTTGGCAGAAGCAGCAACTGCAGGCCAACGAGCTAAGCATACACAGCGAAGGGGCAGTACTCCTCCTTACAGCTCTCCAGCTCTTCCTTGGCAGAGGTTCCTCTTGAGTCCTTGAGATACTCTGGGGTTTAAGGTCCAATACTTATACCCCACTTTCTCTTTGTTCTCTTTGTGGCAAGGGTCTCTGAGCACAATCCAAACCAGTTCTGACCTCTCTGGTGCAGCATGATCAAAGGAGGTGGAGACAGCATTGTGCAAAACAGACACAGTCTATTCAGGTGCAGGTGAAACTACCCCCACCACTCTAAATGCAGCCAAGGTCTATTCAGCCCAGCTATGAGTCAGCTAGGAACGGTAGGACATATCTTGCCCCCCTTGTGGCTGTCAACAGTTAATGCACATTCCCAGCTCCTGCCACTCCAAAACCAGCCAGCCAATACACAAACAGTAGAGGCACACAGAATGGTTAAACAAGAAAATGTCTACTTTCTAAAATTGGCATTTTCAAACACACAATTTAAAAACCATCTCCCTAAAAAGATGTGTTAGTAAAGTCTGAGTTCAGAGAGCCTAAACTCCATTTCTTTATTTTGTCCCCATGGAAAGTAATACTTGTAAGGTGTTACAAAGTAACCCCATGTTAGCCTGTGGGACAGATAGCCTTTCAATAGTGAAAAACTTTCACTATCAGGACATGTAAAACACACCTGCACATGTCCTACCTTTTACATACACTGCACACTGCCCATGGGGGTACCTTGGGCCTACCTGAGGGATGCCTTACATGTAAGAAGAGGGAAGGTTGAGTTCTGGCAAGTGGGTGCACTTGCCAGGTGGACATGGCAGTTTAAAACTGCGCATGCAGACACTACAGTGGCAGGTCTGAGTTACATTTACAGGGCTACTCACGTGGCTTGCACAAGCAGTGCTGCAGGCCCACTGGTAGCATTTGATTTACAGGCCCTGGGCACACACAGTGCACTGTACTAGGGACTTACCAGTAAATCAAATATGCCAATCATGAATTACCAGTTATGTTCACAATTTACACAGCATGAACAGTGGTAAAGTGCCCAGAGTCCTAAAGCCAACAAAACAGGTCAGGAAACATAGGAGGAAGAAGCTAAATGTTTGGGGATAACCCTGAAAAAAGGGCCATTTCCAACAGTGATTATCTACTTTCCAGAAGTAGGGCGGAAAATTTAAGAATTGTGCAAATAGGGCAATCATTAGACATATACATAATAGGTAGTGAAATCCTACAGATTCATATCGTAATGTACTTCTCAATTACATACTGCTTACAGATGGCCTCTGCCCCATGGATCCCCTCAACATCTCCTCGCATGACGGTCAGACATGTTGCCAACTCACCTACATTTGCACACCATAACTGCAGTCACACTATCATCCAAGTATGAAATCGGCTGTATTTAATAGGACAGGGCCTCCATTTTGCTTCTGTCTCCCCTTGCGTAGAAGCTACATCTCCCACTTCTCCTATTATTATTATCAATATGCCAACACCAACCTATTTCTGTTCTTCACATCCCCCATTGATGTTTGCTGTAACCTAGACCCACACCCTTTAATAATCCAGCTGTCTACCATCCACTGTTCAGTTCCCACTCCCTTCGAAGCTTCCAGACTCTCACTGGTGCTGTAAATGGCATATGCCTCTATAAACTCCATACTATTTGACCCTAACTAGCCTCCTTCTGGCTTATCTGACAAATATTTCAGTTGTGCACTCTGGAATGATGCAATATTTCTTTACACCCCACTGGTTCTGAATCCATGCTTTTCTAATTTCCTTCCTCATTCTCGCCACCTAGCTCGCCTTCTCTTGTCCATCTTCCCTTAATATATCCCACTCAGAGACCCCTTTGGGATCCTCCTATTGTTTACCCTCCTTTTGGCATCTACACTGCGACATATACCCCCTCTCTTCTCTCACACCTAGCACTTCTGGCCCTATAGTCCCAATTGTTAGTGTTGCCATACAATGTTAGTCATATGTACGGTTATTGACTTGTGTACTGTTTCATCTTTTGATAATGTCTGAAAACCACAATAAAGATTTTTTTTTGAAAATGTAGCTTACAGAATTATGCTTCTCCTTCTCCTAATGCTTGAAAATGTTTGAGATGTGACATGACTTATAAACCCATTTTCATGCCCCCATGCCTTTGTTCCCATCTCCCAGATTCTTCCCTGGCCTCCTGCCATTCATCCTTGTACCTGATGTTATTGCGAGGTAAGGCACAGGCACTTAGCTTAGACAGCTTACCTTCAAATGCCTGGACTCGTTTGATCTAGGTCAACACCCTTGGTGCCTTGGCTGTAAATGCAAAATAGCAAAAACATATATTACATTGAGTAATATCATACACAGGCTGTAATTCTGCATAATCAAGACATTCACATAATAGAGACAATTGCGTAATGCCATGCATGTCTATGCTTCCATTGAGAAAGTTGCCTGATGCAATGCAGATCTTTGGATAATCTAGACAGTGTTTAGAAGCTGCCGAACAACAGAACAGGTATTGTGCATTTCCTTGGATAAGGAACAGAGTAGGGTGCAATTATACAGATAGTACTGTAATGTTCAGGGGATTTAGGAACAACATAAACAAACCTTTTATTCTCCAGTCAGAGAGAGAATACACAAGTACATCAACCTGCCAATTGAGATACAACCTAAGAGCTGATTACTGTTGTGCTAGGAGGAAAGTAATGCTTTTTAAAAATGCAATACAAAAGCTTAGATCATACATATTGTATGTTGAGGTCAAGTAACTTGATGTCTGTGGGATCTCCATAGAGGACATGTGACTCTAACCACAACTCACTTGACATTTCCATTGACATATTTCTCCTTTTTTAGATCCCATTCCCCTTTCCCTGTCTGGTTGGTTATGATTTCCATGTTCGTATAGGAGTTGGACACACACAGGAGTCAGAAGTGGGAGTGGGAATTCACATTGCTCCTGCAGGAAAAGGATCTGTGTATGGTTAATGCTCACAGACTTGACATGCATATACAGAAAGCCTTCTCTGAAATTATTCACCACTCAGGAGAAGAGTTTGTTACAATCGAAGTCTTGGTCATCTTCATATTTAAAGGTCCATCTGCATGGTTCTATACAGTAGCATATCAATCCTCATCGTAACTGTACAAACACACAAAATTACCATTTGAAGTGATTCATGCCAGTTGTTAGTCAGAACACAACTTCTATCTAAGAGAACTTCTATTTCTCTGATTCTTCTACCATTTACAAGGCTGATCTCTTGCCCCATAAGCTGCACTTCTAGCTTAATAGAAATATGGGTGTTTGTCTAAACAATTTATAACTAGGAACTTGGTACTGTAGATCTAAACATTGTCTTTTAATGTGGTCTGTTGAATGTATTTAATTAATGTGTTCAGTGAATTATTAAATACCTACAACATAAGCTGATGTGCTTTTCATTGATTTTTCATATTGGATTGTATTAAATATGATTATGAATTTATAATAAATGGCTTTTAGGAAATATGCCTTTTTCGATGTGGTCGCCCCCGAGTTTTTGCAATTTGCTGGACCCTATTTCCTGTTTACACTCTGCACACTGGGGCACTACTGTCCTGTGCTGAGTGTTTGTGCTCTGACACCTAAAACCATGGAGGAATTGGCTCAATACTGATTGACATTTATAGAATGAAAAGTTAACTGTCACCAGTAGACTGCAGCACACAATGTGCCATTCACTAGTGTTAAAAAAGAAAACATGGCTTTAGGCCTTCCACTGTAGCCTGACTTCTGCAGTGTAAAACCTGCATTGTAACCTGCTATAATACATGGGATTCTGTATAAAAAGCCACCTCTAATTTCTTTATAATCTGCATCTTGTGACACACCCAGTCGCTGATTATACAGAAAAGACAACAGAAGTCAACTGTAATAAATTATTACAGTTGACTTCTGACACCACACTCCCTCCTGCCAGAGCCAGCAGGAGGACAAATAGCATAATTAAAGCAGCTGTATAAAGAATGAAAAACGAAACATTGCTTTTCTTTCTTCTACTCTGTTTTCTGGAATGCTAATCTTGACTCTCTGGCTTCTCCTAGTCTATGCTCAGCTTTGAAAACTTATGAATGAGGTGTAAAATACCTTCTGAGTGCAAAATATAGGCTGACCTGAATGTACAGAGAGGACTCCTCTGAATTTCACAAACGTTTCAGAGTGGGGGCTTTAGGCATCCTTTGACACCACACTGTCAAATTGTGCTTGACAGGTCTGTTGAGCCATATGTAACACTTGTGGCACACTTGAAAGGGATACAACTGGATGCCAAAACAATTCTTATGTATCTCCTGTCTGTTTGAAGATGGCCCTGCCTTTGTTCTACCAGACCTCTGTCTCTGGGTTTGTTGATTGTATGGTGACTACTTTAAAATGGATTTTATTGTTAGATGTTGGTGGACAGTAGGATTTCCATAGTAAACTCCCTGCGCACGTGCCCCAGCCCTCAGAGTCCAAGTTTGGTGCGGCTGAAGACTTTCACGATCTTGAAAATTACCTGGCACATGGCATTTTGGGTATTTTTGCAGTAAGGAACTCCTGAAAAAGTGTGTAAGGTTGTCCCCAGAAACCTTTACCCCATTGGTTAGAGAGTGCCATGAGTTGCTCCTACCCATTAGCTTGTGCCAGGCATAAAAGTGGCACCTCTAGGCACCCACTTCATAGCACACCTGCACCTGCAGAAGATCAGCAGAGGACTGGACCCGTTGTCTGTGATCCGAGAAGTCCTGTAGGACAGAACCTGCTGTTGCTTGTACCCAAGACAAATAAGCAGACTCCAATGGTCAGTTGGCTAACCTCTTGTCTGGCTACAGGAAGAAAACAAGCTGCAAGAGGCTTTTTTCTAGAAGTACCCTGCTGATTGGTGGCAACTGGACTTGAACTGGACTTTGCCATTGACCTTTGCCTGACACCCTAGGAGTCTCTAAGTGCCTTCCGGGAGATCCTGGGGGGCTTTAGAAGTGTACGACCGTGGCTGTTTGGGCACCAAACGAAATTCTTATAACTTTTGAAAACTTGTCCTCAAGATCAGTGGGACCTAGAAACCTTTTTGAACTTTCTGACTTCCAAATTTTGACCAGGGCCAATCCACTTTGTGCATCCGACCCTGGCTCCATTGTGGTCAGCCTGAAATTGCACCTTGATCCCAGTCTATGATGGCCAATTAATATCATCGGTGCTTTACTTTTTCTTTGTGCTATTTCTACATAAAACTTAAAAAATTCTTATCTCCAATTACCCTTATTAGATTTTTTTCCATTTTGGTGTTTAATAAATGTTCCTCCAAATTTGGGTTGGGACTTTTATTGTTTGGCATTTTGACATTATCACTGTTTTGGTACTGCATAAATACTTTACACATTATCCTAAGTTAACCCTTTATGCGTTGTGCCGGGGATAGAGCTCAAGCTAATTTAGTGACATTAAGGGTTCACCTTGATAAGAATAGTGATTATTCCTTGAGGTGGGCAGTCTCCCATCCCAAATAATAGTCTAATTTCTTACATGACTATTATAGGAACAGCATGCTCAAAGTCCTTTCTGGCTACATATACAGTATGAATAAAATTTATTTAATGGAGATGCATTGCCACCCTCACGTTTAATTAAAATTACTCTAGATATGGTGCAATTGATTACCCTTGGTAGTCATCTTTTGCCATTACATGTTTGTACCTACATTCTGCAGAAGATACCATCTTGCCTTAGTGTTGTGGGCATGGTTAATTATGATGGTAGCTTACAGCTCTGTGCATAAAAGAATATGAGGGTGGTTTTAGACCCTCCTATGGTTTCTATGGGTGGTGTTTGAAAAAGGCTGGCTGGGACTAGAAGAGCTGTTGGTGGTGATGCATGGACTCTGCAATAAACATTACTTTTAGTATCATTTTGTCCTGTAGTACCATCAACCTAAAACCTACATCTTTAATCAAATCAGGGATAGCCAGAATGTCATCAAGAATTCCATCAATATGGCAAGGATAGGCGTTTGGGCACCATTAGACCAGGGTGAATATCACCTATGACCATACTGATCCTCCCCTTGATACTCCAACCAACACACTCACATCGATTCTCATGCTCATACAATCACAACCCCATATGCATACAGACATGCATTTGCAAAAACAGACAGAGGCTCTTTAACTCTGCCTTGTTTATTTTCCTAAGCCTGCTAGAGATACAAGAGGTCTTCTTCCATTTGAGCAATTGAAAAACATGGCTGCAAGGAAAGCAGAAGCTCAAATGAGTGACAGAGTCTGCTTGTCACTTCAGGTCCTTGCCTTCCCTGCCAGTCAGCAGTGGTGGGAGAGTTAAGGGAAAGTATTCACCTTCATGAGGTGTTAGCCTCTCCCCACCTCTTGCTCAGGCAAAGCTGCAGGTTGTTTGATGCATTCTCACTTAATGTAGCAGAAGGTCCGGGGCTCAGTTGTCTTCTATTGACATGCAGTGCGCATGTACAAGGTAGTCATGCACTTAGATGATGACCTGGGTTCATAGCCTAAACTTACCTAATGAACATATATGGCCATAGCAATTGATACCTATTTACTCCTGTGTTTCATCAAAACCATGTCCATTTATCACACTAAGACTATTCCCATAGGGCGTTCATTGCTTTGCCAGCAAGTACTACCTATCAAATCCACTATACACGAGAGGGGAAGTGTTGTGGGCGACGCAGACCTACCTTAATAGCTTGCAACGTGGCTTCACAGAGACAATATGGAGTGACTCCTTAAGCCCTACCTCCTTACTTGTGATTCAGGAAACAACAAGGAAGTCAGATGGGGACTAGGAAGATGGGTCTTGTTTCTTGGGTGGCATGGTTGTTCTCCCTTGATTAGCCACTGTCGTACCTTGAATAAACAAACATAAGGTTCATGAAAACCACTCCCTCTTAGAGCTGACCTATTTCTGTATAGTTCCCTCAGTGAACTTTCCTGAAAAGTACCTACGATTAACTGTCTGTTTCCTAGGAGTCAGGCTGTGTCGTGGTCAGTCTGTGCAGTAATAAATGTCTCACTGAGGATTAGCGTTGACTGATAGGAGTGTTCCTTTGTTCTAATGAAAAAACACGTACATTAGTTCTTCTGCATATAACAACCAAATTCCTGCATTAGTTGTCACCAACATATTGGGTGCAACAGCATTAATACATTCTCATTGTATATATATTTTAAGGCAGTACCTAGCGTCTGTTGATCCGTTGAGATCTTTATTTTATTGTGCAGTACGGCACACATCCTCCAGTAAGGACTGCAGGTGCCATGCAGTCCCAGCTGTGTGCGCTGTGTGTATATCAAGGCAAGATGTTTCAGGGTAGGGAGTGTGGGACCTGATGAACCAGGTCTTGGGGATGAGGCATGACAGGAGAACCGTCTCCAGGCTCTGTCACTATTAACCATCCTAATTCTTATCCAAACGGATGTGATAAAACATTTTGATACAACATTGCTGGCCTCTGGTTGCTATAAATAGAACCTCCTGTCTCTCCCATCAGCAGAGGAGCATCCAAGCTGTAATTGTTAACCAGGACTGGCTGTACTGCTGCCCACTGTAGCTACGCCAGATATGTTTGTAATCTGAATCTCTCTTCTGACCCCTTACTCACACTTACCTCACTAAGTTTATGTGGACTGTGCCACCATGTAAAGTCTGTAGAACTGCCATGTCTGTTCTGTCACCACCACAAGCACTTATTACCTGTCTTATTTGGCAGCTCATATACCCTCTGCATTGCCCATTCAGCCTATCCAACAGTGTCAACTGGAATATACTATAAGGATGACCATTGAGTTTGGGATGTTTCATTGTTATGACAGTATCCTCTGTGTGGTATTCCTACTCCTGTATGAATACCCCTGACTCAAATGTATGTCTCTATTGCTTGGAAAGTTAAGCTTGGCTTCATCTGTCCTGTGTCCTACAGTGGAACATGTGACACCTACATGTTTGTGTGTAGACTAACAATGTTGCCATTAGATATGAATCATGATTTTCCTATAGGATAGCTAATTTGGAACAATATTTGAATTTTCCAGCCCTTCCACCAGTGAGGTTTGCTATGGAATTCCAGGATAAAATCCACCTGTGAAACAGGCTACCATCAGCTTATAACAAGAAATCCAGGATAATGCGAGATTGCCCCTCAGACAATGTCCAAGGCAATGTCCAAGGCATCAATCTGTGCTGGGATCTCTTCTGGATATCAACTTCACAGGTGGTGGGGCTCACACTACTTGTCCTGGACCAGCAACTGAGGACACACCTGATGATTGTAACTAACTTGGAAGGTCATCATATCCTTCTTCATATACCCGCACTGCATTCCCCCATGGATCCAGTCCACTGAGAAGTCTGCCAAGACCACTGCTTGACTGTCATGGACAGATTTGGGCTTCGTCAGTGCTGCTGGGAGCCATACACCATCCTTCACATAGGGATATTCCATCACCACATTGTGGAAGGGCCCTGTACAACATTATCATAGGAGGATGACAATTGCAGCCACAAAAAGTGTACAACCATGATAACAGGATGTAGGAACAGAATGACATTCTGCAGTTTTGTAATGATGGGACATCAACACATGGGGACGTTCACGGTGGAGAGAAACAAATGGCCTGGTTAACAACTGAGCACAAACTTCATAATTGTACAAATTGCTGCTTTATCAAATGCACCACTTTCTCACAATGAACATATTTCAGCAACACTCGTCTCATCGCATGGAAAAGTACACCTCATTCTGATTTAGTCCACTGGATAAAAAATCAGAACTTTTAGACAATATCAAACATAACACACATGGTCCTCTTTGTGCACGTAACTGGAAACTTTGCCACTTACATCTAGCTTGTGGGTATCTTGTGTCTGATGTCTGAAACACAATAAACTTCAAATGTGATTGCAATGCAAATATGCGTGTATTGTGTCAGTTGAAACACATTAAGTCAACACTATTCACATTTAAGCATAACAGTGAAAAAGGGGCATGCTCTACTATATATCATAATAAATAAAATTAAAAACAGAAAGAGATGGGTAGGGGTGAAGGTGAGTGGGAAGGCAAATGACACAAAAGTAATTAAAAAAACACAAAGTGAAAACTTTATATAAACAAAAACAGTGCCTTAGTAATACTTCTTCCCTGAAACCACTCACAAAGTTCCTACAAGCCCATCGTGAGGATTTTCTTGATTCTTAATTGATTGATCAACTACAATTTTACTGCACTTACACACATTTTAGGACTCAGGATTGAGGTCACATGAACTGTGACTTGGCAATCTCCACATGGAGAGAGAAGGAGTCTGGGTTGAAAAATCAGCAGAGATGATGAATGGAATGAGCAGTGAAGGGGATTTGAGGAGAGGTGAGGTAGTGTAACAGTCTAGATCAGGCTTCTCCAATGAGTAGCTTGTGAGCTACTGGTAGCTCACCAGCTGCATGTAAGCAGCTCTCCTGCCTGCAGCTCAACACACCATATTAGAAGCTTTATTTGGTTACATTAACATGTGTGTACCAAACTTGAGTGTTTCTGCATTGGAGAGGGAAGTGTGTGTACTTTCAAAACTCATAAGCTGTTAAGAGAAAGAAATGGCTGAATTTCCCAAATATATTTAAGGCTGACATTTAAGTGATAAACCATGTGGCACTGGGAAGAAATATTACTAATGTCATTACTTTGGTGCCAGGAGCATTGCAGCTATGGTTGTTATGTGGTAGCCGTGTAAAGGCACTGGAAATCGACAAACCTCTTTTTTACATTGCTGATGAGAACTCTGCCTGATGCACTGTGGTGATCCCTGCTACTAATTTTGCATACAGTGGCCGCTAATATAATTGTGTCTGATGTGGTCACTGTTACAACACTAATAATATTAGTAGCTCTGAATGAATTTCCTTAAACATAAGTAGCTCTTACTACCTAAAAGGTTGGAAATCCCTGGTCAAGATAGACAGCAGACATGCAATCTTGCTGTGCTGGGCAGCAAGTTCCTTCTGAAGTCCAATAGAGCATTCCCTAAAGATAATGACCAGCTCTGCCTTGACATTTAGATGATCTTCCTGCCAATCCAATGTTTGGTTGCTGGTCTGGAAGTCCACAAGCAGAAAGGAGGCATGGTACATGCCATAAGTGAAGGGGGAGATCTGTGGTATGGGAAGATGTTGTGGCTCAAGGTAGGATGGGAGAGATTAAGTCTAAGCTTCACCGGATGACCCCAAAATGTTGTGCATTCCAAGATGTTCCTGTTTAAATGTTTCCCTTTGGGATGTGGTGCTGCCAAACACCCCACCCCAAACTCTCCGTCCAAGTTTATTAAAATATTGCTTAGTGACTTTGGGAATATTTATGAGGGCTTTGCGTCATGCTTGCACCACGCAATGTGGTACATGCATGATGCAAACCTTTCAGTCATATTTATGAAGCCACACAAACCCACTTTGTGTGGCTTTAAATAGCTTCACAAATATGGGGGTAATGCAACGCAGGGCAAATCGCTGCATTGCCTTACTCTGTGCAATGGAGTCGTTCCATGAGCATTGTGGTCGGTGTTCCCACGCAACTCCCATGGATTTTGGCACATTCCCAGATTTACATGATTTTGTAAACATGGGAATGTGTCAAAATCTTACAGCTTCCTATGTGAGGCATAACAAGGAGAAATGTGTTTATTTCTCCTCATTGTTTCCTCTTGTATGCTGCAGTTTGCAGCATACTTAGAAAGAGGGAAACGCCACTATGGATTGTTTTTGTGCAGGAAGGCTCCCCTTCCTACACAAAAACAATCCTGCTTGTGACGCAGGCACCCATGCACCATGTTGCAAGGGTGCCTGCATTGGTGCTAAGCTGCTGAAACGGTGGCAGCACAGGGGGAAAGGACAGGAATACACTGTATTGGATGAATACGGTGCATTCCTGCCCTTTCCCTCTGATGCATGGCAGTGCAGCAATGTAAATTGCTGCACCGCCCTGCGCCACAATTCCAGTAAATATTACGTTTGCCTTGGCACTAGGGGATAATTTCTTAAGCACTGTGCCAGAAGCTGCATAATAGCATTTCTGCTCTGCTTCCTTCTCAAATCTGAACACTGCCACATCAAGTTTAGTAACCAACATATTCCAAATCAGTAGAAAGCCCATGCATGCCCCACAAGATCCACATGGATGCATTTCTTGTTGGCAAGTGGCACAGTAAGTATTTTTCATCACAAAGTTGAGACACGCGAAATTTGTGTCCCAAAAGAGTTGCACAGCTGGATACACATTTGTGAAACAATTTTACACATACTCCATAGTGTTGCCAAAGTTCATCCAATTTTATTTCCATTTTTTAACCATTTAATCCGTCACGTCAAAGAGAGGAAGTTCAAATTTTTCACGCATTTAAATTACACAGGAATTGCCCATCCGGGCCTATTCACAGGCACGTAAGTGAACTCCATCCTCCAATACATATTAATTCACCCAATGCATTTCGGTCTAATTTCGACCTTCTTCAGGGGTATCTACAATGATTAAAAAATATGCATCAATCACACACAATTTGAATACAATTAAAATTAATAATAACCCCATGTCCTATGTGCATAACATTTCAAAAAATAAACATACATATCCTAAACCATAGTGCTTGCTGTTTAACTTTTCCTCCAATCAATCCCCACTTTGTGCACCCAAAATCAACCTCCCCAAACCGACAAACGAAATTAAAAAACGAAACTAAATAACCGTGAAACCACTCTTACTCTACTCCGAGCCGCTGGTTATTAACCCCTCAGTTATGTCATCCATCTAAGATCTCTCTTAATTCTCGAAATTTGACTGAAATGCATTGGGTGAATTAATATGTATTGGAGGATGGAGTTCACTTACGTGCCTGTGAATAGGCCCGGATGGGCAATTCCTGTGTAATTTAAATGCGTGAAAAATTTGAACTTCCTCTCTTTGACGTGACGGATTAAATGGTTAAAAAATGGAAATAAAATTGGATGAACTTTGGCAACACTATGGAGTACGTGTAAAATTGTTTCACAAATGTGTATCCAGCTGTGCAACTCTTTTGGGACACGAATTTCGTGTGTCTCAACTTTGTGATGAATTCTTACCCACTGCGCATTTGGAACGGAGCGCATAATAGAGTGAATGCACGCTAAACATGACAAATGGATTATAGATTAGAACTTTGGCAAACCGAGGTGTGCTTCAGGCTTTTTTCAGATGTACAGTAAGTATTTTGTCATCTTTCAGGAAACTTTTCTAAAGATTCTAAGAATTACCATTCTCACAGTGGTTACGCATCCCACTGATGATGGCAATAAAGGTCTGTCACCTGCTGATTGATTCCGTGAGGAAGCAGTATCTGAACATATAGGGTTGATATGTTTCGTTAGAGTTCAGGTATACTTGATTTATTTCTGAAATTCCATCTGTGTTATATCCTTTTTAGCACCTTTGGGGTCCCAAATCCCCTTTAAACACGTACATGCCTGATAATCCCATGTCCAGAGCCAAATGGAAACAATATGTAACCACCAAGAAGTTTCACTGTGAGGGAACTAGAAGTAAAATGAAAAGGCTTTTTCTCCAGTATCTCTGGTTCACACAGCCAGGACAAGGCAAGGTTTCTTTCCACTAAAACTAAAAGATCATCTATTTAAAAACGAATTGGAATATATAGGGCCTGATTCACTGATAAAAACATAAATGTGTGGATGGAGATTTAGATCTCTGCCTTACCTTTAACTTTGTCCACCACCATTCTCAGTGCTATGCCTAGAAAGCTGTGCCAGACACAGGTTTCCAGTCACACTATTTAAAACATCAGTTGACAATTCCTGTGAACTCCATCCTATTCCTGCTGTGACAAATTCTACATAAATTAGAATTCCAAAGATGGAGGAGGGAGCCACCTGTGAAACTACATGTTTCTGTTACTTTTCCATTGGAAAGACATTATTCCCTGTCTTGAAACTCTTCCTTTTCACTCGCAGCAAATCTTTAAGTGAGCCATTCCCCTCCTCAACCTGGAAGAGGAGTTACTCCAGCCCTTGGCTAGAGTAAATATCTGATCACTTCCAGGATGTAGGGAGGTCATATAGGAGTTTAGGAAACATAAATGTTTATGGACCTCCCAAAACTGCCAAAAAAAACAAACCTATTAACAATCACATCCCAAGACATACATGCTCTTTCCTAATACACACTTCTCTGCGCACATGGCGGAGAAATTCACATTTTTAAATATATTTATGCCTACTAGGAATCTCTTTGTGAATTCCTGGCAGGTGTAACTGACATTTATGACTGAATATACCTTTGTGAACAGGCTCAATAACCTTGTCTTACTTATATTGTCCTGGGATTAATATATATATCACAAATAAGCAGTGCATATTAACCACTAGAGAAGCATTCATATATTACATTAGCTACAATACAAATCACAACCCTTATGAACATGGAGGCACACTTGACTATTGCACTTCTCATCCATTTTATTACTCTCATTCATATTCTGGGACAACGTACCTGTGTGGTGATCACACAACATACAGAACATTGAAAAACCTTTGCAGTTCCCTCTATGCTCTTCTTTTGAAAAAAGATAGGCTTGAGGCCTGCACCCACAGATGTTATTATGGTAAACAACTTATGAATTGTATTACTACTCAACAAGGCTAAGGAGTTAAATGTGTTTTGAAAAAGTTGGAGAAGACCCTGGCCCAAGGGTCACAGGAACTTAGTGTCGGATGAGGATTATAGAAGCTTGCAAGCTTAATTCCAAGGAGGAATATCTAACTGGAATTTAGAAAAATAATAGATCACTTTTCAAGGATACTGCTGAAGGGAGATAGGGAGGAATAATAACCAATATATGTCATTATGCAGGAGTATTGTATAAAAAAAAAAGGATTGGGGTAAGGCTAGTGAGGATGAAGACTGTGCCCAGATGAGCAAAGAGACGAGAAGTGATTGTTTGTATTGTTGAGTGAGTGTTTGGAGAGCAGCAGACTGAAGCCCCGGATTAATATGGATAAAAACCTAGAACCCTCAGGCTACCATACCTTCACCATTACCTATCCTCCAAATCTCTCCAAAAATGCAGCAAAGAAGTTCAAGCACAGGCTAATAAAAACTCACCCTGAGACTCTTATTTCAGATCCATACTTCTGCGTCAGCAAAGGCATAATATCGAGCGATCTCATCTTCCACACAAAGAAACGTGCTCAGTGGAGAAATATCTTCCATTCCATGCTCCGAATCCCCAATGTCAAAAAAAACCTGCATGCCCTCAAATTGTCGGTAACCGCATCGGACCTATGCTCTGCGAATGCCACCATTTCCATATACAACAATGGTAATATCCTTATACAAGCCTCTAATTCCAATCTCGCTACCATAGACAAGATCTTCCCTACCCTCAAGAAAGCAGTGAACAGCAAGTAAATCACACTCCCCGACACTACTCATCCTGACTATACTGATGACACCCCAACTCTACTACAAAATCCCACAACGAATTCAACTGAACCGAAATCTCCCCACACCCCCACTGATTCCTACCCCCCGTCACATCGGTCTCAACCACACCGGGGTCCCCTGGCCCAGGAGAGTCAGGGATCCTCTTAGCTACCGGCCACCCCATTGCAGACACACCACTGATGTCCATGATGTTCAAGGGAGAATCCACCTACACGAACTCCACCCACGACATCCCCCTCCCCCCACCTACAACTGAACTGGCATGCAAAGCTCCCCATGTCCTCGGCCTACCACGATATCTGATCGGCTCCCAACACCCTTGATACTCACTCCGCTCATCCAAACTCACCAATCTACGTCCATACCCCGAGCTCATGCGTCAGTCCCTATCATGCTGTCACATCTCAAGGCCATCCCCCATAATGATTCGGACCTTCAAACAATCCTCCATGATCAACTAACCCCATCGATCCCTAATAAGGATATCCCCAGGCAACCAGATAGCGAGATCACGCAACCAAACCTTTCCTGCAGATCTCCCCCTATAATAGACCACACACATACACACACAACTAATTATCCCAATTCTGATTGGATTGCACAATTCAATGAGCTAGCCACTGGCCTATCCCATCTCAAGGTCGAGTTGCAAAACCTATCAACCATCACCAAAGAACTCCTAAACACACACAGAGCCACTAGTGCCACCGTGAACCGTATCAGTCACCAAACTAGAAGATACATTGCCAAGAAATCACACCGTGAGGACTCTAGGCAGAGTAAGATACCTTCCCCCAATGACCCATCTCGTCCTAGGAGGGCAACTGCTGAACTATCTGACAATGACTTAGATGACCTCCTCTTATCCTATGCCAGTCCGACTGACAACAGTAAGCCCCGATGTGGCGCTATCCAATCCATTCAAACCAACCCCTTCAGAGAACCCACTCACAACTACAGATCCATTAATAGAGAAAACCTCACTAATATCAACATAGTGTAGACTACTCTCTCCTATTCGACTAGTAAGATGAAGTGTGCACTCATAAATTGCAGATCCGCTAGCAAACATGCTCCTGACATTTACGACCTCATCCTCGCGAATGATCTAGACATTATCGTCCTTACCGAAACATAGCTAAATAGTTCCTCCTCTCCCATCCTAGACCTACTGGTACCTTCAAGTCACTACTTAATCCGCCTAGACAGAAACGTGAACCCTGGCGGCGGGCTAGCCTGCATGTATCGTAACACAATCACAGTCAATCAAGCAGACTCCATCTCTTTATCCTCCTGCAAATATCTCTGTATCAACATCTCCGATGACAAGCGCATCGCCAGCAAACTTCACATAATTTACCACCCCCCGGGTGATAATCTGACGTTCATCGATGAGCTAATGGAAGTCATTACATCCAACGACAACTCACAAGTACCACAGATTTTCCTGGGCGACTTCAATCTCTACTGGAACAACTCAAACGACCATGGTGTAAGGTGTCTCAAATCTTTTCTGTCAGATCAGGATCTGTCCCAATTCTGCGAAAGTCCAACCCACAACAAGGGAGAGATATTAGACCTCATCATAGCGAAAATGAACACTGTATCACTAGAATCCATCACCCCATGTGATTGGACGGACCATTACAGCATTCTCTTCTCCATCAATATTGAGGTAGCTACAAAAAGGGGACAACCCCCAAAAACAAAACAGTGGAAAAGGAATATACAAAATATTAACCCCACCGCCCTAGTAAACCGATGCAACTCCGCCCTAGTCCCCATGACAGACATGGTTGACGTTCATGACCTCACGGTCTATTACAATTCCACTATGCTTGAAATTCTTGACTCTACAGCGCCCCTCCAAGAAAAAAATGTTTCCTCCAAAATCTCCAAACCATGGTTCAACGAGAACCTGAACTCTGATCGGCGTAAGCTAAGATCAGCCGAGAGACTATGGAAATCAGCACCCTCCACTGATCACCTATATCACCTTAGAGTGCTGAGGAATTCATACAACAGGAAGATCCTAAAGGCTAAGGCAGACTTTTTCAAAACTCAGCTGAACCAAGCCATTAACCGCCCCAAGAAACTATTCGAAATAGTCAAACAACAAGCGCGCAATATGCCTAAATCTTTAGAACTAAACAATCCGGCTATTCCTAACTGCGATCAGCTTGCCAATTTCTTCCTAGAAAAAACAAAATCCATTGAACTCGACATCCAATCCAAGAAGGCCCTTCAACAACCTATTGCTCATGATACTAAATTTTAAGCTCAGATCAAGGTCCATTTTAGTACTGCGACGGAAACCCCAAAAAACAATGCCTCTTGGCGCACCTTCTTGCCCATCCCTGAACAAGAAATCTATAACACTCTTCTAGCAATTAACCCCTCCAATCACTTCTCTGACCCCATACCTCCTTCTTTATTAAAAATGATCAAAACCTCTATCCTACACCTATGGTCGAAGATTGTAAACGAATCTCTGAGACAAGGCTCCATACCGGACTGTCTTAAAGTAGGGCAGGTCACACCTATATTAAAGAAATCCGACTCCCTCCCATCAGATCTAAACAACTACCGCCCTATAACCAACATCCCCACTCTAGCGAAACTACTGGGAAAATGTGTACAATTACAACTATGTAAACACATCGAGAATTACAACCTCCTAGACAAACACCAATCCGGCTTCCGGCAAGGTCACAGCACGGAATCTGCTCTCACCCACATATTGGATGACATACTAAAAATGCTAGACAACAATGAATCATGCCTATTGATTCTTCTTGACTTATCCTCCGCTTTCAATACGGTTAAGCTTGACATCCTATTGTCACTACTGGAACGAAGGTTGGGCCTTACTGGCCCAGTGTTACAATGGTTCACCTCCTTCCTAAATAACGGAACACAAAGAATCAAGATGAAGCATTCACTCTCTCAACCCTCCATGGTCACCATAGGGGTTCCACAGGGCTCAGCACTCTCTCCCATTCTTTTTAATCTATTCATGGAGCCCCTGGCAAACGCATTGAACTCTGCGAACATTCAATATCACCTGTATGCGGACGACACCCAACTGTATATGAAAATCTCCTCACCAAAAGACTTCATCTCTCTCAACGCTATTCTACAGAATACTCAAAGTTGGCTCACTGGCAACCACCTTATGCTTAACACCCAAAAAACAGAATTCCTTCTCATCTCCCCACCCAAACACACACCCAAGATAGACGTATGGTTGAAACATCTAACTTCCTTTGACTGTGCTCCCCACATCATTGACTCCGCGAAATCCTTGGGAGTCACCATAGACAAACACCTGAACATGCAGGCGCAAATCACTAATGCCACCAAGGGAGCTAATCATCAGTTGAGTATACTAAGGAAACTTAAACCCTTCCTCCCACAGACCGACTTAAAAATGGCGGTACAAGCCCTAGTGTTACCAAGACTGGACTACGGAAGCACCACTCTATGCGGTCTCCCCAAATACAAGCTGGCCCCGCTGAGGGCATCGCTTAACGCTGCGGCCAGACTGGTCTCAGGAACAAAAAGAAATAACCACATTTCTCCAACCTTGAAAGCTCTGAACTGGCTGCCCTACGAGGCAAGAATACACCTAAAGATCGCCTGCATGACCCATAAAGCCCTGCATAGCAATACCCCCACTTACTTAGCACTAAAGCTAGAGCGATTGGGAGGATGCAGACAATTGCGAAGTGCGAGGTCACTACTACTGAAACCACAATCCTTCCATAAAAAGAGTACTGGTTGCAGAGCATTTTCAGGGATCGCACCAAAGATTTGGAATTCCCTACCTCCAGTGGTACGTGGAATCTCATCCTTTACCTCCTTCAAAAAAGAAGTAAAAATGCTTCTAATGAACAAATTTACATCCTAAGACTTTAATTCGATGTTGACTAATAGTCACCTATGATATCCATATATTACTGTCTTCCTCTTTTATATTGAATGGAGAATACTGAATGTATGTATAGTACCTCAACCTCCTAATGTCTAATAACTGTGTATTGTGTAGCGCTCTGATTCCCTCGTGGATCATTCTTTGTTGACTACTAGTCACCTATGCTATCCATATACTACTATCTACTTCTTTTGTACTGAATGGCGAATACCAAATGTTTGTATACTACATCAACCATCTAATGTTTAATAACTGTATACTGTAAAGCGCTCTGATACCCTCGTGGGTCATGTTCGCGCTATATAAAACTTTATAAATAAATAAATAAGGGTGTGCAGATACCTTACATTAAAATCGTAAGCCAATGTGATGAACCATTTTCGGGACCCCATCCACAAAGACCATAAAATATGCTTGAAATATTATGCATGGCATATGCCCACTATGTGACACATACTCACATTTTTTAACTTCACAAACAGTCATTGGGAAGTGTGTATATGTCAATCCATAGCTTTCTGTGTTGTAATTATGGGTCCTCATTGATGAATGAAATTCAACAAAACAAGTCAAATTGGGATTTTTCCAGTGGTGTGACCGAGAAATGGAACTGAAAGCACACAATTGTCAGTGGCAAATGGGCAGGAAGGAAACAAGAAGTGGCCGAAGTAGGGCAACACAAATCTCCATACAGACCCAAAATGGAGAAAGCCAGCCAAGAGCACTGATTATTGACAAATAATCACACACCTGCTACAGTAGTAGTCTAATTCCAGGCTTCAGAAATGTACTCCGATGAAGGTTTGAAATGAGTCATTGATTGTGTATACAGAAGTAAAATGACATGAAATACTTAACGAAGAAATTTATAAAAATTATGAGTTATGAATGTGACATGATACTGGACTCCTGAGACACACACTTGTCCATAGAAACAGCCCATATTTGAAGTAACGTTTCCCACCCAGGTAGAGTACAGATTACATGCCATTACACTCAGTACTCTGTTGCCACCATGTCCAGATAGCCTATGTCACCATGGGTCTGATCACACTATTCAGCATGTCTGATAAAGAGGGGGTTGATTATCATTTTCCTGTAATTCTGGACATTGCTGGGGAATGAAAGATTGTGCTTTCATCACTAACAGCTGATACCCTTGGCAGCCCTCCCAGTGTCATGATACTTGTGCCCTGCCAAGTAGACGCTTTCATAGGACAAGTAGTATCGAAGCATGTATCATGGAGTTGCTGCCACAAATTTTCCTTTTGCACAGAAAAATGGGCACAAGTAGAAAAGTGCAGATGTTTATGTGAAATAACACAGAAAAAGAGAAGAAAAATTGTATTAGGTAATCATACTTAGGGTCATATTAACAGTTTGGCCACTAAACTCATCCATACTCGGATCATTCGTGGTCTGGCAGTCAGTGCTTTGGCGGTCCCATGGTGGTGACTTATAAAGGCTCATATCTGAGGCTTAGAAAGGCACCGGAATGGGATCACCAAGCCCGTTCTTGCACGGCATGGACTGTGCAGTCCATGCTGTGCAGGAACAGGGGGTGCATACTGACAGAGGACACAACATATGCCCACATGCCCCCCTGCATGCTCCCCCAGCCCCTGAGGAATAGGGGGCCCTGCAGGGCCCCTTAGTTTCCTCACCACCACACTTTTCATGGCGGCCTCACCGCCATGAAAACTGTGGTGGTGAGGAAACTCATAACATGTTTGGCGGTGCTGCTGCGGCACTTCCAGCATATTGCAGCCTCAGACCGCTGCGCAACCGCTGCGAGATCATTTATCACCAGCAGTTGCTGCAGGCTGTGGCGGTCCAACCGGCCAAGTCATAATAGGGCATGTGGACCGCCAGTCTGGCGGTCCACTGACCTCTACTGCGACTACGGCGGTCCTATGGACCGCTGTTGTCATAATAAGGCCCTGCTAAGTTAAACAAGAAGAGAGACAAGAGCTCAGAGCATGTGTAGCAAGACTCATCTCAAAGACATTAACTCAGTGGCCACATCTTCTTTTTATTGCTCCTTTGCCGCTGAGAAAAGAGACACTGTTATCAATATGTCTGCCTCAGTAGGGTTGAGGAGGCGCAAGGATCAGCCAATAAAAAATAAAGGGAGACTATACTGTTTGCTAAATATTATAAGAGTGAGGTAAGGAAAGGTGTAACAGAGGTAAGATTCATAACATCATATAATATTCAAGAGAAGAAACTGAGAGTCTTACTTACGAAGAATTGGCACATTGTCAAAGTTGATCCTGTAAGAGGAAAACGAATACCGCAAAATCTCCAAATCAAGTACAAACAAACACCCTCAATAAAGGATGCCCTTGTACATAATAGCCCAGAAATATTAAGTCAGACCAGCTGGCTACGACCCCAGGCGGATTTCAGAAAATGCTCAAGGAGCAAGGCATGTACTATAGGCCAGAATACAGCCATCTATATGTCACCATTTAGTACAAAACCATGCAAAATAAGAGGTGCATACAATTGTAGAACGGAGTACGCTGTGTATGTTCTAGCTTGTACATACAACTTAGGTTACATAGGTAGCACAACATTAGCTGTCTACAAAAGAATATTACAGCACATGTATGCTATCACTAACAGTGACCAAACCTACCCAGTTGCACGACATTATGCAACACACCATCAAAATGATCCCAATCAAATCAGGTATTATGTGATTGATGCGGTACCCGTAAACAGGTGAGATGGAGACCGGGTGAGAGTATTAAGGGAACTTGAGACAACGTTCATAATTAATCTTAATCCTAACGTACCAAATAGCCTCAATTTTGATGAAGAATTATAGTCCTGCCTTTAAAGATGTATATCTGCATGATTATGCAATTGCCCACATGGGCCAAATTGTGGCTTGTTGCTGTCTGTTTTATTTTTTATTTTCATTTTTGCCTTTTTCTTTTCCTTTGTCTGTTCCTTAATTTATCTTTCTTCTCATTATTCTCATACTTGAGTATTCCTATTCCCCTCAAATGGAAGGGTAGTACACTGGTTACATGGGATTGTCAAATAAACTAGATCACCTTGGCAGGTTATAATTATGAAATGGTATGTTGCATGCAGATAAACAAATGTCGATTGGTAGAGGTAGCCAGCATCAGGACAATGCCAAATTGATGACTTTGGTGAGGTGACTGCCCACTTGGGCTCAATGTGTATCTCATAGAATGTGAGTAGGCTCCATTTTGAGCCCTCCTCATAACACTGACGCAAGCAGTAGTGAAAAAGACAAGCAGCAATGTGGATTCTTTTCGGTGCAAGGTGTGGGAATGTTGTGCATTATAATATTCGAAGTATGGTTTAATATCATGAAATTGTTATTCCAATGCTGGCACCATTGATGAATGAGGTTTCGTACGTTTAAAAAAAATATATATGTGGCAACAGACAGCTGCAATGAGACAATGTACTGTTACCAAAGTTCAAGTGATTGTGATAATTATTAATATCAGTATTATTATGCCCAAAGAGTGATTTGAGAGATTCATGGTTTTGTTTAGAAAATCAGGAAATACGCTCCTCCATAATGATTTGGGACGTAAGTCTTGTCTACTTTTCAATGATTCAGGCAGTGTAAAAGGAGTGTCAAGGCTGCTGTGGTTGGCCGAAACACATAATGGCAGAAGAATAATAAAAATACTTTTTTAACTGCAGGAGGTGTCTACTTCAATCTATTGGAGGAAAAGGATATTGCGTGTGGATATATATATATATATATATATATATATATATATATATATATATATATTTCAAAAACTCCTTCTCCTTCTTGTATCTCCAAGGAAAAACGGAACAGACACCACTTTCTTGTGCAGCGTTATTTTATTCCTCGTGCATTGGCCGCCATGACGCGTTTCGGGCTTCACAGAGCCCTTGATCACATGACACGCCACGAAGTTTCTCCCATTTTTAAAGTGACAATGTGCTTAATTATTGAAGTGAACATAGAAAACATACTACCCTCATCAAGTACTGCCTTACATACAAATTATGTTAAAATTTGTCATATTTCATTTCATTAATTCAAGTAAATCCACACTTAAAATTATTAATAGATTAACATGCTAAAAATGACAACTAGGGTTTTTTTGGCTATTATACCTGTAAAATACATAGGATAAGACACTGTAAAACGACAAACCAAATTTCCTACTATGACTATTGCGACCTTGAAGACATATTTTCATCAATATATTGCAAGTAAACCCTATTTATATGTATAAGCTAGGGTGATGTAAAACCGACACTATGTGCAAATACGCAAAATAAATAACAGTATAAATACCTAAAGAAAACCAATTAAAAAACAATTAAAAAACATGCCTTGATCACATTAAAAGGCATTGATTTTACTGCTTATATGATATACTAACTGGTTTCCTTGATGTGCATATCGGTTATTAAATTGCAACTTATTTGTCGTATTACCATATCAATAGATGATTGCATATTTAGCCAAACCCTGACTATTTAGTCATTTTTCTAATCCTCATGTCATTTTATACAGTACAATGATAAAGTGCAAAATGATGCAAATAAAGTGCAAACAGTGTTATTGTGCAAACCAACATATACGTTACAATACATAAAATGTCACCGTGCATATGTGCACTGTCATTGTGCCATGAGCCCATGAACACTAATGACAGAGAAACTAATGTGGGAGGGAGAAGGTATATATTATAAAAACCCTTAATATAAACCTTTTTTATTTATTTAAAATCCAATGTTATATAATAAATATTAAAAAACCTTTTCATTGCCTGACTTACAACCAAGTATATAAATCTTCCGTAGTATTTAATCCATGTGGATTTTTGCTGTCCAGTTCTAAAATCAGTTTTGTTTCTAATCGTCTGAGTATGGCTTCTCTGTTCCCTCCTCTGCGTAGAGGGGGAACATGATCAATTACGTAATACTTCAACTCGGTCAAATTCTTATTATGTATCTCGTTGAAGTGGCGGGCAACCGGATATGAACTATCATTATTAGATATAGCCCTTAGATGTTGTAAAATTCTCTTTTGTACTGGGAGACGGGTGCTACCCACATATTTAAGTCCACACGTACACTCTAATACGTATACTACATACTCTGATTTACATGTTAGAAACTTATTGATTTGAATCGGATTATCCTTGAAGCCTGTATTGTAAGATGTTTTGTTCTCCCCATATTTACAGGCTTTGCACGTAGTGCATCTGACAAAACCCTTACGATTGCTAAGCCAACTCTTATTTTTGGACAGCTCTGGACTACTACTGACTAAGTAGTCACTTGTACTACATGCTTTTCTAAAAGTGACTACTGGTGATGAAGGCATTTTATCCCCAATTATGGGGTCATTTTGAATCATGTACCAGTTCTTTTTAACTATTTGTCTGATATTATCTCTTTGTTTACTGTAAGTAAGGATTAGACGTGGACTGCTAAACTTCTCTTCACTCCAATATATATATTACCTACTGGCGGTCGCCAGTAGGTAGTTATAGTTAGGACCTCGTTTCTATTCAAAAAGCGTTTTTTGTTTTCCCAATAACTTTGGCGTCGTTTGACGAATCTTCGCGAAATTTTCAAAACTAGTGTGGCGCTCCGGTCAGCTCCTGTCTTGAAAGTTTCGGGGTGATTCATCAAGTGGGGGCTGAGAAAAAAGGGGGGTCCCAAAATGCATTTTCCCCATGTAATTTTCCATAGGAAACTTTAGACAAAGCTACAGCCCGAACTGCTGAACGGAATTACACCAAATTTGGCAAAAAGGTAGGTCTTGGTTCAGAAAGAGCCCTTTTTGTTAAATGGTGCAAATCCGTTCAGTAGTTCCTGAGAAATGTAGAAAAAAAAAGTTTCGATATCTGAGTACCGAGGAGGGTTCGCGAACCCTCCCGAGCACGAGCTCAATTCTGATTGGCTGCCAACACTCCAAACCAGGAAGTGTTGGCAGCCATCTTGTGACCTGGTAACCGAGTCACAAGAAATCAGAAAAAAAACATGAAAAAGAAGAAAAGGGGGCAGGGTAGAAAAACCCTGACACCCTAGGCCTGCTCAGGGGGTCCCACAAGGACCCCCAGGGCCAAAAAAAGCATTTTTATTTTTAAACACAGCAGAATTCACGTTGGGGTCACGAATCCTGCCGTGAAAATAAAAAAAAACGAAGCGCGGGCTTCCGCTCTTCATTTTCAAAAAGCCTCCGGGTGGGCCAGGTCCCGGGGGCACTGGCCACTTAATTTGCGGGGACCACCACCTCCCCGGGGCTTATTTCATTGTATGTGGGGGGCACTAAGGCCCACCGCAGCCCCGGGGACTGCCACCTCCCCAGGGCTGTAAAAAAAAATGCGTGGGGGTCCCAATCCCCCCCACGCTGCCCCAGGGACCACCACCTCCCCGGGGCTTTGAGAATGAAATGCGGGGGGCATGCAGCCCCCCCTGCAGCCCCGGGGACTGCCACCTCCCCAGGGCTAAGTAAAAAAATTAAAATGATGTGTGGGGGGGAAGAGCCCCCCCACACGCCCCGGGGACCATCACCTCCCGGGGCACATACTAATTAAAAATGCACGGGTCCATAGCGGACCCCCTGGCCTCGGGGACCACCACCTCCCCGGGGCTTTAAACACATTGGAGGGGGGCCATGCGCCCCCCCTCCTGGAGCACATGAAGGCCCTGGGGACCGCCACCCCCCAGGGCCGGCTCCTGCAGTGTCCCGGGGTGCCCACCCCGGGACACTGCTGTTTGCTATGGCAGGGCGGGAGCACAGCTCCCGCCCTGTCATAGCAAACTCTGCTTTGCTTCATTGAAGCGAGAGCAGGGAAACCTGCCCTCGCTTCAATGAAGCAAAGCAGAATTGCTTTTGAGCAAGGGGAGCTGCAAGTTAGCAGCTCCCCTTGCTCAAAAGCAATGCCGGCTCCCGCAGGAGGCAGGGAGCCGGCGGGCCCGTGGGGGCATTGGGGCTCCCCCCATGGTCCCCAACACAAAGGGCCGGCCCCGGGGATGGGGTCCACGGGACCAGAAGTGGCCCAGGAGGGGGGCCACGCGGCCCCCCTCCCTCAATAAAATAATTTTTTTAATGTTTTTTAAAGAGGCACAGCCCCGGGGGATGGGGTCCCCAGGGCTAATAGAGGCCTCAGGAGGGGGGACATTCCAAACCAGGAAGTGTTGGCAGCCATCTTGTGACCTGGTAACCGAGTCACAAGAAATCAGAAAAAAACCATGAAAAAGAAGAAAAGGGGGCAGGGTAGAAACACCCTGACACCCTAGTGATGTCATTTGAGATGTCATCAGTGATGTCACTGACCATGTCATGAATGATGTAATATGTGACGTCATCAGCAGTGCATTGCGGGGGCGCGAGTTATAGTTAGCTGAACTAACTATAATGGCTGAATTTCACTGGTTTTGTACGAGTGAAATGTCCAACTAACTATAACGTCCCTGAAACCTATGGTTTTTTCAGTGAATTTCTAAGGTTTTTTAAATGCTAATTTCTAACTATAACGTGCCTGAAACCTATGGTTTTTTCAGTGAATTTCAAAGGTTTTTAAATGCTAATTTCTAACAATAACGTCCCTGAAACCTATGGTTTTTTCAGTGAATATATATATATATGTATATATATTTATATATTACCTACTGGCGGTCGCCAGTAGGTAGTTATAGTTAGGACCTTGTTTCTATTCAAAAAGCGTTTTTTCTTTTGCCAATATCTTTGGCGCCGGTTGACAAATCTTCGCAAAATTTTCAAAACTAATGGGGTGCTTCGGTCAGCTCCTGTTTTGAAAGTTTCGGGGTGATTCGTCAAGCGGGGGCCGAGAAAAAAGGGGGGTCCCAAAACGTGTTTTCCCCATGTTAATTTCCATAGGAACTTTAGACAAAGCTACAGCCCGAACTGCTGAACGGAATTACACCAAGTTTGGCAAAAAGGTAGGTCATGGTTCAGAAAGAGCCCTTTTTTTTAAATTGTGTAAACTCGTTCAGTAGTTCCTGAGAAATGTAGAAAAAAAAAGTTTCAATATTTGAGCACCGAGGAGGGTTTGCGAACCCTCCCGAGCACGAGCTCAATTCTGATTGGCTGCCAACACTCCAAACCAGGAAGTGTTGGCAGCCATCTTGTGACTCTGTAACTGATTCACAAGAAAACAGTGAAAAAAACATTAAAAAACAATAAAAGGGGGCAGGGTAGAAACACCCTGGCCCCCTAGACCTGCTGAGGGGGACCCACAGGGACCCCCAGGACCAAAAAAAGCATTTTTTTTTTTTAAACGGCAGAAGTCGCGCTGTGTGTGCGAATCCGGACGCCAAAATATAAAAAAAAACAAGTGCTCCCCCGGGTGGGCTAGGTCCCTGGGGCATTTCAAATTATGTTGCGGGGGCCCGCGTGGACCGCCACCTCCCCGGGGCTTTATTTATGATGTGCGGGGGCATGCAGCCCTCCGCAGCCCTGGGGACGCCACCTCCCCGGGGCATTATCAAATACAAGGTGGGGGGCCTCGCGGGCCCCCCCAAGCCCCGGGGACCGCCACCTCCCCGGTGCATTATGAAATAAGGGTGGGGGGCCTCGCGGGCCCCCCAAGCCCCGGAGACCACCACCTCTCCAGGGCTGTAATAAATAATTGTGTGGGGGGGCTTGAGCCCCCCCACACTGCCCCAGGGACCACCACCTCCCCAGGGCACTTTGTATGTAAATATGGGGGTTCGTTACGTACCCCCGGGCCCCAGGGACTACCACTTCCCCGGGGCTTTGCAAACGATGGGAGGGGGGCCGCGTGGCCCCCCTCCTGGAGTCCTTGATGGCCCTGGGGACCGCCAACCCCCTGGGCCGGCTCCTGCAATGTCCCTGGGTGCCCACCCTGGGACATTGCTGTTTGCTATGGCAGGGCGGGAGCACGTCTCCCGCCCTGTCATAGCAAACTCTGCTTCGGTTTTTTGGAGCAAGAGCAGGAAACCTGCTCTTGCTTCCAAAAACCGAAGCAGAATTGCTTTTGCGCAAGGGGAGCTGCATGTTAGCAGCTCCCCTTGTGCAAAAGCAATGCCGGCTCCGGAAGGAGGCAGGTAGCCGGCTGGGACCGTGGGGGCATTGGGGCTCCCCCCACGGTCCCCAACGGAGAGGCCAGGCCTTGAGGGATGGGGTCCCCAGGGCCAGAAGTGGCCTGCGAGGGGGGCCAGTCGCCCCACCTCCTCTTTATTTATAAAAAAATAAATGGCCGGGCTCTGGGGGGTGGGGTCCCCGGGGCCGAAATCGGCCTAGGGAGGGGGGACGCGCGCCCCCCCTATTTAATTTTTATTTAAAAAAGAGGCCATGCCCTGGGGGATGGGGTCCCCGGGGCGAACATGAAATAATGGAAATGGATCAGGTTTTTTTCTATCAAGTTTGGAGTCGCGACTCCAGCGCGGGGCTCAGCGCGGCCCCTGTGTAATCGCGATGGATTCGCGAATTCTCCATAAATAAATAAATAATTAAGTAGTATATAATATAGAAGGTAGTGTTGTGTTTTTCACTGAAAAAAACATAGGTTTCAGGGACGTTATAGTTAGAAATTAGCATTTAAAAGACCTTAGAAATTCACTGAAAAAACCATAGGTTTCAGGGATGTTATAGTTAGTTGGACATTTCCCTCGTACAAAACCAGAGAAATTTGGCCGTTATAGTTAGTTGAGCTAACTATAACTCGCGCCCCCGCAATGCACTGCTGATGACATCACATATTACATCACTGATGACATGGTCAGTGACATCACTGATGACATCACTGATGACATCATCCAGTGACTGTGTGTTTCTGTAAAGTTGAAATATGTTTTATATATATATATGCCAAGGTGTATTGAAGTATGAGTGGGTGTATGACTGTCTGAATGGATGATTTAGTAGGTGTGTGACTGACTGTATAAGTGAGTGATTAAATGTGTTTTACTGAATGCATGGGTTAGTGACTAAACTGTGTGAATATCTGTATCAGTCTGTCTGTGGTGTGTAAGCATCTGCATGGGTTGATGAGTAGCTACATGAGTGTCTCTATGGGTTATTGATTGGTTGTCTGAGTATCTGTAAGGGTGCCTGAGTGTCTGTGTGAGTGGGTGGGGGATGTGTGACTCTGTGCATAGATATGTGAGTAGGTGATTCACTGGGTGTATCAGTTCAAGTGTGCATCTGTGAAGGACTGTATGGGTGGGTGAGTGTGTGTATGGGTGTGTTGGTGAGTGAATGGATGCCTCAGTGGTACATGTGTGAGTAACTACATATGTGAAAGGCAGTATATGTGACTGTTGGAGTATATAAGTGACTATATGTGAGAGTGAGTAATTGTGAGAGTGGCTGTATGGATATGTGTGTGCTTGTGTCAGTGATTGAAGAAGAGAGTAAGTATGTGTTAGTATCGGTATAAATAAGTGAGGTGGTGTGTGTATAGGTGAGTAAATGGGAGTGTGATTGATTCTTTGCATGACTGACTAGATGTGTGAGTAACTCTATGGGTGAGTGGAGGTGTGTGAGTGTCTGTATAGGTGTATGATTGCATATGATAGTGCTGTATTGATGAGTGACTGCGTGTATTAGTGACTGTATGGGTGAATGAGTGGATGTGTGTGTAGACCTAGGAATCTGTGAGAAGGTATGTAGTAACTGGTATTGATGTGTCTATGGGTTTGAAAATGGTAGTCTATATTTTAGAGTGGGTGTATCAAAGGTTATATTAGGGGGTGAGGAGGTGCATCAGATTATCACGTGGATGATGACATCAGTGATGTCATCAGTGATAACATTTGAGATGTCATCAGTGATGACACTGACCATGTCATGAGTGATGTAATATGTGATGTCATCATCAGTGCATTGCGGCGGCGTGAGTTATAGTTAGCTCAACTAACTATAACGGTCGAATTTCTCTGGTTTTATACGAGTGAAATGTCCAACTAACTATAACGTCCCTGAAACCTATGGTTTTTTCAGTGAATATATATATATATATATATATATATATATATATATATATATATATATATATATATATATATATATATATACATATATAAAGGATTCCGCCACCATGCCACTTGGAAAGACGAAAATGCAGACCCAAGATCAGTGCAATAGTCGGTTTATTTGGTAAACTCCCGCACCTCCGCCATTACGCGTTTCAGCCTCCAACGAGGCCTTGATCACATGACACGAAACGGAGACAATGTTTTTCATTTTAAAGTGCAAGTGACAGGTAAACACACGTGATTTCAAAACATGATGGAAATGGAAGAGGTATTGATTGTCGCTTTTGAAACTCATTATGATATAGCATAAATACGCTTCTTTAAATAGAGTATAATGAATATGTGCAAAAAGGAGCAAAAATGTGCAATTAATAAATATTCATAAATTAATATAAAAATTCAGCACATAAAAACACATGGTAAAAATCAGATTAAAACCCAAGAGGATAAAATCTAAATAACCAAACTGTGTTGACATACATCAGGTTGAGCTCAAGTTGTTGGGCAAGTGGATAACATGCAATAAGACCCTGTATAAAATACACCATAAATCTTAAAAACATTGATATCCTGCCAGGGACATGTCATAATTCTGTGATCCCTGTAGCTCATCTGAGAGTCACGCATAATGGTAAAATACCATAGCTCCTATTTATAACCCATATAAATATGCACACCATTGTAATGCTATATAAAGCGAGTAAAGCAAATTCAGCCCCAGTGGGCATACTTCCATCAGTCTTACTTAAAGTGTTAGTGCTACTAAAAAAATCATAAAAGTGCCTACACCACTCTAAATCACAGCCGTGATTTAGTTAAAATAATGTGTAAAATTATGATAAAAACTAATTATAAAAATATGTTAAAATGAGAGGCAGATCTGATGTTTGAATAGAAAAGATGGTACATATCATGAAAAGTGCTAGAGGTAGAGAGTTTCATAAACAAGTAAAGAAATCCTCACTTGCATTTAGACCCAATGGTATTTTGCAATCCAGCTCTAAGATGTATTGAGTTTCCAACTTGCGTAAGAGGTGATCACGATTCCCACCCCTCCTGAGAGGCAAGACAGTATCAATGGCAAAGTATTTTAAATACTGTAAATCACTGCCATGATGTTCTTTGAAGTGCCTTGCCACTGGATAAGCAGCGTCATTGTTAGAGATAGCTCGCATGTGCTGGAGTATCCGTTTGTGAACCTGCAATCTGGTACTCCCCACGTAGCGCAGGCCACATGGACACTCCAGCACATACACTGCAAACTCAGTTTTGCAGTTTAGGAATTTGGTTATCCCAACTGGTTTCTGTTTAAAGGGGGTGGTGTATGTTTTGGTATTGTAGCCATATTTACACGCTCTACAGCTGGAACATTTAAAAACCCTGTTCTGGTGTTAAGCCAATTTTTTGTTGAGATGACCTCAGGGCTACTCCTGACCAAAGCATTGCTCATGGAGCGGGCCTTCCTGTAGGTAATACTGGGAGTTGCTGTTAAACGTTCACCCAGTATGGGGTCATTGAGAATCAGGGGCCAGTTCTTATTAACAATTGTTCTTAATGTTTTATGCTGTCGGTTAAATGTTAACACTAGTCGAGTAGGCTGGTCAACAGATTGAGAGGTGTTGGAGTCCCTCTTGTTTCGATCAACTAATATTTCTGAGCGTTGTAGATAATTGGCCTTGTTCATGGCTGCCACAACCACACTCTCAGCATAGCCTCTGGCTATGAATCTGTCCCTGCTAGCTCGTTGGGCCTGCATACAGTCTGTTTCTGTACTGCATATTCTTCTGATCCGCAGCATTTCCCCATAGGGAATGCTGTTGATCAAATGAGGCGGATGGTGGCTAGAAGCATGCAGCACAGTGTTGCCGGCAGATGATTTTCTATGCAGGCGTGTTTCAAGCTTGTTGTTAGATATAAAAACCTCTACGTCTAAAAAGATTATACTCTCCTTGCTTGTTTGGGCAGTGAATTGCAGGTTTAAGTTATTGTCATTCAGTTCCATTATGAAATTATGGGCTTCCATTTCATTACCCTTCCATATTAAAAACAAGTCATCAATGTATCTAAACCAGCAAAGAACATGCCTGGAAAGGGTGTCTCTGTGTGCTGCCATGAGGACCCGCTCCTCCCACATGCCCATATGAAGACAGGCATAACTCGGGGACAAGCAGGCCCCCATGGCAACTCCTCTCACTTGCTGGAAGATTTGGTTGTTGAAGAGAAAGAAGTTATTGTCTAAACAAGTGGAAATCATGGTCAATAACATTTTGTTATGCATGCAAAATTGTCTGGGTCGGGTGTTTAAATAGAATTCAGTTGCCAGCAGGCCATCGCGGTTGTGTATGCTTGTGTATAATGAGACAACATCTAGCGATATAAGCAAGCATCATCCCATTGTACATTCTGGATTTTACGGAGAAAGTCCCCTGTGTCCTGTATGTATGATGGGAGTTTCTTCACAAGGTCTTGCAGGAAGAAATCCACATATTTGGATGTGTTCTCCATTTTGCTGCCTTTGGCCGATATAATGGGCCTCCCCGGTGGTCTGAGCATATCCTTGTGGACTTTGGGGATAAAATATATTGCAGGTACAATGGGATAATCAACTTTTAAAAACTTAAATTCTTCCATGCTTAGTAAGCCAGCGGATTTCCATGCCAATAGTTTGCTATTGAACTCATTCCATGCACTCTTGACTGCTGAGATGTTACTTTTTTTATAGCAGACTCTGTCGTTGAGTTGTTTTTCAGCCTCCTCCATATATAGCTCTCGTGGCCATAATACTACGTTGCCACCTTTGTCTGATTGGCGTATGATAATTTTATCATCATCCTGTAGTTATTTGACCAACTGAGAGCAAGTGTGGTCCTGTTTGGTATATTTCCTAGGAGATTTCATAGTTTCCTGATAAAGTTTTTTCAATTCAAAAGTGACTTTATCATGGAAGATATCCACATTGTCTCGTATCATTAATGGGCAAAAAGTAGATTTAGGCTTAAATTTAGTTCGAACTGTTGCCCCCAATTGCCGGGCTTCCTGATCCATTTGACCCATGATTGTATTGTTCTCATCAAATAATTGCTGCATATCTGTCAAAAGTTCTTGATCTCTTGCTGTTAATGTTGGACTAGTGTTACTTTCCACAGGTGCTATTAGTGTAGTGTCATGGTTACACGTCCCTTGAATTGCATGATGTTTCCGCAGTTTCATTTTACGCACAATCTATTCGTGTCTCTGCGTAATTAAAGTCTCTAACAGGGCTGAAAGTGAGACCCAAAGTTAATATTTTTCTTTCATCTTCACTTAAGACAGTCGTGGTTAAATTGATGACTGTATTTTCCTCCATTTTGACGGTTAGCGTCTGTTCCATCTCCTGTTTATTGGTTTTTTGCTGTTTGGCTTGTTTTTGCTTCCTGCATTGGCGTCTTGCCCGTCGTTTTTGGTTTTGTCGTTTGTTTCTCCTTTGTTGGCATTTTTGTTTTGTCCACGTGGGCGCAGGGTTTGTCTTCCGTCTAATCGCAGGTAATCCAGCTCCTGACCCAATGATGGTTTGATAAACCCCAAAGCCCCAGAAGTTGCGGCCTGGTCATTATCGGAGCCACTATCAATGGCTGAGCTTAAGTCAGATGCTGATGTGGACGCCTGAGAGATGCCGCTGGCGCTGGGATGTGTTGTGATTGGACCTCCTGATGGATTTACCATTTTTGCAGCGTCGTATTTTCGCGCAAAGGTGAACACGCGACCTTGCTCGTAGTCCACCTTGTCCCTTTGAAATTTGTAGGCTTTGCGCCTTTTGATCACACCCTCATCTCTTTGCAGGCGACTGGTCATATCTTCCCTGTGTTTTTGAATGGCATCCACATTACCATATTTATCGATTTCCTCATTGATTTCATCAATTTGTAACTGCAGCGCCGCTCTATCACTGTTTGCATATTTAACTAAAATGACAACCAGTTTTCGGGACGATTCTAGGTTACAGTCCGCCCACTCTGTCAACATGTGCGGGTCAGGATTCTCATAGCTCGGAGGGAGCATTATCTTCAACCCCCGTGGTATTCTGCCTACTTCAAGGTATCTGGAAAGGGATTTGCTCTCCCACCATTTGGCCTGTTCAGACCTCATGCACTTCTCAAGTTTTTTAAACACATCTTTTATACTGTTTGTTGCTGGTTGCACGTTGCTTGTGTGCGCTAGGCTAGTTGCTACTCCACTTGGAGAGTCATTAAACACATCATCAGCTGCCGCCTCTCTGCTCCGGATCGCGTCGGCAGACATGGTGCTGGACAATGGGAGTTTTCCTCAACCGTGGAAGGGCACTACAGACAATGCCCGCACCCGTACCACACGCACACTCCCCCACCGGGCTGTAGGCGGGCCCTTACCTCCGTACGGTACTTCCTGCTGCTTGAGTCCTCCGACTATGTTCATAGTGACAAGGCAGAAATGTTACACTTTTGCAGCATGAAGTAAAACATCTTGTCATACAGTGATGACTAGGCGCAGCAATGACAAGCAGTTTTGGTAGCAGGCATAGAGAAAAGACTACCCCTCTATATGTAGGTGTAGATGGCCATATGTTCTGTAACATCAGTTGTGTGTGGCAGACTAGAAGGTAAGCTAAAGTAATGGCAATGCTGGCTGCATTGTAAAAGATAAAAAATTATGCTAAATAAATGCAAGAATTGGGTTTGAAGTCTCCCAAATTATGTCTGATGGAAAACAAAATTAAACGGTATTCCTCATTAATCGTGGGTGTGTGAATACATCCTAGAAACCATGAATGCCATGTGGCACAATTAAATGTGGGAGGAATCCGGTGTACCATCGTAACTAGGAGGGGAACAATGTATAAAACCCATTCATGTTAGTAAAAGCGTGTGGAAGCCAATGCCAAAGTCTCTGTATCTGTCAGCGCGCAACTAATGCGGTTGTATATTGTAAGCTTAGTGCTGGTGCGGACGAAGGGCCTAGATGTTGCTGGAGTTTAATCTTAACATGTTGAGGGCGGAGCCTGATGTATGGAAATCGAGTCAACTGCCAAGAAATATGTCAAATAAGTCAAAAAATGATGTACAGTGCAGTCACTTATGGGTAAAGTTAAAAATTAGTGCATAATAGTGGGAAAACTTAGTGTTGGTGCCGTGAGATGTGGTGAAGACAAAAATCCAAACAGTCGCTAAAGGAATAGGCGTGATTGGAGCAGAATAGTTCAAAACTGTGTTTGTAGTGGATTAAAAACTGGAAATCTAACTTAAAGTCAGCCGACTTCTAAAAAATTTCATATTGGCGAATTGTCAGAGCGCAAGACTGGAGTGAATATTGTAGAAGGACACTATAAGAAGTTATAAAAAGTTATAAAGGTCTTCACTGATGTTTAATCCTGCCGGGGCCTTAGTGTTGAGTTCTATTATGTATTTCGACTCCAGTTGTCTCAACAATTTCTCTCTGTTGCCACCCCGTGTATATAATAATTTTTTTTAGCTTTTTGTTTTTTATCTAGGAGTAGGAATAATAAATCTAAGCCTTTCAAAGTCCAACACTTTCCTTACTGTTGTTGCTGCTGGAGTATGAACTTTAACTCTGCCCTTGAAGTCCACGTTCGCTGCTGCAGCTCATGTTGGATGGGTAATAGTAATTCTGATCACCCCCCCCAAAGTCCAACAATTTACCTGCTTTCGCCAATGTTGGAGTGGGAATACTATATCTGAACCCCCAAAAAGTTTATCACTTTCACTACTGTTAATTAGTTTGGAGTGGGAGTAGTGAATTTCACTATTGCAAGGCTGAATTTGTATGTGTCTTTTTTGTTTGTAATTAATTTAACATTTAGATCTTGTGTTTTTAAAAGTTATTTTATTTATTTATTTTTAATTATGCATTTATATGGGTGATATTTTTATTAAATTATTCTTAATTGTAATAATTGTACTGTATAATTATTTTTATCAGCTTATATATAGTGTTTTAATCATTCTTAACTATTAGTTATATGTTCTATTTTATTTATTTTATTAATCATATTTATGCCATAATTCTATTCATGTAAATATTATGTTTGTATTTTTTGTACATTTATTTTTACATTTTTATTTAATGTTTGTAAGTTATCAAATTAAACTATATATTTTTTGTTATTTTGTTAGGTTAAAATAATGTTTACTATTTAAAATTCAATATGCTTATCTATTTTGTGACAGTATTTTTGTAGTTGATATTTTTTAGTTTATATGTAGAGCCGATATTTGTGTCCTTGAGATTTTTGGGTGATATTTTGTATTGCACAATTTTGTCAGTGATATACTGTCATCCAACCATATCTAAATATCCTTGTGCAAACACTTGATTGCACAGGGATTTAATTACAAGTGGTGCAAAGTTGATGGCACAAAGTAATTACTGGGTGCAATAAATTCTGTACCCTTGCATAAATTTTGTCAGGTCAAACTTACCAAATGTAGCAAGAGGAAAAGGCCCATTGAACACCTGGAATGTGGATTTTAATACAGAAGCACCAAACTCCACATACTATATCTAATTTTAGTGCAAAACATTAAATAAATGCATCCCCAGTACCGTCCTAACCTGAGGATATTGCATTTTTCCAGGTGCGAGAAGTGTGACAACATACTCTGGGGCATCCATAATTGAGGCCCATGAGGTACAAGACAAGACAAGGATGAACACAAGCGCCAACTGTGATCAATTCTCATTTGCATTTTGATACCCATGGTGTTTCTGGCAATTCCTCTTATGATGGGTTCTGACAAATTATGCTACACGTGGTTGCCTAACTCTTCTATATGCTGCATTGTTGCAAGATCCCCATGACATATTTTGGTAAATGCTCTGAAGACCCAAATGCAATCAACAGACGAAATATCGAATACTTAAATGACTTCTTAGCTAATATCAGCACATTTCTGGGAAAAATAATTCATAATAAGGAGCTAAAAATTAAGTGATCCCTTTGTTGTTTTAAATAACAGTTGTAATTATGCCTGGTGATCTGCCTTTCACAGTGTCTACTGTCTCTGGCAGCAGGCATCACAATATTACATCTCAAATATAATAAGTCATCAGAGTAAAGTAGCTATATCATTTTCTTGTCACAGGTGAGAAGTGATGTTGTAACTAGACTGTAAGAAGAAAATTAGAGAATGTACTGTAAAATGGTATTAATGCAGCAGGAGGTGTAAGTATTAATTACATTTTTAGAGGTGCACTTCACTTAATAGCTATATATCACACATATAGGAACATTTGTCATGAGTATGAGAAATTTATGACATCCATTCATACAGACAGAGTCATTACATTATATTATAGCAAATATGCTAACAATAAATCCATTTGACCTTTATTCTTATAGTGTTCTTGATCACAATCTTTTGTATAAATTCAGTATCCAATATCCTAAAGTAATCACATCATGATGTTTGCCCAAAGATAGGAAAGTTATATGGTGAAATTGGAAATCCAAATTCTAGAAACAATCTTAACAAATCTTCAATTTTGACAACATATAAAGTCATGGCTAGCATGTTTCGTAGGTCAAATTGCGCTTTTTCAGGGCTAATCTATTCCCAAAAGTGCAGGCCACAATAGTGGGCCAAGTTGAAGTGTGCAGCCAATGTTCGGGACTACCTATCTCATCCAGCAACACCGCCACCACGTAAACCTTATTCAAGCAGTGCATTTATACTCACACAACACCTACACATTGGTGTTAGGGACCATAGCCATTTCAATGTCCAGAAGAACACGTCTTAACCCAGTATTGATGTCACCTCTGACTAGTTTGCAGATACCTGCAATTGCAAATTACTCATAACCTAATCAAAAGGGTGTATACTTGTATAGATTATAAACCTGCTTCAGGACAAGTGATTTCAAACTTCACCTCAAATGTCAGCCTGAATTAATACCATCTGCACCTGCATCCTGGACAGATCAGGTAATGCACGTCATCCGGTTCTTGTTAAAGGACAGAATGACAGAGGATCAAAACAGCACAGCTTCTGATTATCCCAGTGACACAGAACGCTGACAGAAGCTTTTATCAATTGAAAAACACCTAGATGTTGCAGAAATTCAGGTCAAACATTTCATTCATCAGTCAGCATCTGTCGCTGATGTCACAAGAGAGTTATTTGGTTTGGAGGAGCACACCTTTTTAATTAACTAGACCAATATTTTATCTCTTAAGTATTTTTAGCTGAAGGTGCTGCAGTGCTGCACTTGCTGTCAATCCAAGTGTAGAGATGAACAAAATCGTTTGACAATTGAAAATTAAATTTGATTATATTTCAGTCTAAACTGTTTATTGTGGTACAATCTCAGGAGTCCGATCCGGGCTCAGTGAACAGTGCACAGTGCACTCAAGTTACAATTCTTGTAATAGCAGCTGATGTCACAAGACCACAACCCTTGATGCTGCCTTCCAGTGTCTGTACATACAGCGCAAGCTATTAAAAGCTAGTTAACTTCTAGCTCACACTATGGGGCCGATTCCGATTCGGGCCGGAAATCTCTCCGACCGAGCCGGACCCGGAGAGATTTTCGACCGAATCGGACCCTAGCAGTCCGACCGAACGAGTACGATGCGCACGTATGCCATCAGACTCGATTCGGTCGGACTCCCATTGAAGTCAATGGGAGCCTGTCGTACGACGCGTACACGGGCTCCCATTGACTCAATGGGCACGACGCAAACAAGGGCGCCCCCTACGGCGTGTTCGCGTCGGTGCGGGTCGTGCCGTACATGCACGTGTAGGGGGGACCCATGTGTCCCCCCTGTGTGCGACTCGCGTGCCTACGCTTCCAGGGGGGTCCAACACGGACCCCCAAAGTGCGGCTCCGACAGCTCCTTGGAGCCGGACTGCGCGAGTCGGTCGGAGCGGTCGCGATGCGCATCGTACTTACCCGGCCGGGGAACGTCTCCATTGCGCGGTGCGAGTCGTCCCCGTGCGAGTCGGTCGGAGCGGTCGGGTCCTGCGAACGAGTCGGTCGGAGATTTCGCGTGCGCTCGCATCGTACTCGCTCGGCCGGACCCGCGTACGATTCGGTCGGGAAACAGGGCTCCGAATCGGATCCGGTAAATCCGAATACGATTCGGAGCACTACCGGCCGAGATCGGAATCGCCCCTTTATGTTCAAACAGGCCTATGGAATGCAGTGGGTGACCTCAACTATCACAGCTAACATCACCTGTAATATATGATCTACAAACAGTGACAAATATCAGGCAATGTCAACCATCAGCTAGCTAGGAAGATGCTCAGCTTCAATAATGCCAAATATATGGCTGAAGGTGCAGTTTCCCAACTAATCAGGCTAAAAGCAGAGCACTCTTAGAACGTCATGTTGGACATAATATGCAGGCAAATTTCTGTCCTTGAACAACGCTATTAGTGGAACAAACATTGACAAATATGTCTACCTCTCCAGTAGATGAACTGGAAAGATTGACACCTGCATGTCAGCGCAAATTTCCAGTAACTTGATAGAATGGGAAGAATTCATGACTTCCATTGTCACTAAACAACAAAGTTGAGAGATTACTGTGGTCGATCACATCCAACAAGGTGAACACCAGCAAAACTTGCAGACAGGTGTTCCTGCACATGCTTCATATTAAGATTAAAAGAATTAAGGAAAATATGGGAGTGACATCATTTTCATTGTTTACTTGACACAGACCACTTGATCACCAGTGGCACTATAGCATGCATATAAAAGACCCAATGAATGTATTCAAAGCAGATCATGACCTGGAATGCAGCCGGATTGATTGCCGGTTGGTGATGCCTTTGCAAGCATTCCACACACCAACTTTCAAAGTTTTAACATGCCACCTTAAGTGTGATTGGTATACCAAAAAGAGTCTGTTGGTTGTGCTATAAGATCAAAGCTGTTCCTCACTGAGGAGATACAAGAAGGCAAGCAATGGTCTTGGATTGCTTGTGTTCCCATTCAGACAATGCATGGCCTGGCTTTTTGACTGGACTATTTTTCATGATGTGTTCTTTAGTGATTTGAATATGGTTGCTTCCTGTCTGGAGTGGCATACTAGGAAGAAAATGATGGACCAGAATGTTGCCCAAGTGATGTTCATTAGCTGAAACTGTATCAAAAATAGTTGGTGGTAAGCATATTCCATCACAATAGTGATGGAATATACTTACCACCAGCTTTATGGTCCACTTGCCGAATTTAGGTGCGGGCGGACATTTGATTTAATCACTGAAGGAAATGACCCGATAAGGGTCACCCGGGTCACTCGCGACCACCTCTCAGCCTTACATACAAATGAAGAGTCGGTCAGACAGTAGAGATTACAAACCAAATATATTTATTCAGATACACTCGAGTGGAGCCCAGTCTGCCCAGTCACTTAGGATTGCTGCAGAGGGACTGACATCATCAAACTTGGTGATACATTATGTGCAATTCAGAACCAATGAAGGCACGCCCACAATGGAATTTTCCAAGCAGATGCAGTTAAACAAAGAAGTACAGAAGGATAGGTTTCGATCCTGAGGCCGGGCACACACTATCTCCTATCCTAGGTCACTCTGTCCGTGCCCGCCACTAGACTAGTGGGAGAAGGCCTCTATCTAGTGGGAAAGGCATGCGCTAATAAGAACAGTGTATTCATTAGCAAAGCAAGGCCCAAACTTGGAGAAACAAAACTTGCCAAAGCTGCTTTTCATGCAGAGAGAGAATTTAGTTATGATCATGGCTCAAAATGGGGGCCAAACATAAAATGGTGCCATGAATGCTAACTTACGTAGAACAATACATAATCAACACAGCAAAAACATTTTTATTCTAACAGACCCCCCTTTTAGCATGAGCTAACCATGCTATGTTGTTTTCGAGGGAAGTATAACATTTGCAAGGATAAGAAACATCATTATAAGTACTTGCTCATATAGCCAGTACTCAAAGATACCCTCATCTATCTGCATCATATCGTCACAATCTTTTTGTAACATAATTGCAGCATTAGTATCATGAATTGACATTTTCTGTTTGGGAGTGAGGATATTGACACAATAGGAGCAACAAGCTGGGAGACATTGTATGCAGAGGCAACATGTAAAGATGATACCGGCCACCACAACCAAGAAAGTGAGGATCTTCCAACCCCATGATGTTAATGTATTCCAAAACCACCCCGACAGAGTCCAAGTACCTGTTTCTTGGTGTATCTCAGCTGATATTCTATGCAATTTGGTATAGCGGAATAAACATTGGGAGCATTATCAGGTATATAAACACAACAGCTACTTCCGATGATGTGACAGGCCCCTCCCCTATCTGCAAGTATAACGTCTAGCACCATCCTGTTCTGCAAAGTGACTAATCTCATAGCCTGAAGCTCAGCAGTGATATTTGTCATTATCTCAGCAGTTGTATTGATAACCCCTTCAACAACTCTCATTAACTGACGAACCTGAAGGCTATTAGCCCTGGGGCCCCAAAAAGGTAGTAGGCCCTTCATAGCGTCTCCAAATTGCTGTGCGGTGGTGTCTGTCTGATCTATATCCTTTGTGTCAACAACCCTTTTGGCTCGAGTTAGGAAGGTACTTCTACGTTGCAGCTGATGATTTTCATGATAATTAGACGGGGCAACATATACAGGGGAAAGAAGGAAAGAGAGATAACATGTACCTGACCATCCCCTCGGGAGCCAAACATGAGCTTGTGACCCACAAACAAAATAGACGTTATGGGGCAGGATCAAGGGCGGACTATTAGTTGTATTCAGCTTGTAGGTGAAATTACATTTACTCTCCCCCAACTTTATCTTCCCGGTTCCCTGGACACAAAAACTAGCTGTCGTATTAACCACCGACACAGGTATCGGCTTATCTTCAGTAAGATTTCGACTTTGGAAGGATTGGAAGTACTCAGAGGTGTTAAACCATTTGAAATCAGCCATTTCCATTCTAAACCATGCTTTATGGTACGTTTTCAAACAAGACTTTGAGGACATTATCCCTAGAGTCCCTTGTCCTGCCGGTCCTATGGGGGTAAACCCTTGATAGAAGCGTACATATTCAATCGCAGTGTGAGAATCAGTGGATGTTATATCTAAAGCAGAAAGATGAAATTGGAAGTACACCAGTCAAAACAATTGAAACCAACCCTCGCAGCTGCCAATATATGGCAATGGTATAGACAACAAATTGTCGTCTTATGAGTGACCGAAGGGAGCAACCCACAAACCCAACAATTAGTTGCATTGGAGACATTATGAGCATGATGCAACATTTGTATAAATACATTGTCTGTGTATGACAACCTATTCGCTTCTTTGTGTGGAGCTAGAGTAACAAAAATGTGCTCAGGAGGAGTGGGGGTTGTACCAACAAAGGAATGTACAGGATATTTCTCCTCTAGAAACCAGGATATTCCAAGTATTGTTAATAGTGCAATCACAACAATTAATATGCAAACTATTTCTCTCTTTGTCGACCAACCCTGTGCAAAATGCGGTGGTGCAAATTGTTGTTCCTCCTCATCAATAGGCCGACCAAATGGAAGCATTATGTAGCAAGGAAAGGAATGCAACAAAACTGATAGAAAAGGTAAGTGTTCCCAGTGTTCGTCAGAGCCTCACTGGTACAGGCTCCTATTGTTCATCAACGTTGGCGCTCTTGTGCACCGGCGGTGGAGCTTGCTCAGTCCTAAGCTCACGATGAATCCCACATCGATCAGGATAATGTACCCCCCTCTAAAGGAGCACGTTCGATCTATCCTGTCCAATGTCAAAACACTGCACCAATCTCACATCACCTTAAACTAACTCCGTTGGCACTATAGCAAAGTACACCCTAACTTACACAGTCCATCCCTGGCTAATCTGACTTCTCCTTTGGTGCACTATTCCTCAGTCGAGGACGCAGATTGTACCTGGTGACTCCAGGCACCGAGTGATCAACAAACAGCGGCTCCTTAATAGCTCGTATTTCTGGGGGGACCGCTGCATTTAGCACTTCATCATTCTCCGAATCCGTTTGGGTCCAAGTCAGCTTTGCATCACTGAAGGGGATGAACTGAGACACCTTCTCGCACTCAGAGTCCCCTGCTCCTTCCTTGACCCACTGGTCATAAGGCAACAGCAGAGGCACTCTTTTGCAATGAGTGCCATGGATCCAATTCTTTTGGCCAGCGACTCTGACTGCAGTATGTGTAGCTAGAAGGACCTGTTCTGGCCCCTTCCAGCGCAGCTCCAAACGCTTCTTCAGCTGAACGTTGCACACAAGGATCCAATGACCAGGCTGGATGTCGTGTCCGGGCCCCTCTGGTATATCTGGCAGGGTTTCCCGGACCTGTTGGTGAATAGAACGCACATTTTCAGTTAACTGGCACAGGTAGTCAATTAACAATGGAAACTCAAAAGCTGAAAACCTACGAGGGCGCGGGACGCCCCAGACATTTGCCGGGCGTCCGAACACGACCTCAAACGGTGACAATCCTGTCCTAGAATGTGCCGTTGTTCTTGTCGACAAAAGAGCTAATGGTAAAGCATCAGGCCACTGTAACCCTGTTGTCTCCTGAATCTTTGCCAATTTGAGTTTGAGAGTACCATTGTACTTCTCAACCAAACCTGCTGACTGTGGATGGTTTGCAGCATGAAACTTCTGTATTATGTGCAAACCATCGCAAATTAGCTGAATGACCTTGGCATTAAAATGACTTCCATTATCACTCCAAATCAAATGGGGCAAGCCGAAACGAGGAAAGAACTCCTTCAGGAGTACCTTTGCAGTCGTAACAGCTGTATTGTCTTTAGTGGGGTAAGCCTCAACCCATTTACTGAATGCACAGACAACCACCAACACGTACTTCAAGTTATTGGCCCTGTCTAATTCAATATAATCTATCTGAAGGACCTCCAAAGGGAAAGTGGGTGGTGCAAAATTACCGGGTGGTGTAGTGGTACCTCTTCCAGGATTGTGCATCATGCACACCATACAGTATTCCACTAAATGTGCAGCTGTTTTTGAAATGTTGTCATTCTGCCATACAGTGTCTAACAATTTGCAAATACCCTTAGCACTAATATGGGCTGGGCCATGGGCCATTGTGACCACAGGGAGAACATATGCATCTGGCAACATCCATCTCTGCTCCCCTGACTTATCAATCCAACATCCCTCGTCATTCAACTGTGCTGTACTTTCTTGCCACATTGCTAATTCCTCTACTGTGGCCTCACTTTGTATCTCCTTCACGTTCTCAAGTGTATCCTCAAACATGGTGACCTCAGGCATCCACCTAGTGGGACCTGCTACAAACATTCTTGTCATTCTAGTCCGGGCTGTTTCCTTAGCTGTGTGATCTGCAAATGCGTTCCCCTTACCTACATCGTCAGTGACTTTCCAGTGGGCGCTACACTTTACTATTGCCAATTTCTTAGGGAGTGTTGAAGCAGACAAAAGCCTCAATATAAGGTGCCCATGTTGTATCTTGGCACCATGCAAAGTAAGAAACCCTCTCTCTGCCCAGAGTCGCCCAAAATTGTGCGCGACTCCAAAGGCATACTGACTGTCAGTATAAATATTGACAACCAGTCCCTCACTTAATTCGCAAGCTCGTATTAGGGCAATGAGCTCTGCAGCTTGGGCCGACTGATAGGGGACTCATGATGTCTCAACTACCGTACGTAGCGTAGTAATAGCATATTCAGCAGTTGTAGTGCCATCTGGTAATTTAAAGCAAGAGCCATCGACATATAGTTCCCCTTGAGGGTCAGATAAGGGAACATCAGTCAAGTCTACAATTCCTTTCGTCTCTTCTTCCGTCCGGAAGATACAAACATGCTTATCAATCTCATCATTCTCAGAAGGGAGGGGTAGTAAAGTGGCTGGGTTCAGAGTGTCACATCTTTTGATCGTAATATGTTTGGCGAACAGCGTTAATTCATAACCTGTCAGACGTGCACTGGTGAGGTGCTGTATCTTTGTCTTATTCAAAAGAGTATCCACAGCATGGGGTACCATGACTGTGAGGTCAGTATCAAGTACGAGTCCAGCCGATTGTCTTATCGAGACAGCCACAGCCACGACCGCTCTTAGACAGTTCGGGAGGGCTCGTGCGACAGGATCAAGCACAGCAGAAAAATAAGCGCACAGCCGTTGCTTGTCTCCGAATCTTTGTGTTAAAACAGAAAGTGCGCAACCAGCCATCTCATGAACATATAATACAAAGGATTTGGCGTAGTTAGGGGTACCAAGCACTGGAGCCAAACAAAGCGCAGTTTTTAGTTGCTCAAAAGACTGCTGACATTCAGGCGTCCAAGGTAAAGGCACATGCACTTCTTTCGTTGTTAGCACAAGCAGGGGCTTAATTAGTTGGGAATAGTTAGGTATCCACTGACAACAGTAGGAAGTGATACCTATAAAAGCTCGTACTTCTTTCTGGGTTTGCGGAACTGGCATTTGAACAATGGTACTAATACTCTCCGGGGTCAATCTCCTACCCTCCTTCGACAGTAGGTGACCTAAGTAGGTGACCTCCTGTCGACAATACTGACAATTTGAAAGGGATACTTTATGGCCCTGCTGAGCTAAATGCAACAACAATTTAACTGTACTGTCTCTGCAACCTTGTTCTGTTTCTGAAGCAATGAGCAAGTCATCGACATACTAAAGCAATACATTACCTGTGAGGAGCGACAAAGAATCCAACTTACCTTTCAATGCCTGACTATAGATACTCGGATTCTCTATATAGCCTTGAGGAGCGCGACAGAACCTAAAACTTCTACCAGCTAGGGTGAACCCAAACAGATATCTGCTATCAGGATGAATAGGAATACTAAAGAACACGTTTTTAAAATCAATAACAGAAAAGAATTTGGCAGTAGAAGGAATCATTGTCAAAAGAGTAGTAATGTCAGGGACCACAGGAAACTGAGGAACCACTATCTTATTAACTTCGCGCAAATCAATCACAAAATGATAAACATCTGCATGATCATCAGAGGAACCCGAAGGTGTCCGTTTTAGAATGGGAAGAATAGGGCTATTACAAACATTAGCAGTCGTCTCCTCAACCACTCCTTTCTCAATCAGATCCTGTACAATTTGCAATAGACCTCGCTCACCTGCCTGCGGTATTTTATATTGAGGGATGCGAGGTAAAATAGCATTGTCTTTAACTTGGATTAAAACTGGCGATATCTGTAACAGTCCCACATCTGTGTCACCTGTCGCCCACAGAGTGGGTGGCACATCTTTAAACTCAGCAGGAAGGGGCACATCTTTGGACAGACATGTTTAGCGCGTACTACATCCGGACCCATTGTCATGTAAACACCTGCCAGGGAGCAATAAATTGTAGCATGCAATTTCTTCAACAAGTCCAAACCCATCAAATTTTCTCCACAATTAGAGGTCAACAAGAATGGCGAATCCACGGTGAAAGGACCAATAGTCAATGCAAGAGGTTTTGAAATGGGACTTACAACCGGTACACCAGAAAAACCTACTGAAACATTAATATGGCCAGACAGAGCCGCCCCAGGGACCAAGGAACGAGAAATAGAACTGTTCATTGCACCTGTATCCAACAAAATCTCCTTAGCCGAGCCATGCAAATCCGCAGAAACATACGGACCACGTTGATCTACAGGTATCTGAACTGGTCCCTCATTCTGTCCCTGGCTGTCCTAGCTGTAAGACAATCCTGTCACCTCATCTGTGTCATAATCATCATGATAATACTGTCCGACCCAAGGGTCATCAAAATAGTTATGAACAGAACGACCCTGCGAGGCCACAGCATTTTGAGCCCTGTCCTGTCCACCAGCTCCACGACTCCGTCCACGAGAACCTCGTCCTCTCGGGACCGCCACCTTCTGCAAAAGCACAAGACACTCGCTACGCCAGTGTCCCTCCTCTTTACAATACGAATGCTGATTCAGCCCTAAAGGCATAGTATTCGGCTGCCTGCTAGTGCTAGAAGCTGTCGGGCCAAACTACCACGTCCTCTACCAGTCGCTCTAGAAGCCTGCTGCAACAACACCTTTCTCTTCAAATCCTTGTGCTTCTTCTCTGTCCGCTACTTATCCTCATTTTCCCTATGCTCATAGTACTGTGCCATATTCAAAATAACAGAAGGGGAAGAGGTGGACCAGGTGCTTTCGGAAGCCTGCAATCGAGTCGCAATCTCAGGAAGCAGATTAGAAACAAATCTATTAACAAACAACCGAACACCTCCCTCAATAGACAAATCCTGCCCACTATAATCCAGAAACACATCTTCAAACCGGGTGAAAAAATCAGACACACTCTCATCTTTCTTCCGGACGTCAAACCGTTAACTTATCCCAATCAACGTTTCTCGGTGGAGTAAGAGAATGCATACACGTAATGATACGGCTGGGCAAAGCAAGTATCTCTGCTCTAGGCTTATCACCTGGCTTCCATTCCTGATCCCATACTTTAATTTGGTCCCACGTACCCCCCAACTCTGCAACATGGTCTTGAGTATGCACCTGTCTCCAAATATCAACTGGAACAAGAAGACCAAAAAACATTTCAATATCAGCCAGAGTCATCACAGTGGAGGAGGCGGCTTCAGTCAATTCTTTATAATAAGCAGTTGGAGTCTTCCTAGGATCAGGTAACTGAGTCTTAAGAGACAAAACTTCACTCCTTTTCCACGGAGTATAAACCCATTGTTCTTGGAAACGAGCCGCCACACCTGGTCTAGTGACAATACCATGCTGATCCATTAACTTTGGTATTTCGGGGTGATATATAGGATGAACCTACCGCATCGGGAACTGAGATACCGGAGTGGGGCTCTTCTCGAGTAGCCTACACCGATAGGCAACCAATGTTGCAACACTACCAAAAACTTGACCAGGCTCCATATTAGTAACGTATACATGATCTTTAATATATAAAATCTGCGGCGCTGCATCATTGAAACACTGCTCCCCAAAGACTAATCAGAGTAGTAGACATATGCTTGATGGCATGCTGTTGTACAAAGGGCTCATAATCTTTCATCACACTCCACACATCTTCCACACTATCAATGGGGTTTCGGGCCCACTGTGCAGCCTGGTTAGCCACTACCCTTTTCTCTGCATCTCCCATTTCAGATCGCACATACGGACCCATGCGCTCTTTAAATTTCGTCCAGTCTCTATCCTCAAATCCATGTACTGGTGTCCCACTACTCAGTAATTTGGGGGATGGAAGAACACAGTGGGAGTAGCAACAGAAGTAACAGGCACTAATGTTGCTGCTGGCTGTGTCGCAGGTGTGAGAGCTGGCGAAAGGGACGCTGAAACAATAGGTGTGGCTGGAGTACTAACAGTCATGGTTGCCACAGACGGCGAGGACAAAGAAAGGACAGGAGGTGCCGTGGCCAGAGCAGTCTGATTAACAGTAGCAGGAGCAGAGACAGCAGAGACAGAAGGAATGGGTGGCTGGGACTGTGAGGGAAGAGCGGGATATATCCTTGGCGGGGCATATGGAGGTGGGGGTCGAATATCTAACAATTCTTCCACAAAAGTATCATTTTCTTCTTTGGCAGCATAATATTTATCAATCTGTAATCGAAAGCTCCTGTCTTCACGTTCAATCCCTATCTCTTGTTTCTCTCTATCATGTGCTACAGCTTTCTGAGTCAATGTTTGCATTCTCCAATTTCGCGCCTTCTTTTCCATCTCTAATCGTCTCTGTTTAGCCTCCTTTTGCCACGTTCGAAGGGAATCAAGCATAGACTGCCTACTTTGCTTTGCAAACAATTTTTCCTATAAAAACCCAATTTTTCGTTCATCAAAAGTGCCCATCAACGGTCACTGCAACTCGGCATTCTCCCATGTATATTTGTGCCATAGCGTACTAAACATAATAGGGCCAAGGCCATGCTTCACATACATATCAAAATTCGGAATGCCTTCTGAAGGCGCTGGCTGACTTTCTTCCAGTCGAGCATCAGCAGAACAACAACGACAGCACAAAGAAACCAGTTTACTTATTCCAGGCATTCTAAAAAAAAAAAAAATTTACTACTTATGCCTGGCAAAGCATTTGCAAATACTTTTCACCCAAATTCGGTCCTCAGACCGTACCAAATACAATCCAAAATGGTACCATATCCACAAAGAACCAAAACAAACTAACCTGATGCATGCAGGTCAAACAAATTTATTCTCCACTACCGACTCTTCGGACCATACGGTCAGATCCAAGGGTTTCGTCATTCAGGACTCCATTCGGGATGACCACTGGGCGAGGCACCGTCCGGCAGGACAGAAGGGGCAGCTGCGAGAACAGGAACTCTCTCGTGCAGGGATCCCTGATCTGTCTGTCCGACCCGACGATGGCCTTGACCTCCCCAACCGTCCTCAGGAGAGGATGGGCCACTCGCCCGATCGAGTCCCTGTTCGGGCGCCAACTGAAGGAAGTGACCCGATTAGGGTCACCCGGGTCACTCGCGACCACCTCTCAGCCTTCCATACAAATGAAGAATCGGTCAGACTGTAGAGAATACAAACCAAATATATTTATTCAGATACACTCGAGTGGAGCCCAGTCTGTCCAGTCACTTAGGATTGCTGCAGAGGGACTGACATCAGCAAACATGGTGATACATTAGGTGCAATTCAGAACCAATGAAGGCACGCCCACAATGGAATTTTCCAAGCAGATGCAGTTAAACAAAGAAGTACAGAAGGATAGGTTTCGATCCTGAGGCCGGGCACACACTATCTCCTATCCAAGGTCACTCTGTCCGTGCCCACCACTAGACTAGTGGGAGTAGGCCTCTATCTAGTGGGAAAGGTATGCGCTAATAAGAACAGTTTATTCATTAGCAAAGCAAGGCCCAACATTAGAGAAACAAAACTTACCAAAGCTGCTTTTCATGCACAGAGAGAGATTAGTTTCGATCATGGCTCAAAATGGCGGCCAAACATAAAATGGTGCAGCGAATGCTAACTTACGTAGAACAATACATAATCAACACAGAGAAAACATTTTTATTCTAACATCACGGCAGAGACTGCTCCATCTCTGCTGTGATTAAACCCCTTTACCAGCCCTTTGGAGTGAGGGCTGTCAGAGGCAGACCTCTAATTCCACCCACCTAATTTAGATGGGCAGTATTAGATGTCAGTTTTAATTGCCCATTGCAGCCAGGAAAACCCGGGTGGTAAGAGGCAGTGAAAACTGCTAAATGCTTCCCTTGCCATGGGAGTCCACACCCATGGTGAGGGGAGCATTTTCTTTTTTCTTTTCAAAAAGAAAATCCTGCTTCAGAATTTTGTTTTTGAAAATAAAAAAGGAGAACAGTTTGGTGCCGGGTTCTGTAATTTCGACGAAGCCCTGCACCAACCTGCAAAAAGCATTGATTGGAACCGCTGTCACAGAAGCTCCTGGAGATGCTTTAAGAAATGACCTCTTGCATGTCAGTAATTTCTAAATCTGACAGACGGTGTCTCCATCATGGTGATGGAGTAATTTACTCCATTGCCCTGGCAGAGAAACAGGCCGTTCGCCAGAAAATACATTTGGGCCTAGGACTCGTAGTAATGAGTACGACTCAGAATAATGAAGATTACTGGTACTGAGGGCATTTCAGTTCATTGAATCATTGGCCTTTCTCTTTTACATCATTAGCTGAAATGACTTATTCAGTGGTCGATGTATCAACAGGCAGAACTTCTGTGAATTTATTAAAGTGGTTGGCTCTAGAAACTTCTGGAATAAATCTATATTTACCTTTAAAAATTATTTAATGCTCCGCGTGCAGCTGAAAGAAGGTTTATGAAAAATAAAATAAAAACTTCTAGCAGATGATTCTTGGGGTTTAGGGTGGACTGAAAGCATTGTAGGCATACCGTTGTTTTTCAAAATGCTGTCAAAATTGCCAAGATCTAATAAACCACATAGGCAAAATCGTTGAGGGGCATTGTTTGAGACTTTTAGGCGCCACCATGAAGTCCCACACTGAAGATGCTGAACACAAATTTGAGAGCAGGGGTGCTATACGTCGCCTTCCCCGATTCGACATCCATTCCTGGCACTGCAGCACATTAGGGGGCAGATTTACAAGCCCCTTGCGCCACCTTTGCGTCACTTTTAACATGGGAAAAGTGACGCAAAAGTGGTGCAAGGGGCTTGTAAATCTGCCCCTAGGTTCTTAGCGACAATTTGAAAAACTGTGATTAAATTCAAATGTAGTACATACATATGAGGGTACAATAATTATGCATATTGCTGGACAGTAATTATTTTAAAGGACGTCAAGAATTAAAGGGATACAGATGCAGCATAGAAAATACGGGACAAATCATAAACATTTTAGAAGTACCTGTGCACTGAAGAGTTAATCTTAAAATTACTAATCGCAATTGAATATAAAATCATCCACTCATTGAAAAGCACATGAAGCTGCGAATGATTAACTACCTGTCTTTTCTTATGCAGATGGTAACAGTTTTTGACAAGATGAGTAGAAAGCCTGATTTAATAAATGTCTATCCTAATTGCGCTGATAATTGAATGTAATGCGATCCTAATGGGTTGGGAATGTAAAAATATATACACAGTTTAAAGAAGAAATATGCGGTGTGGATCTCATCAATGCATAATGGACCTGATTTGAATAATTCATTGACAGGAACAGTTAAGACATTTGCTAATGGATTACATATTTTCCTAGATATGAATCATTACCTTCAGGAAGACACATAGATATAAAAAAAAATGTTTAATGTTGCACAAAAGAAATGGGGAAAATGAATACCGATTGTTGAATTAAGCATTCAGAATTAATTTAATTTAGAATTTCATGTAGAAGATGCTTAATGTGTCAGTTGGTCCATAGCAGTCTTACTGACCGTGTTACTATGGGCATAGGGTTGCCCATTTCATATCATTTATTTGTTTCAAATATTTTATAAAATGCACTTTTGCTACAGGAGCACTTTAGAGAGAATAACTGTACACTTGAATAGAAATTAAGAAGAACAACGTCTGACAACAGGTAAAAAGCAAAAACTAGCGGATGGGAGGAGAGAAGGTAGCTCTTACAAGTTGAAAACCTAGCTTTAATAGTAAAGATTTTAGAGCCTCATTAATGTCAACAGATCTTAGGCTTTCCTTGTGTTTTTACCATTAGAATATTCCACAGTCAGAGAGCGAAACAGGAGACGACTTGGTTTGTAGGTTTCTTGTGTCACGCTAGTGAAACTTCCAGTACCTGTCTGAACAGAGTGATCACCCGGATACAGCAGTTTTGTGGAAGAGTCAGGGCGTAGCTAGGGGGGATGACAGGGGCCAGTCTGCCCGGGCAGCACTGTTTTTGGGGGAGGCGGAGGTGAGTAAATTGTGTCTGTCGACTACCACCATCCCCCCAACCCGAGAACAAGTCGTCCGCCAGACCCCCCCCCCAGTACAAGTCAGACACCACCCCCGCTCTTACCTGCACTGGGTGGCAAACTTAGGGTCCGCCTCGGTTGGCAGTAGGTCTAGCTACACCACAGGGAAGAGTTAGATTAGTTGCCTGAACTGGAGGGTTTTAAAAGTGATGAAATGGTGAGGCAAAGGAGATTCATGACTTTAGAGGTAATGTGAAGGTGGAGCGTGTTATGTTTTATCAGTGGGTGAGCCCACTGTATAATAACGGGAGGGGTGATCTTGTAACAAACCCTCCGAATATGTTCTCCATGGTCCAGGCCATGATGTGGGGGACAAGAGTAAATAAAGGGGCCTTAGGTTAACACCTCCTGGTCATTATAACCCTCCAACGGTGTGACTGTGTATTTGTGCCTGTGAAGTCACTCCTTGCATTCTTAATGGCCGCGCTGCTTTCAACACGCAACAACTGGCGACTGGGTGGACTAACGCACTGCCTCACCTCTCTCCTGTTGTGTCTCCTGCCTCCCGCAGTCCATGGTGACAGCTGCGCTGCTCTGCACCTCTCTGCCTCACCAGCGCATGGCCCGTCGGTCTGTACCACGCTCCATGATGTCCCACTTTACATTCTGTCTCCCTGGGGGCCCACAGCCTACGCACCCTACTGGCTGCCACATACTGGCTCTCGAGTGACATCACGTTTCAGCTGCTGCTGTCTGTGACCCCCACAGCGAGTCACCCTGGTGCCGGCCCACCTGTTGATGACATCACGCTGGGCCTGGAGGAGAAGGCGTCCTGCAGCACAAGGCCACATCTGAGGCACTGGGGAGGTGAACTGTGTCAGCATTCCTGCAAGTGCTCCACAGTTCCTGTTTATAGGAGGCCAGTCCGTTGTGCTTTTTTACCTGTGTGCTCCATGTGAAGCCCTGCACCCCCAGGTTTGAGCCATCTGTGCCTGCTCAGAAGAGTGACTTTGTGGTTTTTGATTGCACATGTGAGGCCTATTTTGCATGAACATTGCCTGCTGCACAGCGAACAGCCTTTTTCAGTGGTGGTAGGTTTCCATCCTGGGGATTGCTGGTGGGAGAGGAGAGCACGTGCAGTAGCTCATTGATAGCCACTCACAAACCCTGACTATGAACGCTTCCTGCTATGCCAAGCCAGACAACTACCTGATGAGTCAGTAGGCATTTTCTATGCACGCCTGAGAGATCTAGGTAGCACATGCATGCTACCAGATGAAAACGATAAAATTGAAGACTAATTTATCCAAGAGTGTTCATCTGCAAAACTGAGAGAAAACATTCTTCGGGTCACAGGAATGCCAATAGCGGACATGCTAATGATGGGTAGGTCCAAAGAGCTGTCCAAGGCGTGAACAGCACACATGGAAGCAGCATTTCAACGGCAAGTCAAGATGGAACCCGTCAACGAAGTTGCTACTTGAATCACTGAAAAAAGAAAAACGTGCACCAAGCTCAATCCTGCTCACCAAAAATGCTATGGGTGAGGAGGTTCGTACGCACACTAAGGACCATGTCCAGCACAAGCAAGGAGGTGCTCCACGTGCAACAAACCAAACTATATTGCAAAGGTATACCACTCCCTAATGCCACAGAAGGGTCAGAAGACGAAACCTGTAAACACCCTGCATGCATTGAGGATCAGGGAGACATGAATGACGATGACATCGAAGGGCCGGTCCATGCCATTCATGCCATGCAGACAGAAGGATACCAGGACACATCCTGAAGTGTAACATACTCAGTGGTCATCAAGTGCCGGCGCTGATCGACACTGGAGCATCCATCAACATCATGGTGCAGTCATTAAGGCAGACAATTCCTGTGCAGCCCACCTTGCACCCCACATCTATGCAGGTGTTCACATTTGGGTCTACAACTCCACTCCCACTGGCTGGAGTATTCAAGACAGAAATTGCCCATGAATCTCACTCTACTCATACCAAAGTGTATGTCACCAAAGGAGGCTCTGGAATATTGCTAAACTGCTGAACTGCAGAGCATCTCCAGCTTGTCGCTTTCAGTGTGCATCATGAAAGTGTGGATGAGATGGTAACCAAATTTGCACCTCTGTTTGAAGGTTTAGAGTGCCTCAAAGACCATCTGATACACCTGCATGTTGAGGCCAAAGGTGGAAGAAGAACTGAACAAATTGGAGCAGACCTACATAATCAAGAGGGTCGGCGGTCCGACGCCGTGGCTGTCCCCGATTGTCATAGCGCACAAACCCAAAAAACCTGGGGAAGTTTAGATATGTGTTGATTTGTGCCTACCCAATCTGGCCATCAAGCGAGAACGTCACCTGATGTCCTCCGTGGATGACATTGAAGTGGAAGTAAGTGGCTCCAAGTGGTTTTCCTAGATTGATTTGCGGTCCAGCTTTCACCAGCTGATGCTGGGTCCCGAGTATCGAGCCATTACTGCTTTCTCCACCCACGTGGGCCTAAGAAGGTACAAGCGCCTCAGTTTTGGCGTTTCAAGTGCAGCTGAAGTATTCCAGGACGCCATAAGGAGTGTGCTGGCTGGTCTTTAAGGAGTCCTCAACATCAGTGACAACATCTTAGTACACGCCCCCACGCTGGAAGAACACCACGAACACCTGATAGCCACATTCCAACGCCTGCAAGACAATGGTCTAACGCTTCACACAGAAAATGTGGTTTCCTTCAGAGGAAAATAGCATTCTTTGGATACCGATTCTCCCAGAATAGAGTACTACCTGACCCCGTGAAAGTTCAGGACATGCAGGCAGCACCGGCACCCACTACCGTTATAGGAGTGAGAAGTTTCCTTGGTATGGTCACATACTGTGGACGGTTCATTCGAAACGTGATGGACCTCCCAGCCCCGTTAAGAGAGCTAACAAAGACCAACACACTCTGGAACTGGGGACCTGATCAGAAAAAGGCCTTCCAAGGAACAAAGCTAGCATTGTCAGCTGACACCACCTTGGTGTACTTCGACTCCGCCCAGCAATCAGAACTGTCAGCGGATGCAGGCCCTACTGACCTAGGAGAGGTATTATCCCAAAAGCAGATAAATGGGGATGGACTCCAATGGTGTTCGCCAGCTGTGCGCTGATAGAGACTGAACAATGCTATTCTCACATAGAAAAGAATGCCATTGCAGTGCACAGGGGCTGCCGTCATTTCCACCTGTACCTATAGGTTCAGCCCTTTGTTGTTCATACGGATCACAAACCCCTCATCCTGCTATTCATGGGGTCATCCTCAAAACCCCAGTGGAGGATAGAAAAGTGAATTTTACAACTACAGGAGGATCATTTCATAGTTCACCCTGGAACTCAGAATCCTGCAGATTATCTATCGAAACATGCCCGGCCGGCCACAAAGAGAGAAGAGTTAGATGCAGAAGAAGCTTTCGGCTGGTTGTAGAATGTTCCCTACCACTCCCTATCTCGCTTGCCAAGATTATCAAGGCCACGACCACCGATGAGTGTCTCTAGTTGGATGCATCAGCTGTGGTTTCAGGAAGTTGGTGCACTTTACTCAGCAAGACTCCCTATCATACGGAAGAGGCAAGGCTGATGTTAGCCTCCCTGCATAATGTTCACTCCAAACTGGCAGTGTCCCCTGAAGGCTGTCTCCTAAGAGGCTCCCGTCTAGTGGTTCCTGGGGCTTTACAACAATGTCTGGTTGACTTCGCTTATCTGGCTCATCAAGGGGCTATCAAGACTAAGTCCCGCCTGAGATGCAAAGTTTGATTTCCTGACCTTGATAACCTAGTTGAACAAACAGTTCACCAGTGCTCCCTGTGCCAAGCTGCTGGGCCGGCAGAACCACCAGCACCAATCATCACTGAGATCATCCCGCTATTCCCCTAGCAGAGGGCCAGTGTGGATTTTGGCAGTCTCCCAGATGTTAGACACATGTTGGTTGTCATAGATGACTTTTTGAAATATCCTGAAATTTAAATCATGGACTTGACGACTGCAAGTCAAACGATACCTCGTTTCGAGATAGTCATTCCTACCCATGGGTTACTCAGAGAATTGCGCACTGACAATGACCCTCCATTCTTGAGTCGGGAGTTCACAGAATGCTTACAGTCCTGTGATGTTCATTACAGAAAAGTCACACCACGCTGGCTGCAAACTAATGGAGAAGCGGAGCTATTCATGTGCAATTTAAACAAGGTGCTCAAAATATCTGTGGCCAACGGACAAAACATGGAATGTGCTCTCTATGCTTTTCTCAGAGAATACCGCGTTACACTTCACCTCAAAAGTCACCCCCAACTCTCTGTGTTTGAAGCGTTCCATGGGTGATGTCATTCCACAGATTGAAGGGCCATCAGCAATGCAGAAACAAGTTGCTGACACACTGCAGCAGCACCGGATACGGATTGACCACATGTCCAAGGCCCGCAGAGCCAAACGTAGTTCCATCATGGTTGGCAATCTGATGATGGTGAAGAATAGACATCCTCGGAGCAAGTTTGCGCTACCTTTTGAGATTGATCTGTGGAAAGTGCAGTCAGTAAAGGGGACAATGGTCTCTGCTCAGACAGCTGGAGAGACCATCACCAGAAACATATCCTTCTTTAAGCGCTATCTCGCTCCTGTGAATGAGTCCAGGACGGATCTCCCTGCAACCCCGGAAGCAGAAACGAAGAATGATGAAGACGTTTCACCAACCCAGCATTTTGCACCATCGGAGTAGATTGTGCCTGTGACCCACGAAGCTGGGAGTCCCCTCTTCTCAGTGCAAACTCCTGATGTGCTGTCTGATTTCAGCACGTCCCCACAGCCAATGTGGCAAGAGGAGATGAGGGAAGAAGCCATTCGCCAAGAGACAGAGAGATACCATCTCCAACTGTTGCGGGAATTCTGCACATATACAGAACTATGCGCAGGAAAACAGGACCTTGGTGTATAGTGGTGTACCAACCATCCACCTTAGTGCCCAAAATCCCAATCCGACTAGCTATAGTGTCTCATTCGTTCTCCGTACTACAGCGAAGCTACCAATGATTAGAAATCCCAGAACACGGACTCTTTCAGGCATCGCGGGAGCAAGAACACTCTTTCATTACTCACTCATACTTGCCCACAACGTGCGTATTAAGAGACACTGTATAGTTTAAAATGTTTATTTCAACTATCGTGCTCTAAGATACAGTACACGTGCCAGTACTAGCAGCATAATGCATAAAGACAAAACAGTAAGCATTGTTACAATTCCATAGAATACAAACGGGGGCAGCATTTTATAAAGACAGTGGATTAAGGACTATACTGCCTTGCCACCCTCCCCGTGCTAGTAACTAGTTTATTATAAAAATAGAAGACCTCTGGGCTTTGTCAGGGGGACCCCCATACCTCAAGAACTAGATGCAAGGTTTACATCATCGGACAAGCACAGCTCTTCTCCCTGGAAAGGTTTTTCTCCAAGTGCCTTCAACAGGGAGATCACAACATTAAAAGCCCACGAATTTCTCCAGTGCAGCTGTATTTCATGTTATGTCTAAGTGCGAGGGGCTGACCAGAACAGCAACAACAAGGGACGATGTTTTTCGACCTTGTACATTGTGTGCAGACGAAAACCACAGAGAACATCAGAAAAGGTGAAAGGCAGAAATGCAGACAGTTCTAATGTGAACGGTCACAAGCAGAGTCTGGAAAACAAAGTCACAGAGTAACGTGTGCAAAGGAGGCATCATGGCAGCTAGAGCTAACTTAGCAATGTCGACCATGAGGCCACAATCCACACTACACCCTCCCCTGGTCAGTCCATAGGTCAAGACATAGGACGAAAACAGAGTTCAAATAGATGGAGCAGAACTTAAACGTCTGTACATGGGACAAGTTTTTTTTGAAGAGGAAAAAATTGAAACAGGGAAGAAAAAAAATGGTCACTCAAAAATGATTAAAAAAATCCGGATATGCAGTTTATTGAGAGTCAACAAAACTAATCCATCAGAGTGTATGCGCAAAAGACCGCAACACCTTCCAAAAAAATATCATTGTCATTGTCTGAAAAAAGAGATGCCATCCAGTTCAACAAATCAAAACTGCATTCATGTTCCTCACAATAGGGAGCAGCGATTAGCATTGCGGGACAACTTGCGTGATAATCAATAAAACTTCGTTGTAGGAGATTCTGAGCAGCTGCCCAGATATCCCATTGCGCCAAGACTCCAAGTGCAGCCGCACGCGCCATTAATCCATCACCGGAACATTCCCGTTCATGGGCCATTAAGGGCCCCATCAACTGGTCGAAATCTGGGTCAGAACAAGACGTATTGGAGTGGCAAACATCCAAGGACCAAGAGAACGGACATCGTAAGCAGGACATCACAGGTTGCACGCAAGTGAAATGCGAAAAGATAGTCCATAAGCCACGCTGAGTGTTGCCAGCGGCAGGACGCCGAAACTGTCAATCATGTGGTCACGGAGCCTCCGCAGCCGCTCTGGGTTGTGTAGGCCCACAAGAGGTGCAGCCATTGCGCCACAGACAAAGTAAAAGCAATATTCCAGCAGCTAAGGCTAGGATCAATGGGAAGCCTCCAAAGACGCTGGAAAAAATAGAATGAATAAAAGCCGAATTACACCAAAAATAGTCTGAAAGGAGGTCAAAAGGCCAGAGCCCATAACTTTAAAAAAGTGTACAAGACCTTCGGTATTAGATGCATCAAATATACAGTGAATCAGTTCACCCAAATGTTGGGGGGAGGTTAGTGTTCAAAAGGGCCTGTATTTCACTGTGGGTGCTGGCCACCTGGAGGATGAAGGTCTCCCATGCGGAAGTTAGCATAACCTCCTGGTTTAATAATAGCGCCTTTATTCTGCTCAATTTATTGAAATCCGCCTTCAAAGTCGGTATGTAAGGCCAAATGGAACTATCTAACTTCCCACGCAGGGGTGGAAAAAGCACATTTTTGCAGCAGACTACGCGTTGCGAAACTGTTACAATGTAGGGTATGCCAGCCTGCAAACAACAGCAATCCTGATTATTTAAAAGCAGATAGCTACCATTAGCAAGCATAGTGAAAGTAGGTGATATAACCGAAACAGGAATGCCCTTTAAAACACATGCAAGATTCGGGGCAGAAACATTACAAGCTCCGTGCAATTTAATGTTTTTAACAAACAAGGGAATGACCCACTGTAGAATCGCAAGACTCCCCTGTGAGAAACACCTCCTTGTCATCTCTAAGGCATCTGTATGTGAAAGGTAGGGACCAAAGTTCGTGCAAAAAGGCACTACCCAAAGGCTCGAAACGTCCAATAGGATAATGTTCCATGCAGGAACTAACTTCAAATAAAGAAAAAGGCAAAGTGATAACCCCGTGTACTAGCCACACTGCAGAGTCAGTCTCCGCCACAGAGAATGGTAAAGGATCTATTTTCTCGATATGTAGAAGAGTGTATGTTGCATCTTTCATTGACATGAACTGCTGTTTCTCTGTCAAATTAAACGGCAAGAACAAGGCAGATGTGTTTAAAAAATGCCATGGAACCTTCCCCATTTTCAGTGTCTGCAAAGTCCATGCAAACTGCATCACTGAACGCAATTGATTCTGACCATGATATAACACAGACACGTCATCAGGTACAATATCAACAACAGATGAAACAATATTCTCTAGCGTGTAAATGCGGGAAGACAGGGTGTTAATACTGTTGTCGACGACAGCAAGCACTTTTTCTAGATTTGCTTGGTCTATTTCCCGTAAACGGGAAGCAGCTTCTATTTGTGAAAGCTTCCAGATTTCATAGTAAATCGCATAAACAAATCTTTTAGGTCTTGGACCTCGAGGTCCTAGAACAAAGTCGGCCAGATCGATGTTGCTTGATAGGAGGGATAAATGTTGTTTTACGGAATCTAATGTAGAGTGCTGCAACCACTGTTTACATAATTTACCAACTGAATATGTTGTAATTGTACGTGAGGCAGAAAAACGTGGATCTGGTCTATCCTATTTGTAACCAGGAGCAGAGTTATGAAAACGCAGTTGGCAGGCATTTGAAGCTATGTGCCACGCCAACCAGGCCGAGCGATCTAATGTAGAGACATTAAAGGAGTTATTCTGAAACAAAGCTTGCAATGTATCAAGGGAAAAATGTAAATGCAAGCTCCTGTTCGGCCATGAAGACAACGCAGCAGTGGTAGGGGCATTTAATTGTTTGGAAGTCGCCAAACCAAAACAAGTTGTTTGGTATATAGTACTATTTAAAAATAATATCTGGGTCGGGATAAAGCAAGCGCGGTGTAAGGCTTCTGTACCGCGTACCTGCCAAGATTTAGTGCCCCAAATAGATTTCAAGTCAATGGTGTTTTTCCAGTGCTCATAGCCACCAACAGCTAATGCGTCCATAAAGGAAATGGAATATAGCAATTTGGTGTGGGTCAACATCACCTTTGGATTTGAAGAAATGTTCAACTTAAAATAATAGGACCCTTGGTTTTATCTGTCAAAGTCTGTAAAGTAAGTAAATTTATTTATCAGTGTTTGGGAGCTACCTTGCAGAGGGGTCGGGCAATGTTCCCACTGGGTATAATTGAAACTACCTCGAAGTGTACTTGGTTTATGCAGAAAATGGTTACCGTAATGCTGGTAACAATACAAATCGGCATAATTAGCAGAATTTAAGTACAAATCCTCAGCATTAAAAGCAGCATAATATTTCAAATCAGAAAATAGCGATTCAATTGCATGCACGTCCCAATCATCTAAATGAATGTTCCTTTTTACCACATCACCCATGGAAACACGTAGCACATTTGGGACATTAATAAGTTCTGTCGGTCCATGAATTTGGAAATTCACTGCATCCCATACGATGCCATCTGCAACTGAAAAGGTGGAAATGTTCACAAAGGTGTGGTCACGCTTCATGATGTGTGAAGAAGAATGCGGAGCCAAAGTTCCAGCAACAGAGTTCACTACAGAGCATTCTGGCAAGTAGTGACAATTGATGAGCAAGAAAAAAACTGTCACAAAGCCAATGGACATGAACAGGAAAATCAAAAATAGCACCAACCAGATGTATGTCCATGGAGGGATCAAAAAATTGTCTCTGAACCAGGATACAAAAATACTGAATTTGGTTGGGACAAATGATGAGGTGGAAGATGAATCAAAGGAAAAACGAGTCGGGTTCAGTGGTGTTGTAGGCAAATGAGCCACTGACTCACTTGCGGGGTAAGTATACTCAGTTTCCTTGTTGCAGGAGGAAACCGGGAGGTTGAGCAGGCGATTTGGCAAAGCGACCATTCCAATGGTAACATTGGCACATGTGGAGACTGGAGGGCCACGAACAGGATTTCTTGAAATTGCTGGACATGATACCACAGGTGTTACACTATTCAGAATCGGCCAGATGTTGTAGTTTGACATTGTCCACTGAGATGTATCTGTTGTCTTTGCGACCAGGAAGCGGTGGTAAGATGACTGTACGAGTACCCTTCAAGCCAAGAACTGGAACCGGTGCACGATAAGAGGGGCCAAATTCTTTTTTGTTCTCCACCTTCTCTCGGACCAGATCTCCAACCTATGGAAGCCAGCCGGCAACCGGAATCTGCAGCGCTGCGTCTGTGGCTGAGGGTAAGTGTTTGCTTGCAAGTTTGTCACGGGTCTCTTGTAAGTCCTGTAACATAGTAGAATGATTATCTACGTCAAAGATTGCGGCAGTCGCCACCATGTCTAGACCATCAAGGTCTGGCACAAACATCTGTATGCCAAAGAGCATTTCGTATGGGGCCCGCCCACCCAGAGATCTTCTAGGGAGATTATTAAGTGCACGTTGCACGCCATACAAGTGGGCCAGCCAGTTCCTGCCAGTACCTAAGACCCTAGCTGTCAAGGATTGTTTTAAGTCACGGTTCATTCGCTCCACAATTGAGTTGCCCTCAGGCCTGTATGGAGACGAAAATTACACCAGCACCCCCATAGACCTCATCGCGTCCTTGTACGCCTTAGAGGCGAATGCTGGACCTTGGTCGGAATGGAAGGTGCCAGAGGCAAAAATTCCCACAAAGACACGAAAATCCCTGATGACAGTTCGAGCGTCAGCACTGCGTTGTGGCCAAACCCAGATGAAACGTGTGCACGAATCAACTGCAACTAAGATGTATTTATATGCAGTATCAGAAGAAAATGGACCGCAGTGGTCAAGGTATACACAACCAAAAGGTTTATTAGAAATGCAGAGCTGTGTTTGTGGCAGACGTGTAACCGCAGAGGGACTAATTTGCTGACAGATGTCACAAGAAAGGACATAATTACGGGTCTGTTTATATAAACCACGCCACCAGTAACGCTGCTGCAAGATTGAAACAGTTGCAGACACGCCAGCATGGGCGAGGCCAAGCCTTCATGTGCGGCTGTTATCAACGAATTTCTGCGGTCCGCGTTGGGAATCAGCCGATCACCAACGTCAGGAATTCTTACATAAGGAACCTGGTTGGGACTTAAGTGATAAGAGTACTTGGAAGGGAAACCCTGTGGATAATTAGAACCTTCCTTAGTTGCAGCAATAGCTGCCAAAATCTCATTATCTATTTTTGTCATGGATCTTGTAACTGCTGCTACTGAGCACGTGGCTACTGCTGATTTGGCAGCTTCGTCCGCCAAACTGTTACTGACCGCGTGTGCGCCCACACGCTGGTGGCCAAGAGTGTGAATCACCTGTGTGAGAGGCAGACGTTGTTTAAGATCTGCTACTCGAACCCAAAGCATTTTATGCTTAATTTCGCTGCGTTTAGAATCTCTATAGTCGTTTTGAGACCAAAAGAATAAGTTGTCATTAAAAGACTGAACACAGTAGTAAGAATCGCATACAATAAGCGTAGTCACATCCGGGTCTGCAAACTCAAGTGCGAGCACCAAAGCACGCAGCTCAGCCAATTGGGCAGTACTGTCTCCCAGTGCCTGCGTGTGCACGACACTCGACTTGAACTCACCGTCCACTATGGTACCTGCGACAATAGCACATGCTGCTGAATAAGCATGCTTAGAACCCGTGGCTGGTTGCGCCGAACCATCGGTGTAAATGATACATTTGTACTCCTCAAGCGGCAGCAAAGACAGAGGAGGGGGATGAACAAATTCATACTGCAAGAACTCCTGTGTCTGAAGAGAGGAATCAAAGATAAAAGTGACATCCGGAGACGTCAAAGAAGTGGCCCATTGTATCCAACGGGGTGCAAAGCCTTAGAGTTTGGTACACTTGCCTTTGTCACGGCCTCTAGGGCAGGATAGGGTGTGACAACCAAGATGCGTTTTCCCTGTGCCAGTGCGCGTTCTTTAAGAATCGCCATTTGCACTGCAGTCAAAACTTTCTCCACAGTTGAAAAGCGCAACTCGGCAGAAGTGTAAAGATGCGACTTGTAGGCAATAGGTACTGTGTCACCTTCGTTAAACGTCAAGTAAGTGAAACCCACTGCCCCTGGCACAATTCTGATCATCAGGTTCGTGTGGTTATCACGAGTCAACAAGAACTTAGATTCAAGTAGATCAGACTGCAAAGATTGCAGAATAAGCTAATGTTCCGGAAGCCAGCATGACTTGGAAAAGGTAGGTTGTATCAAGGCATAGAGAGGCTTGATACGCTGGGCATATTTGGGAATATAAGAACGCCCAAAGTTCAAAAATCCCAGTAAGGATTGAAGTTTTTTCAGGGTCGTTGGAGGGCGCAAAAGTGCGCACTTCTCCAGGTAGTGGGGAGCTAAGCCCCTACCTTCATTGTTGAGCTCATAGCCCAGAAACAACACAGTGTATTCTGCGATGTGAGATTTGGCAAAATTAAATTTGTAACTAAAGACCGCGAACTCAAGAATAATGCGGTCTACTCGGGAATGATGCGGCCATAGTTCGTCGTCTGTCAGATATATATCATCCACGTACGAATACGCATCTGGGTCTATGCTGTCCAACAAAGAGACAACACGGGCGGCGAAGACCCCCGGGCTGTTATGTAGCCCATTGGCAAACGCCGGAATTTTATTTGTTTTCCACCGGAAGTGAACGCGGTGCATTGACTGCAATCAGGGGACAAATTGTGAGTGTAAAAACCATTGGAAAGGTCAAGTGTCGTTTTATATTTTTTACGAACAAGACTGTCTGCTAGCGCAGAACTATGGGTATTCTGTACCGCAAAGGTTCGACAATGAGAGTCCAAATGCCGGTAGTCTAAAACCAAGCGGTAAGACACATCGGGTTTAGAAACTGCGAAAAGGGGATTGTTCATTGGTGACACGCATGTTTCAATTACTCCTTGATATTCTAACTGTGTCAGAATGTCGAAAACGGGACCTTTAGCTTCCTGCCGGAGGGGATATTGGGGTTGAGGCTGTGGCATAGACCGCAATGGTATATCATGGGCAGGAGAATCCTCATCCCAGCCCACGTGATTACGGTACAGTGCCGGGGCTTGGGCGATAGCCCATTCAGCTGCTAAAGCCGCTGCTCTGTCTTTGGGGACATGATGCGAAAAGCTCGGAAGGATTACTTCCTCCCCTCTAGGAGCAGCAAGAACAAATGGGGGTGGCCAATTTGCCTCCGCCAACAAAATGTCGTAAGAAGAGGTCAGATTTTCCCAAAAGATCCCTTAAATAACATGCTCATGTCACCTTCAATTTGAAGGACAATATTAAATAACCTGTCAGTACCCACTCGGGTGTCAGCTGTCTCAACAGTAATGAAAGTGTCAGTTGCTGTCGCCTCCGCATGAGGACGTAGTGCCTCCCACACTATGGTAACTTCCGCGGCGCTGTCTAGCAGCGTCACTGCCCACGTCCAATTCAGGAGTCTCATTCTCACCATCTGTGGCATATCTCACTGTTAAAGCGGCAACTTTTTTCTTCTGAAACTGTGGGCGAGAACGTGGAAATTCTTCTTGTTTCCCTCTGCCAGGTTGTTTAGGTTGGCCTCGTCCCTGTGGGGCGTCACAACCCCTGCCTCTTTCCTGGCGATCTCCTCCACCAGCCTGTGAAGTCGATGGTGCCTGTGAAGAACGAGGAGAACACTGGTCAGGGACCTGAAATCTATCAGGAGACCTAATTCTCGCTCGGTCACGCAAATCATAAGTGCGTTCAGAAGATACGGAAACCGGTGACGCAGCACGCGACCCTGGTTTTGGTTGTTGCTTTCCCTGTTTCTTTAACTTCCAATTCCTTTTAGAAAAGAACGGTTTCTCGTCTTTATCAGACTGAGGTTTTTTGTGTGGTTGTGTCTGAGTTTGCGTTTTAGCAAAAGGCTTAACTCCCAAACTATTGCGGCCAATGATTTTATAAGCCTGTGCAATAATTTTTCGTAATTCGCAAGGCTTGTCCATTTCTGGGACTAAAGCCAAAGCATTAGCGACTTGAAAGTTAACTGCATCACCCTTGACATTCGCAAGGATTAGATCAGCCACTACATCGTACACTCCCACCAGTCTCATCCCCAATTCCACAGCCACTTCAGGGCCATGTTCGTCTTGTACACGCTTAATCACGGTGGGGAGGACCGTCATGGATGGAGTGCCGAAACACTTCGCATACACTGCCGCAAAAACCTTACCCCAGCTGTTGCATTCTGTCAACTCGGGAACCAAGTCTTTTGGCAAACTTATAGTCAAAATCCTGTATTTTTCCACAGGAGAGGTATTCGGAAACACTGCCTCCAGCTGGTCAAATTTTTCAGCAAGCCAATAAGGCAAATCATCCTTATTCTGTGGGCGCTTGCCCATCACCAAATTAACCATGACAGGACTTATAGTCACACCGCCAAGTCCAGCTGGATGCGCCGCAACTCCAGGAGGGGCCATCTGGATGTTGCCTGTAACATATGTTACCAAAGCTCTGTGCACACGGATCAAAGACGTATGCAGCACGCGCAGTTCATCTACTTGAACCGCTAAATGACGTGAATGCGGGGTATACCCGGCCAAAACAGGCCAAGCGGCCCCATCTATCGATAAAGGGCCTAAACGAATCGGGGTGACCGGATGTGGGAGGGCGCCATTAAACCAAACACGGTGTTGCCATGCCGTGAGCGGTACTTCAAGAGCCTGATAAGGCCGATAAACATTAGGAAGGGCGGTGGGAGCGTAAACGTGGAACAAATTGTCAGCTCCTTCCACCGCCGGAAAAGTTACCCATGAGTAAAACACCTCAAAGTGGTAAGCCGGATCAGCTTGAACCACAAAGATGAGGGCGACACCCGCGTCAGGCACTCCATAGGCCGCTAAATGAGCCCGGAGCACGGCGCGGCTATGTGCCGGTATATTGACATTCACAGCCATCAAGACTAAGAATGTAGAACAACGTAGTGCGTGGCAGCACAATATAGGGTTAACAGAAAGAGAATACCTTTTAATAACTTCAAGCTTGAAAGAACCTATACAAACATCAATATAGGAGGTTACACCCTCACAACTCTTTCCGGAAACATAAGTGAAGGGTGTTGTGGACAAGCACAAGCACTACTCAAGCGTCTCGCAGATAAGAAGCCCCACGTTGGGCACCATGTTGCTTGGATTCTGCACATATACAGAACTATGCGCAGGAAAACAGGACCTCAGTGTATAGTGGTGTACCAACCATCCACCTTAGTGCCCAAAATCCCAATCCGACTAGCTATAATGTCTCATTCGTTCTCCGTACTACAGCGAAGCTACCAAGGATTAGACATCCCAGAACACGGACTCTTTCAGGAATCGCGGGAGTAAGAGCACTCTTTCATTACTCACTCATACTTGTCCACAACGTGCGTATTAAGAGACACTGTATAGTTTAAAATGTTTATTTCAACTATCGTACTCTAAGACACAGTACACGTGCCAGTACTAGCAGCATAATGCATAAAGACAAAACAGTAAGCATTGTTACAATTCCATAGAATACAAACGGGGACAGCATTTTATAAAGACAGTGGATTAAGGACTATACTGCCTTGCCACCATCCCCGTGCAAGTAACTAGTTTATTATAAAAATAGAAGACCTCTGGGCTTTGTCAGGGGGACCCCCATACCTCAAGAACTAGATGCAAGGTTTACATCATCGGACAAGCACAGCTCTTCTCCCTGGAAAGGTTTTTCTCCAAGTGCCTTCAACAGGGAGATCACAACATTAAAAGCCCATGAATTTCTCTAGTGCAGCTGTATTTCATGTTATGTCTAAGTGCGAGGGCTGACCAGAACAGCAACAACAAGGGACGTTGTTTTTCTACCTTGTACATTGTGTGCAGGCGAAAACCACAGAGAACATCAGAAAAGGTGAAAGGCAGAAATGCAGACAGTTCTAATGTGAACGGTCACAAGCAGAGTCTGGAAAAACAAAGTCACAGAGTAACGTGTGCAAAGGAGGCATCATGGCAGCTAGGCCTAAGCTAACTTAGCAATGTCGACCATGAGGCCACAATCCACACTACACAACCACATTCTGTGAGATATTATCGGCTAAAAGATTCTTGTTGCACTGAATTGTTATTATGTTGTCTCTCTCTCTTTTTTCTCTTTTTCTTTATCTCTTTTCTTGTTCTCTCTCTCTCTCTCTCTCTCTCTCCAGTATTCTTTAAAGTTTTGTCCCTGAAAAGAAATCTCCAATAAGCTATAACTGTTTTGCTTCCCTGTTTTGTTTAATTTGGGGTAAAGGAGGAATGTGATGTCTTATCAGTGGGGGAGCCCATTATGTAATAACGGGAAGGGTGAAGTGGACACTTTGTGGTCATTCTAATCCTCCACAGGTGTGACTGTGTATGTGTGTCCGTGAAGTCGCTCCTTGCATTCTTACTGGCCACTCTGCTTTCAGCACGCAAAAGTGTTATCCCTTTGAACCAGAGACTGGCCACTCTGTTGTAAGAAGATGGATTTTATTGGGTCCAGTGAGACTGTCCACAGTAATGTTTACATTACTCAGCTAAGTAATAGAGAAATATATCGAACTGTGACTGTGCCGCTGCATCCTGAAATTGTGACTGTACCATTCCAACCTCAAACTGTGCTGTGGCTATAGCTGTGTGGTTGTAACGGTGGAACTGTAAACCTGCTATGAATTATTGTAGATCACAGAAAGAGATATATTGCATCTTTGACACTTCCTTACAGACTGCGATTTATACTGTACACCATCCTGAAATTACAAAGCTTATTGTAAACTGTAATTAAAATCTTGTAAAAAGAATAACACTGCCTAGACTGTATATTTATTGTGAAAGACTCATTTGGTATCTGTGGGCTACCCCAAAAAACTCTCCAAGAACAAACCTTGTCTGTTTGACCTTGCAACCCATGGAAAGTCAAAGCCTGAAAAAGAGCAGGTGCTTGGCAATTTAGTTAGTTCGCAGTAATACCTGTTACCTATGTTTCCAAGGTCAACAACAAAACTTGCTACAAAAACTGACAACATTTCTTTGAGTCACACAGATAATACTTTCTTTAACAGGAGGCTTATAATTTCAAGCCAGCGACTTATAGCTCATGGAAATCTGCAATATTTCTATACAAACCTGTACCTAATGCTTTTATTACAGTCTAATTATGACATCGCTGGTCAACAGTAACAAGGAAATGATGTAGCTACTTATTAGACCTGGCATCTTTTGGCGTGGTTCTCCCTGACTTTTTGTCTTCCGAACTCCTGTTTTGACTGTGTGCTGAACTTAGTTTTTGCTGACTTTTGGACTCTGTGCACTTTTTCACTGCCGACCAGTGCTAAGGTGCAGGCACTCTATGTCTAAAATATAATGGCGTTTGGTTTCTCCATGACTGGCATATTTGATTTACTGGTAAATACCTAGAACATGGCACAATATGTGCCCAGGGCCTGCAGATCAAATGCTACTAGTGGATCTGCAAACATAACAAGATGATGGACGGAGTGCTGAAACTTTTCAACCATTCATCCCCAGATAAGAGATGTGGGTTGAATCCATTGTTCTTTTGCTCACCATGCCATCCCAGATTGGACCCAGCCATATGCAAATCAGTCTTGACTCTGCTTCTCATGGGAACAGTCAAGCCTGATCTGCCAGGCCATGTCCTCCCTGGACCGGAAACAAGCATCCTGGGACCGGTTTCGGGGTATCATTCCTCATCAGCCAGGCTAACTTGAATCCAGTGGCACAGTGAGCAAGGGACCCACATATGGGAATACCCTTGGTCACTTAAGGTGAACACAGCAAACGCAATAAGATGATGAACGGAGTGCTGAAACTTTTCAATCACTCAACCCTAGTCACGAGATCTGGGTTGAATCCATTTTTCTTTTGCTCACCATGCAACCCCAATTGGGACCCAGCCATATGCAAATCACTCTTGACCTTGCTCCTCAGGGGAACAGTCCAGCCCGAACTGCCAGGCCAGGTCCTCCCTGTTAGAAATGGGGGTCTCTACCTTTGTCCAAGTAGCGTGGCACAAGCAGACAGGCTTATCCCAAAGGCAATGTGTAAAGTAATTGTACTCTAAACACACAATAACACAGTGAAAACACCACAAATGGAAACCACACCAGTTTAGAAAAATAAAGTATCTTTATCTAAACTAAACAAGATCAAAACAACAAAAATCCAATACACATGTATCAGGATATACTTTTAAAACAGTCACTTCAAAAATAGAGCTTGTAAAAACAAAATATCTCCCTATGGAGCTATTATGACGTTGTGACAGGTATAAATCCAAACTATGGCACCGACCACGAGGTGCCCGGGCCAGGCACGAAGTTACAAGGACTCCCAAGCAACAGTACCTTGGAAACGAAGTCTATTGGCGATGCACGGCATCGTGGAGGTGAGGCGTCAGTGCCGAGGTCGAGGCCGGTTCCCTGGTAGCCACAGGGGAGGTGAGGCATTGTGTCTATGAGGAGGCGAGGCATTGAGTCCGGGACAGGGGAAGTTAGGTGGCATCGGCAGTGAAGCGTTGGTTCCGGTGAGGCGATGCAAGGTAGAAGAGTTCGTAAAGTCACCCTCGTCAGTTATCGGCTCCGTGATAACTGGATGCTGGTGCTGGCTGTGACTGCGTCATTGCGAGCACTGGCGTTGGAAAGGCGGGTAACTGCAGGCATCGAAGGGCGTCAGAGCTGTGGTGCAGGTGGGGCCGTGCGGCGTGCACTTCACAAGCGGTGCCCCTGGCCTCGATGTAGGTCATGGTGTCACTGGTGGCGCCGCTGACAGCGTCAGGGTTGTTTTTGTTGCTTTGCAGCACCAACCACTCAATCCTCAGGGCCCAGAAACTTGAGTTGGTGCCGTTTTGAATACAGGAGTCCAGAGAGGAGTCGAGGAGCTGGTCAGTGGGTTGCAGGTGAAGTCTTTGTGTCCCTGAGACTTCAGAATAAGAGGCCAGCACACACAAGCCTATGGAGATTCTTCTTCAAGCAGGTTCACAGCAAAGTTCCAGTCTTTACCCTCTCCTTGGCATAAGCAGCAACTGCAGGCCAACCCAACAAAGCACACACAGCAAAGGGGCAGTACTCCTCCTCACAGCTCTCCAGCTCTTCTCATTGACAGAGGTTCCTCTTGAGTCCAGAAGGGAATTTATTCTCTGGGGTTTAAGGGCTAATACTTATAACCCATTTTCTCTTTGTTCTTTTTGTCGCAAGGGTCTCTGAGCCCAGTCCAAACCAGTTCTGCCCTCTCGGCCCAGCTTCAGTACAGGAGGTGGAGATAGCATTGTGCATAGGAGACACTTCCTATTTAGGTGCTAGTAAAACTCCTCCCACTACTCTAAATACAGCCAAGGTCTATTCAGCCCAGCTCTGAGTCACCCAGGAACGTCAGGACACACCTCAACCCCCCTTGTGGCTGTCTACAGTGAATGCACATCCCCAGCTCCTGTCACTCCAAAACCAGACAGTCAATACGCAAAATAGCAGAGGCACACAGAATGGTTAAACAAGAAAATGTCTACTTTCTAAAAGTGGCATTTTCAAACACACACTTTAAAAACCATCTCCGTAAAAAGATGTGTTAGGAAACTCTGAGTTCAGAGAGCCTAAACTCCATTTCTCCATCTTGTCCCAATGGAAGGTTATACTTGTAAGATGTTACAAAGCAACTCCCATGTTCGCCTATGGGACAGATAGCTTTTCAATTGTGAAAAAACGAAATTGGCAGTATTTCACTATCAGGACATGCAAAACACACCAGCACATATCCTACCTTTTACATACACTGCACATGCTCATGGGGGTACCTAGGGCCTACCCTAGGGGTACCTTACTTGTAAGAAAAGGGAAAGTTAGGGCCTGGCAAGCGGGTGCACTTGCAAGATTGACATGGCAGTTTAAAACTGCTCGCGCAGACACTGCAGTGGCAGGTCTGAGATACATTTACAGGACTACTTATGTGGGTGGCACAATCAGTGCTGCAAGCCCACTGGTAGCATTTGATTTACAGGCCCTGGGCATACACAGTGCACTGGACTAGGGACTTACCAGTAAACCAAATATGCCAATCATGAATAACCAATCATAATAACAATTTACACAGAGAACATATGCACTTTAGCACTGATTAGCAGTCGTAAAGTGCCCAGAGTCCTAGAGCCAACAAAAACAGGTCAGGAAAAATAGGAGGAAAAAGCAAAAAGTTTGGGGATGACCCTGCAAAAGGGCCTTTTAAAACACTCCCTGAACTAGAAACAAACATCCTAAGACTGTTTAGGGGTATCACCCCTCATCAGCCAGGCTAGCTTGAATCCAGCGGCACAGCGAGCAAGGGACCCATGTCTGGGCATACCCATGGCCACTTAGAACAAATATAGCAAACTCAACAAGATGATGGATGGAGTGCTGAAACTTTTCAACTACTCACCCCTAGTCAAGAGATCTTGTTTGAATCCATCTTTCTTTTGCTCACCATGCCACCCCAGCTTGGACCCAGCCATATGCAAATTAGTCTGGACCCTGCTCCTCATGGGAACAGTCTAGCCCGAACTGCCAGGCAAAGTCCTCTCAGGACTGGAAACAAGCACTGCATTAAAATGTAATCTTCCAAAATTCATAACTTGAATTGTTTATGTTGGATTTTTGTCATTTTGGTCTTGTTTTAATCAGCTAAATATTGGCTATTTTTCTAAACTGATGTGGAGTATTTTTGTGGTGTTGTCACTGTGTTACTGTGTGTGTGCACAGATACTTTTCACATTTCCTCTTTAGTTTAGCCTGACTGCTCTGTGCCAAGCTACCAGAGGGTGAGCACAGGGAAGCTTTTATTGTGTACTACACTTACCCTGACTAGGAGTGTGGCTCCTGCTTGGACAAGGTGAATTCCTCTGCCAACCAGAAACCGAAGTTCTAACACTACTGTAATAACTTTTTACAGTGGAGCTGTTTGACATTACGTTTGCAGCAACCGCCACCAGACACAGTGAAAGACATGATGTGAAGCAGACATATAATGAATATTTAACCAATGAAACACAAAACTAGGTTTTCAGCTGTTCTGAAATATGTTTCCAGAAATAAACAACCATTAGAGAAAGGAGACAACTATACAGCCATATGCTTTTTTTGTTGTTGTTTTTTTACAGGGATAGGGTTAATCAACAATGAAGGAATCTCATTTCATGGTACCAAACCTTCTGAAGTACCATAATTTTTAAATGTTACTGAATTAAACAGATTAGGATATATTTTGCTACACATTATGTAGGTGTGTATGAAATTGTTCAAAGAAAAAGGGACCCCCTTCTATGGTATGGTTAAAGGGGCAGGGAAAATTATCAATCGAAACAACAACCCCCATCTACCCTTGAATTCTGCTTCTCCTGATACATCGAAAAAGTAAATAGATGCATGTACAGCTCAGAGTGACTTTATGTTCTTATATATCCTTTATTAATTCTTTACACAATTCTACAAAATAGTTGGGGCCTAACTACGTAGTCGCGGTGGCAGTCCGTGGCCCGCCAGACTGGCGGTCCACCTGCCGTATTATGAGTTCGACGGTTGGACTGCCACTGGATTACTGCAACTGCCAGGGATCCCTGATCCAGCAGCGGTGGCGCAGCGGTCTGAGGTAGCAATATGCTGGTGGTGCTGCTGCGGCACAGTCGAGCATATTACGAGTTGCCTCACTGCGGCCCTATTCACGGCAGTGAGCCCGGCATGGAAAGGGTGGTGGTGAGGCAACTCAGGAAGCCCTTAAGGGCCCCCCTGGCACCTATGTGCATGGGCCTGTATGCAGGGGGGCACATGTTGTACCCCCCTGTATTTCTGCACCCCTAGTTCCTGTACAGGAAGAAATGCGTGACATGGTGCATTTCTTCCTGTGCAGAAACTTGCTTTGGCTGTCCCACGGCGCTGCCTTTCTATAGCTCTCCTATGAGCCTTAAAAAGGCACCGCCTTGGAACCAGAGCAGCACACACCGCCTGCCAGGATTCAACTCGAAAAATGGAAGGCGGTCTGACTTCAAGTTTGACGCTCTTCCTGCAGAGCGCTGGCGTTCCGGCCCACAGGAAGACCGCAAAACTCGTAATCAGGACCTTAATATCTGTTATGTGTAAAACATTTGTACATCACCATAATCAGGCAATGCATGCTGAATGATTCAGATACAGATCTCATAGGATACATTCATTAATGCCAACCAAAGTTATTATTCATTTGATGGTTACAATGATTGCATATTTTTTTTTTTTATACATAATACAGCTTTTTCATTGAATTCTTTTTTTACTGTGGCTTATTACAGTACTATCAATATATATTGCAATAAGCCACAATAATAATGAATAATAACTTTTGTTGGTATTAATGAAAGGAAGATGACTACAGTGCAAGTGAGGTGAACTATTTGTGATCAAATACAGATGTCCACATGTTTACTGTATGAATTTACTGAGTTGTAGTGGTATTGAGATAGTAGAAAGACCCATTTTGTTTTGTTATGGACATGAAAAATTGTTAATGTATATGAGTGGCTGTATGGAGAAATGAGTGTGCATGTGGTATGTGTTTTAGAGGATGAGTTAGTATGTTTTTTTTCATTATAAAACAATGGGGCATATTAGCAAGACCCACGTTAAAATTATCGCCGTTTTAGCGGCAGGAAACTGCCGCTAAAACGGCGATAATGTGCTTGCTGATATGCGTTATAGAATTCCAATAGAAGCCCAGGTTAGATGTGAAGGACATCTAACCTGTGCTTCTATTGGAATTCCATAACGCATATTAGCAAGCCCATTATCGCCGTTTAGCGGCAGTTTCCTGCCGTTAAACGGCGATAATTTAACGTGGGTCTTGCTAATATGCCCCAATATTTCTGTTTCCTATGAGACCTGTGTCTGAAACATTCAGGATGCATTGCCTGATTATGGAAATGTACAAATGTTTTCCACGTAAAAAATATCAAGTATTTTGTATATTCATGTATTGAAAAAATAAAGGATATAAAAGAAGACAAAGTCACTCTGAGCCGTACATGCATATATAAACTTTATAGATTTAACAGCAGAATCAGAATTGAAGGGTAGATGGGGGAGGGGGGGGTGAAATTTGCATAATTTGCCTTTGCGTAATTAAGGAAAATTTCAGGTATGTTATTGCGCCTAATTACACGAAATGCAAATCTGTCATTTAGTACTATATTTTAGCACCAAATGCACACTCCTGTCTATTTTTGATGCAAAGAAGCATTTTGCACTAATAAAATATCACAAAAACAAGATTGCTGTGAGCAACAACTGTTTGTGTTCTGGTTCCTCAAGTTGTTCGTACGCTCCTGCACTGTAATTTTGGCACACACGACTGCATAATTACATGTAGTGGCAAAATGGTGCATATTCGGGCTTTTTACATAAAAGCGCAACATAAAATCACCCAAATTTAGGGGCATATTTACAAGCCCCTATCGCCAACACAACGTCACTTTTAGTGACGTTGTGGTGGCGATAGGGGCTTCGCCTTACTTACAAGTCAGTGTTAAGCCACTTAACGTGGCTTAATGCTGCCTTGAAAAAAGGCACCCTTTCACGCTATAGTTAGCATGAAAGAGGCGGGCAATGGGTGTTGTGGTGGGCTTTCCACCGCAACACCCATTGATTTTGACACTGCCCCCTATTTACAAGGGTGGCGTAAGTAGGAGGCAGCGCCAAAATTAAGACCAGGGAAAACCTGGTCTTACCATGGCGAAACGAGGAGAAATGCTTTTGTTTTCCTCGTTTTTGCTGTTTCCATGTGTGCTGCCTTGTGCAGCATACATAGAAACAGCAAATTGCCATTGATTGTTTATGTGCAGGAAGGTGACCCTTTCTGCACATAAACGATCAAAAAATAATACGACGTTTTGCAACTTCTATGTGTGCTGCATTAAGCAGCACACATAGAAGTTTCAATAAGCCATGAATGATTGTTTATGTGGAGGAAGGGAGACCTTCCTGCACATAAACAATCATTTCCCCCAACGCAGACACCCTTCCACTATGGTGCGAGGGTGCCTGTGTTGGCGTTAGGCAGCTGAACTCAGCGCCAGTGCCAGGGGAAACACAGGTGTGCACCGTATTCTTGTGAATACGGCGCATCCCTGCGTTTTTAGAATGGAGAAGCATGGCGTTAGCTATGTTTGCTTAACGTCACACTTCTCCATTCTGTTGTTAATATGCCCCTGAGTGTATTACACCAACATAATTTAAACTTCACCTGCTACGTATTGGTGCACTTTATTTTGTACTACCGATTCAGCATGTATTCTACATATCTGCTCCCATATAATATCTGTCACTCGCAAATGCAAGATGCCAATAATTTAAGATTTTGGGGGAAGGTAAAGGTGTGACCATATAGTATAAGGAATAAAATAAACTCTATTGGGGCATATCATCAACGAGGCGATAAACAATTATCGCCGCTTTTGCGTCCGTTTTCGCGTCCGTTTTCGGACAAAAAGCAGCGATAATTTTATCGCCTAATCAGCAAGGTCACGCTATCGCGTGAATCCTTGCATTATCGCCCTTTCCCCCAACGCCCATCTTTGCATCGCTAATGAGATGCAAAGTGGGCGTTACTGGCGTACCCCGGATGGACTACGTTGCAAATATCGCTGATGTTCACATCGCGATATTTACAAGGCAGCCCACATGATTTTAGCAAAAATTAGATTTTGGCGAAACGGCGTTTTCGCCAAAATCTAACGTCTGCTAAAATCCTGACTTAACCATCCCTAACATAGGGGTGGATTCTGCTGATACGACCACAGGGTCGTATCAGCAAGGATCACTCGCCGTTTGCAGGGAACATCGCTGGAAAACCAGCGATGTTCCCTGCAAACGGCGATAACCTCGCTATCTCTGGAATTTTTATCGCCCTGGAGAAATGCGTTGTTAATAACGCGCTACAATGGCGATAATTTCCAGAGATAGCCTGCGATAGGACTATTATCGCTAAGCACGGCCAGCGATAATTATCGCTGGCCGTTGATAATATGCCCCTATTGTTTGTTAGCAGGATATTGCAAGTTGTCTTGGAATTTCATGACATTACAAATGAACTCAGACTTTGCCCTTATTTCTCTGTTTGATCACGGAGCTCCTCAGTGGCTTACAATAGCCTTCTACTATGCAGTAGAGGGTTTTTTATGCTGTGTATGATGTTTTATACGGTTAATTGTCTACGGATTACTGATGCTTAGATTGCTGGAAAGGTCAAAGCGCACCCCAGTTTCTAAGAGGTTTGAGGAAAGTAAGTATTCATGTGAAAAATAATTGTAAATGCAAAGGAAAAGTAAATACTTATGACATTTCACATCCAGTGTATCTCTGGAATTTCCATATCATGTACATTTTACCTAGATACAATTAGGGAATACAGACGTATGTTAAGTAAAGTATGGCAACATTATATTTTCCTGACATCTACTGACATTGATCTGGGAAACATTTTTCTTTGGTAATATCATGGCTCCTGATCCCTGACCCTAAATCTGCATTGTGACACAAATGGGAGTATGCTCAATTCCTTAAGAGACCAAAAAAGACAGACTGCCACCACATAGAGTGGGTAGGATGGAAGCTATGTATGAACAAGAAGATTAAGCTTATTGAGAATTGCCTTATTTAATTTAAAAAGCAGTGCTGCATTTTGTTATCCACATAACCGATTGAGGGCCCACTAATGCAGCATTGGTTGCGACAGGAAACATACGACCACACCAACATGATATAAATGCAAAAACGAGACGACCTTTACTGATATTCACAAGCACAAACTCAAAAAGTAGCAATAGACAAAAGGCACATCACATGGTATCAGCCATCACTTCTTTGCAAACAGTAACAAGTAATGAATGTAGACGGGAAAGCCCAAGCAGTAAAAATAATCATTGTCAGCTCAACACAACCCTCGGACATCAATCCCAATCAGAGAAGAAGATGGCTCTTCTGTCTCAAAGCAGGAGTTTGATGCCCCTAATTCAGTTAAAAGACAGACATAGGGGCATATTCACAAGGACTTATCTCCGAGTTATCGCCACCTTAACGCATCAAAAGTGGAGATAGATATAACGCCCCATTCACAAGCGGGTGCAAACTGCAGACATCGCCAGTATTCCCGCGATAACTGCCCCAAAATTTATCTCCACGGGTGACACCACCAACTAACCCTAATGAGATGCAGAGTAGGCGTTCCCATGCAAAAACTCCCGGAAACACCACAACACCACTTTCACAACGAACTGCCAGATCTGCGATGCGAACCAAAAACAGGCGATAAGCCGCGGTAGCAGCTGGGAATTAACACCTGCCTTTTGCTGGTGTTAAGCAGGACGACCACCTGCAGTATGAAAGGGAGCCCACCCAAGAGCCACATCTGAAGACCCACAGATGCCATGGAGACAATGATCATGCAGCTCGGAGACCCATGAGGGCCACAACACCCACCGCCACCCACCCCAGGCCCGCCACCACCCCCAGGACCTGTCCCGCCCCCTCCCCCTCCCGGGAACAACACAGAGGCAGCGTACACAAAGACAGCGGACCCACCTTAAACGCACCTGCCGCCCAGACCCAACGCCAGAGGAGGACATTGCCCACTACAGGCCCAAAAGGACAACCATCCCCCGCATCCTGACCCACATCGCCCACCTGCTGACGGTACCAACACAGCGGGCAACCAACATGCCTCCGCAGACAAAGCTGTCGGCTGTGCTGCACATGTTGGCCTCTGGTACCTTCCAACCCACAACTGCCAGAGTCGGAGGAGTCTCACAGCCAGCCCCATCCACGTTCATCACACCTGTCCTGGATGCCATCATCAGCCTGGTACCCCAGCACCTCCACTTCACCCACACTGCGCAGGAACAGCTGGAGACCAAGCAAGGCCCCTACGCCATAGCTGGATTCCCTCACGTGTCGGGGGCAATCGACTGCACACATGTACCCCTCGTGCCCCCTGCTGACACTGCACACAACTACCGCAACAGAAAGCACACGCATTCCAAGAATGTGCAGGCAATAGTGGACCACCCAGGACTCCTCAACAATGTCGTGGCCAACTCCCCAGGCAGAGTGCATGATTCCTACATCTCCCGACAGTCCATCATCAACCAGCGCTCCCAGGATGGCACCTATGGAAGTGCAGTGCTCGTTGGTAAGTACCAAATGAACACACCACACACCTCCACCCCACAGTCATGCAACTCACGACACTGGCAATGGGCACGCAGCAGAACTACATGCAACATGCCACACAACATGCCAACCGACCAAACACGACGACACGACTCCATTGGGAACCTGGGCTTGCCATGCACACAGCCCAGCCATGGCATGGCACCACAGCCACACAATAGCAGAATGTGAGGAGAGGCTTGGAGCAGGCATGTGCTAGAGCGGCAAGTGACTAATGAATGAGAACCTACCCAATGCCAGGTGTGGCGTGGAGGTGCCGGACAGACTCCAATGTGCAAACCACGGAAATGGCATGTGGACATTAACTGCTGGTGCATGGAGTGTAGTGGCCAGTGGACGCTACCATGTCCCCACAGGCTGTGGGGCAGAACGTGGAAATGTCGCACGTTACGTCTCCCCCTGTATGCGCGGGCAGAGTGGGTTGGCCCTGCGTACGCCAGGCCTGCGTAGGGGTTTGAATAAAAACCCCATGCACTGGGCGTGGTTCTCTTTCAGAATGGACAATGTGTCTTCCAGGGCGGCGCCGCTCAGCCCGCTACGAGGCCGGCGCCGTGCGCGGCGGGGCCTGCGTCCCTGTGCGCCTGCTGCAGCCCCGGGCCGCTGGTCCCCAGACCCGCCATGCCTGCCCCAGTGTACCAAGGAGGCTCCGCCCACCTGCCGACACCGGCGTGTGTCAAAGAGGGCCCACCACGTGCCGGTGCAAGCTCCAAGCCCCAGTCCCGCGACCTTTGCAGCCACCGCCGACCATCACTGGCCTCCACGACGCTGGCCCACAGTACTCCTTTTTCATTGACATACTCCACGGGAGTACTCTTCGGCCCAGTTGTTGGCACATGTGGAACTGTGTCCTGAGTCTTGAATGGCAGTGACCCCAAGTCCGTGGCAGCGTCCACATCACTGAAATCCCTCCGATCAGTGAGGCGAATGTCTGCATCGCAAGCCGGCGACACGTGGTGCCACTAACCCTGTTCAACGCAAGCCGGCGACACGTGGTGCCACTAACCCTGTTCAACGCAAGCCTGCGACACGTAGTGCCACTAACCCTGTTCAACGCAAGCCGGCGACACGTGGTGCCACTAACCCTGTTCAACGCAAGCTGGCGACACGTGGTGCCACTAACCCTGTTCAATGCAAGCCGGCGACACTTGGATGAGGGCTCAGGCCTACACTGCGGCCCAGTAGGTCCCACATGTGGAACTGTGTCCTGAGTCTTGAATGGCAGTGACCCCAAGTCCGTGGCAGTGGCCACATCACTATAGTCCCTCCGATCAGTGAAGCCAAAGTCTGCCACGCAAGCACACGACACGTGTCTGTGGGCCCGTGCTGACCGCTGCCCCCGGCCTACACTGCGGTCCAGTAGGTCCCACATCCAGCACTTAGTCGTGATTCATGAATGGCAGAGTCCATACCAGTGAACGCATGGAGAGGAGTAAGAGGAAGATGCGGTTCAGTCCGGATGGAAGCCGGATCCTCGTCACGGAGGTGACCAAACACTAGCAACAACTGACCTGGTGCCACTAACTCTGTGCGCAATGAGTCATGGGCACTTTCTGGTTGGACTTTGGTGGTGTCTGAGTCCATGGCCTGGGGGTTGTCTGCATCATCATCTGGCTGGACCGGACTTGGTGTCCGACATGTGTCTGTTCCATTCATCTCCACCATAGTGACTGTTTCAGCGTGGTTCTGCCCTTTGCATCATGCCCTGGGGGTACACCTTCCACTGTCCACCGAGACACTCCGCGACAACCCCCTTTGTCATCTACTAAAACCTGCTCTGCTCTCATGACCCTGCCCCAGTGCACCGCAAGTCAGCGGCCCGTGGCGGTAGGCCCTTGCAGGACGCTGTGCATCCGGGGCTACTAACTCTGTGCAGCTCAAGTCATGGGGCCTTTATGGTTGCATGGGTGTGTCCTTAACGATGTACACTGTTGTCGTTTTTTGACTGCACCAGGCACTCCATGACGGCTGGTGTGCACACACCCCACACACATCCAACACAGGTGTCACTCGACATGTGAGCCTGCTAATAAAAGTGGCCGGGCGCACGTGCCCGTAGCCATTCCCACCATCTAAGCAAGTGTGTCCGTGTGGTCATTATGTCAGCATGATGGGCCCGATCCCTGCAACATCACAGTGTGCTGTCTTCAGCGGACGATACCATGTCACCTCAGCAGTGGCTGAGACCTTGGACATGTAGCTTCGCCTGCCCCCCCCTGCATGCACAAGTGGCGTGTGCTGGTCCGGCGTACGTCAGGTCAGCGCAGGGGTGTGCTGATTCGGCAGGGGGATCAGGGCATGGCTCTGGTCTGGCCTTGAGCAGGAAGTGCGGTAAGTGTGTCTCTGTGTTGGGGTGTTGTCGCCACCAGGGCCACAGTAGTCGATGTTGCAATGTAGCATGCACCAGGAGGGGGGCCCACACGTACGGGGAAATGTAGGAGCGCAAGACCGCTCAGGGTCTTGGCACATGCATGCCAAGTGTTATGTGTATCAGTCCTGCGGCTGCATAAGTCAGATGCCTAGCCTCAATCGCAGCGCGATCACAGCCAGCCATGGACTGTATACCTGTGTCCGCCCTGTCTGGACCATTGGCCTACACTCACGTGGCCGCACACCCTCAACGGCCAGCTTCACAGTGTTGTTGGCATGCCGCTGGACATGTGCGGACAGGCATTACAATGGTGTGCCGTAGGAGTGCACGTGATACAACCGCACAGCGCACACAAGTGTGGGGGCTCATGGGAGGGAGGAGCAGCTGTGAGGCAACGTAACACACAGTGAGGCCGCTTATGTGCCACGTGCTGGGCATATCATCCATGATTCCCTGGGTCGCAGACATCCCACCCCACCCACGACAGGCCTCTGTACATCTCCTGTATGCATGCAGATGGTGAAGTTACTGTAGGGATGAAAGGTCCTTTGTCTGAACTATCAGGCGGTAGCACATCTGGAGCTCCGAGCTGGGACTTGCATGTGCCCAGCACCCCCTGACAGATACAATAGCATTTGGTTGCGACTCCCACACTACGCACTGCCCGACGTGAGACCAACGTGTGCACATCCCACACGCAGAAGTCCTTGGTCGTAGTTAGCGTGCGTGAAATGGCCTTGACACGTACGCCCACCCCACCCCAGGCCTGCACCCGTTGCACACAGACACTGCTCATTGCTCCGAGCTGTGCCATTTCATCCACAGGACTGTCGCCGGGCAAGCCAGTGCAGCTTCAAGCAGAGCCACTGACGCAATGGCAGACCATCCCGGACACATGCTCAACTCCAGTCACGTGGACCTGTACCATGCACGTCTGCTGCATGTACTGGGGGCACTGCCATTGGCAGTGCTGCGGATCAGTTACCGGCTGAGCTTCCGCCTTGCCAACGTCACCTGCATTCAGCCTGTGTTGCATTGTCGCTCGTGCATATTCGAGTGGACCATGGATGTCTGCCTCTCCAACGTAACGGTAGCTGACCTGGATTTCGATGTGTGTGTGCGCCCCCTGTTGGCCCACGACCAGGAGTGTCACCGTGATGCCTGTTTATGGCATGCCTGGATATTTGGCATGCATGCTGACAACTGGACCTGGGAGATTGCACGAGTCGTCGTGTGCAGTGACCACATTGAGCCGCTCCCCGATTGGGCTTTGGTGCAAATTGGGGCCAGGGGTTGGATTCATCACATCTGTCCGGGACAGCTGATGGGTTACGTCGCCGACATGTTAGATGTTGTGGACAACGATCTCTCATTGGAAATGTTGGCCTACGCTGCTGCACTCGCGTTCATGGACGGTTGACAAGGTACCTGCAGCCACAACTGAATGTGACCCATTGCACGTGTCCCGATGCCTGGTTGCATGTTGGGGATCTGGTCACATGTCCCAAGACGATAGTGGACATGGCTGCATTGGTCTGGACTCCTGATCCATGCGCGGACAACCAACGTGGGTTGTCACTGAGTTGTGTTGGTGATGGACTCCCCGGGGTGGACATGGGCGCTTTCCAACGTTCCTCATTCAGACATGCTGCTGCATTGGTCTGCATGTCGTGGCACTTCTCTTGGCCGTACTGACACGCACTTGTTGATAAAGTTTCCGCACTTTCACTTGTCTCCAACTGTGTTGAGTGTTGATTTGTATGCCAATGTGTGTGTCACGGCCTATCTGGGTCCCTGCCATACATTCATTGCTACCCCATCAGGACTGTGTGTTGGTACTTGTGCATTATCATGTCCCTGTTTTGTGCTTTGCCAGATGCGTATGGCCATTTACAGGCCACAAGCGGGTGCACTTGTGTCCTGTGTTCGGTTGTGCAAATGTTGCTGTTTGTACCACATTGTGTTCGATGTTGGGGTGCTCTGCTTCCTATGTGTGTGTGCTGCATTGTGTGTGAGATGTCCCTTCAGTTCTGATTTGGCTCACCCTTCTCCCTTTCAGGCAGTGTGGTTTTCACTTCTGTGCTTGTTCAGTGCTTTGATATTGCCGGGTTGTGTGACTTGTGCTCTTGGTTGGTGTTGTTACTCTTGGGCATGGTTTGTCTGCAGTTGTGCTGTGCTTAATTGTGCATGTGTTCCATTGTGCCCATCTCCCCCCGTCCCCCCAGTCCCTGGTGGTTCCTCTCCCTGTTGCTGTTGTGTCTGTTGATTTTGAGCAGTTTCCAGTCCCCGACTCCTGCCACCATCTCCAGACTGATGTGGTGGACACCATTTCCTCCATGTCATCCAGCTCCTGGTGTGGCGCTGGACTCCCACCTCCGGTTGTGCATTGCTGCCTTCTGGTTGTTGGCGTGTTTCTGCTTGTTTGTGCGTTTCGCATCATTCCAGCTGTTCTGGTTTTCTTCCATTGTCCTCCTCCGCTCTCCGGCTGCATTCACCTTGTCCATGATGGACTGCCATGTACAATGTTTTGTTGCCAATGGGGCTTGTGGGGTTGTGTACCGGCACCGGCTGCCTCTATTGTGCTTCGCTGTTGTTTTCTGTTTGGTTTGCCTTCCTTTTTCCTGCTTTTGTTGTGCTTATTCCCGCCTGCCGTGTATGTGTCGCGGGCCTGGCGCTGCTTATCGCTGCTTTCCTCATCGCGAATGTTCTCATCGCACGTTTTTTGGTGTTGGGGTTTGTGTTTTTATCTCCGACGAGGTGGTTGTATCGCGGACATTGGCCGCGGTTTCGGGAGGCTATCGCATGGTACCGCCGTGTTGTGAATTCCACGTTAACACTGGGTTATTTTCACGCGATAGACTGCGATGTGTAAAGTTGCAATAACATTTTTTGGAGATGTTTAGCGCACGTTCTTGTGAATATCCCCCATAGTCTCCTCTGAGTAAAGCAAGCCTTCTAGAGGACCTGGATCTTTGGTGAAAAGCTTGGGCACTGTCATGAGGTTGAAAGGCAACACCGTAGACTGAAAATGCCTCCTGCACTGAGCAAATCATAAATACTTCAAGGGAGGCTTCCTAATGAGGAAATGAAGAGATGCACCCTTTATATCCAGTGAAGACAAAAGGTCATGGTGTGAAATCAAAGTTATCATATTCTGCAATGTTACCATGTTGGATGGCTATCTCAGGATCTAAAAACTCAAGTCCTTGAAATCCAGCACTAGCCACCAATCACCTTTGATACTACGAAATGGAATAGAAATAGCACCACATTGTTCTTTGTTTTCAGATACTGCAGCTCGGAAACAGTGAGAAAGGATTGCAGAGCTGCGCTATTTGAAACTAAGGCACTAACTCAGATAAATATTGGGTAAAACGGCCTCCTGACAGTTTTGGTTTGGCCCGAGGTCACCTGCTCGAGGGGATAAATAAATGGGCGGAACAGCGCACAGGCTATTCGTGCCAGACCAGCACTGAGTCTCACCGCAGTGAGTTATTGTAGATCTGCATGGCCTGCATGCAGCGTTCAGGATCCTGCCAAGTCACCCAGCCCCAGAACATAACAACTGGAAAAAAGACAGTAGTAGTCTGCTCTCCCTCTGATGTCCCTCTGACCCCGGGTCCGCATCTCACCATCCGCTTCCCCCGAATGGAAGGAGAGGCCCTGCTGTATGCCTAATGCGGCACCACCTGCCTGACATGCCTGACATCGGAGAGGAGACATGGACGGCAGCCTCCACTTTCACATGGCCCGTTGCCCCCATGCCCTGCTGATAGGTGCCACAGGCACAATTTTTGGGAACTCTTTGGCCGGGGGCTGCAAGTCGTGCCTCAGGCCCCTACGCACGTTTGCCCTGCAGCCTGATAATGATGCCAGGGAACAACCAGGCCTATAATGAGGCACAAGCTCCACCCAACGGCCTACCAGTGAACGCTGTGAACCAGCTATGCCCAAGGAAAGGCACGTGCTCCTCAAGAGATGAGGCCTTTATCCCCACGATGATGGAGACTTGCACCTCCTGGCCGCAGAATCCCTCAATCCTGTGGTGACAGATGGGCCGACCAGCCCATCCACCTACGCTGGTCGGTGCAAGGGCATTCTTCTTGTGCGTTTGGGCCCTCAGCTTGGCTGACAGGTCAGGGGAGGGGCCGGCAAGGAACCTCACCACACCCTGATCACCCTACACAGCGTGCGGGCCACGGCACAGCACTCCACCCACCACACCAACCGTTTGTCCACGCACAGAGAAATGCACTGATGGTGACCATACCTACCATTGAACATTTTTTTGTCCCTGGAACCACCTCTTCACAGGCCACCAAGTGGGCAACCTGGATAGATCGCCTTGAAACATATTATGCCACTGTGGGACTTGAGGCAGACAGGCACAAGCCTATGCTCTTCCACTTTGGAGGCGCAGCGATACGCAAACTGTCCAAAACCATCGGTAAAGCCAGCCCACCTTACACCTACGCGATGCTCTAAACTATCTTGACTGCCCATTTTGAATCTCTGGCAAATCCGGATTATGAGCGATTCCTGCTTTGCCAAGCCAGCCAGACACCCGATGAATCCATAGATGAATTCTATGCCTGACTCCAGGAGCTAGTGAGCACGTGCACTCTTCCAGAGCAGCAGGATGAAATCCGCGCTCAATTCATCTGGGGTTGCTCTCAGTCAAACTGTGTCAACACATCCTTCAAGTGCCCTGCATAATGATGGCAGACATCGTTACAATGGGCCAATCAAAGGACCTGTCAAAATTGTGAGCAGCCAACATGGAGGCCATGCTCCAGCGCGCCATCAAGACTGAAGCAGTCAACCAGGTAGGAACCACCATGTCACCTCGCAGCAAGAGAAGCCACCCCATGCCACCACAAGCTACAAACTATGTAGATGGTGGGGAGTGCCCACTCCACACTCTTGTGACTGTCCTGCAAAAGGAAGGAAATGCTCCGCATGTGGCAAAATGAACAACTATGCCAAGGTCTGTCACTCAGCAACACCAGGGAAAGAACGCAAGAAGAAGGTGGCCAACCAAGTAGACACCAAATTGGTGCTCACAGATCAGGACAACATGGACAACGATGAGTCAGAGGGAACTGTTCATGTAATCCATGTGGTGGAACCAAACTAAGGCAGTACCCGCCATGCACCCCTGTGCTAGGTCATGATAGATTGACAGCTACGATTGGCCCTCATAGACACAGGGGCATCAATAAACATACTGCTACTGCCACTACACTGAGGGATGACTGTTCCACTGGCATTTTGCCCCACCACCACCAGAGTGTGCACTGTTGGCACCTCCACATGCCTCCTGCTAACAGGCATGTTCACCTCCATGATCGGCACCCAAGGACAAGCCCCCAAAGCAAAGATATACATCACCAAGGGAGGGTCCCACATGCTCCTCAGTTGCCACACCACTCAGCACCTGCAGCTGATCCAATTCACTTTTGGAGTCCATATAAGAGCTGTAGACTCACTTCAGGATGAGTTTGAACAAATCTTCCAAGGCATTAGATGCCTGAAAGATCGAGTAGTCTACCTGCACATTGACAAGTTGGTACAGCCCATGGCCCTGCACCACTGCAGGGTGGCTTTTCACCTCAGATCAAAAGTGGAGGCGGAGCTGCAGACGTTGGAGGCAGTCAACTATATCAAGAGAGTGGAAGGGCCAACACCCTGGGTTTCACCTATAGTGATGGCACACAAACCAAAATGTCAGGAGAAGTGAGGATTTGTGTCGATATGAGGCTGCGGAACATGGCACTAAGGAGAGAGCACCGCATAACACCAACCGTGGACAATATCATTGGGGAACTCTCTGGGTCCTGGTGGCTCTCAAAGATGGACCTGCGTTCTGGCTACCACCAGATTCTCCTACCACCCGAGCCCCACCACATAACAACTTACTCCACTCACCTCAGATTGAGGCAATAAAAGTGCCTCAAATTCGGCATCTCCAGCACCGCCAAGGTGTTTCAAGATATCATATGGGGAGTGCTGGCTGGCCTCACTGGAATGTTAAATGTCAGCAACGACATTCTAGTCTATGCACCTACCCTGGATGAACATCTTCACAGGCTACGCTCAGTATTCAACCACCTCCAAAGCTGTGGGCTTACGTTGCACAAAGAGAAGTGCGAGTTTCTAAAGGAGGAGATATGCTTTTTCAGTTACTGCTTTTCAGCGAAGGGGATCACCCCTGACCAGGCCTAGGTCCATGACATTCAGTCCGCACCAGAGCCATCCACTGTCACAGGGGTCAGGAGCTTCTTAGGAATGGTCACATACTGTGGCCGTTTCATGCAAAATCTCACCCAACTCACCAGACTGCTACCTGACCTTACCTAGGCATCCACCATCTGGCAATGGGGGTCCGAACAGGAGAAGTCATTCCAGGACACCAAAAAGACCCTGTCTGGAGACACCACCATTGCCTACTTTGAGCCTAGCAAGGACGCAAAACTAGCAGTGGACTCGAGCCCCACAGATCAGCAGCTGTACTGTCCCAGAAACAGCAGTGCAGGTAGGGGGCCCCCTTTGCTATGCCAGCTGTGCTCTGACCCCCAGGGAGTAGTGGTATTCGCTCATCAAAAAAGAAGCCATAGCAATTCATTATGACAGCAGACATTTCCACATCTACCTGTATGGATATCCATTCACAGGGAATACTCACTACAAGTCGTTGGTCCAAATGTTCAAGTGGTCTGTGTCAAAACCCCTTGGGAAATGGGATAGTTTGGCTTCAGGAATACCACTTCTCCGTGGACTATTGACCCAGAGCTCACAACCCCATGGACTACCTCTTGAGACACTCCCGCCCCGCCACGCATCGAGAAGAGCAGGGGGATGAGGATGTAGAAGAATATGAATGGGTAGTTGTGGAATGGTCACGCCCCATTCCCATATCTCTCACCAACATCATAGAAGTCAGCCAAGCGGGCAACTTTTTTCCAACAAGCCATGGCGGTGACCAGGGAAGTTGAACAACATCATCGCAGCACTTCCCCAAAAACAGCAGAAGCCCACAGCACACTAAAGTCCTTGCACCTCTTGAGGAACGAACTCACCATAACAGGAGAAGGTTGCATATTTAGGGAGCCCCGAATTGCTGTGCCAGCCAGAATGGGTCAACAGATGGTGGATGTAGCCCCTGGGTCACACCGAAGAGCAGTCAAAACGAAAAGCAGACTGATAAGCAAGGTATGGTTACCCAGCCTAGATGAGAAGGTCGAACAGATGGTCCAGCGATGCGACCTCTGCCAGGCCACCAGAAGTAGCAACACCCCCTCCACCAGTCATCACAGAATGAGCACCTGAGGTTCCATGACACTATGTGAGCAAGGAGTTTGGCAGTCTCCTGGATGGTAGGCATTTATTGGTAGTCATTGATGACTTTTTGAAATACCCAGAGGTCAAAATTATAAAGACCACCTCTGCGGAAGAGACAATTCCAAAGCTGGAAAAAATCATAGCCACCCACATCCTCCTAAAGGTACTCCATACAGAAAATGGACCACCTTTCTTACGGTCAGGACCTCACCAACTACCTGCCATCCAGAGGAAGTAACACCACCAGCACACCCCTGGCTGGCCTCAAGCCAATGGTGTGGTCGAAAGGTTTATGAGGACCATCACGTAAGCTATTTGCATAGCCCAAGCGGAGCAACCGTGTGTGGAAAGAGCAATCTATAATTTCTTGAAAGATTACTGCATGTCCACACACACCACAACAGGAGTAGCACCCAGCATCCTCTGCTTCAGATGAAAGGTCAAGGATGTCATCCCCCATCACCCGACATGGGAACAAAGCCAACAAGTCATGCTTACTCACATCAGGAAGAGCAAAATTGGCGAGCATCCCAATGCAGGCGGGCCAAGGCACCAAGACTCTCCGTTGGTGATTTGGTGCTAGTAAAAGACAGACATCCTGGGAGCAGGTTCTGACTCCTGTTTGAACGCCATCCGTGGAAAGTCACCAGTATATGTGGAACCATGGTATCAGCATCCAGAGGCCGAGAGACAGTCACTCGAAATGTTTTCTACTTCAACCGATTCCGAGGAAACCCCATTGGTTCACCAGATCCAATCCGAACTGACCGATATGCATACTTTGGAGACTCTGGATTATCTAGCAGTGGCCAACCATTCCATTCCCCACCCAGAAAGCTTTATGCTACCTCAGCAGCCCCGGGCTGCTCTTCTACCAACCACACCGCCCAACCCGCTACTGGCAAAAGCAAACAATGAAGGACCCAGCACTGGACCGGAGGGACATTCCCGCGGTCTCCCGAGGTACAATCTCCAGCAGAATCCAACTCCGTCCCAGCAGTTCCAGGACTATGTGATGGAATTGTGGGTTTATGGAGTGGGTCATATTTTGTACTGTGGGTAATGCTTACTGTTCGCCAGTCGACTGTTTTTTGTAGTTGGTGTTTTTGTTAGTTATGATAAAGGAGGAATGCAAAGTTGTGGGCCGAGGGATGTTCTATGCCTCGTCCTCAGCCTCCTGACAGTTTTGGTTTGGCCATGAGGTCCCCTGACTGAGGGGGATAAATAAACAGGGTGGCGCGCATAGGCAGCTCCGCGCCAGACTCTCATTGAGTCTCACCGCAGTCATTTAGCGTACATCCGCATGGCCTGCGCCCAGCTTCACAGACCTGCCAAGTCACCCAGCCCCAGAACATAAACTCTTGCTCTGCATTAGAAAGCCATCATGCTAATGCCCATAGTATTGATGGAGCAGGGTTTTCAGAAAATGAAACCTGCTCAGATTAATTCCTCTGTAACATTTACTAACAGTGTGCGGTGAAACTAACATGCAAAAACACGAAAACACGGGGAAATGCTTATGCACATGTGTGCACTAATGCGTTGACTAATGCATGAAAGACTAGGCCGCATTCACGTTCTGCTTGAAAATAAAAATAATAATAATGCTGGTTTCTGCACCTTAATGCTTTGATGGACAAATAACGTGGGATAGTGCAAATGGTGGGCGGTAAAACAGTGAGAATTATATTTTAAGAAATTAATAATGTCTGTGTTTTATTCATCGTAGTGATACTTGCATGGGCCTACATCGTTGCATGACGAGTTAAGGGTTAAGAAAAAAGAAAACGAATAAAAGCCGAAAATCGAGCTTTGAGAGAGAGAATGGAGAAGGCAATGTTGATGACCTTCGAAAATCATTGTTTGTCTGCCAAGTAACGGAAGGATGGCCGTGGGACCATGAGAAAATGTGCAAACTTCTTCCGCGGAAGCTGCAGAGGCGGACAATGAAAATGTAGAGATTTGAAACATGTTACTAGTTGAAGGAAGCGTGTATTCATGAGACGTGGCTTACGTATTGCTAGAAATGTAATACAAAGAATGCTGTGAAAACCATGGACGTGACTACGGTGGTGTGATAGAACACCCCCTAAACTGACCAATGAGAGACTAAGATTCTGAAAATGTTGCTACAATGGTGAGTTGGACGTTAAGGTTTTTAGAGTATAACTGGGGTGTCTGGGGGGTGTTAGGGAGCGTGCCTTTGAAGAAGCTAGAGAGGGAAGACCGTCGCTGTCTGTCGGTTTGCTGTATGCAGATAGAGGCCTACCTGTTTCCTGTTCCTGTCCTACTCTTTGTTCCCTGAACTTGCTTGGGGAACCCCCATCTATTTCCCTTGGCCATGGGGTAGATTTTCCACCAAAATACTTAGGTTTGTATAGCTAAAATCTGAACTTGCATAAACATTTGCAAATGTATTTTTGTCTCTGAAACTTTTGTCACTTCATCTATCCATTCCTTCATTTGTATTCCGTTCATTGTGATATGAGTTTGATACCTTTTTGCTTTGATAAATGTGCTCTCTCTGTGATATATACTTTGTTTGCCTTGTAAAACTGTACATGATGAACATTTACCTTCACATTATTTGCGATAAATATTATTGACCTTATACCGAGTTTGTGATTTTATTCAGTATAAATTGATAGTTAGTTTCTAATTATTACCGTCAACGTCTCAACTAATGATACATCGACCAGAAGAAAGAGAGTCGATTACAGGTCAACTGATTTAACGTTTAACCTTGAAACAGCGCAACAGGGATTTATGTGTTGGGTGTATGAGTATGGGCCAGTGATTGTGTTTATTGATTATCGATATTCACAAATAGAGGGACAAAGGGCTTTTATACATGAGGTCCAGCACAAATGCCTAAATGCTGGTCCTGACGTATCGCCTCTAGACTTGTAGAATAGGCGAGAAACATGTTGACCAACCACACGGAAGAGCGCCACACCTGAGACATTAACTTAGCATTGCGCCTTTCCTTTTTATTTTAATCAGGGTAGGAGACCCCACAATTAAAATTATTTTTGCTGGTACTCCCAACCCTGTTTTAATTCACATAAACATCACACACCACTCATTCATCTACACTCACTAAGCCCCTCACCCCCACAGCACAAAACGGCTATTTGGAAAAAGATCTCCGCCAAAGTGCCCCTCATTGGGAGCCCGTCAGGCATTGCAGCGCCGGCCAGACGAGGAGCAGCCCGATGATGAAGCATGACACCCAACTGGGTGTGTGAGGGCATTATATTCCAAAGAAATGGATTCCCATCTCTTTGACTCTGTAGCCTACTGTCTTTTGTATATTGCTACACTCTAGATTATTTAGGAACAGCACAACTCTAATTTTCATATTGATTATCGATCCCTGATTGGCGCTGGATCAGTATCACCATACCCAAAGCTGTAAATGATTATCAGCAGATTAGAAATCATGTTTGAACAAACTGATTATCAGAAATTTTAGAGCTCTGCACAATTTCTGCCCAGTTCACAATGACACATATGATCCATCGCTGCAATGGAAACAAATAAATATTACAATGTTGAGGTGTAGCAAAGACACCTTATAATTTACTGCAGCATAAAGAGCACACATAAATACATTTCAAAGAGCAAAGTATATGTTAGACCTGGCACCATTGGCGTGGGTCTCCCTTCCTTTTTTTTGCTGTTGCCTCCTGTGTTTTTCCTACGTTTTGCTGGTTTAGATGCTTTGGGCACTTTGCCACTGCTGTTCAGTGCCACAGTGCAAGTGCTTCCTGTTGTAAATTGTTGTATGAATTAGTGACTCCATGATTGGCTTATTTGATTTACTTGTCAGACCCTAGTACAGTGCAACATGTGTGCCCAGGGCCTGTAAATCAAATGCTGCTGGTGGGCTTGCAGCACTGATTGTGCCACCCACAGAAGCAGCTTGTAAAATATGGCTCAGGCCTGCCATTGCAGAGCCTGTGTGCAGTCTGGGACTGCCATGTCGACTTGGCAAGTGCACCCACTTGCCAGTCCCTAAACCTTCTGTTGAATTAAAGATGTCCTGACGCTGGTTAGAAGTCAAGGGTTTATTCAGGAACACAGCATAACAGTACAGCACCAACTGTACAGCAGGAAGCCCAGCTCTGGAATGAGTGATTCATGAGATGCCATGCATCACTACATTCCATGACATAGCAGGGTTCCATGAATCGCTAAGATTACAACACATCCCCCTTTCAGTAAGGGAGAAAAACAAATAACAACGAAAACAGAATATCAAATGCATTAAGGAAAAACAGGACAAAGTTAAAAACAAAAATAAAATCCTGCAAAAAGGAAACATAGTATAAGAGAAATATTGCATCAATATAAGACATAGTCTCTTAGCTTCACAGGCAGATTTCTACACCTACTAGAGGAAGTGTCAGTTTTTCTGTTGCAGGCATCCTCACTCAAAGAATCATAACCATCAGAGAAACTACCCTCATGTGGTGCATGCATATTTGAAGATTTCCCAGTATATCTCACCAGCCTCGACATGCTCCACATACAACCCCTATCAACCTTCACAACATTCTTTCTGATGGCAACACTAGTGAAGGGACCCATGAAGTCAGAATACCCTTTAGGAGTATGCCTTGGATTTGTTACCATAACCCGGTCACCAAGGCACCACTTCTTGTTTTTCACACGCATTTTGGAGTCATAACTCAATTTGTATCTTTGCTGATAATCAGCAATCCTAGAACGCCTCGTTTCAACAGAAATACCTACATCACTACATGGAGGCAGCCAAGACGGGTTTAACTTCGAAAAAGCCTTTCTACCCCTCAAGGCTTCGAAAGGAGACCTCTGCGTGACTATATTAGGAGTAGTGCGGTGTGCCCAACATGTATCTCTCAAGACACTGCTGAAAGACAACCTTGACTCAAGAGCACGCTGAGCACAATCTTTGACAACGCGGTTCATCCTTTCGGTCAAGCCATTGGCCTGCGGTGTATACAAGGCCGTTTTCTGATTAATTATGTTGAGATCCTTAAGAAACTTGCACATTTCATGAGACACAAATTGTACCCCATTGTCCGTGACCAAAAATGTAGGCACACCCTCGGACACAATTACATCTCCCAGGAAATCGATAACAGTTTTAGTGTTCACAGTGGACACACACTTCGTAACCACCCACTTGGAGGTGTAGTCCACTAGCAAAAGGACAAAACGTTCGTAGGAGGGCAATAGTTCAAAAGGGCCTATAATATCTAGGCCCAATTTTGACCACACAACATCTGGGACCTCTACAGGAGATAAGGGCGCATGAATGGGAATACGAGACTTATCGCTGGAGGCACACAACACACAGTCTTTAACAACATTCTCAGTCATGTGGTCCATACCGGGCCACCAGTATCTTTCTCTCACCCGAGCTTTAGTGAGACTTCTCCCCAAGTGGCCCTCATGAGCTATGTTAATTATTCTGTTCCTGAATTCAACGGGAGGAATCACTCTGTCTCCCCTCATAAAATTGCCACAATAAAACGACAATTCATCTCTCACAGACCAATATACTTTCAATTCCTGATCTAAAGCCTTGTAGTCAGGCCACCCCTGGCTTGTCCACATTTTGAGAGAAGAAAGAGTTTTGTCTTTCTTTACACCATCCAACCATTCTCCACTGGACAGGGCTGGCTCAGCAACCCAACATACACTCTCAATTTCACCATAATTCTGTTCGTACTCAACAGGCAACCGAGAGAGACAATCGGCGGACTTGTTGCTGGGGCCAGGTATATATTGTACACGAAAGTTATATTCCTGGAGACCCTCACTCCAGCGCCTGAGTCTAGGTGTGATATGTTCACTGTGACGGCGTGAAAAGATTTAGACTAAGGGGCGATGATCTGTCCGAACCAAAAATGGAATACCCCAAAGATAAAACTTAAAGTGCTGCACCGCCCAAAACACACTCAAGGCCTCTCTCTCAATACATGAGTAATTCGCTTCCGTATCTCTGAGAGCCCTAGAGGCAAAAGCGACAGCCCTCTCCTCCCCATCCACAACTTGAGAGAGTACTGCCCCTAACCCCATGAGGCTGGCATCAGTGGTTAAGATGGTTTTACGGTTGACATCAAAATGCCCTAGGGTGGGCATCCTCCCAATTTCAGATTTAATATTATCAAACGCTCTTTGGCAGTCATCAGACCACAAGAAATGCGTACCCTTTTTAAGTAAAGCCCTGATTGGTTCAGTCACACTAGCAAATCCTTGTACAAACTTGGAATAGAACTCAGCGAGTCCCAAGAATGACCTCACTTCTTCCTTATCTTTAGGGGTGGGGGCCCTCACGATACTCTCAGCTAGCTCTAACTTGGGTTGGATCCCATCCCCTGAGATCACATGTCCTAGATACGTAACTGATCTCAACCCAATGCGACATTTTTGTTTCTTTACAGTAAGCCCCCTCTCCTTCAACTTCTCCAAAACACATGTTAGTGTCTCGCCATTTTCTGTTTCACTCTTGCCATAGACCAAAATGTCGTCCTGGAAAAACATGATGTTGGGTATCCCTTCCAGGACCATCTTCATGACCCTCTGGAAACATGCCGCCGCTGATGCCAAACCAAAGGGCATTCTTAGGAAGCGATAAGCTCCCAGAGGTGTCACGAAAGATGTAAGATGCCTCGAGTCTTTGTGTAGGAGAATTTGGTGATATGCTGATGACAGGTCTAACACACTAAAAATCCGGGCTCTTTTGAGCATGCTAAGGGACTCTGAAATATTGGGCAGGGGTTGGCGATCCACCCAAATCCATTCGTTCAAACCCCTCAAGTCTACACACATCCTAACGCTGGCACCTCCATCTCTAGGGGCCAAAACAATGGGGGCCAACCATTCTGAGGCTTCTAACTCCTCAATAACTCCCAAACTTAACAGACTCTTGAGTTCAGTTTCCAAGGGCCCCATCATCATATTCGGTACTCTTCTCACTTTATGCACACAGGGTACAGCCTTCTCCTTGAGGACAATTCGGTGCTCGAACCCTTTAAGACAACCTAAGGTATCCGCAAAGACTTCAGGAAACCTATTAAAGTACTCACTACCTTGATCTTCATAGTCCACTAACATAACTTGATCTCTAGGATCTCTTGCGCTGGGATTGAGCATGATACCTAAATCACGCTGGTGTCTCCATCCCAACAAATTGTCCCCTCTCTCAGCCACGTAGACTTTTCCAACAGTACGTCTATTTTTGAACTGGATACAAGCTTCAACATATCCAAGGACATTAATTCTTGCACCGCCATAACTGACAGGATTTATATCAGGTGGTGACAATGTCATGCTGTCCAACCCCACAATCTCATCCCATGTTTGTTGCCGACCATGGTGAAAGGCGAACCAGAGTCAGCCAGTACAACAAAGTCATGGCCATCTACTAAAATGCTGCACTCCGGCATCGTTATTTTGCCTGCATCTACTTCACCATCAATATCACTGATACTTAGAAGGACAGTGCGCACAGTGTCAGCCCCTTTCTCTGGGTTATGAGCTTTTGTAGAAGACTTGCAAACCCGATCATAATGTCCCTTGACACCACATTTGTTGCACACTGACTCTCTGGCATAGCAATGAGGATAGTTGGAGAAGTGTGAGAAATTCCCACACCTAAAACATTTAGGTTTAGGATATTCCCCTGGGGCTTTGTCATTAGCACTACTACTGGTACTAGGAGAACGAACTTCACGTTCTGTTCTCGCCGGAAATCCTTTGAACGTACCACGCATGCGTGTATCCTTCTCCGAAGCCTTATGCTTGTCAGTAGGTGAAACTTTGGCTACATTGTCACAAACCTCCAAGGTGTCACAATCCGCTAGAGCATGGACGTCACCTTGCCCTTCCTTTTTATCCTCACGGTTTTTCCTCATCTCTTTCACCCAGGTAGAAGTATTCTCCATACCCTCTACAATGGCAACTGCTTCAGCCAACGACGGGTTATTTGACAAACGTTTTTCCTGGACTCGGGTGCTGTTGGTGCACCTCACCAATTGATCTCTGACTAGGGAGTCAGAGAGCTCACCAAATTCACAAGTCCGTGCTAGAGTCTTAAGGGAGGCGACATAACTTCCCACCCGCTCAACCGGACCTTGGACCCTGGTAAAGAACTTGTGCCTTTCTAGGACAACATTAATGCTGGGACCAAAATATTTCTCCAACATAGTCATAGACATCTCGTAAACATCAGCTGGTTCTCCATCACCATTACCAACTGGAATGAGGTCCATACTATTGTAAATATTCCTTCCTTCTACACCTAAATTGTGGAGAAGAATAACTTGCTTTCTAAATGCTGAGAACTTCTCTCCACCAATCGCTACAATGTAAGAGTCGAATACATTTCTCCATCTCTTCCAGGGAAGGATCGGTTCACCCTTCTCTGATAGGAAAGCAGGGGGCTGGGACATACTTGTTGTAGCAGTCATGGTAATACTTGAAATACAAATCAGATGAGGAGTAACAATAAGTCAATTTGAGACATTTAAAATTCAAGTATACTGAAAATCCAACCAATTAAAGTGCCAACAATTAAAATCCAAACTTGACAGTTCCTTCCAGTGTAGAATAATTGTTGCCGGTTTTAACAGGGAAGCAATACTAAGCTACTGCTGTGCTAGGGTGAACTCATTAATAAGAAGAAAGTCACTGATGTACTTGATACAGGTTTAACACAAGAGTCATTCCAACATTGCCAACTCTCACCGTACACTGAAAACTGCGTGGCGATCAATGACGAGTTATGTTGTCCGTTCTGACAAGAGGAGCCTTGAACGCTAAATACGGCGTGCGTCAACTCTCACCGTACACTGAAAACTGCATGGCGATCAATGACGAGTTATGTTCTTGAACGCTGAAATGCGGCGTGCGTTCCAGTATGCGTTCCACCGTTGACACAAGCTTGATCCAAAATGGCCACACGCCACGTAGTCACAGCGCGATTACGTGCTGGAGTGAGGCGTGCATTCCAGGATGCGTACTAGCAAGGGATTGCGATACGCGTGGGAGATGGAGGCTAAGCGCGAGAGAACACCACTCGCGGTGTGGCAGTTGAACAGGTGAGCCTCGCGTGACCCATGAAACAGCCTCACGATTATCCAAGATGCTTTAATTATGGAAAGAAAAAAAAAATCCATTAACTTACAGTTCTTGAAGTGATTAAAGTCACAGCCTCGTTTATGAAGAATAATGAGCGCAGACCAGTGAAGATGGCGCAGTCCTTTAAGTGTTTAAGGTAAATTCGGCAAACAGGGAAGTCGGTGCTGAAGGTGCCTGTCCCCAATCAGGCAAAAGCTACTCGTCGCCAGTGTTGAATTAAAGATGTCCTGACACTGATTAGAAGTCAAGTGTTTATTCAGGAACACAGCATAACAGTACAGCACCAACTGTACAGCAGGATGCCCAGCTCTGGAATGAGTGATTCATGAGATGCCATGCATCACTACTCCATGACATAGCAGGGTTCCATGAATCTCTAATATTACAACACCTTCCCTTTTATACATATTAGTCACCCCTAAGGTAGGCCCAAGGGCAGGGTGCATTGTGTGTAAAAGGTAGGACATGCCCTGATGTGTGTATCATGTCCTAATAGTGAATTACAGCCAATTTTGTTTTTCACTATTGCAAGGCTATCTGTTCCTATAGGCCAGAATGGGCAGTTTGATTATAACATCTTATAATCCTAACTGACCCTAGGAACAAGATAAGAAAATAAAGTTTTATACGCCTAAACTCAGAATGTTAAAATGCCTCTTTTAGTGTGGGTGATTTTTACATTCTGTGTTTGAAAATACCACTTTTAGAAAGTAGGTATTTTCTTGCCTAACTATCCAGCATGCCTTAGCTAGGTTTGTGTATTCCATGTCTGGTTTGTGAGTGACAGGGGGCTGGAGAGGGCCTTGGCTCCAGCAGTCTAATGGGTCAGGGCTGGGCTGAATAGGACCCACATAGAATAGAGAGTAGGGGGAGGAGATTTCCTTTCACTGCCCTGAGCCCTCATAGAATAGAGAGTAGGGGGCGGAGATTTCCTTTCACTGACCTAAGTCTTCATAGAATAGAGAGTAGGGGGAGGAGATTTCCTTTCAGCTACCTGGGCCAGGTCTGCTTTCAACAATGCTGTCTCCACCTCCTGCCAGGAAGCTGCACAGAACTGGTTTTGGCCAGGCACAGACACTCTCTGCCTTCAGAGACAAAGGATTTTTGAGTATAAATGTGGGGATCCAGACCCCAGAACTTTAGATCACTTCTGGGAATCAAGACAAACCTTTGCCAAGGAGAAGAACCAAGGAAGCTGAAGGATTTGACTGCCCCTGTGCCATTGTGCTATTTTCTGGGGTTGGCCTGCAGTGGTTACTTATTTGTCAAGGAAAGGAGAAGGAACTTTTACTGAACGTTCATCATCTTGAAGAAGAATCTCCAAGGGCTTGAAGTGTGCTTGCCTCCTGCTGAAGTCTCAGGGATACAAGACTTCACCCCCAGCTCCCCCCTGAATTTCCTTGCTGGGAGTTCTGTCTGCAGAAGCCTGTGCATTGTTGGGAGCTGGAACCGCGACGCATCGAGAAGAAGTGTGACGCTGTCGCAGCTGCTGCATCGCCGGAGAAGCGTGTCGCCACCACAAGGGTTGCCGTTGCATCACCGGAGAAGCGTGTCTCAGGGCCTGTTGCGGCTCAAGAAGTTACCGAGTTCGCCGCACGGCCGTCGGGAGTGCACGCATCACCTTCACGTCGTCGCATCGCATCAAAGACGCCATCTTGTTGCATCACACCGGATCGTCGCATCGAGGCGCCATCTTGTCGCATCGCACTGGATTGTCGCATCGCGGCGCCAGCTCATCGCATCATAACCGGAACACAGTACGATATTGACGCATCACCTCCTCTCCGGTAAGGAACAGACGCATCCCCTACTTTGCGCAAGCATTGAGGAACAGATGCATCGCCTCCCCCGAAGCAAGGAACCGACGCATCATCCTCCCTGCGAACCTTTTGTTTGTTTTGCGCTACGCATCCAAGGTACTTTGTGAGAAACGTGTCGCATTTACCATCTACATTGAACTAAGCTATTTTCTACCATTTTAAAGTCATTTTCTTACATACTGTATTGTGGATTTTTGTCGTTTGGGTCTTGTGTTAAGTCTATATAAAGATTACTTATTTTTATAAAACCTGTGTAGTGTCCATTTGTAGTGTTTCCACTGTATTACTGTATGTGTTCACAAATGCTTTACGCACTGCCTCTGAGATAAGCATGTCTGCTTGTGCCAAGCTACTAAGGGGTGAGCAGGGGTTATTTTAGGAGTGTAGCCCCCTTACCCTGACTAGAAGCAAGGGTCCCTATTTGGACAAAGGTGCAAACCATTGCCAACTAGAGACCCCCAGTTCTAACATTGGTGGTCAGCGGTGAGGACTCTGGACTTGCATTTGTGACTCATATACAGTGATTGGTGAACACTACTGGTGAGTGCAGACCAAACGCAACCACATACATTTTGGTAGAATTTTTCCTTGGAATTGTTATTTTTGCTAAAGACTGCCAATTCTTATTGCCATGAGCAAACCAGCATCCAACGCATCTATGGATCTAGATTTTGAGGAAGAGAGGGTGGATACCTACACTGTGAAACAGCTGAAATACTTCTGTAGAAAATTTAAAGTTGCTACTCAAGGCCTCACCAAGAAGGAGGAGTTCCAAAAGGCGCTGAGGGCCTGGTTGGAAGCAAGAAATGCCTCTGAGCATGTGGGAGAGCCTGTGGAGGAGGCTGAGGATACAGATGGGCAGCTGGATGGGCCATTGGGTACAGTCAGGTAGAGAGTACCTTCCCTGCCAGGCAGCAGTGTTTCTTCCAAAGGCCTGTCCCCAGGAGAGCTGGAGGACAGTGAGAGAAATAAAATGCATAAAATGGAGCTAACCAAGCTCAAGATGGAGGGTCAAAAGGACCTAGAGAATAAGGAGCTGGAGCTTGAGAATAACAAGTTAGCCTTGGAAAGAGAGAAAGCACGATTAGCGCATGAAAGATTGTTGAGGGAATTGGAGACCAAAGCTAGAAGCTTAGAAATTAATCCCTCTGGTGGCAGCGCACCATCTGTGCCTGCAGAAGGAAGAGTATATTTCCCCAAGGATGTCATTAAGGATTTCCATAAGCATGAAGATATTGGGCAGTGGTTTGCAGCCTATGAGATGGCAATGTTGGCCCACTGGGTCCCTGAGAAAGATTGGGGAGCGAGGTTGTGGGGCCGCTTTGTTAGTGATAGGAGGGATACTTTGTTAGACCTGCCCAGTGAGAATAGGATGTCTTATGCCCACACGAAGGAAGCCCTGATGACCAGGTATGGGTTGATCCCAGAGCTCTATAGACAGAGGTTTAGGAATTGTAAGAAATTGGAGGCAACTACCTGGGTGGAATATGTATCTTTCTTTTGCAGAGCAATGGATGATGTTGGGTAAAGGGTAGCAAAGTGGATACTTTTGAAGCGCTCTATCATTTGTTTGCATGGGAGCACTTGTCTGCTAATTGTTTTCCAGAGCTACGCCAGCACCTTATTGATAGCAAGCTAACTAACCCTAGGAAGCTTGCTGAGGAGGCGAACCGCTGGGTCAGTACCCGGGTCCACAAGGGTCATGTGGGAGACTTCGCCAAAGGTGGGCAGGGTCCCCAGCAGAAGAGTGGGGGACAAGGGTAAACAGAGGGAGTTCCAGAAAGGGCCCCAAAGTAATTCCCAGGGGAACCAAGGGAAGGGTTCCCAGCCTCCCCCTGAGAAGAAGCCAGAGGCCCTGACAGGTAAACCTGTTCGCAGGGGCCCCCCTACATGTTTTAAGTGTGGGCAAGTGGGCCACTGTTGGTATGATCCCAAGTGTCCCAAGAGGGATCCCAATGCACCACCTAGTGCACCACCCGACAGATGGCAAGTGTAGCCCTGGGGGGGGGAGGAGATGGGTGCCCAAGGTGGGTGGGGTCCCACAGAAATGTCCCTTGTCTCTTTAGGAGATTGTGAGGTGGTCCCTAGGACTCAGCTGCCTGATAACACTATGAAATACAGGCAGTGGGTGACCATCAATGGCCATAGGGTGGAGGCTCTGAGAGACACTGGGGCCAGTGTGACAGCTGTCAGTTGTCGGCTGGTGTCCAAGGAGCAGGTGATCCCCCATGCATTCTTCCCTGTAGTTGCCGCAGACAACTCAGCGAGCCAATGTGAGGTGGCTCAGGTTCCCTTTGAGTGAGGGGGTCTCAGGTACCCTTCAAGTAGCTGTGAGGCCAGCCATGCCTGTTGATTGTCTGTTGGGCAATGATTTAGAGAACTCCCCTTGGGCTAAGGTGGAGAGAAGGTCTCATTTGGAAATGTTGGGTCTGCCTGAGTGGGCGTGTGTGACCACTCGGTCTATGGCAGCCAGTAAGGGTGTTCAAGAGGACCTGGAGCCTGAAAGCATGGCCCAGGTATCTGCCTTAAAGAGAAGAGGTAGGGGGCGTGGGAAACCGGCCCCCACAGTTCCCATGGTCCAGGAGGAGGCAGACCTTGAGGGGGATGCCCTGGAACCTACAGGGGAGCAAGTGGCTGAACTTGGGGACCTGCCTGAGCTGACCCATTGGCAGCAAGAAGGAGGACCCTCCAGGGAAGAGTTCTGTGAGGAACAGAAGAAGTGCCCTTCTCTTGTGGGTTTGTGGCAACAGGCCACAAACCAGGCAGCAGGTGATCAGTCTGGAACACATTGAATCTACTGGGAGAATGGTCTCCTGTATAGCGAGCCTAAGGTTGCTGAGCCTGGGTCAGCCCGTGTGCTGGTGATACCCCAATGCTTCAGAGCCTTCCTACTGGGTTTGGCTCATGATGTACCGTTAGCTGGACATTTGGGGCAGGACAAGACCTTTCAAAGGCTTGTCACCCACTTTTATTGGCCCCAAATGCGCAAGAGTTCAGACACTCATTGCAGGACTTGCCAGACTTGCCAGGCAAGTGGTAAGAGTGGGAGGAAGTACAATGCTCCCCTCCAGACTTTCCCTGTAGTCAGCACCCCCTTTGAATGGGTGGGGATTGACATTGTGGGGCCTCTGGACCCAAAGACAGCCCTGGGCAACAGGTTTATCCTGGTCTTGGTGGACCATGGTACCCGGTACCCGGAAGCCATCCCTCTCCGGACTGTGACGGCCCCCGTGGTGGGACGTGCATTGATGGGGATTTTCTCCCGTGTGGGGTTCCCCAGAGAGGTGGTGTCAGACCGTGGTACCCACTTCATTTCTAAGTATATGAAGTCCCTGTGGCAGGAGTGCAGTGTAACATACAAGTTCACCACCCCTTACCACCCCCAAAGTAATGGGCTGGTTGAGAGATTCAACCGGACCCTCAAAGGCATGATTATGGGTCTTGAGGAACCTATGAGGCGTAAGTGGGACGTCCTCTTGCCATGTCTTCTTTTTGCTTACCGCGAGGTGCCACAGAAGTCCCTAGGGTTCAGCCCCTTTGAACTGCTCTATGGTCACCCGGTAAGAGGACCTCTGAGTTTGGTAAAGGAAGGCTGGGAGAAAGCTCCCAGGAAACCGCCCCAGGATGTATATAGCTACATGCTGGCCTTCAGAAACCAAACCTGGCGTTTCAGGCAACTCGCTCAGGCGAATCTGGAAGCCAGCCAGGAGGAGATGAAGCGGTGGTACGATCAGAATGCCACTCTGATTGAGCTTCAGCCTGGTCAGAAAGCGTGGGTCATGGCCCCCGTGGAGCCTTGTGCGCTCCAGGATAAGTGGATCGGACCATTTGAGGTGGTGGAGCGCAAGAGTGATGTCACCTACTTGGTGGACTTGCGGTCTCCTAGGAACCCTTTGCGGGTCCTGCATGTCAACCGCCTGAAGCCCCACTTGCAGAGGTCCGAAGTGGGCATGCTCCTAGCCACAGATGCTGGAATAGAAGAGGAGACTGAGCCTCTTCCTGACCTCCTGTGTGCCAAAGAGCAAGATGGGTCAGTGGATGGTGTGAACCTCTCTGCCTCGCCTGACCCCTGAGCAGCAGAATGATTGTCGCCAACTGTTGGGACAATTTCCTGATCTGTTCTCCCTGACTCCCAGTGTCACTGATTGGTGCGTCCATGATGTAGACACTGGGGACAGTCCTCCTGTTAAGCACAAAACTTACAGAGTGACTGACAGGGTCAGAGCTTGCATCAAGGAGGAGGTCTCCAAGATGTTTGCCTTAGGGGTGATTGAGTCCTCTAACAGCCCTTGGGCCAGCCCAGTGGTCTTGGTCCCAAAGGCTGCCGCGCCTGGTGCCACACCCGAACTCCGGTTCTGTGTGGACTACCGAGGACTCAATTCAGTCACCAAGACTGACGCGCACCCCATCCCCAGAGCTGATGAGCTCATTGATCGGCTAGGGGCTGCCCAGGTACCTCAGTATGTTTGATTTGACGTCTCGGTACTGGCAGATCGCCTTAACCGATGGGGCCAAAGAGAGGTCAGCATTCTACACACCAGATGGGCACTACCAGTTCCGGGTGATGCCCTTTGGGATGAAGAATGCCCCTGCCACCTTTCAGAGGTTGGTCAACCAGGTGTTGGTTGGACTGGAGGATTTCAGTGCCGCCTACCTGGATGACATCGCAGTGTTCAGCGCCAGTTGGGAAGAACATCTGCGCCACCTCTGGGAAGTGTTGATGGCGCTGCGGAGCGCAGGCCTCACGATCAAGGCGAGTAAGTGCCAGATCGGGCAGGGTTCCGTGGTGTACTTGGGTCACCAGGTTGGGAGCGGTCAGGTGGCGCCCCTACAGCCCAAGATTGTACCATTCTGGCTTGGGAGCCCCCAAGACCCAGACAGAGGGGAGAGCCTTTTTAGGACTCACTGGGTATTACAGGAGGTTTGTCAAGGGGTATGGCAACATTGTTGCACCCTTGAAAGAGCTGACTTCCAGGAAGCATCCCAAGAAAGTGAACTGGACTGACACCTGTCAGAAATCTTTTGATGCCCTGAAGACTGCCATGTGCACGGCACCCGTGTTTCTGGCGCCCAACGTCTCTAAAGAGTTCATTGTACAAACAGACGCTTCAGAGCATGGTGTGGGGGCTGTTCTTTCACAGATAAATGAGGAGGGCCTAGACCAACCTGTAGCCTTCATCAGTAGGAGGTTACTTCCACAGGAACAGAGGTGGAGTGCAATTGAGCGTGAGGCATTTGCTGTGGTCTGGGCACTGAAGAAGTTGAGACCATACTTGTTTGGGACTCACTTCCGGGTTCAGACAGACCACAGGCCCCTCAGATGGTTGATGCAGATGAGGGGTGAGAACCAAAGCTGTTGAGGTGGTCCATTTCCCTACAGGGGATGGACTTCACGGTGGAACACCGCCCTGGTACAGAACACGCCAATGCAGATGGTCTGTCCAGATTTTTCCGCCTTAGCGATGAGAACTCCCAAGAGGTAGGGTAGTTCTCCCCACATTTCAGCTGGAGGGGACACGTGTTCGACCTGGCACCATTGGCGTGGGTCTCCCTTCCATTTCTTTGCTGTTGCCTCCTGTGTTTTTCCTACGTTTTGCTGGTTTAGATGCTTTGGGCACTTTGCCACTGCTGTTCAGTGCCAAAGTGCAAGTGCTCCCTGTTGTAAATTGTTGTATGAATTAGTGACTCCATGATTGGCTTATTTGATTTACTTGTCAGACCCTAGTACAGTGCACCATGTGTGCCCAGGGCTTGTAAATCAAATGCTGCTGGTGGGCTTGCAGCACTGATTGTGCCAGCCACAGAAGCAGCCTGTAAAATATGGCTCAGGCCTGCCATTGCAGAGCCTGTGTGCAGTCTGGGACTGCCATGCTGACTTGGCAAGTGCACCCACTTGCCAGTCCCTAAACCTTCCCTTTTCTACATATCAGTCACCCCTAAGGTAGGCCCAAGGGCAGGGTGCATTGTAGTGTAAAGGTAGGACATGCCCTGATGTGTGTAGCATGTCCTAATAGTGAATTACAGCCAATTTCGTTTTCACTATTGCAAGGCTATCTGTTCCCATAGGCCAGAATGGGCAGTTTAATTATAACATCTTATAATCCTAACTGACCCTAGGAACAAGATAGGAAAATAAAGTTTTAGTATGCCTGAACTCAGAATGTTAAAATGCATCTTTTAGTGTGGGTGATTTTTACATTCTGTGTTTGAAAATACCACTTTTAGAAAGTAGGTATTTTCTTGCCTAACCATCCAGCATGCCTTTGCTAGGTTTGAGTATTCCATGTCTGGTTTGTGAGTGACAGGGGGCTGGAGAGGGCCTTGGCTCCAGCAGTCTGATGGGTCAGGGCTGGGCTGAATAGGACCCACATAGAATAGAGAGTAGGGGGAGGAGATTTCCTTTCACTGCCCTGAGCCCTCATAGAATAGAGCGTATGGGGTGGAGATTTCCTTTCACTGACCTGAGCCTTCATAGAATAGAGAGTAGGGGGAGGAGATTTCCTTTCAGCTACCTGGGCCAGGTCTGCTTTCAACAATGCTGTCTCCACCTCCTGCCAGGAAGCTGCACAGAACTGGTTTTGGTCAGGCACAGACACTCTCTGCCTTCAGAGACAAAGGATTTTTGAGTATAAATGTGGGGACCCAGACCCCAGAACTTTAGATCACTTCTGGGAATCAAGACGAACCTTTGCCAAGGAGAAGAACCAAGGAAGCAGAAGGATTTGACTGCCCCTGTGCCATTGGGCTATTTTCTGGGGTTGGCCTGCAGTGGTTACTTATTTGCCAAGGAAAGGAGAAGGAACTTTTACTGAACTTTCATCATCTTGAAGAAGAATCTCCAAGGGCTTGAAGTTCGCTTGCCTCCTGTTGAAGTCTCAGGGATACAAGAATTCACGCCCAGCTCCACCCTGAATTTCCTTGCTGGGAATTCTGTCTGCAGAAGCCTGCGTATTGTTGGGAGCTGGAAGCGCGACGCAATGAGAAGAAGCGTGTCGCTGTCGCAGCTGCTGCCGCCGCATCGCCGGAGAAGTGTGTCGCCACCGCAAGGGTCGCCGTCGCATCACCGGAGAAGCGTGTCGCAGGGCCTGTCGCGGCTCAAGAAGTTACCGAGTTTGCCGCACAGCCATCGGTCGTGCACGCATCACCTTCACGTCGTCGCATCGCATCAAAGACGCCATCTTGTCGCATCGCACCGGATCGTCGCATCGCATCGAGGTGCCATCTTGTCGCATCGCACCGGATCGTCGCATCGCATCGAGGTGCCAGCTTGTCGCATCATAACTGGAACACAGTAGGAGATTGACGCATCACCTCCTCTCCGGTAAGGAACAGACACATCCCCTACTTTGCGCAAGCATTGAGGAACAGACGCATCGCATCCCCCAAAGCAAGGAACCGACGCATCATCCTCCCTGCGAACCTTTTGTTTGTTTTGCGTTATGCATCCAAGGTACTTTGTGAGAAACGTGTCGCATTTACCATCTACATTGAACTAAGCTATTTTTCTACCATTTTAAAGTCATTTTCTTAAATACTGTATTGTGGATTTTTGTTTTTTGGGTCTTGTGTTAAGTCTATATAAAGATTACTTATTTTTATAAAACCTGTGTAGTGTCCATTTGTAGTGTTTTCACTGTATTACTGTATGTGTTCACAAATGCTTTACGCACTGCCTCTGAGATAAGCCTGCCTGCTCGTGCCAAGCTACCAAGGGGGTGAGCAGGGGTTATTTTAGGAGTGTAGCCCCCTTACCCTGACTAGAAGCAAGGGTCCCTATTTGGACAAAGGTGCATACCATTGCCAACTAGAGACCACGGGGCAGATCTACAAGGAAGTGCCGCAGCGCAGCAACGCAAGCCCACGCTGCGGCACTTCCGAAGCACAGGAATGCGACATATTTACAATAAAATGTTGCATTCCTGTGCTCTCCCCTGGTGCACAAACTGCAGCCATGCGCCGGCGCAGGCACCCTTGCACCATGGTGCAAGGATGCCTGCGTCATGGGGAGATTGTTTTTGTGCAGGAAGGGGCACCTTCCTGTACAAAAACAATCACTACAGGCATTTTCCTCTTTCAATGCGTGCTGTAGAATGCAGCACGCTTTGAAAGAGGAAGAAACGAGGAGAAATGAAAACATTTCTCCTCGTTGCGCCTCCCTACGCCTGGGGAGGCGTAGCATTGACACGCATTTCCAGATTTACGATTACTCGTAAATCTGGAAATGTGTCTCGTTCCATGGGTGTTGCGTGGGAACACCCACAGCAACACCCATGGAACGCCCCTTCCACGCAAAGTGCTGCATGTGAAAGGGCCATATTTACAAGGAGAGGACAAGCCACGCAGGGTGGCTTTTTCTCTCCTTGTAAATATGGAGAAGTGAAATAGGCCTCCAGTACGTCACAAAAAGTGACGTACTGGTGGCACAGGGGGCTCGTAAATCTGCCCCACCCAGTTCTAACAGTATACAAAACACAAGATGGAATATACGTTTTTTTAATGTCAACTAAAATACGAAAATGTCTTAAGCATAACACACTTTCATATTTAGTTTTCCACCATGATATAATTTAATCCCACATCAACAATCGCTGTGTGTGCTTTGCATTTTGCTAAGCACGAGTTGATGGCTGTTAATATTTATGCTCATGTCTTGTGTTCTGTACTGAATGTTCTTCCACGAGGCAAAGCTGCCTGCAGCAAACCGAGATGATTTTTTTAGACTGCAGTCGATTTATAGTTTATTAATGTGATAAGAAGCACTGCTGTAGAAGTCAATAATTATTTAATTTCACAGAAGAGATGGAAATGGATTAGTTGAAGACAAATATAGCTCATGTCATTTTCTCATGAGAACAAGCCCTAAAACAAACAGCTGCATTCTTGCAGCAGGGTAGGGATGCTCTGCAATAAAAATAGATTCCTTGAGCACTTTAGGGAATTGCTCATACTGGGACCAAAGGAAAATGTGCACATTTTTCTTTTTAAATAAGGCAGTGGAAATGAAGCATTTCCGAGGGTTCATTGACAGAGCACAAATGCCAATGCCACTCGCTCCCTGTCACAACACACCCTGGCTTACAAAGGCCTATGAACATTGGTTGAAAGGATGTTGTGAAGGGGTGGTGCATTTAGCTACCAAGGTCCCTTTTTGTGACCCACACCTGACCATCGAGAGCTGCCTGATGAAATGTGCAGACGTTGTCCCTACTGGGAGACCCAGGCAGTCTGGATGAAGGACCTAACTGACCGTCATGACAGATAGACGAGAATTAGATTAACCCTTCTCCTTGAACAAAATTAAAAATGTTTCCATACTCCAAAGCATCTTGTCCCACTGTGGCGAAGCACTCTGGGGGAAAGCGCATCACCACTGTAATGTTTGTGGACAGGAGTATTTTTTGTGTGGGGGCCATGTAAGAACAACATAGAGACAAGTTTGGGGCTGCTGGGGGGCTGAGAAGAGGTCTTGTACTTAACAGTGCTTGAAAAAAACGTTGCAATATTACTAATACTTCAAAGCAAACCTTGCATTCTATTTTGAATTGTTTAATTATGATATTGTTTTTACCTGAGTCTTTTTGCTAACAAAATGTCTGACTAAAGATACATTTGAAGTCAATTTTAGAGGTGGAGATTTTGATTTCCCAACAAATTGCTAGGCCAATGTATCTGAACCTAAAACATCTTTACAAAAGATCTAGAGGGTTGTTCAGGGATGAAGTTTTGTGACAATATGAGGCAAACATTATATTTTAAATTCCATGCCCCGAAAACACCTGTTGAAAGTTGGGAGGATTAAAATATAGTTCAGAGGTGATCTCTTGCAGGGAACCTTTGGTAAATTAGTACCATAAGTTATACATAAAAGCACATTTAAATGCTAACTCTTCTGAAAACCAGACACTATGTAAAGACATTTTGATAGGGTGCCAGTGTGTGGGGGGTTCTTACCAAGAATTCTATATGCAATAGTGGTAAATATCACATTTTCAATCATGTTTGGTCTGTAACCATGGTGAAAATTTGATTGCATTTTAGTACAGCTTTAGAGAAGGATTTTGGGACTGTGGCTAATAAGCTTTTTTTAAAAATGAGTTAAATTAGATGTTTAAAGTATATTAGATCTGTAATTCTCTAGAAAAAAGACAAGCTTTAAACGCAACTTCACAAGCCCGTTATCTTCTTAATAATTTTTGCAGCTCCCTGAAATCCTGCGAGCTTCATTTTCACTTCAGTAATTTCCTGAAATTAAAGAATAACCTCTTTTTTTTATGTGGCATTGCACACATTGGGGCATATTACCAGGGAAGTGGCGGAGAGAGGCGTTAGCCGTCTTGGCTTAACGCCTCTCTCCGCCACTTCGGAAACGCCAGGCTGCACCATATTAACAAGGATATGGTGCAGCCTGGCATTTCCCCCTGTGATGGCGCTAAGTTACACAACTTAGCGCCAGCGCAGGCACCCTTGCACCAGAGTGCAAGGGTGTCTGCGAGCAGGGAGGTTTGTTTATGTGCAGGAAGGAGTTCCTTCCTGCACATAAACAAACCTAAAATGCCATTTTGTAACTTTAATTACAAAATGGCATTTTGAAAAACGGTTTGTTCATGTACAGGAAGGGACACCTTCCTGTACATGAACAAACCATGGCCTTTTGCTTTTTCCATGTGTGCTGCACAAGGCAGCACACATGGAAAAAGCAAAAACGAGGAGAAATAAAGCATTTCTCCTCGTTTCGCCACTTTAAGACCAGGATTTTTCTGGTCTTAAGTTCGGCGCTGCCACCTATTATCGCCAAACTTGATAATAGGTGGCAGCGTCAACTTCAATGGGTTTTGCGGTGGAACGACCACCGCAACACCCACTGCACGCCCCCTTTCACGCTAAGTTTAGCGTGAAAGGGGCCCTATTATCAAGGCAGCGTTAAGCCACTTAACGTGGCTTTAAGCCACGTTAAGTGGCTTAGCGCTGCCTTGATAATAGGGCGCTGACCCTATCGCCACCACAACGTCACAAAAAGTGACGTTGTGGTGGCGATAGGGGCTTGATAATATGCCCCATTGTGTTTTGCAGTTTCATAGCCTTGCAAAAATACACATTGTGGCTGCCAACTTAACCAAGAGCTGGGACAGGAAGTGGCCACGGGAAGCATTGCTTATGGGTGCAAGAAGCACTAGTACCAATCTGCCTGTTCCTGTGACAAAGGGAAATTGAGGCAGAAAGCTCACCCTGGCCTGAGGTTCTGACATTAGCCAGCCGCAGGTCAGTCTGAAATCTGGAATAGGCCGACATTTCTCACCGTGGCTGTCCAATTTAGATTCATTAGTGAAATGGTCCAATCCACTTGGTGAAAGACGAATTCAACCTGTTTACTCACAATCTTTCTTGAAACAGGGGCAGCATGTTTGTGCCCCCAGAATATCGAAGGGTGAATATGGGGGTATGGAAATATTGAGAACACACAGTGCTTAATTTGTAAAAAAAAAATAAGTGCTAGGGCCCTGACCAGGAGGCCACTGCAGCTTGCACCACCCATTGCCCCTGTCATTGCTAGCAAAACAACTGTAAGTGCGACAATTCAGATTATTCCAGGTCCCCAAAGCTAAAGGAATGGCTGGAGAGGCAGGTATTAGCAATTTTTAATGTATATTGTATTCATAAACAACTGTTGTTCAGCTCATCTCTCATGTGGCAGACTGTCATAAGTGCAGTGTTGACAATTAAGTGCTGATGCCCAGCATGGAAACCACCAGCTGAAATTAAGCACTGATAGCTCAATATCAAAACGCAAAATATTGAAAGGTGAGTATAGATTGTCTATACTTAACTCCACATCTATGTATGTACCCTGAGATGATCTCAAGATACGTAGATGTGGTGTGGAGTTAAGAATAGTAAATCTATACTTCCTTTATATGCCCTAACTTTTCGATACTTTGTTCCTCAATATTTTGTCTATGACAGTGGCGGCTCCCCCATTGGGGCGTGGGGGCGTCGCCCCACTGCTTTCTCGCGGTGCGAGAAGGCAGAAACATAAACGGTAAAAACTACCATTTATGTTTCTGCCTTCTCGTATTGCGAGAAAGCAGAAGTGCCTCTGTGCCTGGTTGGGGGTGGGAGGGTGGGCGGTCCTGCTCGAGGGCAGGGGGGAGTGGCTTGCCCACTGTTGTGGGTACTGACTGTTTGGTCGGCCCTGGAGCCGACCAAGCAGTCAGTACCCACAACAGTGGGTAAGCCACTCCCCTGCCCTCGAGCAGGACCGCCCACTCTCCCTTTTCTCTATGCAGAGAAAATGTCCGGGCTGGGGCGCTGGCCTGCTGCGCCTACCAGCGCTGTGATTGGCTTGCGTTGCGTTACTGCGTAGGGGAGGGAAGCTGCCAGCCCACCAGTACAGCGTGACCGGCCTGGAGCGGAGGTGGTGCGGTACCCTGGCACTCAGGTACGTTTAATTTAATTGTTTTATGTATTCCCCACCCGCGACTCCCCCCCACCCGCGACTCCCCCCCCTCCCTCCCTCGAGAATGCTGGATGCTGGGTACCTTGGGGTGAGTTAAAAACTGTGCATCTATAAATTCAAGAGTGTGCTGGCCCAGAGTTCACCGGATCATTCATTACCAAGGGCCGGATCTTTCTTTCACGGCAAGTTGAGCACAAAGCGGTGGGCCGCGGCTGGTTTCATGGTTTTAAAAAAACATGAGACACACTGGGCTTGCCAATCGTTGTTTGACAATTTTGTGAAGTTGAGATTTCAGGAAATAGGGAGAACGGACTGGTAATACTGATTCTCTCCAACATTAAAGTGGCCTGACTCATCCTGCGCTGCGACTTACAATAGCCTCAAGTTTGTACTGTGTCAGATAGCCTCACCTCACCCTACTACCGAAAACACAGTGTAGAGCTACACCAGTGGTAAGAAGCGCAATAGAAGTGGTACCGCTGAGTTTAGCAGCAGAACAGAAGCAATTATGGAGGGAGACTTTGTGGTTTATTAAAAGCAGGCTAAGAAAAATATATCTCCCAAAGAATCGCTTTAAATAATTTAATAGTAATTAACGTTTGTGGATTTAGACCCTTGTGTGGAAAAAATATTTAAATGTATTTCTGTTTCAAAGTTGTCACCAGCATAACAGATTGCTAATGCTGTTAGGCCTGCGCATGTCGATCACTGATGAATTGAACTTTACACGTCAGCAAAATATTTCTGTAATCAAAGGTTTAAGGAGACCATTTGGCAAGAGCGCGCTCTGCCTCCCGCCATAGCAAAACAAGAAGGTGTAATGGAAACAAACAAAGCGCATGTTTCCGAAGCAATCAATAATCCGCAGCGCCAACAGCCTGCTGCAGGTGGAACACGCATGTGTCACCTGTATTAGTATCTGATTGCCAGTATGCGACCTGTCAGTGTCAGCCGCTTTCATTACCGCAACGTATCAATCCGCAGCACAGACTTTTGAAACCTCCTGTTTTTAAAGCAAGACAAGAGTTAAACACTGCCTAGCTCTTGTTGACCCTCTTCGGTGTTAAGTAGCCTGTGCGGGCCCCCTTTGCCTGCTTGTTGTGATGCTTGCATTTTAATATCCTGGGCTGAATGGGCATGATGCTGAGGGTGTGTGGGCACTTTGGAGCTTTCACGGAGACTGGGCATTGCGAACAGGCTAGAGTTTGGTCATTAATTAAAGTGAGCCTGGGCATTTTCAGGAGCAGAGTATATGTAAATATCCAGTTTTTATATAGTGCTGGATACCGTTCGATTGATCCAAACACTCCCAATTCTGGCGATAAGGGAACCGAGGGACAAGGAAATCAATGGGAGTTCACAAGGTAACACAATGTGATTAAGTGAAGAAGCCAGGATTAAAACTCAGGACTTCATGTTCCATTGTCAACAAACCAGTCTCTCGAGTCTGTCTACTTCTGATTAGCTGAGCAGTTTGCTGAATATAGTTACATGCATGGATTGAGATTTATACAGTGAAAGCCTAGTTGCTAAGCAATGGTCGGCACATGCTATGTGTTGTTATGCTATGAACTGATATTTGTATAGGGCACAGGCTGCCACTAGTATGTCATTGCAGCACTTTCAGGAGTTTCCCAATGGTTCTGAGGTTTTCATTGACCCCCGGCTAGGATTCAGCTTGAGAGGATTGCTGTGTTCCTGGGTTAGCTACAAGAGACAGGATCTGCAGTCAAGGCTGGCGGCTCTTCAACACGCCTCAATCTTTGAGATGTCAAAACAGTCAAATACATCATATCTATAGGCCGTGCCGTATCATTCACTGTGATGTCATTAGGGCCAGACCTTGTTTGCAGTTTCACTTGTGAAGTCATCAGATCCCAGGGGGATGTCTTTCCATTCTGGGATAACAATGTAGTAGGTCAAACAGCGCATTTTCCTCTCATGCCATCAAGGTTGGGAATTCTGTCAGTATGAAACAATTCTACAGCTGTTTCACCCAGAATGCTGGCAACCTTGCAAAATGAACACTGTATATTGTGTCTGCTATTCTCAATACTTTGCCGCTGTGTGTTTTTTACACTACTAATCCTTTCTGTGTAGAACTTGGCCTACAAAGACCTCACCTCCATTCCTGCACAGCTCCTCTGCCTATCAGCTATTTTCGCCCGTCCATGGTTAAATGTTTCTGTGAGTGCTGCCACCTGTTAAGGGCGGTGCTGGGTAAACTGTTAAACATTACTGAGGGCGGTGCTGTATTGAAGATCTGTGGTTATATTGATAAGCAGCAATCTACATTATATTATCATACAAAATCTCTATATTGATGTAATTGCTACACTTTCCCAATTGCTTTATTAACATTCTTGCTTTCTGAAATGTCCTTGAAAATGCACCATTTGGCCGCTCTTTTTTCAAAATTTTCCCGAACCCCACTTCTTACGTTTGGGCTCGCTCGCTGCGCTCACTCGCCACAGTGCGTTGCCCGCAACGTTTACGCCACACCACTTTCAAATGTCACCAGCCGCCACTGGTCTATGATATTCTTATCTCACAATATTTATATTGTCGATAGTCAGTAGTACAATCGGAAGTAAGAGAGTCTCAACAACTGAGTTAACTCACGTGGGCTGCAGTTGTGTATTCTCATCCCATCCCAATGATGATCATTTTATGAATTTTGTAAGGATAAAAGGCGGGGTGGGTCTGCTGAAGTTGAAATCTGCAAACAGATCACATGGTTCACCACAGGCACTCTCAGTACATGGAGCTTAAAGAATGGCGAGACTCTTCAGGGAATGAAAAAAGTTGCAATACTCAGTAACACTTGAGGTTATATTAAGTTCATAACGCTCCATATTGTAGCATTTACCTAAATAAATGATACCCAGATTACAGACATCAGAACGATGAAAGGAAGTGCTGGCCCTGCCATGGATTCAATGACCTGCAAGTGATAGATTCGAGGTGACTCAAGAAAGACCTCTTTACAGAAAGTGAAATGAAGGCATTAGACTGGTTGCCTCAGGGCTGGACAACTCAAACATAGCAGGAAAGACTGCAAAGTTCTGGTGCAAACTCCCTCCCATTGAAGTTGTTGTGGTTGCTGATTCTGATCCTGTGGACCTGGCACTCCTAAACCCTAATTGTTAAAGGGAGATGGAGATGCATTCCTGCATGTGTGAATACCGTGAGCCGCTGTACCATCATGCAATATTCAGATAGCCAGTTGCACCTCACTGTCACATCAACGCTCCTTACTACGTCCAGGGCTAGCTATGTTAAAGGATGAGGCTGAGCAGGTCCTTAATGCTTTTGCCTATAATGTCTCTCGGAGGGGAAGGCCTGGATGGATCTCTGATAGACAGCCAATCAGAGCATGAAGACACAAAGATAAGGCAGAGAAAAAGACTAACAAGTTTGTGAAAATGATTCTGTGCATTGCATGCTTACGTCTACAGATGCAGTACAAATCAACTACATTAAGTTAATTACGGAGGAATTGAACACAGTTGCCTCATCTTGGTACAACAAGAAGAGGAAATAGAACGCTGAATTACTCTTGCTGAATTTCCCAAATGGCGATTCATTCTGTTCAGGATATCAACATGCAGCTCTGTACCTATAACTGATTTTCTACTGACAGTACACCAGACTATTCTTGATTGCACCTCAAAGTCAGCGTTATTTTAGTGATTTCTACGCAGCGCTGCATTCTGCATGAAAATAATGTATTTACCAAAGTGGTGTGCTTTGTTCATTTTTCTTCGAAGTGTTTTTTTCTAATTACTTGAAATAAAGATTTAGCTTCAGATGCACATTTCAGAACTATCAAAAACAATCCAAAGTGACAGAGTTTATGAAATACATAGATAATAGTATAATGCTTAATTAAATCACTGACATGGATTTGATGCATAATTTCGCATTGCTGTGATAGTTTTGTGGCATATTGCTATACAGCAAACCACAACTCCTTGGTAAGAACTGGCTGAGAATAAGTATTGTCCACTCTTACACTCAGGAGGGAAAGATTCTAGCATAATTATTGGTGAGGTTTACATGAGAACAGAAAGGTTTAAATGTTCTGCGGTCCTCACAGGCCCCAAAGGACGCAGCAAGAACAGGCATCAGTGGTGTAGCTAGACACTTTGCCCCCCCATGGCTGTCCCTGCCTTTGACGCCCCGCGGCGGCCTCATGTAAGAGCTGGGGGGTGCTGGCTGTTCCTGCATTTGCCACCACACGGCAAATGCATGTAAGAGCGGGACGGAGGCCGCCGCCCCCAAAACTCGTGGTAGACCTCCCCCCCTTGCTACGCCACTGACAGACAGTGAGTAATATTCTGAAAGACCTCTCTGCTGTTTCCACTCCTCGCCAGTATCCTAGGGTCTCAACATCAAATAGTAAGCTGTCGAGGGAGGATGGTTGGCTGCTGGGTGAATACTGTGATATCATCACATGGTCTCTGTGACCCGTGCCATTTTGGTGGGACAATGTTGTAGGAAAAAGGCCTCTTTTGCATGATCTCCACTAATTTGTTGGATAGACACTGCTTGTGTTTTGGCTCTGTGCACTGGGACTCTGTAAACCAGGCACCAGTGCATGTTCTCTGACCCCTAAAACATGTTGAAATAGACTTTGTTACTAATTGGCAAATTTAACTGACCTATAAGTCCCTAGTGTTTAGTACAATGTATATCCAGGGCCTATAAGTTAAATGTCAGTAGTGGACTACAGCATCCATTATGCCACCCACTACATTGACAGTGCAAGTATGACAACAGGCCTAGTTTTGTAGCCTGAATGTGCAGTTGTAAAACTGCAAATTTGACCTGTCAAGATAACTCTTTTTGACAGGCCTAAACCATCCTTTAAGTATCAATGTCACCTCTATGTAGGCCTTACTACCCATAATGCAGAGTGCATGGTATTTAAAAGTTGGACATGTAAAAGTTTAATTTTAAACATGTCCTTACAGAGAAAAGGCTCCAAAGGCTATTTTCACTGTAGCATGGTTGGCTGTTCCATAGGAAAGCTTTGGATACAATATGAAGGGGTCGATTACGTTGCAGTTTGGAAGGGTTCCAAATCGGATTCAGGTTTGCTGAATCTGATTCGAGACCCTTGTTTCCGACTGAATCGTACACAATTCCCTATGACCGATTACGATGCCCAGAAACCGTTCGGGCTGTCTGATTTAGTTCCGAAAGACATTCGGACAGGTCGAGTCTTTCGGAGCCAAATCGTACAGCTCTATGGACACGGTTTCCGAGCGAGTGATTATGATGACCAATTCGGACAGCCATTCCGATTCGGTTTGCCGAAACAAAACGGCTGTCAGAATCTGTCTCTGGGGCCCCATAGCAGGCCCCCCTTCACCCAGGGTCTTCCGAATGAGCCCCTGTGGGTACCCAAGGGACTCCCCTTTCCAGCCATGCACAGGGTGCACGATGTTCCCCAGCTACCCCTTTTGTCAATGGGAGCCTGTGTTCTTGTTCGGAACACAGGCTCCCATTGAAGTCAATGCGAATCCGACCGAATCGTATCCGGAAGCATACAGATGCATTGTAATCGGTTGGTCATACTCGCAGAACCCAATTTGTTCAGAAACAATTCCAAAACTGATTTGATCAGAAGGGTTTCCTAACGCGATCGTAATCGGCCCCTAAATGTAATAATGTCATATCCTTCTAGAAAACACCTAAAAATTTTATTTTTGGACTAATTGTATCCTACTTATCAGAGGCAGGTTATCTCTCCCCTCTCATTCAGATCAGAATTCAAAGAGCTGATGCATGGAGTGCCACAAGGGTCATCCCTAAGCTCTATTCTATTCAATGTGTATTTATGCACCCCACAAACCCTAATTAAATCCTTTGGGTTGTCTTTCATAAACTATGCAGATGACACCCAGTTAATAATATCCCTGGATAATGATGACTCAACCCAGCTGAATAACCTTCTTGTCTGCCTTACAGAAATGGCAAACTGGCTCAGTATCAACACACTAAAATTTAATGGAGGCAAAACAGAGTTCTTGTGCTGATCCCTTAACTAACCCTGGGCCACGAACTCTGCTCCGCTGGCGGAGTTTGCGGATTTTTGCATACTCCGCGTTCCGCGGAGAACGCAAAGTTCCTGCAAAACTCCCAACTCCGCAGCGGAGCGGAGTTCAGCCCCGGATCCTCCCACCCCCCCTCAATAAATATTTTTCAAATACAATTACAATTAAAGTAAATAAAAGCGCACTTACCTTTATCACGGCGTCTCCGGGCTGCCCTCCTCCTCCTCGCCGTAATCCCCTACGTCAGACGTACGTCATGGTAGGACTGCACATGCGCGCGCATGCGCAGTCCTACCATGACGTATGTCTGACGTAGGGGATTCTGCAGGTGAGGAGGAGGAGGGCAGCCCGGGACACCGCAATAAAGGTAAGTGCATTTTTATTTAATTTAATTGTAATTGTATTTGAAAAATATTTATTGCGGGGGGTAGGAGGCGCGGAGCGGAGCTCCATGCAGTTTTTGCCCAACTCCGCAGAGCTCCGATCGGAGCAACTCCACCTGCTCTGCCCGTGGTTACCCTTAACAAGGTTCCCGGCCAACTCCCAGATAACTTTTGGCCATGGACAAAAGTCATGGATCTGAATACGGCTAAATCAGTGCGAAATCTAGGAGTGCAGATAGATACGAAACTGTCCATGGATTCTCAGGTTAATGAAACAGTGGCCACTTGTACGTGTCTGATGAGAAACCCGAAGAAAATCATCCCCTTGCTCCCACAGCCAGCTAGAAAGCTGGTGGTGCAGTGCACAATTCTAAGCAGGATTGACTACTGCAATGCCCTTCTATTTGGAATTCCAGACTCTCTGCTAAAAATATTACATAGAATACAAGTAGCAGCAGCCAAACTAGTCCTCAATAAATCATGGGCTGATTCTGCAAATGAATCTTTGAAGGAACTCCACTGGCTGCTAGTGAAAGAGAGAGGCATTTTCAAAGCAATGTGTATAGTCCATAAGGCCCTAAATGGATCAGGACCTGGACTCCTACAGGATAAATTTACCCACTATAAACCTGCAAGGAGGCTCAGATCAAATTCAGCTAACCTGGTGCAGGTGCCCAGGTTTAGGAAAACCAGGGTTGGAGAGGGAGTTTTTCAAATTAAGGCAGCTCAAGCCTGGAATAAGCTCCCCAGTTCCCTCAGATCAAACACAGACCTAATTAGTTTTAGGAAGAGCCTAAAAACCTGGTTCTATCCTAAATAATCTGAGAACGGATGGTTCCAGTCTTTTTTGATGTTCTCAGATGAACTCTGATAGTGCAAAGAAGCCTGCCAGGTGAACGTTGCGCTTTACAAATGAACAATAATAATGATTCAAATATTACAAGACCAATTCTCTGGTGAAGTCGAATTTGTAATAAATATTTCCCTGCCTAAAGCCTCCGGAGGCTCTTTTGCCTGAACTTCAAATGTCACCTGGCAGCTGAATAACCCCATTGATGAGGTGTGAAAACTGCTCCCAGAACAGAAGAAGGAACTTGGATTTGGGGAAATGTTCAGTTCCTCTGGCCGAATGACCATCTAGGCTGTGTTCATTAACTTCAAAGATGCCTACCCTGCCAAAGGTAAATATTAGCCGACACCAGGGCAATGCCATTCTTTGTTTCCCCATTCAGGCAGGCACCAATCCCAGTGGGAGAGGAGCTTCCCTCAGAATTGGTTTGAAGTGACCACAGAGGAGTGGTTGCTCCTGTCCATAGTCACACCTCCATTTTGTTTAATGATGCAGACTACTTCTTTGGCATGTCAACTGTGAGAAATTGGGTTGTTGGCTGAGGAGGGTGTGAGCCCTTCTCATGCAAAATCCACAATCCTTGTCAGTGTGAACCAGAAAAAGTCACTAAATTAACCTCTGCTTAACCTTCTGGTAGCTTGGCAGGCTTAACTTAGAGGCAATGTGTAAAGTATTTTTAAAGCACTTAAACAATATTAAAATGAAAACACAACAAAAGAAACATCCCATACTAATTTAGAAAAATAGGGTAAATGTTAGCAAATATTTAACAACAAAATGACAAAATTTCAATCAGTAGAACCAGAGTTATGATTCTTTAAAGTTTAAAGTGAAAAATAGAGCCTAAAAGATCAAAGCATCAATCATGGACATCTAGGGGCAGATTATGATCTTGTCCACAAAGCATTACTACCGAATCGGTCACGGAATGGTTTCCGGATGACTCGGATCGGGTCCGACCAAGCAATTTGGATGTATCCGGATGCTTCCGAATATGATTCAGTCAGACTCCTATTGACTTCAATGGGAGCCTGTGTTCCAAACGAAAACACAGGCTCCCATTGAAGAAATGGCTGGCTGGGGAAAACCTTGCACCCTGTGGCAGGCACCATGGCTGTGCATGGGTGGAAAGGAGGGTCCCTTGGGTAATGCCACAGACCCTTTTCGGAGGGCCCCAGGTGAAGGGGGGGCCTGCTACGGGCCCCCAAAGACAGATTACGGCAGCCGATTTGTTCCAGAGAAACCAAATCGAAACGGCTGTCCGAATCGGTCATCTTAATCGCTCGCTCGGAAACCGAGTCCATAGAGCTGTACTATTCGGCTCTGAAAGATGCGAGCTGTCCGAATGCCTTTCGGAATTGATTCGGACAGCCCTACCGGTTTACAGGCATCATAATCGGTCGTTGGGAACTGTGTACGATTCGGCCAGAAACAAGTGTTCCGAATTGGATTTGACAAACCCGAATACGATTCGGTGCCCTTCCGAACGGGATCGTAATCGACATCCTAGTCGAGTGAGACCGGGGCAAAGGCAAAAATTATGGCTGTCTACATAGGAGTACTGTTCAGATACGGATTGGGGCCAGTCTACAAATTTTAAAGAAAGATTTCTCAGAAGGTGATATTCACTGCGACAAGGCAGCCGAAAATGTCAGAGCAGGATGCGTCGTCCCCAAAGAGCTGCTGGGCAAGGTTGCGGTAAAGATTTCATCATTTGGACTTTTCACTTTTTTGGATGTCGAAAATCTCAAGTGGAATGAAGCTTCAAGGCTGTAGCCAATGAAAGTTCCACAAGACTGGATACTCCTTCTGCGAAGAACCGCTGAAGAGCATTTGCTGTTGAGGAGGAGAATGTAGTGAATCTACTGTGAAAATAGGCTGACTGGAGATGAACTTTGATTAGATCGTCAATCTGGCCGGTTCCGAACTCCTGTAAGTTCTCAGAGCACTTTTGGGCTGAAACTTTACCCTAGTCCCACGTTTTGGATGTTGGCGGTTTGGGCACCTTTAACACCACTTCCAAGGTGGCAGAACTGGGTGGGCACCACTTTCACGTTAAACTCACTTCAGAGAATGTTCACGTGTTAGTTCAAATTGTTGGTGCTTGTTATTTCCCTGTATCTCTGAACAGGAGGCCAGCCAAATAGTCATTGGAGTCACTTTGGTTGGCCTAGGATAAAGCACAGAGCTGGTTGTCCTGGGGTCAAAGCAGGTCTCAGGTAGCATGGAAGTTCTCTGAGGGCAAAGAAAAGGCTTGAGCCAGCAAGGCAGTACACTGAGAGCAGCAGGGCTGTCCTCTGAAGTACATAACAGGCCCCAGGCAGCAGAGCAGGCCTCTGAAAGTCCTTTGAAAGTCCAAAAGTGAACTGAAGGTCTTAGGGTCCTATTTTCATACCTGGAGTTTTCCCCCACAGATGGTTTAAGAATGCCCTTTCTCGCTGCCCTGGTCCCAGGATTTCTGGGGTGACAAAAGGCTTGTGTGAAGTTGTTCACGAGTTTACAGAGGCAGGTCCTGTCAACACCCAGTGCCCTTTTGTGTCACTGTCTGGGAGGAATGCACAAAGGACATCTGCCTACCAATCACAGTCAAGTGACACAGGACACAGGCTGTAGGCACCAAATGGTTAGGATAAGAAAATGCCAACTTTTTAAAAGTGCCATTTTCAGAATTGCAAATTAAATTTAAAATCTGACTTTACTATTACAGAGGATTTTAAATTCCAATTCCTTAGACACCAAACATGGCATTTCTACTTGCTCTTCTTGGGGAGGGGTATGCCTGACAATAGTGAAAAACAAATTTAGGAATTTCACTACCAGAACATGCAAAACTTACAAGTACATATCTGTCTTTTTATATACAATGCACCCTGCCCTATGGACTGTTTAGGGCCTACCTTAGGGTGACTTATATGTATTACAAAAGGGAGTTTAAGCCTGGCATAAGGTGCATTTTGCCAGGTCGAATTGGCCATTTAGACTGCACACAGGCTGCAATGACATATTCGGGGCATGTTTTTAAATTCTACTTAAATGGGTGGCATGATAGGTGCTGCAAGCCCATTAGTAGCATTTAATTTACAGGCCCTGGGTACATGTTGTATGACTTTAATAGGCACGTATAAGTAAATTAAATGTGCCAATCAGGTACAGGCCAATTTTAACATGTTTAGGGAAGTAAGCATAAGCACTTTAGCACTGGTTGGCACTTGGTAAAGTGGACAGAGTCTTAAGGCCAACAAAATCAAATTTCAGGAAGCAACAGGGGTGATGTCAAATTGTTTGGGGATGACACTGCAGAGAGGGCCAAGTCCAACATTATCCTTAACCAACTCACCTAACGTGTTAGCTGTCAATACACCAATACACAACATGTTTCATATCACCTAACGTCTTCCTACAGTACCACCAATACCTTCCCTTTATTCCTTCTCATGGATATTTGCGTTAGCATTGAAGTGAGTTTTATAGCTCATTTTCCAAAAATAGAGCACAGTCTAAGTAGCACATGGAGGGCTAAAGAACCAATTTTCTGGATCTTTCCAAATTTCATTAGTGAGTTTTATTGTCTACTCATTGTACGGTTTTGGTTCCATTGATTAGCTTCAAGCGATTGAGAAAGCTCTGGCTTTCATAGCATGTTTCTAGTAGATATAGGCATATAAGGTAGACTTTAAATGACAGCACTAAGCAGAAAACCTAGACGTATATTGAAAGTGGTGAGATAGGGGTATGGCCAGGCTACTACACTTTGGGGCCGATTCCGATCTCGGCCGGTAGTGCTCCGAATCGGATTCGGCTTAACCGGATCGGATTCGGAGCCCTATTTCCCGACCGATTCGTACGCGCGTCCGGGCGAGCGAGTACGATGCGTATTCGCCGACTGACTCGTCCGGGCGTCCCGACCGCTCCGACCGACTCGATCCCGGGTCTAACCGCACCGACGACTCGCACGGACACGACTCGCACCGCGCAATGGAGACGTTCCCCGGCCGGGTAAGTACGATGCGCGCCGCGAGCAGTCCGACCGAGCCGCGCATTCCGGCTCGAAAGAGCTGTCGGAGCCGTACTTTGGGGGTCCGTGTCGGACCCCCCTGTACGCGTAGCCGCGCGAGTCGCACACAGGGGGGACCCATGGGTCCCCCCTACCTGTGCGTGTACGGCGCGAATCGCTTCACCGCGGACACGCTGTAGGGGGCGCCCTTGTCCGCCTCGCACCCATTGAGTCAATGGGAGCCCGCGTACGCGTTGTACGACAGGCTCCCATTGACTTCAATGGGAGTCCGACCGACTCGAGTCCGATGGCATACGTGCTCATCGTACTCGTTCGGTCGGGCTGCACGGGTCCGATTTGGTCGGATATCTCTCCGGGTCCGGCTCGGTCAGAGAGATTTCCGGCCCGATTCGGAATCGGCCCCATAATCTTGTGCACATGAAACATACACTTAAAAACTATTCCTAATTTGATTTTGAAACCAGTAGGAACATGACCTCATTTGGACTGTCCCATTATTTTTCTTGCTTCATCATTTTGAACTATCTGGAGTTTGGAAATGACTCCTGGAAGTAGATCCAAGTTTGCGGCAGTACAGTAATCAATGCGTGAAAAGATGATGGTGTTCATAACCGTTACTTTGTGAGAGAGGGAGTGGGTGGAGTATTTTCTTAGACATACGTAGATGGAAAAATCAGGCAGCACTGACCACTGCACTAATCTGGGCAGTTAGATATAACTCAGAGCTCAGATTTCCACCTAAGTTATTTACCTGGGAGACAGGTTGTGTGTCAAGTTCCCACCCGTATGGCTTATAGGGGTTTAGGTAAGAGGGGTTAATATTTGTTTTGTTCACATTGAGCGCCAATTCATTACTGATCATTGAAATTTCAGTCTTTTGGAGGTAAGAAAATAAATTGTTAGCACTGGCACCTAAATCAATATAACTTTAAAACTATTTGAGTATCATTGGAATCCATAAAAGTAGTGTAGCTGAAATAATGGATCAAATGTGCTACGGGCAAGACAAATAGGGTTAATAAAAATGGGGACAGGAGAGACCCCTGTGGCACTTTGCAATTGCTAGGTCAAGCACTGGAGGCAAAAAAGGAAAAAACTACTTTCTCAGTTTGTGAGGTCAGGAAATACCACAAGTAATTTAGCAATGTGCCTTGTACACCGAGACAACCCAACAAATTATTAGTGTATGGTGCTCTACGGTGTCAAATGCCATGGAAATATCCAATAATATAAAGGCTGCCAGAGTGTCTCCATTAGCTGTAAGACTAAGCTCATCCAAACCTACAATTACAATCTCTGTCATGTTACCCAACCAAAAACCAACCTGGACTGGATGAAGAATGATATTTGCCTTTACACATTCCAGCAACAGATTATGGACCACTTTCTCTAAGAGTTTTGATAAATATATTAGTTGTGAAATAGACCCATAATTGGCCAGTACTGTTGGGTCCAGTGTACTATTTTGGGGGAGCGACCCTTGACCTTGCCAGGTAGGTCGCTCCCCCACCACACAGCTCCGCCTGTGCTGTCTGCCCGCTGCTCCTGTAGGTAAGATCGCCCTCCGCTTGTGGCCCCGGTGCCAGTTTTGTCTGCTTGTCTCCCCTTTCCTTTCTGTGCCCCTCGCTGCCCCACTGTTGTTGTGCCCGTGATTTGCCTGCTTTCCCCCCGTTTTTCCTTCTGTGCCCCTCGCTGCCCCACTGTTGTTGTGCCCGTGATTTGCCTGCTTTCCCCCCGTTTTTCCTTCTGTGCCCCTCGCTGCCCCACTGTTGTTGTGCCCGTGATTTGCCTGCTTTCCCCCCGTTTTTCCTTCTGTGCCCCTCGCTGCCCCACTGTTGTTGTGCCCGTGATTTGCCTGCTTTCCCCCCGTTTTTCCTTCTGTGCCCCCGCTGCCCCACTGTTGTTGTGCCCGTGATTTGCCTGCTTTCCCCCCGTTTTTCCTTCTGTGCCCCTCGCTGCCCCACTGTTGTTGTGCCCGTGATTTGCCTGCTTTCCCCCCGTTTTTCCTTCTGTGCCCCTCGCTGCCCCACTGTTGTTGTGCCCGTGATTTGCCTGCTTTCCCCCCGTTTTTCCTTCTGTGCCCCTCGCTGCCCCACTGTTGTTGTGCCCGTGATTTGCCTGCTTTCCCCCCGTTTTTCCTTCTGTGCCCCCGCTGCCCCACTGTTGTTGTGCCCGTGATTTGCCGGCTTTCCCCCCGTTTTTCCTTCTGTGCCCCTCGCTGCCCCACTGTTGTTGTGCCCGTGATTTGCCTGCTTTCCCCCCGTTTTTCCTTCTGTGCCCCTCGCTGCCCCACTGTTGTTGTGCCCGTGATTTGCCTGCTTTCCCCCCGTTTTCCTTCTGTGCCCCTCGCTGCCCCACTGTTGTTGTGCCCGTGATTTGCCTGCTTTCCCCCCGTTTTTCCTTCTGTGCCCCTCGCTGCCTATCGCCATTCCCGCCGCTGCGTCCCTGCGGCCCCGCCCCCTGACTGCCCATTCGCTGCCCCTGCCTCCCGCCTCCCAGCTGCTCCTCCCTCCCACCTCCCCATAAATGGCGGCCGCTGCACGGTGAGGAGAGCGACCCTTGACCTTGCCAGGTAGGTCGCTCCCCCACCACACAGCTCCGCCTGTGCTGTCTGCCCGCTGCTCCTGTAGGTAAGATCGCCCTCCGCTTGTGGCCCCGGTGCCAGTTTTGTCTGCTTGTCTCCCCTTTCCTTTCTGTGCCCCTCGCTGCCCCACTGTTGTTGTGCCCGTGATTTGCCTGCTTTCCCCCCGTTTTTCCTTCTGTGCCCCTCGCTGCCCCACTGTTGTTGTGCCCGTGATTTGCCTGCTTTCCCCCCGTTTTTCCTTCTGTGCCCCTCGCTGCCCCACTGTTGTTGTGCCCGTGATTTGCCTGCTTTCCCCCCGTTTTTCCTTCTGTGCCCCTCGCTGCCCCACTGTTGTTGTGCCCGTGATTTGCCTGCTTTCCCCCCGTTTTTCCTTCTGTGCCCCCGCTGCCCCACTGTTGTTGTGCCCGTGATTTGCCTGCTTTCCCCCCGTTTTTCCTTCTGTGCCCCTCGCTGCCCCACTGTTGTTGTGCCCGTGATTTGCCTGCTTTCCCCCCGTTTTTCCTTCTGTGCCCCTCGCTGCCCCACTGTTGTTGTGCCCGTGATTTGCCTGCTTTCCCCCCGTTTTTCCTTCTGTGCCCCTCGCTGCCCCACTGTTGTTGTGCCCGTGATTTGCCTGCTTTCCCCCCGTTTTTCCTTCTGTGCCCCTCGCTGCCCCACTGTTGTTGTGCCCGTGATTTGCCTGCTTTCCCCCCGTTTTTCCTTCTGTGCCCCCGCTGCCCCACTGTTGTTGTGCCCGTGATTTGCCTGCTTTCCCCCCGTTTTTCCTTCTGTGCCCCTCGCTGCCCCACTGTTGTTGTGCCCGTGATTTACCTGCTCTCCCCCCGTTTTTCCTTCTGTGCCCCTCGCTGCCCCACTGTTGTTGTGCCCGTGATTTACCTGCTCTCCCCCCGTTTTTCCTTCTGTGCCCCTCGCTGCCCCACTGTTGTTGTGCCCGTGATTTACCTGCTCTCCCCCCCGTTTTTCCTTCTGTGCCCCTCGCTGCCCCACTGTTGTTGTGCCCGTGATTTACCTGCTCTCCCCCCGTTTTTCCTTCTGTGCCCCTCGCTGCCCCACTGTTGTTGTGCCCGTGATTTACCTGCTCTCCCCCCGTTTTTCCTTCTGTGCCCCTCGCTGCCCCACTGTTGTTGTGCCCGTGATTTACCTGCTCTCCCCCCGTTTTTCCTTCTGTGCCCCTCGCTGCCCCACTGTTGTTGTGCCCGTGATTTACCTGCTCTCCCCCCGTTTTTCCTTCTGTGCCCCTCGCTGCCCCACTGTTGTTGTGCCCGTGATTTACCTGCTCTCCCCCCGTTTTTCCTTCTGTGCCCCTCGCTGCCCCACTGTTGTTGTGCCCGTGATTTACCTGCTCTCCCCCCGTTTTTCCTTCTGTGCCCCTCGCTGCCCCACTGTTGTTGTGCCCGTGATTTACCTGCTCTCCCCCCGTTTTTCCTTCTGTGCCCCTCGCTGCCCCACTGTTGTTGTGCCCGTGATTTACCTGCTCTCCCCCCGTTTTTCCTTCTGTGCCCCTCGCTGCCCCACTGTTGTTGTGCCCGTGATTTACCTGCTCTCCCCCCGTTTTTCCTTCTGTGCCCCTCGCTGCCCCACTGTTGTTGTGCCCGTGATTTACCTGCTCTCCCCCCGTTTTTCCTTCTGTGCCCCTCGCTGCCCCACTGTTGTTGTGCCCGTGATTTACCTGCTCTCCCCCCGTTTTTCCTTCTGTGCCCCTCGCTGCCCCACTGTTGTTGTGCCCGTGATTTACCTGCTCTCCCCCCGTTTTTCCTTCTGTGCCCCTCGCTGCCCCACTGTTGTTGTGCCCGTGATTTACCTGCTCTCCCCCCGTTTTTCCTTCTGTGCCCCTCGCTGCCCCACTGTTGTTGTGCCCGTGATTTACCTGCTCTCCCCCCCGTTTTTCCTTCTGTGCCCCTCGCTGCCCCACTGTTGTTGTGCCCGTGATTTACCTGCTCTCCCCCCCGTTTTTCCTTCTGTGCCCCTCGCTGCCTATCGCCATTCCCGCCGCTGCGTCCCTGCGGCCCCGCCCCCTGACTGCCCATTCGCTGCCCCTGCCTCCCGCCTCCCAGCTGCTCCTCCCTCCCACCTCCCCATAAATGGCGGCCGCTGCACGGCCGCGCAGCGGACGTGCGCAGCGGGCGCGCCGCTGGCGCGCCGAAGGCGCGCCTAAGGCAAGCCCGTCTGCGCCCGTCCGCGACTGGACCGCGCCCAGCGCCAGAACCCCTGGATCCCACCGATGCAACACCACTCGACGGACCTACGACGCCGCCACACTCACCGCACTCAATGCCGGCCGGAACCCTGCCTGCTACCGAGCCTCACCGAGACGCACCCACGGACCCTTCACCTGCCAAACCTGCCGATTCACCTGCCCCCTGACGTGCACCACCTCCGCCAAGTCGAGCAACAGCAGCAACCACCTGAAATGCATCCTGCTGAACACCCGCTCCGTCCACAGGCACGCCGTGGAACTCTGGGACCTGCTCGACGCAACAGCACCGGACATCGCCTTCCTCACCGAAACCTGGATGAACGCCTCCTCAGCGCCTGACATCGCCATAGCCATCCCGGATGGATACAAGATCACCCGGAAGGACCGCGTCAACCAGACGGGAGGAGGCATCGCCATCGTACACAAGAACACCATCCGCATCTCGACTAACTCCGACGAGACCTTCACCGCCGCCGAACACCTACACTTCCAGATACACACGGACCCCAAGACCACCCTCCGAGGCACCCTCATCTACAGACCCCCGGGACCACGCACACTATTCAGCGAAGACATCGCAGACTTCATCAGCCCGCACGCCATGCCCTCCGCCGACTACATCCTCCTAGGGGACCTCAACTTCCACCTGGAGAACAACAACGACAGAAACACCACCGCCCTGCTGGACAACCTCGCCAACCTCGGACTCAAGCAACTGGTGAACACGCCCACCCACTACGCCGGCCACACGCTTGACCCCGTCTTCTCGTCCAGCAAGCACATCTCCTTCAGCCACGCCACCGGACTCCACTGGACCGACCACAGCTGCGTCCACTTCAGCTTCAGAAAGACTGCGACCCACCACCACCCGCAACAGGCTCCCCGCCGGAGCTGGAGCAAGATCACCGCCGAGCAGCTCACCGCCTCCCTCAGCCAGAACACACCCACCGACACAACGGACCCAAACGAAGCAGCCAGCAACCTCGCCAAGTGGCTGACCGCCTGCGCCGACGACCTCGCACCACTAAAAACCCTCCCAGCAGACCCGGAAGCAAGAAAACCCCTTGGTTCACCAACGAACTCAAGGAATCCAAGAAGAACTGCCGCACTCTCGAGAAAACCTGGCGACTCGACCAGACCACAGACAACAGGACCGCCCTCAAGCACGCCACCCGCAAACACCACCAGCTGATCCGTGCCACCAAGAAGTCGGCACTCAAAGAACGACTGGACAACAACGCCCATGACAGCAAGGAACTTTTCAGCATCGTCAAAGAGTTCTCCAACCCCAGCGCCGGAAACAACGACATCACCCCCTCGCAAGACCTCTGCAACTCACTCTCCGCGTTCTTCCACCGCAAGATCACCGACATACACAACAGCTTCAACGCACAAACAACGCACCCTACCGCCGAACCAATGCCCGCCACCACCACCCTCTGCAACTGGACCCCGATCAACACCGAAGACACCACCCGCACGATGAACTCCATCCACTCCGGATCACCAACCGACCCCTGCCCACACCACGTCTTCAACAAAGCCGACGCCACCATCACACCCCATCTCCGGGACATCATCAACTCCTCCTTCCGCACCGCCACCTTCCCGGAGAGCTGGAAGCACGCCGAGCTTACCGCCCTCCTGAAGAAACCAACGGCGGACCCCACCGACCTCAAGAACTACCGCCCCATCTCGCTCCTTCCGTTTCCGGCCAAAGTCATCGAGAAGACCGTCAACAGACAGCTTGCCGCCTTCCTCGAGACGAATGGATCCTCGACCCCTCGCAGTCCGGGTTTCGGGCCAACCACAGCACCGAGACCGCCCTTATCGCAGCCACCGACGACATCAGAACCCTAACCGACAACGGGGAAACAGCTGCCCTCATCCTCCTGGACCTCTCCGCGGCGTTCGACACCGTCTGCCACCGCACCCTAGTGAAGCGCCTCAGCAACATCGGAATCCGAGAGAAAGCACTGGAATGGATCATCTCGTTCCTCGCCGGAAGAACCCAGAGAGTCCGCCTCTCCCCGTTCAGATCCGAAGCCACCGAAGTCATCTGCGGCGTTCCACAAGGATCCTCACTCAGCCCGACCCTCTTCAACGTCTACATGAGCCCCCTCGCAGCCATCGCACGCCGACACAACCTCAACATCATCTCCTACGCCGACGACACCCAGCTGATCCTCTCCCTCACCAACGACCCCACTACCGCCAGAGCCAACCTGCACGACGGGATGAGAGACGTCGCCGACTGGATGAGGAACAGCCGCCTTAAACTGAACTCAGACAAGACGGAAGTCCTCATCCTGGGCTCATCACCCTCCGCCTGGGACGACTCCTGGTGGCCCCCGGCCCTGGGCACCGCACCCAAGCCAACGGACCACGCACGCAACCTGGGCTTCATCCTGGACTCCTCCCTATCAATGACCAAACAAGTCAACGCCGTCTCATCTTCATGCTTCAACACCCTGCGCATGCTCCGCAAGATCTTCAGATGGATCCCCACTGAAACCAGGAAGACCGTCACCCAGGCACTCGTCACCAGCCGACTGGACTATGGGAACACCCTCTACGCCGGAACCACAGCCAAACTTCAAAAGAGACTCCAGCGCATCCAGAACGCCTCCGCACGACTCATCCTGGACATCCCCCGACACAGCCACATCACCGTACACCTGAAAGACCTGCACTGGCTCCCCGTCAGCAAGAGAATCACGTTCAGACTCCTCACCCACGCACACAAGGCCCTCCACGACCTGGGCCCAAAGTACCTCAACGACCGCATGTCCTTCTACACGCCCACACGCCAGCTACGATCAACCAGCCACGCCCTCGCCACCGTACCACGCATCCGCAGAACCACCGCCGGAGGAAGATCCTTCTCCTACCTGGCGGCCAAGACCTGGAACTCCCTCCCCACTCACCTTCGGCGAACCCAGGACCATCTCGCCTTCAGGAAGCAGCTCAAGACCTGGCTGTTCGAGCAGTAACTTACCCCCTCCCCCAGCGCCTTGAGACCCTCCCGGGTGAGTAGCGCGCTCTATAAATGCCGTGATTGATTGATTGATTGATTTTTTAGCACTGGAATAACTGAGGCAGATTTAAATTTCCTCTGCACTTTCCCCATACACAATGAGGTGTTAATGACAGAGCGACTGGGATGTAAGGAGGGTGGAGGAACAAAAATAAAAATAAAAAATAAGTGGAAAAAAAAATCCCACTTACCTTCCTGATGCGACGTCCTTCTCCTCACTTGGGTCTTCTAAATGCAGGCAGGCTCCACGAAATTGCAGTAACCAATCCTGGCGCTGCAGTGCCAGGATTGGAGAGAGCGGCCTCTCTCACTACTCCCAAGGACACTGGAGCCCTATTCTGTCTCTAGCCCAGCTGTTTAAGATAGATGAGTTAGAGAAGTTTAAAATGCGCATGTCTGGCTGGCCGGTCCAAGAAGGCTGGCCAAAAAGACATGCGCATTGTTAACATAAGTGCCCTGTCTATCACTGCTTTCTGCTGCTGCCTGACTGGCAACAGCAAAAATCAGAAACCCGGCCACCCCCGTCCTGACGCTTGGCTCGGGATGGAGTTTTGAAAAATAAAATGGTAATTAATTAACTTTAATTACCATTTAATTTTTCCTTCTGGGGTAAATTTTTAATGGGGCGACGCTCCTCCACCTTAACGGAGGACCCGCCCCTGGTTAGTTATCTTTTTGGAGAGAGTGCTGTAATAGTTATTTTATGAAATTAAGTTGCTCGTGCACCTTCTGATGATCCAGTTTAATTAAATAATCCCAAAGGTCGGTGTTTGTCTATTATGGAGTCTAATTCAACTTTATTGAGGGATTTAAATTTGTGGAAATTTATAGTAGATGGGGTATCTCCAATATTGATTTTTGCAGTAGGGATACTATTTTGCTGGAATTTCAGAGTAAGAAATACTAAGCTGATTTTCTCAAAAAATAGTCTGCAAATTGTACACTCTTCTCTGGTGATGCCTTTGTAGGGTTAGTTTGGATTAACTCTTTAAGTTCATTCCGAGTGGAAAAGGAAGCAGCTGCTATATTAGGGGCTGACAAGATTTTTGGCCCTATTACGATGTCAGGCGGAGCTTCCTCCGCCCAACATCATCTCGGTCATGGGACCGACCGACACCTGGTCGGTGGTCCCGACCGACTAAGTGCCCAAATCCGATGTCGCTCGGAAGGCCTCCGAATCAGATTTGGCTTTACCGGATCCGATTCGTAGCTCTTGTTTATGACCGAATCGTACACAGGTCCGGAGGACCAAGTACGATGCGAAGATCGCGTACGCGCCAACCAAATCTTGTCCGTACGACTCATTCGTAGATGAATCGTGCCGCACAATGGAGCCAGATTGCGACCGAGCAAGTATGATGCACGATTCGGACAGCCGCTTCGGCTTGCTCTCAGCGAGATGAAACGGCTGTCGGAAGCGTACTTCGGGGGGCTGCAGCAGGACCCCCTTCGCCCACGACCTTCCGAATCTGTCATGGGGGGTGCCCATGGGTCCCCCAATCCAAGCATGCACAGTGTGGCGGTCACCATTGGGTGTCTGCCACAGGGTGTGCGCTTTTCCCCACCTACCCCTTTTTTGCTATGGGAGCCTGTGTACGCAGGCTTCCAAAGAGTTCAATGGAAGTCCGAGCGAATCGAGTACGTATGCTTATGGACGCATCGTACTCGCTCGCTCGGACTCCCGGAGCACATTTCGTCTGGAAAGCCATCTGGATCTGAGCCGTACGGAGGTCTTTTCAGATAACATCGGAATCGGGCCCTAAGTAGGATGCGAACGAACACTGTTCGGTCTCATTCCAATACTTTACAATGGGAGCATGTATTCCAGCTGGGATGCATGCTCCCATTGTAAAATAGGAGGTGCAGTTCATCCCTGCACCCCGAGGCAGGCACTTCACGGTCCCTGCCACAGGGAGCAGGGATCAACAGGCGGGCACAATAGGTGCCCTCTCAGCCTCCATCTAGAGGCCGTCGCACCCAAGGGGGCTCTGCTTGGGGCCACCAAAGTCGAGTTCCACCAGTCTTTTTCTGTAGGAAAGACCGGCACGGAAAGGCTGCCGAAACCCGACATCTTAATCCCACAGGCGGAAAGAGGCGCCCTTGGCATTTCTGCCCGCATTCCGACTGGTGGACGCGCTCTCTGAGCCCGTCGGAAGCTAGTCGGAATGGCAGTTCAGATTCCTTTCCGACCACCTCCATCGTAATGAGGACGGTCGGAGCCGTTTCCTACCGCGTCATAATCGGCCCCTTAGTTGGAATAATATACTGATTTAATTTTCTATGGCATTTTTTATAGTTATGGTTCTGTATTTGCCAGGTACATTTGTCTTCTTGTGAAGGTGTTTAGACAAAATATCGAGTTGCAAATATCGATTTGCAACAATATAAAGTTCAAAATATCATGACATGGAAATATCGATGTTAAGAATATCGATGTCAAGAATATTGATTTGAAGGTAAGTAATATTGATTTTTAAAATATCAAAGTAATTAATTTCATTTGCAAAAATATAGTTGTTTAAATATCGTTTTATAATTAGTGTTATGTATTTTAGAATTTACTTTAAATGTAAGTGTTGATTATGTTTTTTAATATGGGTTACATTTTTAGTATTTATTAAATTTATTTTAATTACATTTTGTGTTTTTTAGTTCTGTAGCAGGTTGTGGGTTTATAGTAGAATAGAGTAGGCAGTAATTTAATTATAATAAATTAATGATTTTTTTTCTTTAACAATATTTACTTAATGGATATTTAATTGTGTTATTTGTGATTTAAATGTTTTTTGGGTACATTTTATGTGTCGGTTGTGGGGTCTATAGGGGTGAAGGGTGGGACATAATTTACTTTTAATTAAATAATAATTAGTTGTTAATTAATATTAATTAATTGATAATTAATTATGCAAATTCTGTAAAAAAAATAGGTGCGGTTGTGGTGTTATACGGGTAAAGGGTGGGAAGTAATTTAATTTTAATTAATAGTTTGTTGAAATTAATATTAATTAATTGATCATTATTAATGCTAATTGTGTAATTGTATATAGGTGCGGGTTGTGGAGTTATAGAAGTAATGGGTGGGAAGTAAATTATTTTTCATGAATTATTAATTAGCTGCTAATTAATATTAATAAATTAATTTATCATTAATTACGTTAATTGTGCAAATCTTTTTTTGTTGTTTTTGGTGTGGGTTGTGGGTTTTGAAGGGGAATGGGGTGGGAAGGAAATTAATTGTAAGCAATTGGTAATTTATTTTAATTAATATTATTTATTGATATAATAATTATGTTAATTGTGTAAATAATGTTTTGTTAAATGTTATGAGTGTGTTGTGTGGTTGGTGGGATTTCTTTGAGGGAAGTACATTAATTATAATTAATTATTATTTTAATTTAAGTAATGAAAATTAGTTTGTTGATGAATATTTATAGTAATAGTGTAAAGAGTTTTTTAGGTGCAGGTTGTGAGTTTTGTGGTGTTATATCGTGGAAAGTATCTAAATTTAATGTATGTAATAATTAATGTTTTTGTTAAATAATTTCTAAATAAAAATATTTATTTGTATGAAAATTATTTTTGTATTTTATTTAGAATGATATTTGTAGGTATTTGTGATATATATTTAAAATTCTGATTTTTGTAAACATTCTTTACATTAAATATATTTTTATTTTATTTTTCAATATATATATATATTTTTTAATTCACTTTGTTTTAAAATAATTTAATTTTGTTGAAGATATTTTGTTTGTATTTAATGTTGAACAGACTGGAGTGTGAATAGTTAATTTTACTCCTCTGCTATCCAAAACTGTTGCAGTTATTAGAGTCGGAATACTAGATTTTGCCCCTCCGCAATCCAACACTTTCCCTACTGTTGTACTGACTAGAGTGGGAATAGTAATTTTTACCCTTCCGCTATCTAACACTTTCCCTACTGTTGTAATGACTGGAGTGGGAATAGTACATTTTACCCAACTGCTATCCAACACTTTCCCTACTGTTGCACTTATTGGAGTGGGAATAGCAAATTTTACACCTCCGCAATCCAACACTTTCCCTACTGTTTTACTGACTGGAGTGGGAATAGTAAATTTTACCTCTCTGCAATCCAACACATTCCCTACTGTTGTACTGACTGGAGTGGAAATAGTAAATGTTACCCCTCCGCAATCCAACATTTCCCTACTGTTGTACTGACTGGAGTGCGATTAGTACATTTTACCCTTCTGCTATCCAACACTTTCCCTACTGTTGCACTTAATGGAGTGGGAATAGTACATTTTATCTGTCTGCAATCCAACACTTTCCCTAATGTTGCACTTATTGGAGTGGGAATAGTAAATTTTGCCCCTCAGCAAGCCAACACTTTCCCCACAGTTGTAATGATTGGAATGGGATTAGTAAATTTATCTTTTTGCACTCCAACAGTTTTTCTATTGTTGTACTGGCTGGAATGGGTATAGTAAATATTACTTATCCACAATCCAACGCTTTTACTATTGTTGCATTTATTGGATGGAGATTTGTAAATTTTAACCAGTTATATTATTTTTGTGTTGTGTGACGTGGGAGTAGTATGTTTTTTATATATCAATTTTCATAGTTTGCATAGTTTGGTATAAATTGTAGTGGAAACAGTATATGCATGAAATGTTATACTTTATAATTTATTTTATGTTGTTATAATGTATATTATTATGTTTTTCTTTCTTTAAAATTATAATATTTTAATTATTAATATTTTTAATGTGTAAAATAAATGTTGCAACATCTGAAACATTTTAAGGTGTTTAATTTTTTAAAAATTATAATGGTTTGCTTTTTAAATATTTCATGTTAATGGTATATGTATATATAAATTATATATATATATATATATATATATATATAGGGGCCGATTCCGATTCGGGCCGGAAATCTCTCCGACCGAGCCGGACCCGGAGAGATTTCCGACCGAATCGGACCCGTGCAACCCGACCGAACGAGTACGATGCGCACGTATGCCATCGGACTCGAGTCGGTCGGACTCCCATTGAAGTCAATGGGAGCCTGTCGTACAACGCGTACGCGGGCTCCCATTGACTCAATGGGTGCGAGGCGGACAAGGGCGCCCCCTACAGCGTGTACGCGGCGAAGCGACTCGCGCCGTACACACACAGGTAGGGGGGACCCATGGGTCCCCCCCTGTGTGCGACTCGCATGGCTACGCGTACAGGGGGGTCCGACACGGACCCCCAAAGTACGGCTCCGACTGCTCTTTTGAGCCGGAGTGCGCGGCTCTGTTGGACTGCTCGCGGTGCGCATCGTACTTACCCGGCCGGGGAACGTCTCTATTGCGCGGTGCGAGTCGGGTCCGTGTGAGTCGGTCGGAGCGTGTTGAAGCCGCGTACGAGTCGGTCGGCGATTTCGCGGGCGCTTGCATCATACTCGCTCTGCCGGACCCGCGTACGAATCGGTCGGGAAACAGGGCTCCGAATCGGATCCGGTAAAGCCGAATCCGATTCGGAGCCCTACCGGCCGAGATCGGAATCGGCCCCATAGTATTATATTATTATAAAATTATAATATAAATAAAAAGTATTAATTCAATAAAAAAATTGTAAGTAGATATATGGAAATATATATTATATAGGTGTTTAACTTTTTTTCATTAAGTTTATTTGTTATTTTTATTTGGATGTATATAAAATATTTTTACATTTTTTAAAATTAATGTTAGCATTTAATATTTATTATTTTATTTTATATATATTTAAAAATCGATATTTTATACAACTTAGGGCCCGATTCTGATCTCGCTAGGAAAGCCCTCCGTACGACTCGGATCTGGAGGGCTTTCCGAGCGAAACGTGCTCCGGGAGTGCAAACGAGCGAGTACGATGCAGCCGTATGCTTACGGACTCGGTTCGCTCAGTCTCCCATTGAACTCTATGGCAGCCCGTGTACAGACTCGTACACAGGCTCCCATAGCAGAAAAGGGGTGGGTGGGGAAAAGCGTACACCCTCTGGCGGGCACCTCATGGTGCCAGCCACACTGTGCATGCTTGGATCGGGGGGACCCATGGGCACCTTGTGATAGATTCGGAGGGCCCCGGGTGAAGGGGGGCCTGGTACGGCCCCCCAAAGTATGCTTTCGACAGCCGTTTTGTCTCGCTGAGACCGAGGCGAGGCGGCTGTCCGAATCATGCATCGTACTCGCTCGGTCGGAAATTGGCTCCATTACGCGGCACGATTCGTCTGCAAACGAGACGTACGGAGCGGTTCGGGTCCGGAAACGATTCGGTCGGCGCTTACGCGATCTTCACATCGTACTTGGTCGTTCGGACTTGTGTGAGATTCGGTCATTAACAAGGGCTACGAATCGGATCCGGTAAAGCCAAATCCGATTCGGAGGCCTTCCGAGCGAGATCGGAATCGGGCCCTATATGTTTTTTTTCGATATTTTTGTACTTACCATTATAAGTATAAGATGTCGATATTTTTGGTCACAATATTTTTGTAAGGGGATATTTTGAGTGTCGGTATATTGTCAGTGTACCTCTTGTGAATAGTTTGTATGCCAAAGGCTTTCTAATGTGCTAATATTTCTCCTTATTATATTTCATTCACTTTTCAATGATTTTTTTATGCTTTTACAAATGATTACCTAAGTCAAAAGCTTTCGAAGTTGCTAATATTTCTCCTTATAATGTTTAATTTATTTTTCAATGGTTTTTATTGATGCCTTTACAAATAACCAACCAGGTACTACTGCGTACAGGAAAACATCCCCTAACAATAACCCTCCATTTTTCCACCCCACACCAGACCAGTTGGACTGTGAACAACAATATATTACACATCAGCATCTAGAGTATTGGAAGATCCAAGGCGAGGCAACATTGCAGGAAAGAGAAGACCTAAAGCTTGTAGCATTTGTGGGCATGTCTTACCCCAGAATCCTGCGTTCAAGTATGAAAGGAAAACGCCCCATAATCTAGGAAAAATCTGAGCTTGTCTACCAAATCATATACAATTTTCTCATCCCTCAGCAGGAGTCAGAGCTTGTGGAGCCAGAGCTCATACGTAGGGGTAGTTGGTTTCCCCCACAGAGAAATAATAGTGTGCTTGGCAGCGAGTTGGAGATGGGATAATCTGTTGCTTGCATTGGAGAGGAGTAGATAAAATCCCACCGCAGGTCTGCGAAGAAGGACAAATTCAGAGAACTTATCTAGGTCTTGGCCCTTGAACTGGGAGATTGCAAGAAAGATACTGTCCCACTAGTCACCCAAGTTGGGTCATGACCAAATGATACACATGATGGTGCATACTTCTCCACATCCACATCTGCAGGTCTCGGTGGGGATGTTGATCATTTGGAGGTGGTGTGTAGTGAGGTACTAGAAAAACAGTATTTTATGAAGGATCTGCCTGCCACAAGCATGACAGGCAAAGTTGTTAGTGTGGAGTAACACGTCTTGCCATTGTTTTGGCATCCAATGTAATATTATGGACTATCTCCCAGTGTAGTCGAAAAGAGGATTTTCCTGGTCATGTCTGTGTGTTGAGTAGGCTATAAATGCTAGAGACCAAGTGCCTCATTTACAATATATTGACGCATGGCAGTACAGCAAACCTTCCTGCTGTGATCCCGCGCATAAAAAAAGGGCAGGAATGCACCGTATCTACAACATATGGTACGTTCCTGTCCTTTTCCCCTGTGCTGTTGCACAATGGGCTGTCATGTGCCAACGCAAGCACCCTAGTGACATGGTGCAAGGGTGTCTGCGTTGTAGGGGGGGTTGTGCAGGAAGGGGCAACCTTCTGCACAAAAACATTCATGAGAGGTGTTTTCCTCTTTGCAGCACACACAGAAAAAGGAAAAATGAGGAGAAATAAAGGTATTTCATTGTGCCTCCCATGCCCCTCCCCTGGGGAGGCATAGGAATTTGACACATTCCCAGGTTCACGAAACCTCGTAAATCTGGCAATGCGTCAGGTTCCATAGATATTCCGTGGAAACACCTACAGCAACACCCATGGAACTCCACTTTCACGCAGAGTAATGCGTGAAAAGGCCCATATTTACAAGGCCATGAAAAGCCATGCAGGGTGACTTTACGTGGCCTTGTAAATATAGGCAGGCACACTGTGTCACCAGTGGGTCCAAAATAGTGACACACCAGCGGCGCAATGGCTTTTAAATAAGTCCCTAAATGCTTAGAAGGAGGAGAGGTGCTTGATGAATTTCTCAAAGGGTGTAAGAGTTCTTGTCCGTGTGCTTTGAAGGTCCTATGTGAGACCCTATGGCGGATCTGGAGGTAATGAAAGTGCTTGGCCTTTAAAACCTATATTCATGTTTGGTTCTTCAAAGGTTTTCAACTGGCCCTCAGTGTAGAAATCCCCAAAGCAAAAGCAAGCCCTCTCCCTCCAGATCTGGCAGGACTATGTCGCCAGGCCAAGAGTGAACTCTGTCTTAGCTATTACTTTTGTGAAGGGGGAAAGAAAAGAGGTGACACATAATCTTGGCAGCAACAAAGTCCCAAACTGCTATTATCGCTCTGGTAACGAGGGAGCGGTATATGAGACTGCCTTTCATGGTCTTGGAAACTACAGGACCTCCCCCAGCGGTCTGGCTGCAAGATTCTGGTCTGTAAAGAACCATTATTTATGCATTTCTCCTCTCAGCTGTTTAACCATGTAGCATAGTTGAGACACTTGACATTAATGTAGTTAATACGGGACTCCCAGCCCCCCTCTCTGTGGAATTTTGTGCAAATCTTGAAGGTCTATCTCGAGCATTTCCCTTCCAAGATACATGACATACAGGCAGCGTGGAGATAGGCAGTGGATAGAGGCACCGCTTAAAATAAGTACAAGATACGTTGTAGTAGGACCATCTCAAGTGCTGTGATGTACCCCACCCATGAGCGGGAGTGGTTTCTCCATGCCACCAGTAATGACTTAGGGGCCGATTCCGATCTCGGCCGGTAGGGCTCCGAATCGGATTTGGCTTTACCGGATCCGATTCGGAGCCCTATTTCCCGACCGAATCGTACGTGCGTCCGGGCGAGCGAGTACGATGCGTGCGCTCGCGAAATCTCCGACCGACGCGTTCGCAGGACCCGACCGCTTCGACCGACTCGCACGGGGACGACTCGCTCCACGCAATGGAGACGTTCCCCGGCCGGGTAAGTACGATGCGCACCTCGACCGCTCCGACCGACTCGCGCAGTCCGGCTCCAAGGAGCTGTCGGAGCCGTACTTTGGGGGTCCGTGTCGGACCCCCCTGGAAGCGTAGGTGCGCGAGTCGCACACAGGGGGACCCATGGGTCCCCCTACACGTGCATGTACGGCGCGACCCGCATCGACGCGAACACGCTGTAGGGGCGCCCTTGTTCGCGTCGTGCCCATTGAGTCAATGGGAGCCCGTGTACGCGTCGTACGACTGGCTCCCATTGACTTCAAGGAGTCCGACCGAATCGAGTCCGATGGCATACGTGCGCATCGTACTCGTTCGGTCGGGCTGCTAGGGTCCGATTCGGTCGGAAATCTCTCCGGGTCCGGCTCGGTCGGGGAGATTTCCGGCCTGAATCGGAATCGGCCCCTTAGTCTTGTGCAGGAAGTTCAACGTTGAGTTTAGGGCAGATGGAAAGGGATGGAATCAGGAGGGAGCCCAACTATTTGATAGAATGTGGTGTCCAGCAAAATAGCATTGCCCTGGATTTAGGAGTCCATTAAAGGGTTCCCTCGCACCAAGATTAGGCCTTTAGATTGGTCATGCATTGAGTTGCTCCCTTCTCTGCCTTGAGGGTGTTGAAAAGAGTGTTAAGGATAGAACGGAGCTGTGGAGCAAAACATTTATAGAAGAGTGGGGAAAGCCTGTCTGGGCCCAGGGCTTTAAATGTTTTGAGTTGAGTGATGGCCACCAAGATTTTGGTTACGGAGATGGGTTCATCGTGTTCCTTGGCAGCATCTGTGGAGAGTTAAGGTAGGGTGACTGATCTCATGAATGTATCTCTGCACTTTGGGGCCATCGGGTAGGCTGCATAGAGAGACTGATAGAAAATATAGAAGGCTCAAAGCTTGTTGTAGTGTGTGCAGCGTTGTTATTTCTGATTTTGCCACTAAGCCTACATGCTTGGTGGGCCCGTACTTGGTCAGACAGCATAGTGCCAGGTTTGTTTCCCCTGTTGTGGAAGCAGGCTCTCAGTCTAGTTCTATCTAGCTCTAGTTTGCATAACTAATTTTGAAATGCCAAGACCTTCAACCAGAGCTTATTAGATGGAGAATGTTTATGTTGGTGCTCAAGGGCTGACAGTTCTGAAGTCAACTCAGAGCTGGTCAGGTCATGCATGCCCTTAAGTCTGGCCACTTCCCGGATACAGCTTCGCCTAATGACTGCTTTTAGGGCATCCCACGCTGTGTGTTTTTCCATTCACCTGGTGTACATGAGAGTTTGGTATTCTGTAAGCTTTGTGCTGATCACGGACACCACTACTAGATCTCGAATGAGGGAATTGTTGATGTTATACCAAACAAGAGGGACGAAGGGGCAAGTTTAACGAGGTCCAGCATACATGCCCCACAGAGACAGTAAGCAAAGGAAGTATGAAGTTCCTCAGAGTCTGAGTAAAAGAATGTGGGGGTGTAGGTGAAGAAGACACCAGGGTTGGTCGTCTTACCTACAGTATAAAACAAGGGGGGAATTCCCTTGTCGGAACTAGGGCTCTCACACACCTAGCAAGCTAGGTGTCATGCTTCATCATATGAGCCTGCCCCTCGTCAGGTCGGAGGTGCAATACCTGACGGGCACCCAGTACGGGGCTCTTTGGCGGGGATCTTTTGTTCCTGCCGTTGGGTGCAGTGGGGGTGAGGGGCCTAGTGTATGTGTAGATGTGCAGTGCGTGGATTAAAACAGGTCAGTTAGTCCTAGTAATGTTTTATTCTGAGAGGTAAACTGCCTGAGTAAAAACAGGGAGAGTGGCAATGAACTAGCTGAAAGATTTCTAGCTATATATGCTCTACTCTCTACTGGTCAACATGTTTCATGCTCTTTGCGTCAGAAGGATCAAGGCATTTCATCAGGACCAAAAATAACTATCTACACGACATGATAAGTGAAAAACCTACATACCATGTACTCAAGTAGGTGCCCTAAGATGCTGACTAGGATTGCCTGCAACGGAGTCCGGCGGTCAAAATGGACACCAATGTCCATCCCGGTTCCGGCGGCAGGGTAGGTCAGGGTACGAGCGCTCGAGTGTGGGACACACATTGGTGTCCATTTTGACCGCCGGACTCCGTTGCAGGCAATCCTAGTCAGCATCTTAGGGCACCGCCGACCTGACGAGAGGCAGGCTCATATGATGAAGCATGACACCTAGCTTGCTAGGTGTGTGAGAGCCCTAGTTCCGACAAGGGAATTCCCCCCTTGTTTTATACTGTAGGTAAGACGACCAACCCTGGTGTCTTCTTCACCTACACCCACACCCCCACATTCTTTTACTCAGACTCTGAGGAACTTCATACTTCCTTTGCTTACGGAATTGTTGATGTGCCATTTGACTTGTTGCTTTCTCACCAACCCCCCTTCGAATGATGGGTCTGCGGGACTGGTCTGTGGTCGGAGAGAGTTAGGGGGAGTTGATCTACTTCCATGATAGTGTGTTCAAGCCACTTATAAAATAAAAAGAAGTTTGATCCGAGCAGACGTGCGGTGTGTTACAGAGTAGTGGGAGTAATCTACAGTGAGAAGATGGTAACTCCAAGCCCACACCTCTGATGATAACTCTGGGGTTCTGCTATGGCACTAATGTGATTTGTCTTCAGAAGCATGTGGAACAAGTTTGAGTGGTCTCCCAATTATGAGAGGACCTTCCGCAAAGGAATCGATTGTTTGTAGTGTGTCGCTCAGAAACTGTTCTCACCCAGAGTTCATGGCATCGATGAAGGCAAAACATGTGGGGCATCCCTCACAGGAGCCATTGACCGCCATCCACCAGCCTGCTTTATCTGACGTATGGTTATGTTGGGTTAACAACACGGGACAGCGAGTATGAATGCTGTGCCAGCATTTTTGGAGCAGGAGGAGGCATGGTACTGCACTAGGAATACTCAGGAACGCCGTCTGTGTGTGTCTACCCCTAGGAGATGAGTTTCTTGAAGGATACAAATATGTGCTCTGATGGAGTTAGGTTCGCCCAGGATGCCCAGGCATTTTACAGGGATTGCTGAGCTGCCTGACGTTGTAGGGGACTGCTTTCAGTTGAGTATTTGTAGTGGTCATGTCACAGTAAGGGATAGAAAGCAAGTATTTGCAAAATTGAACTAATACATGCTCCTTTTAAAGAGTGGGCTAGTTCATTTGACGTTCTAAATTTAACATTGCAAAAAGATCCAAATAATGTGAGAAATGTATTTATTGCAGCTTGCCAAAATATTTATTTAGATCCAAATCATGGCCATGATATTGTTGACCATGATATTGTTATCAATTAGCATTTGTGATAAAGTATTGTCGGAAGGAACCTGTTCACGGACCTATGGGAACCACCCCCTTACCTGGAACTGTAGTCGGAATCCCCTGGGACAGAGTCCGAGCGGTCGATGAGCCGGATAACTTTTGGTTCGGAACCTCTTTCCCACAGGAACCAGGAAGAGCGCCAAGGTCCGATAACCAATCAGGATGGGGGCGGCCAGTTGAAAAGGCGGAGCAGGAAGAGGTGCGTGGTGACGTCTGGGAACCCGGAAGGCGGAAGGAGGAGGAGTCACGAGAAACCGAGGAGACGGAGTCGGAGCGGACGCTGAGCGGAGGCGAGAAGTCCGGAGCAGTCACGAACGAAGCCGAGGAAGAAGAGGAGTGGTCGGAGGAGTGGTGGAGTCCCCCCTTCAGGAAGGACGCGCATGCCGCCGTAACTCAGGAGAGTTGCGGCCGGGACGGTGAGTGACATCGTATGCGAGTCTGGGACTCGTAGTGAAGCGGGAGTAGGGTGGGAGTACGAGGGAGGAGGGAGGACGGGCGGGAAGGAACGGGTCGAGTAAACACGGGGGGGACACTCACAGGGCACTTGAGTGAAGAGCTATTGAGCACTATTATAGGATCATAATCGTCGTTTACACTCTCCACTGGGTTCTACCTCCTCACCTTCCCCTCCCATAACAAAGGCTCATTGGAGCCTTAAATAGGAAGAAGTCTCACAACGTCCGGGCAGAGGTGGCATATTGTAGATGCTCCCTGGCATACCCCGGCCACGTTAAAAAGCACAGGGTGTGGTGATGGTTTCCAGCCCTTGGCTTTACAAAAAGAGCGGGGCGGGCAGAGTACTTACCGTCCTCTCTTATCTCTTCCCTCGAGCTTCCTGGGGGTCGGTGGACTGCGAGAACAACCCCGGCCGGGACCACAGAGAAGACGCGCCGAGGGACGTCCAGAAACCATCTAGGACCAGCGAAGAGGACGTGTTGTTCACCATAAACTCTCAATAAATACCATCATTTCCAAACCACTTAAGCCTCCTAGATTCTGTTTCCGCCCATCCCTCCTACAGGTGGTGTCAGAAGTGGGATCGGCGGAAATGGAGGCGGTTATGAAGAAGATGGTGGACAACCAGGAACAGTTGGGGAAAATCATGGAGAAGTTCCTGGCGGTTGCTGAGGAAGACCGTGAGAAGCTCCACCGAACGCTCACTGAGCAAAGCGCCACACAGGAAACAGTGATAGGGAGGTTGGCGGAAACACTGGGCCAACCAAGGGCCCATACCGCTCTTCCCTCCGTCGTGATGCAGAAATATGTGGCAGGAGAAGATCCTAATTTCTACTTCTCCAACTTTGAGCGAATGGCCAGAGCGGCAGCCTGGCCGCAGGACAAGTGGGGACAGTATTTGGGTCCATTATTATCGGGGGATTTACAAGCGGCCTACCAAGCGGCCAACCCCTTAGGCCTTACTCCTTACGAGGACGTAAAAAGGAGCATTTTGGAACGCATGGGAATCGACACTGAAACCTACAGGAACCGCCTGCGGCAGATTCGCGAGGGGCCCCAAGAAACCCCGAGAGCATTATACTACAGGGTGCGAGACTTGGCAGATCGTTGGCTACAACCCGCCAGTGCCACCAAGGACGAGATAATGGAAAAAGTATACCTAGAGCAATACCTGTCGTCCTTGCACCCGCCCATTCAAAAATGGGTTCGACAGCACACACAGCTTACCCTAGACAGAGCGGTGGAAATAGCCAGCGCCTTCAGTAGGGCACAGGACAGCCAAAAAGGGAGAGAGGATGTCCCGTGGAGACACCACGACAGAGGGGTACCCACCAGGATGGTTAGGCCCCCTCCGTCCAGAAAACCGGAGACCGTCACACTCCTCCCTGGACCCCTACCAGTCATCCCAAGGCCTTCATTCCCACAGGGTCCCCAGTGTTTTCATTGCGGAATGCACGGACATATAGCTAGAGTATGTCCACAAAAAGAAGAGCTGATGGAGGTGGGGCTGACTCGATCATATCTATGTAGATCGGGAGGCCAAGGGACCCTCCCTTATCATCGTCAGGTGTCTGTCAACGGAGAACACCGGGAGGCCCTAATAGACCCAGGGTGTCTACAAAGCGTCATTCAACCACAAGCCATCCCCGGAGGGGTACAAGACACCCACGGAATAGTAAACATTCTCTGTGTACACGGGGACCAAAAACCATATCAAACCACGGAAGTGGCCGTGCAACATGACCCCGCGGTTGAACCGGTAAAGCTCAATGTAGGTCTCATCCCTAAATTGCCCGAACCCCTAGTCCTGGGGCAGGACTACCCATATATAGAAGACCTGTTACAAGAGACCAAGACAGGTGAGGATGAATGGAGAGAAACCGCCCCCTTTGCTTTTCTCACAGACCAAGAGTGGCCTCCGACGAAACAGAAGAAAAGCAAAAGACAGAAACGACAAGACAAACGAGAATGGACACAAGTGTCTCTAACCAGAACCATGGATGAATGCCTCTGGGAACATGATCAACAGTTCCGTATAGCACAGAGAGAAGACCCTACACTAAGGGAAGCCTGGAGCAAGGCAGTAGATATAGAGGACGACCAAAACGTAGGTCCCCAATTCCTAAAAATAAAAGAGTTGTTGTATCGAAAAGGGGGGAGAGACCAAAAGCCCCAACTGTTGGTACCGGGGGGGCTTCAGGGAAAAGGTCCTCTTTCTTGCCCACAGCCATCTTCTAGGGGGTCACTTTGGGGAGGAGAAAACGGAGAAAACCATCCTTACCCGTTTCTATTGGCCTGGTATTTACCACCAAGTGAGGAAGTACTGTCGAGAGTGCCCTACTTGCCAAAGAAACAGTAGGTACAAACCCCCACCAGTACCCTTAAGGCCCCTTCCCGTTATTAAGGAGCCCTTTTCTTGGGTAGGGATGGATCTCATCGGCCCCCTGTTGCCCTCTCGTAGCGGGTGTCGATATGTTCTAGTTATAGTTGACTATGCCACACGGTTCCCAGAAGCGATAGCGTTACGTCAACCCAATACAACCCAAATAGCAAAAGCCATGATTGCCTTTTTTTTGAGGGTGGGATTCCCCAAAGAGATCATTACAGACCAGGGAACACCTTTCGTCTCCCGAATCATGAAACAGGTATGTCAACAGTTAAGGATAAAACAGATCCGCACCGCTGCCTACCATCCCCAAACAGACGGCCTCGTAGAGAGGTACAATGCCACCCTTAAGACCACTCTAAAGAAATTATTGGACTTAGAATCACGTAAATGGGAGGATATGTTGCCTCTGGCCCTTTTTGCCATAAGATGTCAACAACAAAAAAGTACAGGGTACTCTCCTTTTGAGCTTTTGTATGGGAGACAGCCCCGTACTTTGTTGGATATGACTAAGGAGGAATGGGAGGAGGAAGAGAACGGGGGCAAACCTCTCCCTGAATATGTCTGGAGATTAAAGTCCCATCTGGCCCAAATTAGAAGTATTGTAAGGACCCATGTGGAACAAGCACAGGAGTCCCAGAAGAAACAATACGATAAAAAAACCACAGAGAGAACCCTGAGTGTAGGCGACATGGTCTTGTTAATGATGCCTAGTTCGGACCATAAATTAATAGGGCAGTGGCAGGGCCCCTTTAAAATAACGGACAAAGTAACCCCTGTTACGTACCGCCTAGAACTAGATCCTCATAACAAAAAGAAAACACAGATATACCATGTGAACCTGCTCATAAAGTGGGACGGTGATAGACCTTCCTTGGTAGGAATAGCGGAAGAAGCAACCCCCTTGTTTCATCAGAGTATCGACTTTGAATTGAAACCAAACCTGAGACAAGATCTCTGTACCAAACTGTCCCCATTACAGGAAGTGTTTTCTAGGAACCCAGGGAAAACAACTCTGGTGCAACATGAGATCCATACAACCCCGGGGAAAAAGGTACGGCTACGGCCTTATAGGCTACCCGAGACTCGTAGAGGGGCCATAGGAAAGGAGATACAGCAGATGTTACACATGGGGATCATTGAACCCTCACGCAGTGAGTGGAGTTCTCCTATTGTCATAGTGCCCAAACCTGACGGATCAATCAGATTCTGCATAGACTTTAGAGAGATCAATAAAATATCCCATTTTGATGCTTACCCCTTACCCAGGGTTGACGAAATGGTTGAAAAATTAGGCAAAGCCCAATATATCAGCACCCTGGACCTATGCAAAGGCTATTGGCAGGTGCCACTCCGTGAGAAGGACAGAGAAAAAACGGCTTTCTCTACGCCCGGGGGTTTATATCACTTCCTCGTACTACCGTTTGGTTTGCACGGAGCCCCTGCCACCTTTCAGAGGCTAATGAATCACATACTGAAACCCTGCGAGGACTTCGCAGCGGCATACATTGACAACATCATTATTTACAGTGACTCGTGGGAGCAACATGTGGCCCATTTATGCAAGGTAATCCAAGCCCTAAAAGAGGGAGGGTTGACCATCAATCCCGCCAAAAGCCATCTAGCAGGACACTCTGTCAAATATCTGGGGTATCTGTTAGGAGAGGGATACATCAAGCCGCAAGAAGAAAAGGTTGCCGCAATATCACGGTTAGCATTCCCACACACAAAAAAGTACCTGCGGGCGTTTCTTGGGATCCTAGGATACTATAGGAGGTTCATACCCTCTTTCTCACAGATAGCAGCCCCCCTAACCGACCTCCTTAGAAAGGATAAAAGAACGGAAGCAGAACTCAAGAACCCATCAACCCCTGTACAACAGGCGTTCCTTAGTCTAAAAAGGACCCTGATAACTAAACCTGTGCTGCTCAGTCCCGACTACACCAAACCATTTATAATACAGACGGATGCCTCAGAATATGGCCTAGGAGCTGTCTTGTCGCAAAACGATGTGCAGGGTCAGGAGAGACCAGTAATGTATATAAGCCGCAAGCTCTACCCAAGAGAAAGAAACTATGCGGTAATCGAAAAAGAAGCTTTAGCCATCAAATGGGCTGTTGAGTCCCTCAAGTACTATCTGGATGGTCATGAATTCATGTTATTCACTGACCATGCACCCCTTGAATGGCTGGCATGTAACAAGGGGCACAACGACCGGATTTTACGTTGGTTCTTGGCGTTGCAACCGTTCCGATTCACCATTGCCCACCGCAAAGGAAGGGCACAAACCAATGCGGACTTCCTGTCTAGGTACCCGCTTGAGCCTCTCCTCGTAAACGAGGATGTTAGGGAAAGGGGATGTCAGAAGGAACCTGTTCACGGACCTATGGGAACCACCCCCTTACCTGGAACAGTAGTCGGAATCCCCTGGGACAGAGTCCGAGCGGTCGATGAGCCGGATAACTTTTGGTTCGGAACCTCTTTCCCACAGGAACCAGGAAGAGCGCCAAGGTCCGATAACCAATCAGGATGGGGGCGGCCAGTTGAAAAGGCGGAGCAGGAAGAGGTGCGTGGTGACGTCTGGGAACCCGGAAGGCGGAAGGAGGAGGAGTCACGAGAAACCGAGGAGACGGAGTCGGAGCGGACGCTGAGCGGAGGCGAGAAGTCCGGAGCAGTCACGAACGACGCCGAGGAAGAAGAGGAGTGGTCGGAGGAGTGGTGGAGTCCCCCCTTCAGGAAGGACGTGCATGCCGCCGTAACTCAGGAGAGTTGCGGCCGGGACGGTGAGTGACATCGTATGCGAGTCTGGGACTCGTAGTGAAGCGGGAGTAGGGTGGGAGTACGAGGGAGGAGGGAGGACGGGCGGGAAGGAACGGGTCGAGTAAACACGGGGGGGACACTCACAGGGCACTTGAGTGAAGAGCTATTGAGCACTATTATAGGATCATAATCGTCGTTTCCACTCTCCACTGGGTTCTACCTCCTCACCTTCCCCTCCCATAACAAAGGCTCATTGGAGCCTTAAATAGGAAGAAGTCTCACAACGTCCGGGCAGAGGTGGCATATTGGAGATGCTCCCTGGCATACCCCGGCCACGTTAAAATGCACAGGGTGTGGTGATGGTTTCCAGCCCTTGGCTTTACAAAAAGAGCGGGGCGGGCAGAGTACTTACCGTCCTCTCTTATCTCTTCCCTCGAGCTTCCTGGGGGTCGGTGGACTGCGAGAACAACCCCGGCCGGGACCACAGAGAAGACGCGCCGAGGGACGTCCAGAAACCATCTAGGACCAGCGCAGAGGACGTGTTGTTCACCATAAACTCTCAATAAATACCATCATTTCCAAACCACTTAAGCCTCCTAGATTCTGTTTCCGCCCATCCCTCCTACAAGTATCCACTAGTGTTGGACTTTTTGCCTTCACCCTCCTGTTTTCTGAACCCGTTTATGATGGCTTTTAGGACTCTGCTCACTTTACCACTGCTCAGAAGTGCTAACATGCTTGTGCTCTATCCTTTAAACAAGGGAAAATTGGCTTGTACCCAATTGACATATTTAATTTACTTGTAAGTCCATAGTAAAATGGTACCCAGGGTACACAGGGTCTGTTAATAAAATGCTACTAATGGGGTGGCGTGGTGAGCCAAAGAATGATAGATTTAACCCAGATCTCTTGACTGGGGGTGAATGTTTTGAATTGTTCTGCATTCCGTCCATCAATTGTGTGTCTTTTGCTTTCTCGCCCTAAGTGCGCCGGGTATGCCCAGACATGGGTCCCGGGCTCACTGTGCCACTGGATTCAAGCTATCCTGGCTGATGAGGGGTGAAACCCGAAACCGGTCCTAGGATGCTTGTTTCCGGTCCAGGGAGGACCTGGCTTGGCAGTTCGGGCTGGACTGTTCCCATGAGGCACAGGGTCAAGACTGATTTGCATATGGCCAGGTCTAAACTGGGGTGGCATGGTGAGCAATAGAATGATGGATTTAACCAAGATCTCTTGACTGGGGGTGAATGTTTTGATTTGTTCTGCATTCCGTCCATCAATTGTGTGTCTTTTGTTTTCTCGCCCTAAGTGCGACGGGTATGCCCAGCCGTGGGTCCCGGGCTCACTGTGCCACTGGATACAAGCTATCCTGGCTGATGAGGGGTGAAACCCCGAAACCGGTCCTAGGATGCTTGTTTCTGGTCCATGGAGGACCTGGCTTGGCAGTTCGGGCTGGACTGTTCCCATGAGGCACAGGGTCAAGACTGATTTGCATATGGCCAGGTCTAAACTGGGGTGGCATGGTGAGCAAAAGAACGATGGATTTAACCCAGATCTCTTGACTGGGGGTGAATGTTTTGATTTGTTCTGCATTCCGTCCATCAATTGTGTGTCTTTTGCTTTCTCGCACTAATGGGCCTGCAGCACTGATTGTGCCACCCACCTAAGTAGCCCTGTAAAACATGTCTCATGCCTGCCATTGCAGCCTCTGTGTGCAGTTTTAAACTGCCATTTTGATCAGAGAGAAGAAACCTATTGCCAGGGCCAAACCTTCCTTTTTACAACATATAGGTCACCCCTAGGGTAGGCCCCGAACAGGACAGTAGGCAGGGTGCAGTGTATTTACAAAGTTGGACATGTACTTTAAGGTTTTACATGTTCCTGCAGTGAAAATATCTTACATTCGATTTTCACTGCTTATCTCTCCCATAGGATAACATTGGGTTTCATTATTACATTTAATAAGTGATAACTTTCAAAATAGAGGCAGTTAGACAGCTTGGTTTTGGTGTCTAAATAATTGTAATTAAAAGTCTTCTTTAATGAGTAAACTGGATTTTTAGTCACAATTCTGAAAATGCCACTGTTAGAAAGTTGACATTTTCGTGTCCTAACTATTTGATGCCTGCATTGTGTCCCTGGGTCAACCGACTAGGTGTAGCTGGCAGACCTGGGAAGATATGTGTTGGCAAGATGGGCCACTCTGGCTTAACGAGGGGGAAGAGCTGTCATCTACCACACTTGCACATCACAAAGGGTATGCCTGGACATACTCAAAAAGAATTTGTCACTAGTCTTTTATTTCCCAAGACATGCTGGGGCCAGGGCAGGCAGGAAGGGGATGACTGGCACCTCAGGGGGGTGGAAACCTTCAGAACCTTCTCCTACTTCAAAGACACCAGGGCCCATATTTATCAAGGGTGGTTGTCACCCTTGAGCCATGCAAGGGGGCGCAAGGGTGAAGCAAAACTTAGAATGATATTAACCAATCCACGCAAGGACTCCCTGCATGGCCCTGTATGGCTTGGTAAATGTGGAGAAACACAAGGGGCAGTGCAAATCTCTGCCTTGCATTACTCTGCCCCAGGGAGGCATTACATGGGTGGACATGGGGTGTTCGTAAGCATCAACCAATGTATTTTATTGCAATACCAGATTTCCCATTAGTGATAGACCTGGAAATGCGTCAAAATGCTACAACTCCCTACGGGAGGCATAACTAGGAGATATATACGTATTTCTCTTTGTTTCTTCCTCTTTCTACGTGTGCTGCATTCTGATACGATCTGGAGCTAATCTCACGCAAAGAAGGTAGTTGGAGCCAACTAAGGATGTGGAGTACAACAGGACAACGTGTAGGAAAGAACCTACTACAAGTAATGATGAAGAGCATCAAAATTCATGAAACACAAGGAAAAGAAACCAGTCAAGCGCGCCTCTTTGCCCCACCAGTGTCCACTACACCGGACAGCCCTGACCAGGCGTGCTGTAAAGTCATCTCTGCGTCTACACCACCTGGTAATCCACAGCAGAAGAAGAATTGTCTCAACCAGTGCCTACGTGCCACTTCAAATGACTACAGGGCATCCAGAACCAAGGTATTCAGTGACTGTCTTTGCTTTTGCGAGGTGCGAGGTGTTTCCGTTTTACTTAAAAGTTTGGTATGCGAGTACAACATTCTGGTCAGTATTCTACTACCCTTTCACTTGGATGTGTGACATTGTTAAACTTAGCGCACCTTCGTACTGGCGCTGCACTGGAGTGTTCATTATTTGTGCCTATTATAAGTACTGGCGTGTTCATAGTACGAAGGGTGGACCGATTTTCAAAATCGCCGTGTACACTGACTCCAAAGGGAAGATTTCATCCCTTTTAAAATGTTTGTTGCAGTCCCTACTACGAGTGCTGTTAAGGATGACAGTTGCATTTTGATTTCAAATTCAAGCACAGCTCGCGCACCTTACCGTGTTATTGGTGTCGCGTGGAGCCTCTCCAGAGCCCTTCATGACGTGCAAAGTTCTTCAATGCTGCCTATGACGTTTTGCAACAGGAGCGCGCCGTGAGCCACTCGGCGTACGTCTCCTGTGTGTCCCGCCATCTTGGAGTTGGCGGTTGCAGGCTCTTTACTTTGCCGGATATCGTGCTTTTAATGTGCCCTCTGGTAACCTGCCAACCATTGTCCTCCCAATAAAGTTTCAAAAGGTTCAATGACGGAGCGTCCCTTCTCTTCATGGTTTTGGCTGCGGTACTTTTCAAGTCTGTTCTCCTCGTCAGTTGCAACATCGTAGTTATTCACTACTAAGATGTTACTTCACATGAACTCTTCAAATGATGCGATGCGGTCAGTGACTCTCCTTACTTCTTGCACGTCTACAAGAGCTGTCTCACGCCTCGCCTGTCTGTCATCCTGTATTTCAGGGATGTTTTTAACTGTGTCATAGCTTTCTTTGGAAGTGCTCTTGGGAGAATTGGAATGCTTGTCCCAATAGATCGCAGTGACAGGCACACCTTTGGTTTTAAAAAAAAGAATACAAGTTTGTTGAGCTTGTCTAAAAGTTTTAATGCAAATCCGTCTTCATTTACAGGGAAAAGAGACTTGAATTTTGAGTGACTTGTGATTGCTATATGCCTACATTGTTGTTTGAAATTTCACATGTACGTGTTATGTTGGCATTAGATCTCTGATGTTTTTCTTTATGACATTGTTATCCCTGCCCAAGGGTTAGGGGTGGGTTTCAGTCCCATGTCCCTGTACTTCAGACATTGTTATCCCTACTTAGGGGATGGGAGTGGGTCCTAGTCCCATTTCTCTTTTTCACGTATGTTTGGTTTACAAATGTAGAATCCCAACCAAGGGGATGGGAGTGGGTCTTAGTCCCATGTCTTAGGTTCACGCATTGTCTTATGTTTTATCCCTGTCTTTGGGATGGGAGTGGGTTCATGTCCCATTTCTCTTCTTTACGTATTGGTTACTTGTGGTATGGGTTTCAGTCCCATTTCTCTTCTTTATGTATTTGTTACTAGTGGTATGGGTTTTAGTCCCATTTCCTTGTGTGCGTGTGCCACACTGTACTGCATTTGTATTTAATGATGCTGTACATGTCCTTGGGTATTAGTCCCTTGTGACACTAGTTGTTACGCTCCATGTTTTTCGAGTTATGTCATTCCTTACAGTGGGTTTGATGTACATCCTTTCGTCTGGATGTCTGTGTTTGGGTGTCAGTCCAAGTTACACCTTTGAACTTCTTGTTATGTTTGTGGTGTATAAGTCGCCCTGCTCTTCCCTCAGTGCATTTGCGTCGTTTCTGTTGTGTCGACGTATTGTGTGCGTTTGACACACTGTGCTGCTTTCTGCTGCACAAAGTTCTTGGGTGCCAGTCCCATGCAACGTTACATGTACATTTTGGGTGTCAGTCCCATGCAACGTCATGTTACATTTTGGGTGTCAGTCCCAGGTGCTGCTTTCTGCTGCACAAAGTTCTTGGGTGTAAGTCCCATGCAACGTCATTTGTTACATTTTGGGTGTCAGTCCCATGCTATTTTTGTTTTTCACTTTACTCGTTACATGTCTTGCTCACTTGTGTGTGTGTGAGCTCTTATTATGCTATATACTTTATTTGTTTACTATTAAAGGAAGAGGATGGGTATAGTGCATGTGCATTTCTATTCTTCCATTCTTCTTTCTTTCTTTGTACTTTTGTTTTCCCTCTCGTGATGTGTCACTCCTTACATCCCTGGGTTAATGGTTGGTTAAACTACATGTGTACATTATTGTGTATAGTTGTTTTCATTTTTAGTTTGGTTCTTTTTATTGTTCAGTATAAAAGGGATAGGATATGTAGTATCCTCATGCAATGTTTATATGTTCCCTTTCACCCTGCTCTATGCTGCTCAGCAAGTGTGAGTGTTCCGTGTAGAATGTTAGTGTGAGTGGAATGCCTGGGTGCTTTTGTGGATGGTTGAATGACAGTTGAAGATGGGCTGAGCAGCAGAGAGGCTGCTCCTGGTGGGGCTTGTTGTACCTTCCTATAACCTCTACCTATGGACATAATAAACTACATCAACTACAACTCGGCTACGTCTACTTTGTATGCTGTACACGTGGGGCCAGCACACTACATCAGTCCAAGCTACTTTGTAGTCTAAAGTCTCTCCATGACAGTCTGCAATGACTCTCCATTTAAAGTGTTCCCCTCAGTTGTCTCACTGCGGACCTTTGCCTTCAGGAGCCCCTCAGTTTCCATGGGTTATCTCTTCTTAAAAGAAATGGCAGGTTAGTTTCATGCTAGTGGATCTACTGACACCTACCAACCCCAACGAATTATACCTCAAGCCCTCTACCTCAGCTCAGGGTGTTAGGATATGCTGAACTCCCTCACTTACATGTCAAGCTGTGACCTGTCAGTTTCACATTCACGTTCAGCTTCTCCTGCTCATCTTTCTACAGCATCTCTTCTTCACTTTGACTACACCAAAGACTCCCATCTCCTGTCTACTCATATCATTCAAGCCAGTGGACTTTGCATCCCCTTCAGAATCCCCTCACACTGTAGATGGGATTTGCAGCTGGGGCACTACATACAGACCTTAGGAATAGTTTGTATTGGCTGGTAAACATTTCAGTTCCAAAATTGTACTAGTTGGCAAGAGCTCAGGTCAGTTGGAGCTCCTTTAAACTCATGCCGCCTTGGTTGGTTGTTGCTTGAAAAAATGATGCAGTGCATGAAGGTCAGGGCACAGAGGCCCTGCTCGGTCACCAGTCACTGGTAGAAATGATGCAGTTCGTGAAGTTTGGGCATTTGTCCCATCCATGTAAGCTATTGTTTGAAGAAATTATGGGTGGCCCACACAAACCACGCAACAGACCACGCGATGTTGTCTTCACCTGAACAAACGATGAGGCAATTTATGATTCAAGTCAACATACAGGCTCTCATGATTGTTGGGTCAGAGTAGGAGTTGGGGATGCACAGATCAAGCACACAAGCATCGCCTGAACATCAGATGGAGAACAGGATGGATGCAGGACTGGCATAATTATCAGGCACAAAACAGGATGAAGTACATCTGCATCACAGTATTCAAAGGCTAGCTGAGCAGTACTTCACAGCACCCAGTCTAAGTAGGTTCCACTTCGTCAATCTCCTTGAGATAGATGCTCATGCTGAGGTCAGTCTTTGGCTGAACAAGCAGGTTCTTTCCACGTAGGACAGTCTGCCTCGTAGTTTCTTCATCAGCAGAATCTGTAAAGTTGCTTCTCAGCTCCAAGAATGTAAAACTTACCTCAAAAAAGTGTGGGACATCCACACATTTTGCCTCTGGCCCTCCTCTTCATCTACACTATTGTGCGGTTTTCTGTAAGGGAAACGGTGAACCCTGGATGTGCTGGACAGGCCGGCTAATATCTACTCCTGGGAACAGTTGACGTTTAGATATATATTGTCTGTCAACTCCATGGCAAAGGTTTGGTTTTAATACTGTTACCATCTGTTTGTGGACTGCAGGCAGACAGATCCATCTCTCAGCTCAAAGCAGTTCGAGGTGGATGGGAGCTCTAGTCTTTCTATGGAATGTGTGTCCTATGCAAGGTTTACAGGTCGCAGTTGTTGTCCAAATGTAGCTTTCTCACCAGGTCATGATTCAAGGCCAGAGACTTCCAAGAGAATTCCAGTGAGAGAGGGAAATCTAAAGAGGACTGATGGGGTTTAAGCTGGAAAAGGGTAGAAGGTTTGCTGAGACTCCCACATTATGAAGCACAGCTAAAATGTAACACCTACATAGCCACTAGGGCAAGCTACATAGGCATAAGAGTGATCTCCGATATGGGTACACCTACTCACAAGTACTCAGCACTAACAAACGTACTCATGCGCTACACCATCTCAAAAACAATACTGTGCTGAACACAACATACTCCAAAATATTTACTAGTGAGAGCCAGTATCAGTCTTTCACTGTATTTCAGGTAAGGCAACCCATATCTCACTCCCATAATCAGCTGCTGCCAATCATTAGAAGTGTCAAGCCCTGGTCCTGGGTTTGATAGTCTTGCACCCTGGAAGGGAAGGCACTTTGGATAGTCCCCAATACACCCTGTTTGAGAACAACACACCATAATTATGCAGAGCACTCCTCGAGAGATGCATGACGTGTATCAGAAAAAATATCGAGTCTGTCAGATTGACAAAAGGATGAGCAGGTTATCACTTGAATACCATGCCAAGGGCCTTACAACCTACAGCATCCAATATTAGCTAGAAACAGAAGTCACAAAATGTCGAGATTCCAATAAAAACATCGAGAGCATCTACACACTAATAATGGCGAATAAGCAACGTGTAGGAAGGCAAAGATCATAAATTGCTTAAATCTGCATCACGCATGTAGAAAAGAATGCACTCATGGAGGCAAAAGGTATTTTTGCATAATTTATGGAGCCAGCATCCAAAGTGGGGAACGTACGTGTTTTCATGTGAAAATTAGTGGTGCTTGAAAGTAATGGGAGAATAAAAACTGGACTTTACTAGCATTGGGGGCAACTAATCAGAAGAGAGTAGATTGGAATATAAGAATTACAGTTACGGATATTGATAGTTTAGAGATAGGATAGGGTTCGGTTTGTTACGGTAAGCATCAATTGACAGTGCAGTGTTATAGCTAATTTAAAGGTTAGGGAATTCGTTAGTGCTAGGCTTAGGAGGAGAGTTGGGCTAGTGTTAGGTTGAAGTTATGAGTAAGGGGAGAATTAGGTAACCATTGGGAAAATACTTTTTAACGACGTTCCTGTGGCGCAATGCATTGCTCAATATTTACAAAATGGTGTTAAGCCACTTTGTAAATATGGTACACTTTCTCACAGGTATCTGCATGAAAGGAGCATGCAATGGGTGTTGCTGTGGGCGTTCCAGTGCAACACCTATTGCTTTTTGACGCTGCCTCAGGTTTACAAGGATCTGTAAATCAGAGTCAGTGCCAAAAACTAACGCCATTCAAGAGTAGGCGTTAGAATGGCGAAATGAGGAGAAATACTTTTATTTCTCCTCGATTTTGCTTTTTCTATGTGTGCTGCAGAATAACGACATTACTGATTGGTTATGTGCAGGAAGGTGTCTCTTCCTGCATATAAACAGTCATTAAAGAATGACGATTTTCTAGTTTCTGTGTGTCCTGCATTCTGCACCACACATGGAAGTAACAAATCGCCATTATTGATTGTTTATGTGCTGGAAGAGGCACCATCCTGCACATAAACAATCATTCAACAAACAATCAGCAAACAAGCGCAGTTCCGCGCTCTGACATTTCATTGTACATATGTCACTTCGTGTTCGGTATAGGAATAGGGAAATGATGGGTCATATGTACAATGAAAAATGTCGGAGCGCGAAGCTGCACCAAATTTTGCAGCGCCGCGCTCCGACATTTCCAAAATGCAGTGATGCACCGCATTTACAACAATACGGCGCACCCCTGTGTTTTTCCTAGCACTGGAGCTAAAAATATCTGACTGCGGCCAACGCAGGCCACCTTGCACCATAGTGCAAGGGTTCCTGCGTTGCAGGGAATGATTGCTTATGTGCAGGAAGGTGTTCCTTCCTGCACATAAACAATCAATAATGGTGATTGGTTACTTCTATGTGCTGCAGAATGCAGCACAAATAGAACTTGCAAATCGTCATTATTTAATGATTGTTTATGTGCAGAAAGGGACATCTTCCGGCACATAAACAAATATTAATGGCATTTTGCTCTTTCTATGTGTGCTGCAGATTGCAGCACATATAGAAAAAACAAAACCGGGGAGAAACAAAAGTATTTCTCCTTGTTTCACCATTCTAACGCCTGATCTTGCATGGCGCTAGTTTTTGGCGCTGCCTCAGATTTACAGATCCTTGTAAATCTGGGGCAGCATCAAAAAGCAATGGGTGTTGCGGTGGAACCCAAGGGTACCATATTTACAAAGCGGCGTTAAGCCACAAAAAGTGGCTTAACCCCACTTTGTAAGTATGGAGCAGGGCATTGCGCCACAGGAACGTTGCTAAAAGTGACGTTCCTGTGGTGCAGTGCCCTTGTAAATATGCCAGAGAAGTTCCATTATTACGGTTAGGGTGAGTCGTAGTTTAGGTATAGTAGGGATAGAAGGTAGTGGAGGCTGATGGATAGTTCATAGGAGAACTAACTGCAAAAGGGCAGGGTTAAGTATATGAGGTATAAACCCACTATCATGCATGTATTATATCACATGACAATAATATTGCATTGATTATATACACCTTACTACTAGATTACAATTTAAGTATTGGTAAGCAGATATGGAGGTAAAAGTAGTACTTATGTACCTACCATGACGATAGAGTGGTAGGTGATATGGGGGAGGAAATATTATTGAAGATCAATATTACTGATGTTGGTATACTATCCTACAATAAGTTATGGATAGGTTTCAGGAAGGTTCAGTGTGTCTACTGCCTTTAAAAAAAGTGAGAAAAGTAAAGCTGAGATTTACCTCAGGTTTGCCAAAACATAAAGGAATGACATTTTGGGAAAATAAAGATAGGAGCCCAAGAATTTCAACAAAATGTTTTAAATGCTGAGTGTAACTCAAAACTGATTATCTTACTGAAAAACCTTATGGAACTCAAAGTGGGCACCAATACTATATTGCTTGCTGTGTACATTTGCAGTTTTAGCTCCTTTTTTTTTGCTTGGGTTTTACCTCCAAGGGAGTGCTTAGGGATTAGTTGCCTGTGATGAAGCATGATTTTTGAAAAATAATCCTGCTTGATCAAATCTGCTCATATTTGTGTTATTAACTAAACAAATGACCAATGGTGTGAAAACTATTAACATGAGTGGCTTTTTAGAAGATTACGTGAAAATGTGCAAAACAAAGCACAACACGTTAAGTAATAAATGTAGCATTAGATATGCAGAAAGCATGAATAATATAAAGTTATTATATGGACTAAAACATTATGAGAGAGACTTGAATAAAATGCTGCATTATAAATATTTCAGAGAAAATATGAAATAATAATAACAAGAATGCTTATGGAAAATGTTTCGTGAAATGCTTATTTTCCTATCTTTATAACATGATAGAGACATAATTATTATTAATAAGTCTAATTAGACTGTGCTTATGAATTTTAACAGAATAAGGAATCTTTGCCATAACTAAATTCCTTATGTATTTTCTTTATATTTCCTTTATAATGGAGTGTGTTTTATTCCTTAGGAAAACTGTCGGTTTGCGGTTTGTGGTTTTTCTATGAAGGCCTCAAAACTTTGCTGGAGTGATTTTCTTTCTTAAAATGTAGGCTGCAGTAGAATGTATTTTGTCCTTCACTAGTTTTGAAATGCTGTTTTGTTTATTTAGTTGTGCACAAAGTAATCTCTAGGAATTTCCTCTCTGTGCTAAATGTTTATCCTTCTATGAATGATTTTGTCGGCAAATGTTGCAAGCTAATGTGGGGTGTGCACGAGTACGTCGATAAAAGTTGCAAGATTCTTTTCCTGCTTCCGAGGAAGGATGACATCTTTCATATTAACAATGGACTGTTTAAAGAAACCTGGATGAGCTGGATGGGATGATGATCACCTCATTTTGAAAGCCGATGAGATCGTGAAGAATTTGTAAATGTAACTTTAGAGGGGTTGACATTTGACATTTGGGGTATAACTATTACTGTAAGAACAAATTTGGTAGTAGCGGTTTCTATGAGAAGAGAGGCCCTTGCTGTCGTACTCTCTATGCTACTCTGGCTGGCTATCTTTGCAATTTTCCTGAACAAGACTGTCCTGAGAACTTTGCACTTCATCTGCTGGTGAAGTTGCTCTAGCTATACCCATTCGGCCGAAGGGTTGGCTATTTTCTGACTTTTGCACGCTGTGCATTTGTAAAATCTTGATGTGGGTTCCTATGAAATCTGAATTGCACATTTATATTGCAATGATTTTTCTCTTTTGTCTCTCTCTCTCTTCCCTCTCATTTGTTATTGATCTGATGTGTTTTGATTATGCATGGTTTCTTTATTGTGAATTACCTGTATTGGTGTATAACGGAGTTTGAAAATACCAATGTACTTGTGTAATTGACCATCCAGACATTTTGGTATATAGATAAAGGTATCTTGATAAGTAATACTGAGTCTGTCATTACTAGTGTACATTATGACAAATGTATGACGACAAAACTATTTAGTTAGGCTATTTCCTCATCGTAGGTCCTCAAGAAGGTAATGGTATCCATCTCATGTTTGCTTAGTCCCTATCAGCTCTACAAAAAGATCTATCGGAGGACCTAATATCTATGTGCACCCAAACCTTGTATTTAGAGAAATAGTAAACTGATCATTGGTAATAAAATTACACTGTTTCCGCTGGATCAGTTTCTGGTAGTTGCATCGGATGGTTAGTTTTGGACTGAATTATATTAGGAAAAATGAGACGGAATTTAGGAACAGACATTTGTGAACTACGTACCTTTATGTTTTATGTTGTGGTCCTTCGTTGACCTTAATGGAAGTAACAGGTCTGCCGTTGGCCTAAGATCCCGGGATAAGCCCAAGGGCAGTCTTAGTGTGGCATACACTAAGAATATGTGCATTGTCTGGTGTTGATGCAGTATTGAGCAATAGCCGTATTGTCAGTACTTGCACAGGGAATCTTGAGAAAGTGAAGGATAGTGAGAGCATATTTGGGTCACTTCAGAAAGCACATCTGGGGAAGTCCTGAAAGTTGTTCACTTGAAAAAGGGTAAAAAAAACTACTGGTCGAGGTTTTGCTGAAGAGAAGAGAATTCTTAGAGCATATGATTCTATGGTTTCTTTTAGTGGAGCAGACAAGCAGTTTTTATGTAGTTTTGTCCTGTTAAAGACTTTGAAAAGATTCTGACGTTGTTTTGTAAAGGGAGGGTCAGTTGGAGGAGTTAAACTGACGTTGTCACCAAGTGCCGCACTGGTATTGGTCAGTTAGTGTAATCGTCACAGAGTGCCGCGCTGGTATTGGTTGGTTGGTGTGAGTTGTGCTGAGATTGGACAGGGTAGCGTGATTAGTTTTAATTGGTAGCAGAGAATCATAACACGGAAGGAGTATTGTTAGATTTATACTTACATAGTTTAGCAATAGTGTAGAGAATTATGAAGTTATTAAAATTGTTGAAGGCTTTATTTAGTAAAGATGAATACCTATTAGGGAAGGAATTCCTGTAGCTCCTGAAGGAACGCCTGCTTCATTTATGTCTTTAGAAAGGGGCTATCATACGTGTACGTGGTTAGAAAATTGAATGAAATATACAGAGCAAGATGGTGATTTGGCATTTCGAGAAAATGATACTTTTAATCCTACTGTCTTAGAGAATTTAAGGAGACAAATGAATAATTTGAGACCTAATCCTAGACCTATGCAGTATGAGGCTCTTGAGGAATGGGAACACGAGGCATACAAGAGTAAAAGATATAGATATCAGACCAGATATAAGAATACTGTGAGTAGATATTCTGAAGCAAAATGGGACGCTGAAAAGAAATTATGGAAAAGAGACATAGCCGAAGGAACAAGGATGTTTCCAGTTATGGTGGCTGAGACTAGAGAATCAGAAAATTGTAAGAGGAAGAATGTTGAGGAACATAGGAACAGAAATATTGAGTATACTGGAGAAGCTGATGATATAGATGATGAATTCTTAAATGAATTCTTAAATGAATTACTGATGAATAGACCTCCACCTTATCAAGAAGAACAAAATAGGGTAGAGACAAGTGCTTTACTGAGTGCTCCGTTAGTTCAAATAGGAGTGTCTCAAGAGAAAACTTCAGCGAGTGTGAGTCAGAGTCAAAATATAGTTAGAGAAGATTTGTCTAGAATGAATACATCATTGAATCCAGATGTTTAGTCAGTTCCAGTGACTATTGGTCCGATTGTTCTATTATACAATAATGGACAAGGAGTCTCTCGAGTACATGCTTTGACAGTGCCAGATAGAAACATGAGTGGGAATCATTCAGTCTACAGGAGTGAGACTAATCAACGATTAATTGAAAATACTGGGAAAAATGTGAGTGTATAATCAGAACAGTTGATTAACATTTCGGAAAGGTTTGTTGAAACGCCAAAGCAAAGTATAAATATAGATCCAAAGAGATTATTACAGATTGAGGAAAAATTGACGCCTACATCAGGATCAAGACGTGGAGCGACTGAAAATATTCAGAAATCATTGGGTCCTTCACCAGAAGAATTAGATGAGTGGATAAAAGAAATAGCGCCTGGTTGTAGTGTTCAGAATAATAATTCAAGTGTTGATATGAGTAAATTAAAAGCAGATCTGGGTGAAATGATTTTAGGTACGATTAGTCCAGAGAGATTAGGAAAATATCAGGATCAGCAGTTGCTATCTATGTGTAAGAATATTACCATGAGAGCGAGAAACCTTCATGAAAAATTTGCAGAAATTGCACAAACATATAGAGTTGACATAGAGAAGTCTAAAGCTCTGAAAAAAACATATAGATTAGATTTCAGTGATAGAGATTTAGAGAGTTTGAATGTTTCAGGTAAAATATTGCAGATTAAGGAATTAATAAGTACCTTGAGACAATGGGGTGAATTAGATAGATGGAAAGGAAGATGGGCTAAAAAGAAAGAAGCTACAACAGAGACTTCAGTGGTCTTACCATTGTATCCTATGAGAGAGTCAGAAGCAGAAGAAGCTGATGTTAAAGTATATCCGATGAGAGAAGTACCAGGAGGTGGGTTTGTCCATGTCCCTTGGTCGAGGCAGGATATATTGTCATTTACAAATGATTCCCCAAGATTGAGAGAAAAACCAGTGGAGTGGTACAAACAGGTAGAGAGGTTTGTGAAAGTTTCGAAGGTTTTGTGGAAGAATTTGGATGGCTTGTTTGATATTGTGGTTCCAGCTGATTTGTGGGTTGAATGTAAAATTGCTGTAGATTGGCGGAAAGAAGAATATCCAAGAGATCCAAAAACAGGATCACCTTCTGAAGAAGTGATGAAAAAATATAATCAGGCTATTACCTATTTGAAGGGGAAAATTTCGCCAAAAGAAACAGATTGGGTGAGAATAGACAGGACTACTCAAGAATTGAAAGAATCAGTGCATGCATACTATGAAATACTTTTACAGGTGTTTAAACAGTATAGTGGAATTGAGAACATTACTGAAAAGGATATGGGACATTTTGTGTACAGATTTGTGTATGGTCTGAGACCAGAAATTAGTGCTATGATTCAGCAGCATTTGATCTGTTGGCAAAGTAAGACTAGTGATGAGATTCTTTGGTTTGCAAAATATTGGGTGATGACATTGAAACGAAACATAAAAAGTTAAAGAAGGAATTGATGTTGGTTCAGATGAAAGCAGCAAACAAAGGAGGATTTATAAATGCAGATTTTGCTGAAGTTTATCAAGGTAATGGTCCGACTACTACTGGAATGAGAGGTGTAGTGCCGAATGAAAATACTGTGACGAATTTGATACCACAAGGAAGAGGTAGAGGTAATAGAGATGATTTGAAGAAGAAATGTCCTTGTCACGCATGCGGAAAATTGGGGCATTGGAGGCGCGAGTGTAGGAGTTTGCTAAACACAGGTGATACAGGTGTAATTGGTATGAAGACGCGCTAGCCCAGGTAGTGCTTGTCCAAAGTTTTACTTGTGTTTTACCTGCTTTTATACGATATAACTGTGCCGAGCGCTTTTATTCCTATGATATTGCTGCGCTACTCATTAGGCACACCGAAGCTTCCTCCTGGCCGGTTCTGCCATCAAACTCCTGCACGCTCTCACGTGGTCTAGCGACCTTGGGGGTGTCAGCTGCTGCACAGCAGGGCTGATTGGCGGGGAGGGGCCAGGGGTCACGAGAGCTTTTAAAACCGCACGCTGGAGCGGACGCGCAGTGTAAGAAGACGCGCTAGCCCAGGTAGTGCTTGTCCAAAGTTTTACTTGTGTTTTACCTGCTTTTATACGATATAACTGCGCCGAGCGCTTTTATTCCTATGATATTGCTGCGCTACTCATTAGGCACATCGAAGCTTCCTCCCGGCCGGTTCTGCCCTCAAACTCCCGCACGCTCTCACGTGGTCTAGCGACCTTGGGGGTGTCAGCTGCTGCACAGCAGGGCTGATTGGCGGGGAGGGGCCAGGGGTCACAAGAGCTTTTATAACCGCACGCTGGAGCGGACGCGCAGTGTAAGAAGACGCGCTAGCCCAGGTAGTGCTTGTCCAAAGTTTTACTTGTGTTTTACCTGCTTTTATACGATATAACTGCGCCAATCACTTTTATTCCTATGATATTGCTGCGCTACTCATTAGGCACACCGAAGCTTCCTCCTGGCCGGTTCTGCCCTCAAACTCCCGCACGCTCTCACGTGGTCTAGCGACCTTGGGGGTGTCAGCTGCTGCACAGCAGGGCTGATTGGCGGGGAGGGGCCAGGGGTCACGAGAGCTTTTAAAACTGCACGCTGGAGCGGTCGCGCAGCGGACGCGCGCAGTGGGCGCGCCGCTGGCGCGCGCCTAAGGCAAGCCCATCTGCGCCCGTCCGCGCCCGAACGGGTCCAGGGGACAGGATCCCTGGCCTGTTACAGGTTTATTCAGGGGACGAACTTAGATCCCTCGATCTCAGGTCCAGCCCCCTAAAATGGGAGACAATAAATATACTCCAGAGAGTAGGCCTCCTCATCTCACAGGGGGAAAAGTCACCTAGTCCCATTCCTGTGCACACTCCGAGCCATCACAATTTTGGCAATAGCAATAGTAATAACCTGAAACTCTCTGCCCTGAACACACGCTCCCTACAGAAACATGCCCCTGAGACCTTCACCCTCCTACAAAATGATAACCCCGACATACTGGCCCTGACTGAAACATGGCTTGATGAGGATTCTGGTCCCACCATAACAGCATCACTCCCTGACGGGTATGATGCCATCTGGCATAACAGGTCAGCAGGTAAAAGAGGAGGGGGGGTGGCGCTTCTGTATAAAAATCACCTGAGAATTGAGAAGTTATCAGGAGAAAATCTGGAAGGAGCGGACATCTTAATAAGTAAATTATGTCTTGGCTCCTCCAGCATTGTAATCATGGTAGTCTACCGCCCACCTAAATGCCCCCCACGTTTCGTGGATCTCCTCACCAAATGTGTCACCAATCTTCGATCACGTTTCCAACAACTGTTGGTGGTGGGAGACTTTAACTACCACTGGGACCAACTACCTAGAGGCGCACAGGCCCAACACCTAGAGGAGACGCTCACTACCCTTGAGCTTAAACAGCTAGTAATGACCCCGACACATGAGAAAGGACACACCCTTGATCTGGTCTGGACTACCCTCCCGTCTGTGAACCTAGTGGAGACCCTCCCTTGTGCGTGGTCAGACCACTATTTGATCAATTTTCTACTCCCCCTAGCTAGGTACGAGGGACGCCCACCTACCAACTGGAAACTAGTCCGAAGCTGGACAAAAATCGAAGGCCCCATACTAGAAAATACACTTAGAGAAAAACCCCTCAGGAGGCCAGAGACAGCAGATATTGAAGAGTGGACTGAATCTATCTCTAGCCAGCTATTATTTGCCATCAATAAATTAGCCCCTGTCAAGAAAATAAGAATTGGTAACAAAGGCAAGGGAGCACCCTGGTTCACGGAGGAGCTTAGGGCTCTGAAATGCACGCTCCGCCACCACGAACGACGGTGGCGTAAAACGTATGAGCCACAGGCCCTAGTAGAGTACAGGGCAAGAGTTGCCACTTACAAAAAGGCCCTTCTTACCAGGAAAGCTGAATATTATGAAAATAGGATCTCGATGGCATCTAACAAACAAAAAGAAACGTTTAAAATCCTCAAGGAACTTTGTCAAAAACAATCACTGGAGACACCATCTAACCAGGAACAATGCAACAAATTCTTATCCTATTTCTCCGATAAAATACAAGATATCTTGGTTGATATCGACAATTCCCCTTTTAAGCAATCCCTCAATGAAGAGGTGAAGACCTCGGGTAAGAGGGTGGTGCTGATCTCTTCCTTTCAAACGCTTGATTTAGAGACCCTACGTCACATTGCATCCAAAATTAAATCTGGCTCACCCGCAGACCCCTGCCCTCCTAGGATTTTTAAACTAGCCCTCCCAGAGATTGAGGGAGATATCCTCACCTTGCTCAACCTCTCGCTGGAAACGGGGAAGGTTCCCAGTTACTTTAAGGAAGCTAGAGTAATCCGGCTACTCAAGAAGACAGGAGCGGACACCTCCAATATGAAAAATTACAGACCGATATCTCAGCTCCCATTTCTGGCCAAAATCATTGAACAATATGTCCTGCAGACTCTATCTAGATTCATGGAGGACCATCATCTTCTGGGAGACAGGCAGGCTGGCTTCCGAGCTCACCATAGTACTGAATTGGTGATGCTGTCAGTACTTGACGCTTTGAGGATCACATCAGACAACAGGAAGCCATGTGCCCTAGTCCTCCTTGACCTGTCGGCAGCGTTCGACACGGTCAGCCACTCCCCTTCTCCTGGAAAGAATACATAACATTGGGATTGGCGGCCCAATCCTTCAGTGGATTGCCTCATTCCAGACCGACCGCACCCAAAAAATTCAGATGGGCGACTGGGTCTCAGAGAGGGGGTCCATCCCCTGCGGAGTCCCACAAGGGTCGGCGCTCTTCCCCCCTCTTGTTTAACATATACCTCAGACCTTTGATAAAGGCCCTGGCTTTGATGGACTGCCAGGTATTCAACTATGCGGATGACACGCAAATCATATTTCAAATAGAAAACACCCCGCAGGCCCACTCCAGGGCGCAAGACATACTGCGATTCACGGTTAAGTGGATGACGGCCAACTCACTCAAGATTAACCCGGACAAGACTGAGGTTTTGGCCGTCACCACTGAGAGTAACCCTTGGAATTCCCTGTACTGGCCGCACGAACTGGGTAACAATCCAGCCCCAGCTCCGGTGGTAAAAAGTCTGGGAATCAAAATTGATGCCAAACTTTCATTGGCCAATCAAGTTTCCACCGTGTTTGGAACTTGTGTCGGCCTACTCAGGCAGCTGAGGAGACTCTCCCCTATCCTCTCCTTCTCATCCATGAAGACAGTCGTGTCCGCTCTGATCCTGGCTCGGCTGGACTACGGGAATTCGCTCTATATCGGTCTACCAGATTCACTGGTGAGCAAACTTCAGGTGGTGATGAACGATGCTGCCAGGTTAATTTTCAAACTACCGAGGCACACGTGGGCATCACCCCTATTGCAACAACTCCATTGGCTGCCAATTAAGCAGAGGGCTAAATTCAAAGGCCTCTGCATCACACATAAGGCCCTATTCGGTCAGGCACCCAATTACATCAAGGAACGCCTGGAGAAATACGTTCCCGGCTGCTCACTAAGGTCCTCCACGGAAGGTCTTTTAAAATGCCCGTGATTTAATTACACTACTAAAGGTGGCCGTGCATTTTCTGTCCTAATACCACCACTCTGGAACAGGCTGCCGGGCCAGCTTCGGGCAGAAAGACGTCTCCTTCCATTCAGAAAAAAACTCAAAACCCTTTTATTTACGGAAGCATGGGCTTGATACTACCAGCTCTGACAGTACTCTCCTTGGAACTGACGCTGATCTTCTTGAAGCGCTTAGAGACCTGCTGGTATTAAGCGCTCTACAAGTCCAAATTAACATTAACATTAACATTTGCTAAACACAGGTGATACAGGTGTAATTGGTATGAATCAACAGAATGAGAATCAGTATCAGAATCAACAAATATCAAATGGTAAAGGACAGAGTTTGCAAATACCTAAAGCTCCTATGCAAAATCAGAACGTGAATGGTCAAATGCAGAAATACAATGCGAATATGGGTTTCCATACAAATGATCAAGTAAATTCAAATGTACAGGTGTCTTCGCAGTATTTGATGCAGTGGGAGGAAAATAATTCAAATACATCTCAATAACGGTGCCTGGATGGGGAGGAGGAGTGCATGCTTGGCGCATCCTTAGAGGCAGATCAGCGTGGTCCCTATGTGGATGGCGAGGTTGACGGAAATTCAATTACGTTCCTCGCAGATACTGATGCTACCCATTCCACTGTACGAACTGTGGAAATTCCCAAATTATCCCTCTCGGGAGAAAATATCCAAGTTGTAGGAGTTTTGAACAAATTGATTAAGACCCCAGTAACAAAACCAATGAAAGTACAAATTGGGGGTTTCCAAGATTTGCATCGATTTGTGGTGTTTGACACGAGTCCAGTTAATTTGTTAGGTAGGGATTTATTATGCAAAATGAATTGCTCAATCTATTGTATGCCAGATGGAATAGCATTCCAAACAAAAGGTAAGGATGTGATCTTTAAAATGGCAAGGCAGGGTACTGTTGTAGGGATTCTGCACATACACAGAGCTATGCACAGGATAATAGGACCTCGGAGTATAGTGGTGAGCCAACCATGCACCTTAGTACCCACAATCCCAATCCGCCACCTTTAGCGTCTCATTAGCAGCGCAGCTACCAATGATTAGACAACCCAGAACACGGTCTCTCTCAGGACTCGCGGGAGCAAGAACACTCTTTCATACTTGTCCACAACGTGCGTAATAAGAGACACAGTATAGTTTAAAATGTTTATTTCAACTATCGTGCTCTAAGATACAGTACACATGCCAGTACTATCAGCATAATGCATAATGATAAAATAATAAGGATAGTTACAATTCCATAGAATACAAATGGGGACAGCATCATATACAGACAGTGGATATTGGGCTAAATAGCCTTACCACCCTCCCCGTGCTAATAACTAGTTTATTATAAAAATAGAAGACCTCTGGGCTTTGTCGGGCAGACCCTCATACCTCAATATCTAGATGCAAGGTTTACATCATCAGACAAGCACAGCTCTTCTCTCTGGAAAGGTTTTTCTCCGAGTCCCACAAACATTGAAATCACAATATTAAAAGCACACAAATTTCTCCAGTGCAGCTGTACTTCGTGTTATGTCTGAGTGCGAGGGGCTGACCAGATCAGCAAGAACAAGGGACGTTGTTTTTCGACCTTGTACATGATGTGCAGACGAAACCCAAAGGGAACAGGAGAAAAGGTGAAAGGCAAAAAGGCAGACAGTTCTAATATAGCAGGGCACAAGCAGAGTCTGGAAAAACAAAGTCACAGAGTAACGTGTGCAAAAAGGCATCATGGCAGCCAGGCCTAAGCCAACTTAGCAATGTAGACAATTAGGCCACAAACCACACGACACCCCCCTGGTCAGTCCATAGGCTAAGATATAGGACGAAAACAGAGTTCAAATAGATGGAGCAGAATGTAAACGTCTAGCAATGAAAAGTCCCCAATGAAGGACAGTGAATGGACAAAAATTCAGGATAAAAAAAAAAACTCCAATTCGGGCCAATAAAAAAAATCCAGAGATGTAGGACGCCGAAAGCGGAAGTCCCCTAATCCATTAGAGTGTAAGTGCAAAAAAGGGCCACACCTTCCAAGAGGATATCGTTGGAACCGTCTGAAAAAAGAGACGCCATCCACTTCAATAAATCAAAACTGCACTCATGTTCCTCGCAAGAGGGAGCAGTGATCAGCATTGCGGGACAACTTGCGTGATACTCAACATAACTTCGTTGTAGGAGAGACTGAGCAGCCGCCCAGACATCCCATTGCGCCAAAATTCCAAGTGCAGCCGCACGCGCCATCAAGCCATCGCCGGAACAGTCTCGTTCATGGGCCTCTAAGGGACCCAACAACTGGCCAAAATCCGGGTCAGACAGAGACGTATTGGAGAGGCAATAATCCAAGGACCAAGAGAAATGAAAATCGGATGCAAGACATCACAGGTTGCACGCAAGTGAAATACGCAAAGCGAAAAGAAAGTCTATAGGACACACTGAGTGTCGCCAATGGTAGGAGGCCGAAGCCGATGAGCATGCGTTCACGGAGCATCAGGAGTCGACCTTGGTCGAGGAGGGCCCCAGGAAGTGCAGCCATTGCGCAGCAAATACCAAAAGCAATATACCAGCCGCTAAGGCGAGGAGCAAAGGAAAGCCGCCAAAGACGCTGGAAAAAATAGAATGAATAAAAGCCGGTATTACACCAAATATCGTTTGAAAAGAGGTAACAAGGCCAGAGCCCACAACTTTAAAAAAGTGCACAAGACCTTCGGTGCGAGATGCATTGAAAACGCGGTGAATCAGCTCACCGAAATGTTGTGGGAGGTTTGTGTTCAAAAGGGCCTGTATCTCACTGTGGGTACTAGCCACCTGGAAGATAAATGTCTCCCGTGCGGATGTGAGCATAACCTCCTGGTTCAATAATAGCACCTTTATTCTGCTCAATTTATTGAAATCCGCCTTCAACGTTGGAATGGAAGCTCAAATGGAACTATCTATGATGTCGTGCGAGGGTGGAAAAAGCACATTTTTGCAGCAGACAACCCTGTGGTAAACTGTTACAATATAGGGTATGCCGGCCAGCATGCCACAGCAGTTCTGATTATTCAGAAGGAGATAGCTACCATTTGCAAGCACAGTGAAAGTAGGAGATATAGCAGGAGCAGGAATGCCCTTTAAAACACAAGCAAGATTCGGAGCCGAAACATTACCAGCCCCGTGCAATTTAATGTTTTTACAAATCAAGGAATGACCCACAGTAGAATCACATGACTCACCTGTGAGAAAAACTTCCTTTCCGTCCCGAAGGCATCGGTACATGAAAGGAAGGGACCAAAGTTCATGCAAGAAGGCACTGCCTAAAGGCTGAAAACGGCCAACAGGATAATGTTTCATGCAGGAACTGAACTCAAATAAATAAAAAGGGAAAGCGATAACCGCGTGAACTAGCCACACTGCAGAATCCAATTCCGCCACAGAGAATGGTAAGGGCTCTATTTTTTCGACATGCAAGAGAGTGTATGTCGCATCTTTCATGGACATGAATTGCTGTTTTTCAGTTAAATTAAACGGCAAGAATAAGGCAGAGGTGTTCAAAAAATGCCAAGGAACTTTACCCATTTTGAGTGTTTGCAAAGTCCATGCAAACTGCATGACTGAACGCAATTGATTCTGACCATGATATAACACAGACACATCATCTTGTACAATATCAACAACAGAGGAAACAATATTCTCTAATGTGTAAATGCGGGAAGACAGGGTATTAATACTATTGTCAACAACAGCAAGCACCTTTTCTAAATTTGCTTGTCTATCTCCCGAAGACGGGAAGCAGCCTCAATTTGCGAAAGCTTCCAGAGTTCATTGTAAGTTTCATAAATGAATCTCTTAGGTCGAGGACCACGAGGCCCCAGAACAAAATCGGACAGATCAACGTTGCCTGACAGGAGGGATAAGTGTTGTTTCATAGAATCTAATGAAGAGTGCTGCAACCACTGTTTACACAATTTACCAACAGAATATGTTGTAACAGTACGAGAGTCAGAAAACCTCGGATCTGGCCTATCCTGTTTGTAACCAGGAGCTGAGTCATGAAAACGCAGTTGGCAGACATCTGATGCTATGGGCCAAGCCAACCATGGTGACTGAACAAACGTAGAGATATTAAACGAATTGTTTTGAAACAAAGCTTGCAAAGTGGCAAGGGAAATATTGAAATGCAAGCTCTCGTGAGGAGTAGAAGACAGTACGGGAATGGAGGGAGCATTTAATTGTTTGGAAGTAGCCAAACCCCAACACATCGTTTGATAGATTGTATGATTTAAAAATAAAATTTGGGCCGGGATTAGGCAAGCACGGTGTAAAGCTTCCGTGCCTCGGACCTGCCAAGATTTGGTGCCCCAAATAGATTTTAAGTCAATGGTGTCCTGCCAGTGCTCATAACCACCCAAGGCTAATGCGTTCAAAAAGGAGGCCGAATGTAGCAATTTGGTGTGGGTTAACATGATTTTTTGAGTGGACGAAGTGTTCAACTTAAAATAATAGGACCCAGGGTTAGATCTTTCAAAGTCTGCAAAGTAAGTAAATTTACTTCGAAGAGTTTGGGAGCTACCTGGCAAAGGGGTCGGACAATGTTCCCATTGAGGGGTCGATTCCGATTCGGGCCGGAAAAAGCACCGACCGACTCGGATCCGGAAAAAATACCGACCGACACGTACCCGTGGCGCCCGACACGCCAAGTACGATGCAAGGCGCGAAAAATCCGACCGACACGTAAGGAAACCAAGTCGACCGACCGAGCCGCACGGAAAACAGCAATCCGGCCGGAAAAAACGCGAATCCAACCGACCGACACACACCGGAACAAATCCGACCGAAGCGTACATGCTAACTCCAAACCGCCAAGTACGATGCAAGGCGCGAAAACCCGAGCGAGTCGGACGGAGGACAAGCCGTACGACCGACACGCATACAAAACCGAGCCGAAGCAACACAATACACCGCGACCGACGCGTACGCAGCATAGAAAACTGCACAAACACAGCGTGAGCGAAGCGGGAGAACACCGTACGAGACCAATGCAGGGTCCGACTCGGTCACAAGAACGTTTCCAACATACACAAACAGCACAAAGGAAAAATCACCCAAAAAAAGGCCAAACAAGCAATTACCAAGCCAATAAATACTGGGGGTGGGGACAGAGAACAAAGACACACCCACAACTCCACCTATATAAAGGACACAAATCACTACCATGAGCCTTTGCAAATGCCATTCCACTGCCAGCACCCAAGAGAAAGCAACCACACACCCACAGCTCATCCCTCACACAAGCCACACACCATCAGCACACCAACAAATACCTACCTCACATACACCCAGCAAAACACACACTCACACACCCTCACCTGCACACCAACACACACATCACTCACCATCACCACCCATCACCATGCCCCCCAAGAAGAATCACAAGTTCCTAGATTGTGAATTGGAAGTCCTGGTAGACGAGATCCTCAGGGTAGAGCCACAGCTGTTTGGCACATTGGTCCAACAGACCCCCATGTCGCAGAAAACCAAGATGTGGGAGAGGATCATCAACAGGGTGAACGCCCAATCACCATGTCGGCGCACAAAGACCGACATCCAGAACAGGTGGTATGACGTGCGCAGGAGGGTACGGAAGCTGCTGAAGCAAGACTACATCAACAGCCAACACACCGGCAGTGGCCCTCCTGCCAAGCCAATATACCTCAGGCCCTGGGAGGAGAAGGTGCGGGCCATCCTACCGCCAGTGAGCATATATGGACTAGAGGACATCCCAGAGCCTGGTGAGTACACAACAAATGTACACAATATACTGCCACAAAACACACACACATCACTGTCAAGGGGAGAGTCAAACCATGCACTCATAGCAATCACACAGCAACCAAAACAGAATCATCCCAAAATGTGTATGTCAGTCAGAGAAACACAACACATGCCATCAAAAAAGTCACATCCAACCGTGCCAACACATGTACAAACACAACCACAACTACAGCTAGGCAGTGGCACAAATAGAACTAACAAACACATCCACACATGTAGCCACCACAACAACACCAACACACAGTGAAGACCACTCAAAGGAAGGAATTCTGTGTATGCTGGCCAAGTCAGTGTAGCCAATAGCATCATGGGAGTCGCAGTCACACATATTGCCCGCCCCAAAACTGTCCCATCAACACCACCATGAACCATGCGCACATCACAGGGAGTGGAGAAGGACTCACAAGATGGCTGACACTGGCTACTGCTGTGGGGAGCACAAGGCCCTGCTGCCAACTGTGCACCAACAAACAGCAGGACACCACTGACTGACATCCTGAGAGACAACTTCCACTCCCTGCAATGCAAGCACAGTCCATGGTGGGATATCTGGCTGGCTGGGTGGGAAGGGGGACTTGCAGCACTGACTATAGTCACCAGCACCTCCCCTCACACCCCCCAACACAAACTCCACAGTACCCACCTGGTAGAATGCAATGCCCTCCATCCTAACACAAGATCCCACAAAGCACCACCACCCTGGGTTATGTTGTGTGAAGCACAGGGACACTCTTGGGACTCTTAGCCAAACAACTGCCAGGACAACACTCCCAGCCATCATGTCAGCACAGCCAGCCCACCCCACAGGGAAGCAGAGTCAAAAGGAAGGAAGCATGGGCATGCTGGGAAGGGGGTGGAGGCAATAGCATGATGGGAGTCGTAGTCACAGACATTGCTCAGCCTCACAACTGGCCCATCAACACCACCCTGAACCATGCTCACATCACAGGGAGTGGAGAAGGACTCACAAGATGGCTGACACTGGCTACTGCTGTGGGGAGCACAAGGCCCTGCTGCCAACTGTGCACCAACAAACAGCAGGACACCACTGACTGACATCCTGAGAGACAACTTACACTCCCTGCAATGCAAGCACATTCCATGGTGGGATATCTGGCTGGCTGGGTGGGAAGGGGGACTTGCAGCACTGACTATAGTCACCAGCACCTCCCCTCACCCCCCCCAACACAAACTCCACAGTACCCACCTGGTAGAATGCAATGCCCTCCATCCTAACACAAGATCCCACAAGCACCACCACCCTGGGTTATGTTGTGTGAAGCACAGGGACACTCTTGGGACTCTTAGCCAAACAACTGCCAGGACAACACTCCCAGCCATCCTGTCAGCACAGCCAGCCCACCCCACAGGGAAGCAGAGTCAAAAGGAAGGAAGCATGGGCATGCTGAGAAGGGGGGTGGAGGCAATAGCATGATGGGAGTCGTAGTCACAGACATTGCTCAGCCTCACAACTGGCCCATCAACACCACCCTGAACCATGCTCACATCACAGGGAGTGGAGAAGGACTCACAAGATGGCTGACACTGGCTACTGCTGTGGGGAGCACAAGGCCCTGCTGCCAACTGTGCACCAACAAACAGCAGGACACCACTGACTGACATCCTGAGAGACAACTCACACTCCCTGCAATGCAAGCACGTTCCATGGTGGGATAACTGACTGGCTGGGTGGGTGGGAAGGAGGTCCGGCTGTCAACCAAACACAAGCAATGCAGACCATGTTCACACCCCAGAAAATACATAGAAATGCCCAAATAATGCAGGACAATGTGCCACACCAATATCAACCCCTGACTGTGACGACTTAGGACAATGCAATGTACAGGCCCGCACCCAGAGGCACAGTCACACCTGTCATGTGTGTCAACCATTGATGCCTGCAGAAACATGACATACATTGTTTGTGTCTCCCAAAAACAGGTGATGATGGGGACACAGCAGCAGACGCTGAGGAGTCCCAGTCCCAGGCTCAAGAGGATGCCGAGCTCACTGGCGTCGTACAGCCTCTGTCCTCCTCGGACGATGAAGAACAACCTGGCACATCCGGTGCAAGTCAACATGCAGCACCAGCAGGACCACCAGCTGCAGCACCAGCAGGACCACCAGCTGCACCCCTGCACCCACCCCTACAACGACTGTCACCACGAATACCATCCCTGCCGACATGGACAGAATAAGGAGCAACACCAGCACAGTGACCCTGGACCAACCTGGGGCCATGGACACCACCACCACCACCAACCCCCAAGGTGGACCAGGGTTATCTGTGCGTGCCACTGCACACACTGCACATGTCAGCAGGGGTGGTGGGAGGGGTGGGAGACAGAGGTCGCTGCTTGCAGACGTTGCTGGTGTGCATGACGACCCACAACTGGTACGCATAGCTGATGCGTACCAGTCCAGCACCGGAGAGCTCAGCCAGGTAGTGGGGCTCCTCAGAGACATTAAACAGCAGCAGGCTGCCCATCATGCCCGCTTGGACTCCCACATGTCCCACGTGGAGTCACACATGTCCCGTGTGGACTCACACATGTCCCGCGTGGAGTCCAAGTGGGATGCACTGCATGAGATGACGGCGGTGCACAGGGACATTTTACAATGCCTCCGCCAGATGAACAGCAACCAGTCCACACCTCCCTGTGTGCCAACAACATCTGGTGCCGAACAAACTGCAACTGCCACAGGGAGGGAGGAGGACTCTGGCGGAGAGTCCCCTGCACCGCAGCAGCCTGCCCCTGTGTCCCCTGCTGCCCTGAGTGAGGAGTCTGTGTACCTCCTTCGCCAGCTCCATGTAGGCCAGACAGCCATGCTGAGTGTCCTCCATGCGCACACCGGGCTGTTGACTCAGCTGGTGTCGTTCATGGAGGGCATCTCATCGGGCATGTCTGACCTACAGAGGGGCAATAGGTCCATGGACTCCTCCCTGACGGCAGCAGTGTCCCTCCTCAAACGGTCCCTCACCCCTCCTGCCTCTGCTCCATCCACACTCCCCAGCACCTTACCCATCCCAAGCACACACACACCGGCACAGGCACACACCAGCACACACACATCCAGCACACTGACACACACGCCAATGACAAAACGCACACGCACGCACATTCAGGGGACTGAAGCCAGACTCACAGGGGATGGGGCCCTGGAACACACACACGCATCCACATGCACTGCGCAGTCCTCAGTTCCCTCTCCCTCCAAAGCACCCTCCCTTGCCTCACCTGCAACCCCAAAGTCACAGCAGCTCTTCCTCTGTGACCTCGGCCTCTTCCCCACCGATGAAGCTGCTCCAGCATCCCGGGGGAAGAGGAAGCACACCCACATGGAGCAGAGTGCCCCTCGCCCCCGGACACCCTCCCCCAGGCGCAGACGGACTGAGGCCCCCACCCGCAAGTCCCCCCGGAGTCCTAAGAGCAAGACCCCGCCACCGCCCTGCAGCTCAAGCACCAGGTCTCCTTCCTCCATCCCTCAGGCCCCCACTCCACAGGTGCCCCCACCACACCCAGCCCCAGGGTCCCCCCCCCACACATATACCATCCCCAAGAGGCTCCGGCCTTCTCCCCCTGCCACTTGCTCTCCCAGCACCACACCCCCGCTGCGCTTGTCTGTGCCACTGATGTGGTGAGGGTGTCCTCCACCTCTGTCCAACCCACCTTGCCTGTTCCCCATTCTCCTCCCCTGGAGGTAGGCACTGCAGTGGAGTCCACTACCGCCCTGTCTGACTTGAGCACTGCAGTGGCGGACCTGTCCACTCCATCTGCAGGGTCCACTGCAGTTGTGCCGGCACCCACGACATCTGAGTCATGCCCCCCAGTTGTGCCGGCACACACCATGTCAGACACCTCCACTGCAGTTGTCAGTGTCTCTCCAGCACCCACCACCCCTTCCCTGACTCCCCTGGTGAGCCCTGATCCTGTCCCTGCGGTGCCTGGCCTGCCCCCCGGTTGCCCCTCCTAGTGGATTGTCCCTGGTTTTGTGCAGGCATGCATAGGGTGACATCTGCCAGTGTCACCCTGTTTGAACTTTGACAATGGACTGGCCATTGGCCTTTGCTCTTTTTTTCTGGACGTCGTTTTCATTCAACACATATGCTGAATAAAGCAACTTTCTTTTCTCTAGTGCTCATGCTTCAGATGTACATGTTGTTGGTGCTGCTAACCATGCCCTTGCTGCAGTGATGGGGATATCTGGTCTCATGATTATGAAGTGTTACTGTGCAGGAACCCATGTGGTCCAGGGGGAATGTGTCCTATCATGTGGTGTATCCATGTCATCCATAGCAGCATCTGAGGGTGTCATGTGTTCAGTATTTGGCAATGGGATTTCCTACTTACATTAGCAATTTCATATCTGTGGCTTCCACCCCTGCACATCTGTTGTGCCTGCCATTGTTGGATTTGTCTACTTCCCTGACCGTGTTGCCATCTCCACTGGACATGCAGGTTTGGGCATCAATGGGGAAGGACTCATCCGTGTAGTCAGTGCAACATTGCTATACAAGTGTGTTGGATCTGTGCTGATGATTCCGTTGGCACATCCATGACCAGGCTGATGTGACGGGAGCCCTCATTTGGTGCTAATTGTTGATTGTGTGACCAAGTGCTCAGCTGACATGATGGGGCCCTACTGAGGCAACATATGGCACAGCTTTCCTCACACAGGAGTGGAGTCCCCTCATGGCAGTTTGTACACGTGTGACATTGCCTGCGCCCAAGGTGTGTGTTGTATGTGCATGTCTGTGTGTTCACTTCCATTTATCTGTGCATGCTGTGATCCCTAGTGTTGTACCTGTTTGTGATGCTTGCTGACTTGAGCTATGTTCCCCCAAAGTCTTCTCCCTGTGTTCTCTGTGATGTGGGTGCATGGCACATTACTGGTCATCAGGGTGTCACCCATAGGTGTGTTTGCTGTCAGGGCTGAGTTTGTGTGCAGACGCAGATGGGTCACAGTCAGGTTTCCCCTTGGCACTTGTTGTTTGCCCCTGTCATGTGATTTTCAGTTTGTGTTATCTTTAAGTTATTGTGACACGTTGTGTGTGTGACTGCTGGCACTCCTCAGGGTCCGGGCTGCGATGTTGGTTGTTGTCTATGTGTGTTCTTTGTGGGTGACCTTGGCTTCTTCATTGGTGTGTGACTGTGGCTGGGATCCCATTGGTTGGTGTGGTATCGCCGTCATGTCCATGTACAGCGTAGTGTGCAGTGTGTCAGACATTCAGGAGTCTTGTTGAGTGGCCATGTGTGATGTGTTTCTGCACCTTGGTTCCCACCCACCACCCTGGAATAGTCATGGGTGCATGTGCAATGTCACCAGTGCATGTGTACTTCACTGCTGCACATTGTTGGAGGTCGAGGGGTGTGGTCTTGAGTGTGTGCAGATGGGAGTTGTTGCCCAGCTAGACCCCTGCCTCCATGTTGGCCTTGGCTTACTGGCCATGCTGATTGATTTGTGCTTGTGTCGGTGTGATGGTAGTTTGTTGCTCAGGACACATGACTGTGGTTCACAGTGTGAACCACATTCAGCTTTGTCATCAGAGTGGGATTTTTATGCAGCCAAGGGTCACCACATTGTGGGGGCCCTGGGGGTGGTGCTGTGGTGTGTCTGTGTCTTGCTGTGTCAGTTGTTGTTCCTACGTTCCTGTGTGACATGTGTGTTTTGTGCTCCCTCTCATCTGACAATGCCTGCTTGCCCACATAGGGGATTTGGATCCATGAGTTACCTTAGTGTGGCAGTGTATGCACATCTGTATGATTGGTATTCAGCTCTCCTCATGTGTTGTGTGGTTACCTGGGGACACTGGCACCCCCCCTCACCTGCTGTGTATGATGACAGTGTTGGTCTGCCTGTTTGTGTTTGTGCATCTGCACCACTGCATTGGCATATCTTGGGTGTGCCATTGGCTGTATGTTGTTTGGTGTGTTTCCCCTGCTGTCCCTGGGACTCCTAGGTCATCGGTCAGCACAGTGATCATGGTTTGTGTGTCCCATTGCTGCCATGGTATGGTATCTGTTCACCTCACATCTGCTGTCTCCACAGGATATCTGCATTTGTGTGCCCATTGGTGCAAATATGTGGTTCTGCATTCTGATGGTCACTTCTGTCATTGTGTCATTGATGAATGTTGACGGTGTCAGCCACCATGGGTGTTGTTTGTCTGCACATGGCCAAAGGAAAGTCTCATTTGCACTGCAGTATTTGGCTCACCCAATTTATGTTGCAATGGGACACATACACTACTTTGCCACAGATGAGTTTTTGGTTCTGTGACCAGGAATGATCCATGCAGTTTGGCAGTTGCAGCTCTTTCTTTGTCAACACTTACCTTTTGGTCACTGTGATGATGGGGGTTTAGACCCCATTGCCACAATGGTCAAAATGTGCTTCAGCTATGGACCCCACACTTGCCTTTTGGTCACTGTGATGATGGGAGTTTAGACACCATTGCCACAATGGTCAAAATGTGCTTCAGCTATGGACCCCACACTTGCCTTTTGGTCACTGTGATGATGGGGGTTTAGACCCCATTGCCACAATGGTCAAAATGTGCTTCAGCTATGGACCCCACACTTACCTTTTGGTCACTGTGATGATGGGGGTTTAGGCCCCATTGCCACAATGGTCATGGGCTGCTTGCATTGTGGGTGCCACACACATATATGTGTGGCACATGTGCTAGGGGGTCACATTGTATGTTCAAAGTCATGTTCGGTGTTGTAGGCATTTGACACAGCCTACACACGCTTGTCATGGTGGTGGGGGGATGTCTTTATCTTGCATTCCCTAGGTTGTGGTGTGCTGGTTGTGTCATGCATTGTCCATCCTATGAGTGGGGGTGGTAGTAGTGGTAGGCATCCAGCCCCCCCTGGGTGAGGGTGGTAGTCGTGGTAGGCATCCTGCCCCCCCTGGGTGAGGGTGGTAGTGGTGGTAGGCATCCAGCCCCCCCTGGGTGAGGGTGGTAGTAGTGGTAGGCATCCAGCCCCCCCTGGCTAACGGTGGTAGTAGTGGTAGGCATCCAGCCCCCCTGGCTAAGGGTGGTAGTAGTGGTAGGCATCCAGCCCCCTGGCTAAGGGTGGTAGTAGTGGTAGGCATCCTGCCCCCCTGGGTGAGGGTGGTAGTGGTGGTAGGCATCCAGCCCCCCTGGGTGAGGTTGGTAGTAGTGGTAGGCATCCAGCCCCCTGGCTAAGGGTGGTAGTAGTGGTAGGCATCCAGCCCCCTGGGTGAGGGTGGTAGTAGTGGTAGGCATCCAGCCCCCCTGGGTGAGGGTGGTAGTAGTGGTAGGCATCCAGCCCCCCTGGCTAAGGGTGGTAGTAGTGTTAGGCATCCTGCCCCCTGGGTGAGGGTGGTAGTGGTGGTAGGCATCCTGCCCCCCTGGGTGAGGGTGGTAGTGGTGGTAGGCATCCAGCCCCCCTGGGTGAGGGTGGTAGTAGTGTTAGGCATCCAGCCCCCTGGCTAAGGGTGGTAGTAGTGGTAGGCATCCAGCCCCCCTGGCTAAGGGTGGTGGTAGTGGTAGGCATCCAGCCCCCCTGGGTGAGGGTGGTAGTAGTGGTAGGCATCCTGCCCCCTGGGTGAGGGTGGTAGTGGTGGTAGGCATCCAGCCCCCTGGGTGAGGGTGGTAGTAGTGGTAGGCATCCTGCCCCCCTGGGTGAGGGTGGTAGTGGTGGTAGGCATCCAGCCCCCTGGGTGAGGGTGCTAGTAGTGGTAGGCATCCAGCCCCCCTGGCTAAGGGTGGTAGTAGTGGTAGGCATCCAGCCCCCTGGCCAAGGGTGGTAGTAGTGGTAGGCATCCAGCCCCCTGGCTAAGGGTGGTAGTAGTGGTAGGCATCCAGCCCCCCTGGGTGAGGGTGGTAGTAGTGGTAGGCATCCAGCCCCCCTGGCTAAGGGTGGTAGTAGTGGTAGGCATCCAGCCCCCCTGGCTAAGGGTGGTAGTAGTGGTAGGCATCCAGCCCCCCTGGCTAAGGGTGGTAGTAGTGGTAGGCATCCTGCCCCCCTGGGTGAGGGTGGTAGTGGTGGTAGGCATCCAGCCCCCCTGGGTGAGGGTGGTAGTAGTGGTAGGCATCCAGCCCCCCTGGCTAAGGGTGGTAGTAGTGGTAGGCATCCTGCCCCCCTGGGTGAGGGTGGTAGTGGTGGTAGGCATCCAGCCCCCCTGGGTGAGGGTGGTAGTAGTGGTAGGCATCCAGCCCCCCCTGGCTAAGGGTGGTAGTAGAGGTAGGCATCCAGCCCCCCCTGGCTAAGGGTGGTAGTCGTGGTAGGCATCCAGCCCCCCCTGGGTTAGGGTGGTAGTAGTGGTAGGCATCCAGCCCCCCCTGGGTGAGGGTGGTAGTAGTGGTAGGCATCCTGCCCCCCTGGGTGAGGGTGGTAGTGGTGGTAGGCATCCAGCCCCCCTGGGTGAGGGTGCTAGTAGTGGTAGGCATCCAGCCCCCCTGGCTAAGGGTGGTAGTAGTGGTAGGCATCCAGCCCCCCTGGGTAGGGGTGGTGGTGCGCATTCAGGCCCCTGTGTGCATATGTGGCATTGGTGATGGGCATCCCGCCCCTATGGTGCTGCTGTTGCTGGTGTAAGTATATTCAGCATCCCCGTGTGTGTGTGTGATGTGTCGTGTACGTGTTGTATGTGTTTTGTGGTTGGTGTCTGGCTTACCTTCTGCGCCGTACGCGTCCGTGCCTGTTCCGGTAGTAAATGTAGAATATTGGTATGATCGGGACGAAGGGATTCATGGTTGGTTCGTGTCGTTCGTCCTTCTCGTTGCTTGGCGTCGTCCTCGTCGCTTCGCCTCGTCCTCGTCGCTTCGCGTCGTCCTCGTCGGTGCCGTGTTCGTCTCGGAGCCGTGGATCGTGTTGTGGCGCGAATCGGAGCTATGTGCGCCTCTCCCGGATGCTTTGACGTGCCGTGCGTAGCGACGGGTTCGGAGCGTACGGAAAGCGCATCGTACTTGTCCGGCCGGACGGGGCTGCATTTTTCCTTCCGTGCGACTCGATTCAGCGTTTCCGGATTCGCCTCGGTCGGAGAACAGGACCTGGTTTGGGTGAGTACGGCTCAGCCGGATTTTTTGCTGTTGTGCGCATCGTACTTGCTCGTTCGGTGTACTGTACGGATCGGTCGGGAAACAGGCTTTCGCATGGCTTTTTCCCGACCGAATGGTATTGGGTGCGCCTCCGACCGAGATCGGAATCG